>BLBF01000020.1:19250851-19314514 GCA_015471245.1 Laticauda colubrina | reverse complement strand
ATATATATATATATATATATATATACCTCAACAGTTAAAAAAAGTGACAAGCAACAAGACTTAGTTACCAAATTCGCAGCGTAGTCCCCTAAATGATAGCAATAGCATTTAAGACTTATATGCTACTTCAGTGCTTTACAGCCCTCTCTAAGCAGTTACAGTCTGCCTGTTGCCCCCAACAATCTGGGTCCTCATTTTACCAACCTTGGATGGAAGATTGAGTCAATCTTGAGCCCATGGGAACCAAACTGCTGGCAGTCAGCAGAATTAGCCTGAAATACTTATATTCTAACCACTGTGCTACTGCGGCTGGTCAGTCCAGATTTGAAGGAGTTTCAGTCCATTGAGCAGAAACCTGTGGCATATGTAGACTTTTCCATGGAAAATATTTGCTGGTAAAAACTAACGTTAAACATGGTTCCCTGCACCTGACAAGGAATAAGCGCAGGAATGTAGACTGACGGTCCGGATATAGTAGGCACTGCAATAGGACATGAGCTATTGTTTTGTTGGATGCATCGTGGCATACGCAATGATGATCTATTCAACTCTCACCTCAGCAGATTCAAGAGTAGAACATGCTTGGTTAATATAAACACTTAAAGTATCTTTAAGATAGTTTAGAATAAGGGAGTATGCTATAAATCAGAGGTCTTCAATCTCCATGCTGCAGACCAGTACCAGTCCAGGGCCTATTGTAAACCAGGCTGTGCAAGCAGCTAGTGAGAGAAGCTTCATCTGTGCATGTGCATCTAGGTTGCCTGCAAAACCATTCCGCCCTCGGAAGACAATTTTTCATCCCATTCAAAAATTACAAGGTGACCTGCAGCAAAGGACCTCTTCTGAATATATTTATAAAATACTTATTTTTAAAAATAGCTTCCTAATGGTATAAGAACTATTGATGAAGAGAAGCCAAGATTCGGACATGACATACACTGAGAAAACTATTATTTTAAAAATCAATTAAGTTTATTATACAAATGCTTCAGATTTCCCCCTCGTAAATATTTGTAAAGCACTAAACAGTAACCACAAACTTCCAAAGATTTTTTCAGTTCAACATTGCTTTATATAAAGTATACATTTTTAAAAAGTATGATTTAAGAATATAATGATTTCCAAAGCCATTAATTTAATAGAGCAGTACGTTATTTTTCGTTATGTACCTATAGTAATTCACACAAGTTTTGGCATACATGAAATGAAGCACAATAGAAAGTGAAAAATCCCTGATCTAATTTCAATACTAAGGCACGAGGAATTTTTTTTAAAGAAAATATGACAATAATAGTGACGATCAGTTCATAAGTATGCAAATACAGTATTTTCTTATAAATCTGGCAACATCTGCAATTAGTCGTCAAACAAAGAAGTTCATGCTCTGTAAAACATCATGGAAGTTTGAGCTGAGGTAGCATTTGAGTTAAAAAGCTGTTAAAGAAATGGTCAGATTATAGACCATTATAAAAATCAATTAGATTTGATTGTGGACACAGCTGTGTCCTGAAACATGGGCAGTGCACTGTGTAACACAACTTAGCACCAATCTGAAGTCATACAGAACAGGTTTCAGCCTTGGACAGCTAGTAACGTGACCCCAAAATATTATAAGCTTTTAACATTGTGATTTATATACGTTAAGTATATATTTTAAATTTGCTCTAAGACAGGGCTGTCAAATTCCCGGCCCATGGCCGGATGTGTCACGTCCATACCTGGTTTAGTGAAAGGGGAAAGTCCTGATATGTCACATGATGCCATCATGTGAGTTTTCACCCCTGCTCTAAGACAATTCCTCTTCACTCAATGCAGCCCAGGCAAGCCAAAAGGCTGATCACCCATGATATAGTCTTTTTAAAAAGCTGGGCTGTAATCTTATACATGTCTAACTGAGAACAAGTTCTATAGAACTCAGCAAGATAGTTTTCTAAATAATGTGCAAATGCAAAACTACTTATTTAATTTAGATAACTTGCTGCAGTTTTATCCAAAATGTTGTAGAACATTTTTTAAATAAAACTTTTGCTGTCCCAGAAGCCTATGGAAGTTGTTTTTCTTTTGGCTAGTCAAATTTGAACTTAGTCTAAAGTACTGTTTGTTATTGGCCCAGAAACAAAAATGGCAAAAGAGAAAGAAATGTTTTGTGCTACCTAGAAAATAAATATCCTTTAAAGTGAATATCTTCTTTACAGTGTTGCACCTCATCAAGCCATGAGAAAAAAAATGAATTATTTTATATTCCCTGAAATGGCATAGTACAAATTATGTGTCCAACACAACATTGTTTCACCTTGAGAAATAAGTAAGAAAATTGAGAAGTTTCATTTTAGAAATATTCTCAAGATTGTAAAAGTGCAAACTTAAAATATATCCACTAGAAGTAAGCTCCACTAAGCTCAAACTTAGTCAAGTAAGTATGCTACAGATATTTTACGCTCCAATTCTTAAAGAATTCAATATATTTAATGCCTAACATCTTATAAACTCCCCAATTCAAAAGGGATTTCTAAATTGCTATAGTTTTCCAAAATACTTGGATAATTCAATAATTCAGAATAAAAGATGGTCCTTGTTTAAAGCGGTATTTGGACTTTCCATCAAGTGATGCAATTGTAAAGTACATCACATGACCATACTGCTTAGTTATTGGCATTTCCAGAAATCTCTAGTTACACTGTTAAACAAGACTGTACAAGATGTTAAGCAAGGACATCAAATTATTGCAACTACCAGCTTCCTCGATTTTGCTTGTCAGAAGGAGGAAGGTAGCAAATTGGGATCACATGGCTGTGGGATGCAGTGATGATTGCAGGCTGCCTGTATTACCTTCAGGTGACTGCGGGTGTGTATGTGCGCCAAAACAGCCAGAATTTTATGGATTAAGTACCACTCATTTAGCAGGTCAGTGAACAAACAATAAACAAGGAGCACCTGTATGAGACCAATCAATCTTCAAATAGTCATGATACTGTAATTCAGAAGTATGTCCCTCTTTGCTGAGGTTCTCATTACTTCCAGATCCTTCTGTTCAACAGAATTCAATATTTTTTGAACATTAAGAATATTTTCTTAAGTGTTCAGTTTTTATTTATTATTTATTTAGCTTATGGCACCTGTTAGCCAGGGATCACCAAGGCTGCTTCTGTAGAAAGGAATTTTTTCGGGTGGTTTTATCTTTACCCTTGGGATGCCTTATTGCCAGTAGGCAATCAGAAGAAGCTCCTTCCTTGTCCTCTGCGGTTTATTTACTCACGGGAATCAAATGAGTTGTCAGCCTCAGTGGTGCATAACCTCAGCGTCTTATCACGTGAGCCACCATGGCCCCAAGAGTGCTCAGTGCAACTGAACTGTTTTCAGTTGAAAACTTTATTCCAATGTAATAACTGTAAGGGAAATAACTCCAAACATCAATCTGGAATTTCTCTATGCAAAATAATTGTCCTTGTGATTGATTTGCATAATTAGATAAACCTTTTAGTACAGTAATCAGGAATCTATGTGACATAATTTCTGCAACTATTTTGTCTGCCACTATGTAAGAAGTAAATGAAGTTGACATTATGAACTGAATGAACATAATAAACTTTTTACTAAAGTGTAGAAATATTAAATCTTTTTAGTATTCCCATATTGTTTTTCAATATAGCAAGGCTGCTATTTACTTACTTATAAATCCCTTTGAAATCAGTGGAGCTTACTTCTGAATATTTATGTACAGAGTTGTATCATAATTTGCATAATACAAGCAGCTTCATGATTACTTAAACATGAATATTTTTTGGAAAACACCTACTTTCAGTTTTCAAAAGTAATACAACCAAATACAATAAGAAATTTTACAGATGAAACTTTTTTTTTTTTTTGCAAAAAAATATATAAGGCAACATCCAACACAATATTTATCTTTTCAAAGTTGTTCAAGAAAAAAACACCACTATGGAAGAATTGAGCGGGATCGTAAAGGTAGAAAGGGATTGTCACTGGAAGTGGTGGATATTTCCTCTTGCTCACTCTGCAATTCTGTTGGAATAGGAGGTGCTCCAGGATCTCCAGGTCCAGGAAGAGTAGAGAAAATTGAATTTTCCATGTTTCCAACCTCTGTAATAGGCAAATTCATTGAACAAAGAGAAGAAGCAGATACAAAAGCAGCTGTACTATATTCTTCCGGATGAAGGTAGGTGTTTTCTCTGTCTCTTTGTTTTTCAAAAAGATTAGAGTCATTTGACTGCGATCTAGAGAGATTGTTTGCTTGCTCACATACTGAAGCCATGCAGTTGGTACAACATGTTCCTGTAAAAAAAAATTGGATTACTTTTATACTTGTAAAAGATATTTTAACTATTGCTATAACTTGCATTACTTTGACACATGGAATTTTTATCCCACCCAGATTCGCTTGCCAATGAGATGGATGGCATATAAAATTAATAAATAAAGTTCAGCTTAAGAAACAACCTCTATTGTTATTTCTTGAAGAAATGAGATCATTTGGAAAGAAAATATCTGGAAACCCTAGTTATGATGCAAATTGCCTATACAGCTCTGTGAATCAGGTCGCTAAGTATTTATAAAACATTTATTTGCCATCTCGAAGTTATTAATATGAAATCTTGTCCATGTGGAAAATTGGTGACCAATGCAGACCTTTTAACTATAGGCTTATATAGCAACAATTTTGGATGATGCTTAAGAGGAGCACCATATATATATAGCACATTGCAGTAATTAATATAGGAAGTTATCAGTGCTAAGGTACAAAAAAAAAAATGAAGCTGTTTCTGTCCAAGAACAGCAGTAGTTGGCATACTAACCAAATGTTAAGTCTTGGACAGTAATGAGCTTTATATCCCTGGGATCTTAGGAACAATTATTTTATAAACTTTTTCTCTGCTGAACAGAGACCAATCTCACCTACATCAGGAAAACCGTATTTTCAGGGACTTGGAGTTAAGCATCCATAAAATTCCCATTTTAATACACTCATCCAGTTACAGACATCTCAATGTCTCTACAGCTTCTTTTGGAGGGAAAAACTGTATTCATGCCATCAACCAAGTGGACCACATCTCCTGGGGACTTCCCCAACTGACTTAACATTGGAGAGAAAATATATATAACACTTTAAGCTTCCAACTAAGCTAATAAGATTGCACTCTCTTAATGCTATGTTATCTATCTGGGAAACACAGTAAAAATCAGACCAGAACTCCCACAAATAGATGTAGACAATCACTTTCCCCTAAGAATAACAGAAGCCCAACTGCTATCACCATTTTAATATCTTGTGCCCAAAAGAAATATGAACTGAGAAATTCTTACTCAATTTTCTAAATATATATAATCCCTGAAGGTTAGTAACCTTTGTACCATTCAAATTAAACTCACATGATACACTACTCGTAAATGCAACAGAGGCAACAAAAGGCGGCTTCTGATTTCGCTACTGTCATACAATAAACATAACCACTTGTGACAAGTGCTCTATCACTGTCTAGTCTACTTCAACATTCTCAATGCCTTGAGAATCAGAAATATTCTATAAGGACATGATAATAATACATCACACCATTTCAGCACAAAATAAAGACCTCAAGGGAATGAAGCTAGGTTGTCAATCAAAGTGTACTTTTAAAATTATTGTGTAGCTCTTATAATTAAATACATATCATTATTCTTAAATTTCTGCTCCTTCATTGATTCAAAGGAAGGCAAATTATTTTGACTTACCTTGTTTGTAACTTACAGAATTCATAGCAACATACTTAAAAGTAAATATGCATAGGAATAGGCTATGTCACTACATATTTTATAAGCCCTTTTAAAATATATAATATTCAGATATTTAACAATACCTTTAAGACTTGCAAGTTTTTCATTTTTTGCTTTCAAGACGGCATCAGTTATTTTTTCTAACAGGAAGTTTTGTGTTTTTTCACATTTGATAGATTCTATCAATGTGTCTAGTCCTTTTGGATGTTCTGCTAAATAATCCAGCAGTTTCCCAGCCTTTTTCCTACTTGAGGTTCGACAAGAGATTTCTTCAGTATCCTCTCTACTCAATATTTTCTTTGAACGTAGATAGTCGAAGTGTCTTTCTGCAATTATTTTGTCACACAGATAGCGGCGTAATCGTTCTAAAACCTAGCATTAAAAATAAGAGCATGTTAATAAAAGATGAACTTTATCAAAGCATACATTATTTTTTATATTACTATGAAGGAGCAATGGATCATAAATAATCCCTGACAAATAAGTTTTAGCTCGAATTTGCTGTACTGTATCTTATCAAGAATGAGTCAGTTATATCTTGGATTCAAATTTCAATTCTGTTCATAATTTTTTTTCTTGGAACTAATATAAGGATTACTAAACTTACAATCAAACATTGCAAAGTATTAATGCTAAAAAGGAATGAAAGTTCACAATCTTTAGTAAAGACTAACATGCTTTATAATTATACTACTATATACTATACTAGCTATACTCTCATTTCAGTAACATTTCACTGAGTGAAATGGTGCATTCTAGGGCAACAATTTTTGAACTAAGGTTACTCAAATGGCCTTACAGAATGCATCCACAACATGGGATAACTTCCATGGACCTGAAATTTGGCAAATTTTACAAAAAATATATGACATATAACATTTATGACATAAAAAATAAAACAATTTATGATGCAAACATTTGCTATAGAGTTCAACATGATACATTTTTGAATGGATTCCAACTTTTCCAGTTCCTTTGCCAAACTAAACATTATTTTGCTAGCATCTGAAATTAAGAATATTGTGTGATAAGTTGCAAGCTCTGTTAAAACTTGTTTTATTCAATTAAATTGCCTTCATTCTTAAAATTAGCTGGTGTGGCTTGGTTAGAACCTTTACTGATTCTTTTTTTATTAATAAAATAAATGATACACATTATGCTGTCTATCTCACTACTAAACAACTGGTTTACAAATAATATTGTTTGCTATATTTCCATGAGTATCAGTTCTTGTAGTCTTCTGACCTGGTAATATTAGAATGGTGATCTAACTTTAAATTCTAATATTAGAGATTCTTTTAAGAAAGAATATTCCAAGAAATCTTGAATGTTGACATAACTACTGTACAATATTTCAGTATACTCCATTTTTGTTTGATCTTCTTTGTATCAGTCACAAGGAAAGCTAATGGGAAGTCTTAATGTTCAGGAAGTCGTAAGTCCCAGGGGCTGGCAAGTAAGCCAGCAAGTAGGTAAGTAGCTGCTGCTGGATGAAAGTGAGTAAGGAATGGCCAGCATGCAGTTGGTAGTCATCAAGGTGTGGCATGAATGCAGTAGGGGTGATTGCTATTATGTAGAGGAATGTGCAAGGGGGTGTAAGTGGGCAGAGTGGTTTGGTATAAGGATAAAGTATAAGGATGGCTGTTGCCAGGTGGGCAAAGGTATGTAGGTGGCCACTGAGGCACAGCAAAAATGATTACTGCCAGGTTGAGGCTATTAAGATTCAACCCAAATGTGATGAAGGTGGCTGCTGCCAGGTATGGGAAATTACAATGGAATTCAAAATATTATTTAATGTATTATTTAATGTACTTATCTAATGTCTATTTAAAATGTAATATATTATTCTCTGACTACAGTCCCAATATAAAACAATAAATACAATCTAGAAGATCACAAGAGAAACTGACTTATGATCTTGAACAAAAAGTGAATATTCTATATATTGTAGATCTATACTTTTTGCTAGAAAAATAGGACAAAGTCAAAAATCAACTTCCACTGACTCGTTCATGTGTCAGAGATTCGACACATGTGTCATTCATGTGTCAGAGATTAGTGAGGGGAATTCCTATAAACACTCCAGGAAAAACAGAAAAGTAGATTTGGAGACATTTATCCATTAAGGAAAACAAAAGGGCCTGGAAGAACAAGGAGAATGAATCAAACATTGAAAGGAAATCTAGTATGGTGTACCAGTTAAGATGTGAAATAAAGACAGTGGAGACCAAGAATCAAATATATCCTTCACTACTGGATGAGTTTGAACTAGTTATCTTTTATATACTATCTCAGAAGGACCCAATTGTTATATGTAAATCTGAGGAGGAAGTGCTATAAACACCACCTGGAACTACTAGGGCAGGATTACCCAAACTGTAAGGTTTACCTACCTTAGGGAGGTGAGACAGAATTCAGGACAGGTGTGAAGAACCTCTTCGTTCTACATTGTTACCATAAATCCCCCTTTCCAAAAATGTTATGAAAGTGAGTAACATTGTGATAAAGGAGGCAAATATCTTTTTTTTAATGTTATTAAAAAAAGTTTCATTGCATTGTTTTCTTTGTCCATTTTGGTGGATTTGGATTTTTATGAGAGGCAATCTAGTACATTAAGATTACACTAAAAGGAGCTGTGACGGCAAAAGATTTAGGATCCCCTGTTCTAAGAGTACAGAGGGATGGAAACAGAGTCCACTCAGTAACTTTTGAATGGTCTCTCTGTTAATTGATGTATTTAATTATAATTTCTGGGAATGCAAACTAGGGGCTTTGGGCATCTACTTTTTGTCACTTGAGGAGGAAGGGGATAAATGTAAGAAACAATTCATTTTGTTGCTATTATGTTCGGTAGTCTTCTATAAATGCTGTAAATCACTCAGAAAAGATAGGCAGCAAACAAGTCTAGTAAATAAAATAAAAAAGTCAAGAGACATCTGAATAGATTCAGATTTCCCTCCTGCTCTTAAAACCTATTGACATTTGCTATAAACAAAGATACTTTTTAAAATTTGCTGTTAATTTTTAATTCTCATTTGTCCATTTTAAAACTCTGAGGGGGAAACATGCTTTAATAAATATACAGATAGTCTTCACCTTACCACCACAATTGTGCCAGAAATGTATGGTGCTAAATGATAAATTTGTTAAGTGAGTTTTGCCTCATTTTATGACTTTTCTTGCCACATTTATTAAGTGAATCGCTGCAGTTGTTAAATTAGTAACCCAGTTGTTAAGTGAATCTGGCTTCCCCATTGACTTTGCTTGTCAGAAAGTCACAAAAGGGAATCACATGACCCCGGGGATGCTGTAACCACTTGCCAAGCATCTGAATGAAAATTACATGACCATGGGGATGCTGTGGTGGTCATAAGTGTGAAAAACGGCTGTAAATCGAGGACCACCTATATTAATATCAAAAAGAAGGCTCCCTCCCCAAATTGTAGCACATTTCGTCCTTCTGCTGCCAGCAGATGGAGACAAAGCCAGCATCCCACCAGGCGATATTTGAAGCTTTCCAGTCAGAAGAACGGAGGCGGCTTTCGGGGAGTCCCACGCAAAGGCAGCAATGACGTCGGAGCGGCAGGAAAGGCCACACCTGGCGGAATTCTCCGCGCCGGCGACACTCGGAAGACCAACCGCCAATCCGCCGCCACGCGGAAACTTAACGCGCCGACGCCATGGCAACCACTGTGCTTCCACCCCTGCCTTCGACGTTTTAAGGAGCCCCCCCCCCCATCATCACGGAGGGAGCGCCCCCTTTCCCCCCAAACAAGGAACTCCAGGCCCCCTTCAGCCAAGCAAGCGCGCACGCGCCCACCCTTCCCAGTCGCGCCTTCGCCGCCGTCAGGGCAAACATCACCCCTCCCCCTCCCGCCGCTGCTGCTTCGCCTCTCTTACTTCCTTTTTCACCTCCGCCATTTCGTCTTCGGTGAGCGACCGACCGGCCGCCGTCGGCTCAGCGTCCGCCATGGCGGAAACAGCAGAGCGCAGAAAAAGGCCCCGAGGGAGAAGCGACCCTTCCGCGAAGCGAGAAAGGCTTGGCCGGAGGTGGACTCCCTCGGGAAGAACTCCACTTCCCGTGTATGGAGGTGAATGACGCCACACCCCTACTGGCGGGCCCACGCGGAGGAGGCGCGCCTAATATTGCGCATGCGCCGTCCACGGGAGACGAGCTCCTTTATTTGGTCGTGAGTGTGGATTTCCGTCCCGATTTGTCACTCAGTGCTAAGTTTAGAGTGAGGAGGGTGGTATCTCAGTGTTTATTGTCAAAGTGGATCTCTCTCTCTCCCTCTGGCGGGTCTCGGAGGCTGAGGACACGGGAGGTGGTTATCCCCGTTGATCACTTTGGAACTAGGTCGAATGTTCGCTTTATAATAATTGTCTAAATAGCGTGGCTGAATTAGTTTTATTTTCATTTATTCGTTTTATTTGTCAAGCAAGTATTTAGTTAACTGTAAATTATTCATAAAGTAGTAAGATAAAATAATCTATATTGTCACTTTTTTCTGTGAACACACTGGCACACATTAAAAAAATGACATTATGATGCCTACTCTCAAAAGCAAATACATATATACACATACATCCACACATACATATGCTATATGTGTATGTATGTATGTATATGTGTATACACACAGGTATGTCTGTATGTATGTGTGTTTTCTGTTTCTCTTTTTAAAAAAGCTACTGTGCAGTGTGCTTCAACATCCATGCATGGTTGGTTGGAGAGCTGAAATCCACACGACTTAAAATTGCCAAGGTTGGGAAACCCTGAACTCGCTGAACCTCGAGTATCTAATTTTTTTGGAAACATATTTGTTAGATTTATGTAGCTGACAATCAGAGACTCAGTGGAATGCTTGCTTTTGAAACACTGCTAAAATAATCGGAAAGCAAACAGTATCAAAGGTAAATAATGCTGTGAGGAAGTACATAAAGAAAAATTTCAGTCATCCTTGCTCATTCATCAGTATGAATAAACACTTCAGTTCATGGCCTGTGTGAAAAACTAAAGGCTAGGTCCCACTGGCCGACGGATGCAAAACGTATGCAGAAAGGACACAGCGGACGAGCAAAATTTCGGGGGTGCTCCATCCGTTGTCATCCGCTCCAAAAAGTGGCAAAAATTTGCATAAACAGAACGGAAAAGAAAGGAAAAGAACGGACGGGGGTAGGATGTAGTGGGGATATTAAACGGATGTTCATAGGAAGTCTAGAGGATGTATATAGGATGCAAACCGTTCACTGCTCATCCTTTCTATTTCCGTGCTACTAACGCTGTGTAGACGTTCCGTGTACCTTTTGTTTCCTCCCTCTTTCCGTTTTCAGCTGCAACGGATATGAGTTGAGGGGATGCCCAGAGGATGCAGAGAGGATACAGCAGACATTTAACGGATGATAAACGGACATAGAACGTTTGTTGCTTGTATGTCACGGATTTACATCGTACACAGCAGAAAGTTCATCCGTTCACAAAGTTTTGTGCAACTCAAACCTTCTTGAGCGGATGAAATCTCAGTGGACGGATGCTCAAAGGATAGAGCGTATGAAACACGTATGCAATGAGTACACAACGGATGCATAGCGTTTTCCAATATTTTTTAACGTTTTACATCCTCTTTGCATCCGTTGGTGCAGTGGGACAGGGGCTTAAGTCTTGATGCCTTTCTACTGCTGAGAGGGATGAGTCCAAGTGGACTTCTGGAAAATAATATTCTAAGAATGGCAACAGAGAAGGCACATTTCTGGCATCTTACAAGGAAGCATTGTTTAAATGAAGGGAACCTGTCAGATCTTATAGGGTGAGCAGCAACAATTGGAGAAAGGCAGTATTGTACATAATCATGTTGAACTTTCTGAATCACAACTACCAATTAGAATTATACCTGGATTCTCACTTGTAACTAGTGGACCCTGAGCAGAGATATTGTTTCCCTGACCACATTCTGGAGCATCTTGTAAGGTATTATTATATTGCTCCTTTCACAAGATGAAAGTGTCTTCTCAGTTGCTGTTTTAACATCCCAGTTCTGCTCAATTTCCACACTAAAATGAGAGTTAGTTGCTGCCAGCTGTTAAGCTTGTTTTGCAAGCCTACAACTGTTTTCACTAGTGACATTTTGCAATATTATCACTGGATGGTAAGATTAGTTCCAAAAAATAATTTGAAGCAGGCACAGGGAAACTGAACTCCCTAGGGGCCATGCTGGTTGTGAATATTGGCAGCCAACATGTCTTGTGTCATAGGCTCCTGTTTCCAATGTAAAGGTTTTTAAAAGAAATGTGTGTTTCAGTTACATATGGGAAATAAGAACAGCCTAAAATGATAGTGTCTTATATATAAATCTTGACTTAACATTAAATATAATCTGTTATGACATGTTTAAAATAATTTTGGCATATTAGAGATTAATTAGAGATTTTGGCATATTAAAAAGGGATGAACAGATAGCTGTTTTTGGATTGTATTTGTCTTCAAGGATTCTAAAAGTTTTCACTTAATTAATTTGTTACTTTTATATCCTCATTTTTGCTCAGGAGCTCAAAGCAGAATACACAGTGCTCCATCCTCCCATTTTTTCCCCACAACTAAAAATCTTCTAGGTATGTTTAAAAAGGAATAACTGGCTCAAAGTCAGCCACCTAGTTAGCATCCTTGATGGAGAATAGCCTAGAACTTGCATGCCCTCTATGCAAGTGCAGCACCTTGTAATTGTTAATGTGGCAGAATATTTCTTCCAACTGCATAATATTTTGGTAGCCTGGTATTGAAAAATGGTAGATGTTTGGGAAGGAATAGTGAAAATGAAGGAGTTTTGTCACTGGCGGAATTTGGGAATGTTAAATTTAATACTGTATGTTCTTTTAGTGAAGAACAGATGAGCTGCTGGGAGGGAAAGTGGAAAAGGACAGGGAAAAACAGAATATGTGGAGGAAAAGGTGTATTGGAATGCCAGTATTTGTCATTGGATCAGCAGATTTTCCTGATTAAAGAACATTGGGTATGAGAGAACAAGTGAGCTGGGAAAGTTAGAGAGTATTAGATGTTTGGGCATCGTTGTGTTGCAGTAGGACAGTATAGACCGTGGGATTGGGGTCATACATTAATTTTAGTTTTGCCTTTTGAGTGACTCTCATTGCTGGCATAGCTGGCATCTGATTACTTATGACTTTCCAGAAAAAAAGGGAGAATAAGAAGATGGCCATTCTGAGATCTGTTTTGGGAAAAAGAAGTCCAGCCAATGAAGGAGTGAAATTGGAAGCATGGTGGAGAGTGCTCCAAGAACTGTTGGTGGTTGGTTCCGAATTGCTCGAAGACAATGAGAAGAAAAGTTGTGCTTTTCTGAGGAAACAGAATAGTTGAAATGGAGTTTTGAGAAGAATGTACTTGGTAATGATAAGGAGAAAGAGTGACATCCTTCTCCAGATAAAAAGATGGATCATCTGAACAGAGTTCCTGGAGTGAGGGACCAAGTAGAGGGGCTTGGTGGAGCACAATTGGAGATTTGGGGGAAGATGTCAGGTAATCTGGAAGGAGTTTGAGCCTATTGGGCCTGAGAATGTAGGCAGGGTTCTTATTGCTATTCTCCTTTTGACGGCATAACACCCGCTTCATTTTACTGTTGGAATGGTGATCCCATATACCTCATTCAGAGTGCAAGTGCTGTTTTTCCTGAGAAAAAATTGATACTAATTCCTTGCCTAAAAGATTAACGCTTGCATTGGGGCATAAAGTCTAGGGAAGTTATGCTAAGATAGCTTTTTCTTTAAACCACCGCTAAATGTTGGCTAGCCACTAGAGGTCTCTGCAGTTGTATATATGAAGATATATTTTCCTTTCAGTCCATTTTTCAAGTTAGTTCTACAATAGCAGAACTGCGCAATGATCCAGATTAAAATGAGCATGGGCAAACAAGTGACAGCTATTAGCAGCATTTTTTAAAAAAAATCTCTTCCTCCTAGGACAGCACATTTGGTTGAAGTGGTTGCCAACAGGTGCTATTTGCAGATTTAATTATAATAGCAATGGGTTCTGTTGAGGTAGCTCCCCATTAGGAGAATAAATGCACACAAGGAAATATCGTGAGAGTGATGTTGAATAACACACGACCAGCACACAGATACACTGAATAGGAAAATGTAGGTTTTACTTCCAGTAAACAGTTAAGCAAAGTCCAACAAGCAGTCCAAGTCATACACGGTTAAAGCAGTCAGTATTCAGTCCAGGGATAATCCAAAATCAAAGTCCAGTATCATAAACAGTTCAGTAAATAGACACAGCAATCTAAGAAGAACAACGATCAGCAACAGTCAATAGGGAAAAATGCAGGAACAAAAAACATGGACCATCAGAACATCTAGTAACTAACAACAGAACTAACAACCCAGGTTTCTGGCTCCATCTTATGGCCGTTTGAGGAACCACACCCAATTCCAATTTTAGCATTCCCTTAAAGAGACAGTATTAAATGTCCATCCTGGTTTATATATTTCCAACCCAACTATTAGGTGATTATCAATTCCTAACAGGTTCTTCATCCTGTATTATGCTAATTGTAATTTATTACTTTAAGTTACTGAATTTTTAACATAACATTAAACAATTTGTGACAAAGAAATAAGGGAAATATAAGGAGAAAGAAAGACACATTATTTAGGGTGCTTTTTATAACTTAAAAAGTTTATTCATATAGACTTCTGGTACAGCCTTATAGTTTTCTTGGCAGCAGGATGGAAATAATTTCCTATTATTACCTTCTGGGATGATTATTGACCAACCAACTAACTGATAATTCTCTTATGCAAGTGATACCAAGTATGAGTTATGTAATGCATGAAACAGCAGCAAGGGTTAGAGATATGTGATGTTTTATTTTTGGATAAAAGTAATATATAAGATATATAAAGCTAATATATAAGATTGGATATGTATGACACTCCATTATTACCAACCACATTATATTCTGTTTATTTAAACATAACTGCCTGCATTTTTAAATATTAGACTTTGGCCACTCTATAGAGAAATTGGCACCTCCAGATAACACTCTGAAGTGTTTACTTAATGTTCTGTTCCTTGGGCACTAAGATGCTTCTGCTTTTTAGTTTAAAGGCACAAACTGGTGTTTTTTGTAGCCAATTAGATTTTTTTTAAAATCCACAAATGGGAGAGGGGAACATAGGCCATTTTTCCCTTTTATCATTTTTGCAAACATACCCAATTCTAAATAATAATAAAAAATTAATATTTTAAATCAGAGTATTAAATTTAATTATTAAACAACTACAACAGCAGTGTAGTATTAAGAAGAAAAGAAGGAGATAGAGTTGGAAAAATAATCCCCAAACAGAGAATGCTTATGAAATATCAATATTTGAAACATCTATATTCAATATTTCTGTGAAAAATAGAGTTGTATACAAGAGCAATCTATTGGAAAAAATATTGTTAAAATAATAGGTTGTGATCAAATTTGTTGAAATCTATTCCATTTCAATAGCTTTCTGCTACATTTGCAGTCAATGCAATTTTTTGTTCTCATAGATGCTATTGATCAATATACCTCTTATAATTGGATTTTCCAGTATTTTGCATGAGCAACTAATAACAAGTTCAAATCAATTTCTTACATGGAAACAATTTGTATGCATTGTGAAACAGACCCCAGTTTCAGGATTCATTGTGAGCATTGTTATGGGCTTTTCTCTCCCTCTTGTTTAATAACTTTTAACTAAAGCCACCAACCAAGTGAGTATTGCCACCAAAGATGTTCTCTATTCTAGTATGTTTATATTCCTATTACCATAACACAGTCTAGACACCAGAGTATACTACTGCTAGAGTGCAGTTTTAGGAGAAGGCTGATTTCTACACTCTCTCCTTGTTTTACTGGAAGGAATGCAACTTGACTGTGGCCATTCCCACAATGGCTAGGATAAAGACAGAGTGACCAGTTACACAGACAATCCAGAAAGTTTCAAGGTTGGTTGTCCCAGAGGTCCTTTTCAAAAGGCAACTGGACTTTGTTTTTTCTTTGGAGATGTTTTGCTTCTCATCCAAGAAGCTTCTTCGGTGAATACGCTGCAGTCATTCATAACCTAGATGACTGAGAATCTCCATAGACTTTCAAGTTTGGGACAATGCCAAGTGTATTTGGTGTCTCTCCTTTAGGATTTTCACTTCTGGTTCCAAAGTATACTTTGTCACTTTTACTTGCTAGTATTTGTTATCCAAATGGAAATCCAAATACATGTCCAGATCAGAAATAGGTAGAAAGCAGCTTGGGAAGATGAAGAAAGTATATCTTAAGATAGCTACAAATAGACGTGCATGTGAAAATATTGTTGAAGTAAGTTCTGTTTAATTTTTTTTGATTCGGTCTCTTCTTAATTCCTAGATTTATGGGTACTTGTGGAAAAAAAAAGATCCAATAGTCTCCCCTCCTTACTTATGTAAGGAGTTCACAACCTGTGGAGATTGGGCAACACATTGAGAGTTTTAAGAACATGTTGTAGACACTTTGCAGTATCTTAAAGAGATGGCCTGTTAGACAAAGAATCTGACTTGGGGGGTGGGGGAGAGGAGGCTGTTAGGGAGAGGAGGAACAGCTGACAGGGAGTGGGAGTGTGGCTCCGGAGGTTGTGAACGGCACAGGCCAGCTGGGCATTCAGAGGAAGACCCAGGCCCATCCCCTCTTCATCCTAGGGCATGCAGGGAGGAGTGGATAAGGGAGAAATGTGAATGGAGTTGTCTACAGGGGACGAAAGGGCCTTGATCCCCTTCATGGGCTGCAGCTGTGAGGACTGTTTAAAAGGACAAACTGCACATGGGCCAGTGCTGGAAGCAAAGTATGAAAATATTTCTAGTCTGTCAGTTCTCATCTGAGTTCTGGCGTCTTTCCCAGTGTCTGTATTTCAATATCTGTGGATGTCTTCAAGCCCTTATCTTGCCTTGATAAGATTAATTCTTCAGTGTGGTTTGTCCCCCCCCACACCATTTATAATTTATATGCATTTTGAGTTTGAAAGGAAATTCTTCCTTTTCGCAACTGTTTGTGGGGGAGACAATTGTAGGTTTTCCCATTTCGTCAAGTCTAGTGCTATCTGTTGTTTAAGTTTAATTTAATTGTTCTCTTTTAATGTACTACATCTTGCTGTCAAATGTATCCCCAAATACTTAACCTTATTCATGACTTGAATTTTCAATACATCTGCCAATTCTTCTTTTTGTCTTGGTAACATATTCTTTGTCAAAATCTTGTCTTTGTTTATTTTCAAGCCGGCCACCTTGCCATATGCCTCTATCTTTTCCAATAGTTTTGGTGCTGTTTCTAGAGGGTCTTCTCCTCAAAAGCTTGCAATTTAAATTCTTCCTTTTTAATTTTCATTCCTTTTATACTCTTTTCGTTTCTAGTGTTTCTATTTAACACTTCCAGAGTTAATATGAAGAGCAAAAGTGATAATGGGCAACCTTGTCTTGTACCTTTTCTTATATTCATAGAGTCTGTTAATTTTCCCTCTATCATTAGCTTTGCTGTTTGCTTATAATATATGGCTTGCATTGCTTGAATGAATTTTCTGGCAAAGCCCATCTTTTCCAATAATGATAACATGAATCTCCAGTTCACATTATCAAATGCCTTTTGTGCATCTAAAAATATCAAAGCCATTTGTTTTTCGGGGTAAGCCTCATAATATTTCCCACAAACATATAATTAAAGATTTCTTATTGGCTAATTGGAATAAAAAAAAAACATTGTTTAAAAATCCTAACCTGGATCTCAACAATGGAGGCAATGATCTATCCAAATAATCTAGACCTTAATAAAATGGTAAAATACAAAGACCTTCTTGATGTGCAAGGAACTTTAAAATCATGGCAAGATCTCCAAGAACAAGGGCTACAAGTAGACCGGTGGGCTTACCTGCAAATTCAAAATAGATATAGCCAGGACAAGAAAAAAATTGGAATTTACATTAAGCTACAACAATTAGATAAAATCCTATTAGGCCCAGATTAAAAAATATGACTAAATTTTATAATTATTAGAGATAGAATTAGAAGAGGAAGTAGTCAAAGGCAACATGATAGCTTGGAGTAGAAACATAGGACATAGCATTACATTATTAGAATGGGAAAAGGTCTGGACAAGGAATATTAAAATTACAAAATCAGCAACATATAAAGAAAATGCCTATAAAATGTTTTATAGATGGCATCTCTCACCCTTGAAAATAATGAAAGTGTCTCCTAACATGAATCCGAATTGCTGGATATGTAAAAAGAAACACAGAACATTCTTTCACATGTGGTGGCCCTGCACTGAAGCCCAAAGATACTGGCACAGAATAAAAAAATGGTTAGAAGAAATAACGGCGGAGCAAATTGAATTAAAACCAGAATTATTCTTACTGGGGATATTTAATAGTCAAATTTCTAAAAAAGTCAAATATATCATACTGCACATTCTTATTGCAGCCAGAATAACCTTTGCACAGTGTTGGAAACAAGCAGATATTCCAACAGAGGAGATGGTTATACAGAAGATAAGCCTGTGCAGAGATGGATAAGTTAACCTTAGCATTTAAGGAAAAAGAAACCTCAGAATATTACGGAAGCTGGGAATGCTGGTATGACTGGATAGAACAACAATAGAAAATATATTCGTAAACAATGTAAAATGTAAAAGAGGTAGCAATTATATACTCGCAATAAGATATATTTGTAAATATGTCATCAATAGTGATAACAAGCAAGGAACCATAGGCTGTCGATAATAGAATCACTAGGGTTTTTTTAATTGTTTTTTTTTCTTTTTCTTTCTGTGTGTTGTGTATGTGTTTGTTTGACATTTTAGTTGAAAAATCAATAAATTTTGTTTAAAAAAAATAACTTGATTGCTTCTGGAAAAAGCCATACTTTCAATTCATCTCGTCATATAGGAGGAATATAGGAAAGAGTCTTAAGGAAAATTACATTGTGGATGCAAATGTCTGTCTAAATACATGTCACATTTTTGACCTTTGTCTGTTCTGCCAAAAATATTTTCTTGGAAATGTGGTAACAGCTTTCATCTCTGCAAATGTCATTTCTGCCGCATTAAATTTGACTCTGCATCATAAATGAACCATCTGTTTTTTATTTCCTCTCTGCAAAACTCATATTTGTACAACTCAATAACATACCCTTTTACAGCCATATATCCAAAATGGAAATGCAGAAAGTGAATCCATAAGCGCAATTTTCCTCAATTGTTGATTTACTGCTTCCATCAGATCCAAACTAGCTCACCAAATCTAGGAGCTTCTTAGTATCCCGTTTTTCTTTTGAGGTGATACTGAATATTTCGTGGAGATCTTTCGTTAATTACAAACTAACTACAGGCTAAACTATTGTATTAAACCCAGTTTAAACGTAGTTCAGAGGAATGAAGTTTGGGGTATTAAGTTTAGTGTGTGGCAGAATAGATGACGCAGAACAGGAGAGATCCAAGACCATATTTGCTACAGTGACCATAGCTTCCTTTTTAGCTTTAAATGTTACTATTTTCTTAGAAACTCCTGAGTCCAAACTATTTAAAACTTACATTCTCAACCAAATGCAATTCTTTTTAATATATATTCCAGTTTTTGCCAAATAATAGCACTAAATAATAAAAATATGAAAAGTATAAAACAGAAATGTGACCGCAGAAATCAGTAAAATAGATCACATGCAACCAATTAAGCCCAACAAATTGACAGTATGTGGAATGCGAGCAAAAGAACAACTAAGAATAACTATACTCACTTGGTCGTGAAAGAAGCACATTTTGGGAAAACATATTACCACACACACAGGTCTAAAACAGAATGCCTTCTTAAATGCAATTTCTGTAATGGTGAACCTGTGGCAAATAAGCATTTATACCTATTTGTCACAGGTGCCTGCAGATCAAAATTTCATATATCCTTAGCAGGAGTTTCTGCATAAACCTGAGTCAAGTACTTCCTTAGGAGTCTACATTTACCAGCAAAGATGGTGTTTGGTTACAGAGACTAAAGTAAGAAACAGTACCTAAATATCGTTGCAAGAATACATTGGGAGCCAAAGTAAAGGGACTAAACACAATACAATTCCTAGCCATAAATATTCATCATAAGAAAGGCACATTCTGGTTCAGTGAACGAAGTTGTCTTAATTTGTCATCTAAATGTCCATTTATAGGATAGTGGAGACCTTGGGCTAAAGTTTCTAAGACTTTCCACCTACAAACAGCCCTTCAAAGTGAGTACTGTTTATATGATCCCACATCTCTCCTTGTCCCCCCACTCCCCAAATCAATTCAGGCAAAGGGCAACCATTAACATTTCCAGCTTTCCTTATGTATCCAGGATCTTATTCAGAACTGGAAGTGCAGAGAGTAAAATTGAATATAGATCTGGATGTCACTGGCACTCTTCAGAAGAGTCAGTCCAGTGCTTCTCACTTTCCGTACAAAGCAAGTAATTCAGTCAGAAAAGCCACCCAGAATTTCTTCCCAATGTGATGTATTGTTTTGGAAGTGAGCAAACATCTTTTTATGAATTTACGACAAAAGATAATAAATACTTGGCTTAGGTGGGTACATTCTTTCCGTACCATTGGTGCGTTCTTTCCTTACGATGCATGTCCGGGAACACAGTATGCCTCTCATAGTCCAATACTGCAAATTTTGTAATTTTCAGAAAAAGTTACTTAGAGTATTACTTTCCCAGCATATTTTTCTATTATTTAAATTTTTCTAACCAGTCACATTTTACTGGTATATTTGTTGGAAGCCAATTATTTTTAGCAGCCATATCCAATTATAATTTATTGTGCAATCTTAATTTGGTATTCTTACAAGAATCTCCCTTTTTCTTTTTTTCACCATTATGTAACTAAGGTTGGCTACCCATGTTTTGCTAATAAACTACAGCTTTGCAAAAGATGTGTATCTGCTAATGCTGAGAAAGGGAGTATATATATATTAATCATGCTTTCTTTCCGTAATAAGCAAATTGAGATTGGGAATAAGAATTAGTATGCCAAATAAATTAATAGTATGCCAATAATAAGAAAGATATGAAACAGATTTATACCAATAGTATTTTATGTGATTTTCCATAAATTTTTAGATTTGAAAACCATCCTTGCTTTCACCATGTCCAGTTAATAATCTTTTGTCTTTTAAAAAACTTACTTGTACCACAGTTTTATCCACCTTCCCCTTTGTATCAACAGATTCTCTTTTCCTTCTAATATTACCGTGTTTCTCATATAATAAGGCTGGGTCTTATTTTTTTTTGAGCTCTGAAAAAATGGCTAGGCTGTCTTTTCGGGGGTTACTTAATTCCCCCCCTTGCATCTTCGGATGGGCGGGCGGCGACGGCTTGGATGTTGACCTTGGCATTGGTGGGGTACTTCGTATCGGGGTCAACGCAGGCAGCACCATATCCGGGTGTGCAACAAAAGTACTTCCTCATGGCAAGCCCCCCCCCATTCCCCCCATTTTGCATATTTTAATATAGGCCTTAATTTGGGGGGAGGGGCTTAATTTCATTTCATGCCTATAAAACATGCTGGGACTTCCTATTGGGGGAGGCCATATTGTTGGAGAAACAGGGTAATTTTGAAACTTAATCTTAGTACATTTTCTCTATATGACTAATTTCTGTTGAATTAGTTTAGTCATATAGAGAAAATGCACTAAGATTAAGCTTCAAACTAATATTTAGATATTGATTATACTGTTCTGGTTACATACTCCTCATTCAGTGGGGAGTTTGTTTGTTTCCTGCCTTTATTATTTTTACAAATAACTCAAGGCAGCGAACATATTTAGCATATCTTCCTCCTCCTATTTTCCTCACAACAACAATCCTGTGATTTTGTGGTTAACATAAGATTTAAACTCATGATCTCCCTCTTTCTAGCCTGGTGCTTTAACTATTACACCAAATTTGCTCTCTAGTAGTAATATGCAATTACCACGAACTTTATCAGTTCCTACAACCCATCTAACACCAGGTCATATTTTCTGATGTATATTTAAGCCTCTTCATTCATAATTAAAACTAATTAAAGTTCCATGAACTTATCTATCAGTTTTACTCCACTGGATTAGACCATTTTCATTCAAATCACATTTGACTTTTTTCTCTTAATTTTACAGACACAAAACATTTCTGTTTTTTCTTCTCTTTTCCTTCATGTTTTCAATTATTCCTCCAACATTAAAAGTCACAGTCTTTCAGGGACCATGTTCATCAGCATACATGATGGTGACCATAGTTACTGACTTCTGCCTATGATTTTAGTCAACTGAGATTTTATGTAACACCTTTTATTAATATAGAGGAAGTATATAGTAGGTTACCAACCTCAATAATGTAGCAAAACATAATTTCTTGATAGTTTAATCATACTTGCATGTCTTACTTAGATTACACATTGAAAAAAATAAGTAGCCATCTGCTGTCTTTTATAGGTGTTGTATAAATACGACATATATACGACATATAAATACGACATAAATAAGAAATATTATAGGTGTATAAATCAAAAGTCCTAATTTACTAGAAGTGCTATTTTTGAAGGGCTGACTGGTCAGTTCAATTCCAACTAAGAGAGCCATAAGAGGAGAAAGCGGGAATCTTAAAATTGCCCACTACCCATCAATAGTTTTCTGATTCATCAGTCACACAGAAGTCATCTTGTTTGCCCATATAGTGACTTTTAAATAAATGTTTTAGTATTACGACACACTTCCAGTATTATCTCACGTTCCCCCTATTTGGTGAATTTCAAACAATGGTATTAGAGATTAGATTCTAGGTTGCCTCAAAAGCATGAGTATGCTGGAGTAAAGCTAGACCTATTCCACTTGTGGATTACTAGCCATAATGTACCCAAACTGGTATAGTCCTTGCATAAGAAATATAGTAATGATTATGGTGCACGAAAACAGAGCAAAAATGCCAGACATATTTTATAGTCACATAGCTTGTGATAATATTTACATCAGTGATCACTAGATGACAACAGATTGTTAACACAAACATCTTTCAAACATACTGTGTTATTTTTCATATTTTAGCAGCACTTATATTGCTCCTTTTGTGTTCCTACCCCAAAGTTGAATAAATTTCACTGGACTTTGTGAGATTTCAGTCCAAGTATTACTGGACTTAACTGAAAAGCTGCAAAGGCATATATACTTAAATAAATGCAAATTCTCTCTTCCGAGTATATCGTACAGAGTTGCATACAGAAAAACAAATGCTCATAAAATGTGTGTCATGCCCCTGGTGGAGACTGACTCTGAGGGTGAGGAGGAACATCCCACAGGGAGTGGAAGTGTGGCTCCGGAGGTTGTGGAGGAGGCTGGGGAAGGGCAGAGGCCAGCTGGGCGGTCAGAGGAGGACCCAGGCCCATCCCCTTTCCTTCCTAGGGCATGCAGGGAGGAGAGGATAAGAGAGAGATGTGGTTTACTCAGAAGGAGAGGGCTTTGATCTTCTTCATGCGCTGCAGCTGTGACAACTCAATAAGAGGACGGATCTTCGTATGGGTGAACACTGCAAACAAAGCGTGGAAATATTTCTAGTTTATGGTTCCTCTCTGAGTTTGGCATCCTTCCCAGTGTGTGTTCTGTTATCTGTGGAACTTTGTGTTGCTTCTTCTTGTAACTGGGAGTTTTTTGTCTTCCTTCAAGGATATTTGGAGCTTGGAAGCAAAGTGAAGGAATACAAGGGGCTTCACCTGTTTTCTGTGGCTGTGTTTGTTTTGTATACCACCCTGGGTCATCACAATGTGATAGTTTTGTTTTTGAAATTATGATGGATTGCTCAAAAGATACTTAGGACTGGGTTCTGAAGTTTTGACAGCTAAGTCTCCGTTGCGGTCATATGACCATATTTTGGGCACTTGGCAACCAGCCTGCATTTAGGATTATTTGCAGTGTCTTGCCAGTCACATGACTGTAATTTATGGTGCTTTTGCCAAAACCCTTCATTTTCTTCTAGTTTTTTTGGCAATAACACCCTAGCAAACACTGTGGTGAACAATGGGTCTGTTTAATAATGATACATTCAATTAACAACTGCAATGATTTACCTATCCTGCAAAACAACTTGTAAAATGAGATTAGTCATTTGGTTGACTTTCTATATAACCATCACAATTTATGACCATAATGGACAGGCTCCATTATGATCATAAGTTGTATTGGTTGTATAGACAGGCTCCATTATGGCAGTAAATTGAGGACTACCTGTATATTTTATAAATATGGCCATAAACTTCCTTGCAAAAGCATATTTTTAAAATGTAGCAATAAAGATTCTGATGTAAATAAATTGTGTGTGTGTGTGTGTGTGTTATTCTTATTTTCTTTTTGTGCATACCCTTAGAATTTTTCTCAACACTCCCAAATACCCATTTTGGGATTTTTATTTTAAGTCGCTTTCTTTCTCAAAAGCTCCCTTTGCACTGGAAAATGCTTGGTGATTACTGAGAATATGGGAGCAAATTTACCTTCAAAGGAAAAGCTTCCTTTTATTTAGCAATTTAGCTGAATAATTTTTGAATTTAGCAAGGCATCTTGCAATAGCAGCTCATCATATTCTTTAATCAATTTTAATTTGTTGTTTTTTTAAACTTTTTTTGGATCACAAAATATTAGCAACTAAATTGCATTAAATGGAAGATTCAGAATGAAACTATAGTGAAGTTCTTCAAATGTTATTCATCTTTGATAAAGTCCATTCATTCTTTCCCTACTGAAATAAGAAATCTGCAAAGCACTGACATAGGCTGCAGGCAGTAAGCCTCTGGATTAGCAGTGACAGTAAATTATCAATAACTAAATAAATAAATATTTATAAATAAATAAAATTATCATCTCTATATTACTAGATGGTAGTTTAGCATTCATCATTTAGAGAAGGACAAATTAAGCAATGCCTACTTTACATATTACATCATGGTATCGGTTTTAATCTTGCGTTTGATGAACAATTCATAATGATCTATTTCCTACATACAGGCAATCCTCAATTACAAGTTTGTTTAGTGCCTATTTGAAGTTACAACAGCACTGAAAAAAGTGATTAATGACCGTTTTTCACACTTACAACTGTTGCAGCATCTCCATTGTCACGTGATCAAAAATTGGACGCTTGGTAACTGACTCATATTTATGATAGTTGCAGTGTCCCAGAGTCTTGTGACCATCCTTTGTGACCTTCTGACAAGCAAAGTCAACGCAGAAGCCAGATTCAATTGACAACTGTGTTACTAACTTAACAACTGCAGTGATTCAGATAACTATTGTGGCAAGGAAAGTCGTATAATGGGGCAAAAGTCACTTAGTAATTGTTTTGCTTAGTAACAAATGCTCAATTGTGGTTGCAAGTTGAGGACTACCTGTATAATAAAGTATAAATTGCAATAGATAGGATTAAAGGTATTTCAAAGGTGTTTGAAACAGCAGCCTGATCAGATTTAAAGCCACGTATTCTGCAAGGAGAGTGTAAATCTTTTGCTCTACATGCAGTGGCATGGAACTTCTATTCTTAGTTCCAATAGAAGGTTTCTACCTGGAGAGTTTCATATGTCGGGAGCAGGGCTGAGATGGAGTTCCAATTTTTGATGGACCAATTACATGACAACATTCCTGTTATTTTGATTCCAGTCTAGTTCGTTTCCCACCTGCCATGTATATGAATTGCATTCACATTTTTATCACTTATCAATGGCCCATCAGTATTTTTTTTTAATTTGAAATTCATCTTCAGCATTAATAAAATGACCTTTGGGAAGTCTCTTGCCACCACCTTTATCGCAGAGGTGGAAAAAATAATAAACTTTATTGTTTTTGAAGATTGGGCAATGCCTGTAATAAAATATTTTTATTGTAGGAATATTGATTTCCTATTGGAACTCCTGTTTCCTCTTTGGATAGGAAGTTTGTAAGGAATGCCCTGAGATAACAAATATAAACCACTATGAAATTTCCACAACTTGCATACTTAATATACTCTTGATATTAACTTGCATTATTTAAAATAGTTTGGGAGTTGGAACTATTAAGCTACATTGATTCGTTTAATCATGAATTCAGTCCAGGTGGACAGAGCAGTCTTACCTTCTTGAACAGCTATTTGATGGAAGTAAAATTAGAATCAAAGTGTCCTTAGACCAGCATGCAGAAACCCTCCTACCCTGTGAGTAGCATGCCCTCAGTAGATTTATGGAAAACTCTGTGGCACTGAAGAGTCACTATCCCAGGGAGGAGATAGGAGAGTGGATCTCAAGTCTAAAAGGATCTGAAGTTGATAAGTGGACTCTGTACCAAGAAAATCTAAAAGACTGGTCTTAAAAAAAATACCTGAAATAAAGTGCCCTTTAGTAGTTATGGCTTTTTTAGGGTGGCTCAGTACATTAGCAGCTTCTACTTCCCATTACATAATTGATTTTTGGGGGTATCCAAGTACACCTCACCAGACAGGCAACTGTGGGCAGGCAACGCTTCAGCAGTCACGCTGAGAGAGGACTTGAATGGACAAAGCCATCAGTTCACGCTACTCTGGCCTGCAGTCATGCTTTCCTGTTTCGTAGTGGTGTTCCTGACATGTCTTGGTTTCTCTGTTGTGTTTCAATTTGATCTAAATATACTCCTATTGAGCATTGTACAAAAATGCCAGCATTTCCCTTCCCTTCTGGTTACTGGGTGGACTTTCCACAGCCTCTTTCGTGGATGTCTACATCAAAGGACAGCAATGTGTGAATGTAAAACTTGAAATCCCTGCTTTGGAGCAAGTCTCAGGCATTAAATGGGTTTTTATAATGCTGATACATTGTGCTCAGAAAAATCAGTTCACTTGTACCTGTCTGCATATGCACCTTGTGAACCAGCCCCTCGGCAAGTAATAGCTGATTGAAGAGAATCATCACACCGTTGTCTAAGGTTAATTCGGCAATCAGTGAAACAGTTGAGTTTTTTTTTCTTTTTAACAGATGAAAATCGACAAGTTTCCACTTCTAACCCTAATAAAAGAAGAATAAAACTAAGGACTTTTTTCGCCAGTCCTCTGGCAAATATGCTAGACAGGAAGGGGTCAAATTTGATGGACATTCAACAAAGAGCTAAAAAAGGTCTATCGGGATACCATGGTCTCCAAGTTCCACTTACTCATGGAAAGTAGCTAGTGCTTGCTTTCTTGGCAGCAAAGAAGGTAGAGGATAAGACTTAGGGAATTCCAAATCAAAGGCCACAGTAGCCACTATGTGGATAGAACACCTGAGGAACATAATGGTCAAAGCTCAAGAATGGATTGAAATCTAGACAACAGTATCTTAAGCCAGCTTAATTCTAGGCAATTTCACCATGTGAAACAAGTAATTTAAGGTTACCATGCAGAAGAGCCCTTTGTCTAAATTCACTTCTTTCAAAAGTAGCAGCAGTAGCAATCACGTTTCATTTCTAAAAATATGGTACAGTGAGAAAAATGAACTTGAATCAATGAAGCAAAATGTATGAAAGAGGAATAAGTTGCTTCAAGTCTTATTCTAAATAACATTCATACAGTTTACAGTTTTGCTGACACTTTATTCAATAGTGATGGGTGTACATAATGCTAGAAATACACAAGACAAAATTTTTCCAGGTTTAACAGGTTAGGGAATTTGGCAAAAATTTTGACACACAAAGAAATAGTTGGATATATTAAAGATAACCCATTTGAATTCTGTGGTTAGTAGCAGCATGTTTGAAAACAAAGCTAAATACATTTCTTATATGATTTGAAACTACATCCTACATCACAAATTTACAAGAAGCCTTTCTGGGAGTTCAAGTGAGGTGCCTCATATTTTGTTCCCAGACACCTTACAGATTAAAATGTTCTTTAAGAACTGCCTCTCATCATTAATGGAAATGTACCAGCTCCTTAGAAACATTTGATTCAGATTAATTCTGTTTTTATGTTTGAATAAACAAGAGTTAACAAGTTTTTGTTGTTGTTAAGGGAGAAAAGAGGCATTTTGGACAGTACTCTACCTAGCTGAACATGGTGTTCTACAGGAGTTGTGATCTAATCTCACAGAGACTATGTTCCATATGTCCTTAAAATCCACACTATACTTCTAAAACATGGCATCTGTGAAAGATTGAACTAACTGTATACTTTGCTGTGTGGGAGGGAGTGGAAGGATGCCAAGTATAGCAATATAAGGTACAGCATGTATAAACACTTCTCATTGGCACATGGAAAAGAACCTTAGCTGACACTGATTACATTTTGTTCAACAAGGAAACCCAAATATTGCACCACTTTGTTCACATGCACATACCCCATAAAAAAATCAAAACAATCTAAACAGCTAGGGATCAAATAGGGGTATCTACCTCTGGCTTCCAACTTTTAAGCTTCGGGACCAAAAGTGTAGAATTGTAGAATACACCAGTGAGAGTTTTGCCTAGTCAGCTTTCTCTTTTAGGAACTAGAGAACATGAAGGGAACCATTTTAAGTTGTCAGGAAATTCAGGAATGGTCTATGCCATCACAGAAGTGCTGTTGTGAATTACTTTCTTTATTCTACATTCTCTGCACATTAAAGAACGTATTTTGCAAGAAGGACAAGTTAATCCCATCTCATGATATGATATTCTTAAATAATCACTGCACTACTGAGGTAGTATTAGAAAAGGCTTTACAACTTCACTGAACTAATCATATAACTTTCCTTTATATCCATGCAAACAAAAATTTAAATAGCATTGTTAGGCAGTGGCTCAGTATCTAAGGCTGAAATATGATTAAATTTGGGGCATTATTCTTATCTTTTTATATGCCTAAAATACCTAAGGAAATTTGATGAACTTTCTTTTTAATTTTATGCTCTTCCAGACAAGGGCTACTTTAAAATAAGTTTGCATTTTCAATTGTATAGTTCCAACCCAATGCAGAATTTTGCTTTGCTGAATTCAAATTGTAAATATAAATTCAGAAGTACAGACTGCATGAGAACGGAACAGAAAGGGGCACAAAATTCAAACTTAATAAAGGATTCACTAGGAGTATACATGTATTATGGATGTCAGTACAATAACAGTGATTTTCCAAGATCACTGTGTCAAACATCAGGAAAACTAGAAACATATTAGGCACTGCATTATGCAGGGCATTATGCACTGCAAATATATTTATTTTATGCATAAATATAATCTATAAGCTATTCTGGGTATTTAGAATGGTGTAGAATCCATTAACACATAAAATTAATCAAAAATTAATCTTCTGACACAGCAAGCAGTCTATGCACTAACAGATGAAACAATTTACAATCTTTCAGGTAGAAAAAAATATGCTTGGTATAAGTCCTACTGACAATGCTGTTGTCACAACAGACACAAAACAAAGCAAAATGTAAAACAATTTTTACCAAGTATTTTCTGGCTTTATTTCATTGAAAGGTGGCCAACTGAAATTTGTTTAACATTCCTGATTAATGTATTAATGATGTAAAAACAAAGCAGAACATGTATTATTTGGACTATGACTTTAGCTAAAAAATGAGCAACTACTGAAGACTTAAGAAGTGAATTCACACAACCATTATTGTTATTTTGCAAGGCTTTTCACAATATCTCTAAAATATTTCTATTATTTTCTGTTATGAATTGAAATTCACATGGTGAAACAAAAACCTCATTTTTCAATTAAATCCCTACTACATTTTTAAATATTTCCAAACTACTCATTAAGAATACAAATACTTCTATTATTGACCAAATTTTGTATAAATTCATTATGCAGTTTTCAGTGGAATAAAATAAAAATGTGACCATTTAGTGAAATAAAACAAGAGCATGCCAAGAAAATTGATAAATTTTCATTTTAGGAGAAAATAATATTAAAGAAAAAAATAATTAGAATTTTTAAGTATAATTATTCCAGCTAAAAGATAATTAAAAGTTACATATGACACTCTCCAAGTTGCATTTCCTGGATTCTACATATGTTTCTCTGTGTTTCCTACATATAAATAATTTTAACCATAGTTTTAATGTAATTGGTTACTTGAAGTTTGTGATAATTAGCCAGTTACCAGAAGTAGTGCCCAAAAATGGAGCATTAACAGGAAACGGACAAAGGCAATGGTGAGAAAATTTACTTTGTTTCACCTTATCATTGTTAAAATGACTGAATAGGTTTCCCAAGAATATTACGTTATATTCTTGTTTTATATATATATATAAAATTTGACAGCTGCTTGCTTAAGCATGTTGCGGAATTTGCCAAAATAAACATTTCTTTCAGTTGATTTACAGTTTAAATAAAGATATCAATTTCCAGGCACAACTTGAATACTAAACATAATGGTAATGGGAGTCTCTTGGAAGACACAGATATATACTACAGGAAACAACAGCACTCAAGAATGCTACCAAAGTACATTTTGTAGTTTTTTCTTTTCTTAGTTTTTTATCCTCTCAGAAACAATATAAATTAAACTAGTAGCAGGAATACATAGGAGATTTACAAGTAAAAGGCAAGATCATCAGGGGCCTTCGGCCCCACATGAAATATTATAAATGAGACAGAGCATTGCACAGTAGAACATCTGGAAGAATCTAAGATCCCGTCTTGTTTTTAGGTTTTTAGATTTAGGTTTGAAAAATTTAGGTTTTTCAGAAAGTTCAGCATTTGAGTTTGAATAGAAAAGAACTCTGTTGATCAAATGAATATTTAAAATTGTAACAAGTACTTGCATGACAGTACAATATGAGAGGTGACAGTAAAATAAAGTGTTTTATTTGTTGAAACTTTGTGAATCATAACTTTAAAATATGTAAAACTTGTGAACAACCTGAATTTGTACTGAAATAAAAAAGTGCAAATAAACAACCAGCATTTTGGACACACAACTGCCTCAAACCCTCATAGTAATCCACCTACACTTGGTAATTAATTTCATTCACAGTTTTCTTCCAAGGCACTAAAAAGTAAATAAATTTTCTAGGATAATTGTAATTTGTTTTACACTACAGTTGTAAATCACTACAGTAGTGTTTTACACTGCACAACACTAAAGGAAGAATTACTGAATTTCCTTTTGGTTATCTATAACTTAGAACTCTCTGTCCCTTCCTAAAAAAGCAGAATTGCACAACCAAAGAGAAGGGTGACCAAAAGTCAGACTCGATTAAAACTGGGCCAATTCCAGTATGACTTCTAAAATCCTTCAATTTTGTAAGACATTTTTGGATCCATGTTTACTTCTCAAGCTTTCAAACTTTCAACAACATTTTCATATATATGGCTCTTCTATTTAAACAGATGCCTTATTTTTTATTAAAGAAACACATGTATAGGCATTATCCTGTCCAGTGCAGATTTCCCTCTCATGTTCTAATCTAATTACAATTAACATCTCCAAAGCAAGGAAAAGAAATTATTTGAGATGATGTAAGAATAAATGCATGAAGATATATGTCTCTGAACCTTTATCTTCCTAATAGCCCATACTTGAAGACTAACTAATGTAGTATTGTAAGCACTTCTAATTTTCCACTTGTATGCCTTTTGCAGCTGGCAAATATTTGATGACTTATCAGTGTCAATCCTGGAACTTTTGCAGAGCAGTGGAAAAAGTGGATTAACTCTCCAAGGAGCAATATAAAGTTCCTGTAACAAAATCACTAGCAATATAAAAACAAGTGTTTTACTCTTTACATTGAGGTGGAAAGAATTTGTGGATGACAAATTCATAAAACGAGCTGTGAGGAAGTACAGTATTACATTTTGTATGACATTTGGCCATATGTCTTCAATGACTTGATTTTAAACTCAAGTCCTAAGATCTCAAGGTAAGTTATAGGAATGTTCAGCATGGTAGATATGCATCTAGTTGTTGTTGTGCCCCAGTCAAAAGTGATGTTAGAAGTGGTCCCTACTTATGCTTCTGAGATCATTTTACATCTACTACATAAACCATTAATTTTCATAACATTTTTTTGGAAATCCAGACAAACATGCTTCAAATCTTTATATGTCAGGAAAAAGCATATACACACACCTTAATTAGTGAAGGGGCACCATTGTAAACAAAGGTCAGTAGCACAGTGGTACAGTAGATTGTCAAGAAAACCAATACAAGTGAAATACAGATTCATTTGCCTTGCATGTACATTATTGCCATATACAAGGAAGGAAATCTGTAAACTCATAATTGTGAAGATTTATTAATAAGGACTGAACAACAAGTGAGTGCACCATCAACTTTTTCTAGCTCGGTGTTTGCTATAGGGATCAACATGTGGTCCTTCAGTTTTTCAAATACCTATTAGGAAAGAAAATGAAAAGTTGTTACATTTATGCATCTTTTTTTTTGCTGAATCTTTATCACTAGTTTAGAAATTTTCAGTCAGAATTTTGTATTTCTTAGTAGAAAACTCTTAGCAAATACTGGCATCTGACTGACCTTCATTTTTGGAAACTAGCAAGACTAGGTCTGGACAGTCTTTGAATGTAATGGCACCAGGGAATCTCAAGACTGTCAGCTAAATTAAGAAGCTAGAAAAATATCCTGGAAAAAGGCCATGGGAAATCCCTTCTATTCTGTTGTTAAGTCAGCTATATTAGCGTATCCATGCAATCAATAGGAGTCAAAATCAACTTGAAAGGAACCTTTTTTTTTAACCTCAGAAAAACAGTTCAGCCTCAAATTGGATACTGGACATTTAGCATGTTAATACCCTGTAGGACAGTGGTCCCCAACCTTTTTTGTACCAGGGACCAGTTTCACGCAGAAACACTTTTTCAAGGACCGGCAAAATCAATTCTTCCCCAATAGTAAAGGGCTTCTTTACTAAAAACATATTTTTATATATATTTTAATCACGATTATTCATTCTTTGCGACCCGGTACAAAATGATCCACGGACCGGTACTGGTCCGGGGCCCGGTGGTTGGAGACCCCTGCTGTAGGAGATGGGGGAGCAAAGGACTGATAAATGTGCTACTGTTTCATATTTTAGTTTATAAGTCACTGATATGTCATATGGACTGAGTAATGCTGACTTAAGGCTAGGTCACATCGCCCGACGGATGCAAAATGTATGTAAAAGGACACAGTGGACAGCCAAAAATCCGGGGGTGGCTCCATCCATTCTTATCCGCTCTCAAAAGGGCCAAAAATTTGCATAAAGAGAACAGAAAAGAATGGATGGGGGGAGGACGTAGCGTGGATGTAAAATGGATACTCAATGGAAGCCTAGTGGATGAAAGAGGATGGAAGCGGATGGCACGTCCGCAGGGCTTCCGGGGGAGCATAGCAAATCGGATGTGTAGTGGATGCAGAGCGGATGTGTAGCGGATGACGCGGATGCGTAGCTGCATCCGCTTTCATCCTTTCTACGTCTGTGCTACTAACGCTGTGTGTCCATTCCGCATCCGTTTTGCTTCCTCTCTGTGTCCGTTTTCTGCTGGAGCGGATTTGAGTTGTGCGGATGCGCAGCAGATGCCTAACGGATATAACAGACGCATAATGGATGACGATGGATGTATAACGGATGCTCCCCGTATGCATAGCGGATGTATAACGGACGCATTGGATACTTCATCCGCTCAAAAAGTTTGTGCAGCTCAAAACTTTTTGAGCAGACGAAATCACAGTAGACGGATGCTGGACAGATAGTATGAATCACGGACGCAGTGAGTACACAACGGATGCATCGCGTTTTCCAATGGATGGCAAGCGTTTCTCTCCGTTTTACATCCTCTTTGCATCCATTGGTGCAGTGTGACATGGGCTTTAGATTTCTAACAAAATTATGCCTCAAGTGATGGAGAATTTGTGACAAAGCAATCTCATGATTTAATGTCTAATAACAGCCTGTATAATGTTTATCCCATGCTTACTTAATTAAGATATTATTAGTAGAGTTGGGGAACAGAGTGACTTTAGTTGTGAGTGTTTTATGTGGTTACACCACAATTCTGTACTTTTGCTTCAGACCCAACATGTTGGTCAATAAAAATTGTCAAGCATAATCATAATCATATTCAGTAATATCAAGATTAAATAAGTAATAAAGGCCTCAAAGTAAGCTTTGAGTCAGCCCAAATTATAAAGCCAACGTTCAGGAGAAATGTTAAAAGATTTACATTTACCATGTTTGTTGGGGAGTGTCAGTAAGGCAGGGGTCCCCTGGACCAGCACATCATAAGTGCGCACAGCTTGACTCACACAAGTCAAGTTGAGTTCGCACGCGTGTATGCACCAAACTACTGCTCACACAGCCTGGTTCCCTTTTACCCCACCAGCCAGGCCGCCAAGCCACAAAGGTTGGAGATCATTGCAGTAAGGCACAAGTAAGTCAATGTATAATGTGGGATCTCTGTTATCTATCTATCTATCTATCTATCTATCTATCTATCTATCTATCTATCCATCCATCCATCCATCCATCATCTGCCTGCCTATCATCTGTCTATAGTATCTCTGTCTGTCATCTAAGTCTGTACAATTCATTCAGATATCCAAAGAAATGTTCCCTAGAAACTCATATAATATGACATCAGATCAAATGCTTTACTTGGGCCCAAGTCACTTCCAAACATATTACATTCAATAACACTAAATGATTGCCAATGAATAAGAAAAATGGACATGTTCAGCTTAACACTTTTCTGGCCCAATTGAAATAATATACTTAAAACTCAGAAAGTGACTCCTCTGATATGCAATATCATCACAACCAGGCTAACAGACTACTGGGGTACACAGCATTTCTATGCTAAAAAATTGCAAAGCATACACACATATTTCTGAATGGCATAATTTGATGAATGTTCAGGAAAAGCTTTTTCATTTCAAGAAACTCAAAGCCTAAACAGCAAAAAGAGAATATGGGAAGCCAAAGAGTGAGAGCCAGGTTGTGAATAAATAATAAAAAGGTAAAGGTTTCTCAGTCATGTTTGACTCTCTAGGGCCGTGATGGTGAACCTATGGCACATGTGCCAGAAGTGGCATGCATAGCCACTTCCGCCGGCACACGAGAGGTTGCTGGAAGACCCCCACTGTGCATGTGCCCCCCCAGCCAGCTGATTGTCGGATATCTGCTGCGCATGTGTGGGGGAGACATGTTCATGGGAGATGTGCGCATGCACAGAGGCATGAGGCATGCTTGTGTATGCACAGAGGCATGCAGTGCAGGGAGGTTCTGTGCGCTTGTGCAGGGGGTGGGAGTTGCGCACGCATTGCATCATAGGTGCAGGCACACACACATGTGCACACACTTTTGGCACGCAATGTGGAACAGGTTAGCCATCACTGCTCTAGGGCATGGTGCTTATTTCTCTTTCTTTGCTGAAGGAGCCAGCATTGTCCGAAGACAATTTCTATGGTCATGTGATCAGCATGGCTACCAAAGGTGCATGGAACGCTGTTATCTTCCCACCATTAACTTATTATCTATTAATCTACTTGCATTTGCATCAGAGGGGGTATTCAGCAGGTTCTGACCAGTTCTGGAGAACCAGTAGAGGAAATTTTGAGTAGTTTGGAAAACCAGCAAATACACCTCTGACTGGAGATTTTACAGTATCCTTCTCCTGCCATGCCCACTAGGCAGAACTGGTAGTAAAAAAATTTGAATCCCACCACGGATTTGCATACTTTCGAATTTCTAGATGAGCAGGAGCTGGGACAAATAATGGGAGCTCACCCCATAGTGTGGAGCTTGGGTCTCGAACCCAGGGTGACACTTCAACTGAAAAGTTCAGTGTTAACTCCAAATAACAAATATAACCAACAAAAATCTGGTAGCTGAACTGGAATTGTTCTTAATTCAGAATCTGATATAAGCAATGGAGAGTTGCAATTTACAATTTGAATTGCTTATCCCAAGGGTATCAAACTCACATCATCATGGCGGTGTCACGTGATATATTGGGACTTTCCCCCCTTTGCTAAACTGGATGTGGTATGGCTAGTGCATGATGCATCCAGCTCACAGGCCGGGAGTTTGACACCCCTGCCTTATCCCAAGTAAAAGTTTAAAGTGATTGGTGACTTAATAATTGAAAATGGTCTAGCAAGAAGCAAGGACTTGATCAGATCTTCTGCACCCCGGGATCAAAAAAACAAAATATACAAATATATTTTGTACCATGACATGTTACTGAGAATAGTTGATTTTATCTTCATCCAGATTATATAAAAGTCTATAGTTGCAGCATTCTTTCTGCAAAAAAAGCAGCAGTTCATAGGGAAAAGCAGCAGTTCATAGGGAACAAAGGGAGAGGTAACAAAAAAGGCAAGATGGTGGAGGCTTGACCCATTTTAAAGTGCATCATAACAACATTTCTACCACCTAATTTTTTTTTGCCACTCCTGCCGCCTGACATTGCTGATTTCTATTTACCAAATTCTGTTTAGTACCATGCATCCTCAAAGTCCACCAGAATTGGTTTTGGATTTTTTTTGCTACTTTCCTTATTTCAGTAGAAGCAGTGTTGGGGAGGGGGGGAGATTACAGATTCAATGCTTCTCTCCCAAACAATCTTAACTTAGAGCTGTTTGGCATTTTATAAGAACAGGTCTAGCATTTTTGCTGTTACCTTTGCACTTTCTGGATACTCCTCAGGGGCTCGGTGCAACAAAACATGACCTTTTCCAGGAATGTTTAAATATACACAGTTTGCTGCTGCATCATCAGGAACTGTAAGTTTGTCATAACGGTGGTCACTCATCTGCTGCATTGTCTGTTACAAAAAGATAAGTCAGGATTATGTAAAACAGGGTTTCATTACTCTTCAGAAATTAGGGAGATAAATTGTTTTATATTTAAAAATCAAAAACTGTTGTTGTGTAATATGACTGTTCCCGACAAGAAATTCACCTTATAGAGGTTACAGGAAATAAAAGGAATATATACAAAAGTGTTTCTTAATACAAATTCCAGGATGTTCAACATTTCTGAAAGGCAAGCATGTTACTATCTGGAATTTATTAAGCATGTTTTCAAACTCGGAGTTGTCACAACTGATATACATTTGCACATTGAATACTTACCTATAAAATTAAGGAATATAAGATCAGCCATTGTGAGTAATTCATAAGATTCTGCTTTATTTAGACAGAGTTGCTAATAGAATCAAATAGTCCTACTAACAAACTCACAAACTTTTCATTTGTGAAAGGCATCATATTTGTTCCTAATAAACAGTTTTGTTTTGTCCCATTTTGTTCTTTGGGGAGGAACATTTCAAAGTAACCTATATTTGTCATATTTGAGATTTCAGGAACACATCCCCCAAAGAAAAAGTTGGACATGGAATAAAGGAATTCATAAAACGTATCCTAGTTTTACTTCCTAACTGAAGGTTTCAAAAATAAACAGTACTGAAAAAAATATTAGGTTGAAATTTCAGCTCAAGTTAGTTTTCATTAAAATGAAATACCAATGCTACTTAGCCACCTTGGTCTAAGAGAAAAATGTTGTGTTCTCATAAAAGACAGGCATAGATCTAGATTTCAAATGTTATGTCTTATTAGTTCAGCACCAGATTTCACTTGATCTTGAGCAGTTTAGATAAAGCTAAAGCAAACGGGCCCTTGACAATGATGTTCAGTATGACTTAAGAACAATTCTCCATCTTGAACAGGTCAGGTCTATTTGTAAAACACATTTCTTACAACAAATATTTATCTGATATTCTTTGTCCTATGCACAGGAGAACCCTTACACACAACTTAATTTTTTTTTCTGTTAGAAGATTTAACAATATTCTCATGCAACAGTATATTTACACTGCCCATTGCAAGAAACAAAATCAGGGTCCTGCATACTTGCCCACTGCCTTTTGTATATATTTTGGTGAGGGTGAGAATGATCTTTCTTCTCTCAGCTGGCAGGTTATCTTAGATATCAAGCTCATTTTCCCCCTCAATTTTCATTGCTAGTCAAAATATATTATATGCTAATTATGTTAATTGTACAAAAAGTTTTGTATTTTTAGCGTGTTGTCTTAGTGTACAATGTTTTGGATATGTGTATGCTTGTTTGGTTTTTGTTTATACTTTAGTTTTAACCATACATAAAAGAAAAGCAAACTTCTAAACTTCCAGTGCACTATTTAAAGAAAAAGACAAATAATGCATGTCAAGAATTCAGGCAAAAGGGGGGGAAAAATACCAGAAAGAAGACTTGCAGTACCATGGACAGATCCTTAGGTGCAAGAGATTTGGTGCAAATAATATAATGCCAAAAAAAACCTCCTATTTCATATTCCATTTATAGAGAAGGGTAAGTGCAGGAGATATTTTCAAAGATGATTATCTCAACAAATAAATTTCTGTCTTTAATGACAACATTTGCTGTTTGAGATAAGTGTTTCACTCTGCCAAATGGTAGGGCTAATTCTGCTTGCATTACTTGCCTAAAGATAATATACAAATTTATTAACAAATACAATGATGAGCAGCTTAATTCACTGGGTGACAATGTTTAACTTCTATGCCTTTTGTATACTGGTTGTATATTTGTGTGTACATGTCCTATGTGTATATATGTGTATATACTGCACAATAGGCCTTTGGAAATATCCGTACTTAAGTAAAAAAATGGCATGTAATCTTTTAACAAATCCATGGAATTTCTAAACCCCAGAGTCTCATTAGCCATGTTGGAGATTGAATCATAAAATCCTGTGATGAATCTTAAGCAATGCCTTACATTCCTGAGGAAATGTCATCATTGTAATAGAATTTCATGTTTCTTTACTCACTAAAATGTTTGTGTGGTTTTCCTACCATTGAATTTTGAGAATATCTATCTTATATAATGTAAACATAAAAATTATAATCCTCTCTTTTACAATAATTTCCCAAAATCACATATCCTGGAAACCTAGGATTGTCTGTATGTGTTAAAATTAAACATATAAAGATATTTTATTCCCAGGTAGAAAAATCTTATAAGATAATTTTTCCAGTATAATATGCACACATTTCTTTATGATGTATCAATTCTGAAGGTAAGTAATTGCTGGTACGATGCTATCATAAAAACAGAGCAGACTTTCAGTTTCAAATTTAGATAAAACAAACCAGCACCACCTTTTTTCAAATTTTCTTCTTGAAATTCTACTCTTCAGCTAAAGCTATACACATATTTGATCTTTCAGATGAGCAACAGAGGAAGAAAGTTATACAAGCAAAAAACAAAACAAAACAAAACCTCATTCATTTGTCACTCAAATATTGCCTCTAATTGTCTGCATTAAAAAAGCAGTTGTTAAGTTTCCCGGTCTTGAGGTTGGTGGCAAAGTTAATGTTCAGTTCTGAAGAAGAAAAAAAGGCTCTTTGTTGACTTAGAAATGAAAAGATAATTTAAATAAAAATGATCAGTGTGTATACTATGTATAATAACTTTGGAATAAATTCAACTGAACTCACTGGGGTTTGTTTATGTAAGGCCAAAATGCAAGTCCTGAAAATACATTCCCTTCAAGTTTCATGCTCTTATGTATGCTGACATTTTCACCAATGAAGTAGATAAATCCAAGAATCATGCAACTAGGAGGATAAATTATGCAAAGTTTGCAAATATATGGAAATATAATTTGTTCACATAATGCAGGATCCAATCTGGATCGTTTACTGGGAACAGAGGTTTAGTCTTCCAAGTTGTCTTCAGGAACTTCTCTCTATCTGAATGTTTACATAATGTATACAAATATTCTAAATTTTGATTCTTGGAGCAAAATCTGAATTGGCTTGCTTAAGAATTCATAAAGGACTCTATTAGCTCTGTCCATAACTCCATCCATCTGCTTATAATTTATGGTAGCATAATACTGATGTATCAATTCAGAAAAAAATAAGAGTGAATTTGGTCTGAACCAATAGGCTGTCTTTACTGTAAATGAAAATAATAATAATACAGTAAATAAATAATCCACAATTGAATTTTTAATGAACATTTTATGAAAACTTTCAGGAATGTGTTTGATTCAGCTAGTTGGGGGCCATAGAAGGAGCGTTCACATCGCGGCCCCTGTCAGGTATCTGTTTACCTGCGAATCCTTCTACCACGCTACACCAACCTACACCAACAGTGTTCTACAGTGGCTGGGAAAAGTGTAGCGACACGAGAGAAGAATTCAGCTAGTTTAGTCATTTAAACTGAAGGCACAAAAATAAAATACATTTTGCCTTTATTTACAATATACAGTCCTTTAGTAAAGTCATCTTCTCTTGACAATAGATTCTGCAGCTTATACATAAGCTTTCTTAAAGACAGCAGCAAATTATAAATTGGACAATGAAATAGCCAGAAATCTTGTGTATTTTTTTACAAATCAAGGGATAAGGCTCTCTTTAATTATTTCCAATTTTTAAAACATTAAAAGGGACACAAATTATTACTTTGGGCCCAAGACAGATTTTTTAAATTGGTCTAGACCTGTAATATATATCAGCAGATTTGTTTAACAAAATTTAAGGAAGAAGTTTTTTCCTTCATCAGTTGCTCATTTTAACTGCGGAGGGAAGGAGGGAGGCAGGCAGGCAGGCATCAAAACAAATCTATAAGACTAGATAAATTTAATTTTTATGCTGCAGCTTTTGAGTACCTGCCATACTCAAATGTATAAAGCTGATGTACAGACTTGTTATATAAAGTTTATATTATCAAAAGTGCAAGTTCATTTATGAACACTTATGCAAGTAATTATGGGTTTTGTTGGTGAAAATGTAGCTCTGCAAACAAGACTTCTTTCTAGAACTATTGTGGTCTTCTTTTACCATGATGGGCATAAACTAATTTTCCTTATAATGTTTCCAAACCCCCCCAACAGGAAATGTAACCCATCTCTCCCAAAATCTTTCTATCAGTCAGCAACTAAAGAACAGTTGTAACAGATTGGAATAATGTTACAGAAATACACTGGCGATAGAAAAGTTTGATCACCAGTGATTAATTTAATGCAAATGTCAACAGAACAGAAACAATGAACATTCATTTTGTCAGATCATGATATTTGTAAGTAGTACTTTGGGGAAAATGTCCTTGTTTGTAAAGATTGTAAGAATCATAAATTCATTTTATGTGAGTCTGATTTCCTGCCCAGGAAGATCTTTGAATGACGGTTACACTAGCATTTCCTGCATATTGATTATTTCTGGGAATTCTCTCTCTCTATGAAGAATCATTTTGCTGCATATTCCCTAAAGCCGAGTCATGGGTTTCTGATGTCTAACAAGCTAATCTGCAAATTCTCCAATCTTTTTCCAACAAAATTTTCCAACAAAAGCAGAAACACATGAACAATTTGCTATGTGAAAAATATAGCAAAATTTTACAACTTGATAATGCTCCAAGCTTGGACAGATAATCTTTTCATTAATATGAAATATTAAAATCAAATATGTATTGCTTTGGACATATCTGTATTATAAAACAAGTTAAATTGACTTTTAAATCAACAACTAAATATCAAATTGGACTGACCTTCCTGCATCAAAAAAAGAAAAATCATGACTGAATTTAAAAACTGGCAGATATCAGCATAAAACAAATCATATCACAAAATGCAAAACAATGAAAAGCTGACAAAGCATACCAGTTGCATTAAAATGCAAATTTTATGAAATCAGGAACAATCAAAACGTTTGGTCTGATGCTCAGAAAACTTTATTTGTTTCATCTTCTCTTTACTATTCAGTCTCAGGCACGAAGCACCAAATACAATGTATGACGACAATTGAGCCCAAAATTCCTGCTGCTAAGTGGGATATTTGTTAAGTGAATTTTGCCCCATTTTGCAACTTTTCTTGCCACATTTGTTCAGTGAATCACTGCAGTTGTTAAATTAGTAACACAGTTGTTAAGTAAATCTGGCTTCCCTGTTGATTTTGCTTATCAAAGGCTCACAAAAGGAGATCGCATGACTCCAGGATACAGCAACTGTCATAAATACGAGTCAGTTGCCAATTGTCTGAATTTTGATCACATGACCATGGGGATGCTGCAATGGTCGTAAGTATAAAAAATGGTCATAAGTCACTGTTCTTCAGTGGCATTATAACTTGAACAGTCCCTAAATGAACTGTTGGAAGCCGAAGACTACCTGTACTTTATTGTCTAATCTGTAGGCAAGACTACCATACTTATTAATTTGCTTTTCCTGCTTTTCCAGAATGTGAAGTAGGGAGATTACTAGGTATCTTAGTCCTGGGTACCTTAAATTTGGGATCTGCACCTTCATTTTCTGAAATTTACTTGAATGGTAGGAGGCAGGGCAGGTGCAAAGGCAGATTCAGATGATGGTTGGCATCCTGTCCCACACTCAAAGCCAGCTGGTGAACCCTTAGCTAATATTTCCTTCTTTATATGAGAAACCTCTAAATAATATTTAAATATTTTTATTAGGTCCTGAATATAGGAAAAGTTTCCCTCCCAAAGCAGACATCAAGCTGTCTGGCTTTGACTTCCACAAGAATTACAGATATCGTTGCTTGTTTTTATGATCTGAAGCTGCAAGTATATATTTCCAAAATGAAGACCTCTCCAGAAAACACACTTTTGTGCTCTTTGCCTAGATCATCTCTTCAGACAGAATATTAAAAAGTCTACTCAATCTTTTTTAACCTACACATCTCTCATCTTCTTCTTTGTCTCTTTAGTTTTCCAGAAATAGGCATTTTTGTGGTGATAGTTCTGCAGAACTCTTAATGTGCCCTGAGCAGCTTTGCCTCATTCAAATAACCTTGAGCCAAGGTCACAGTAATTGCTCAGCATAAACTGCTTCATAATAAGTCCTGCAAAAAGAAAAAGCCTATCCAGGAAAAGGCTCAAGGAAATGGCTAAAATTGTTGTTGTGCTGACAGATTTTTTTTAAGAATGAACATCCTGTTTCTTGGAACATGCACAAGAGAAGAAATAGGAAACTGATCCTCAGAAAAGCAAAGGAAAAGAACAAGAGGAACAAAGTTCCTATTTACGTAAATCAAGTTGACAGCTACCTTGGCTTTAGATGCTTAAAGATGCGTCACTAAGAGAGTTCAGGAATTCTTTACATTCCCACAATAGTTGTACTTTGAAGCAGAGGAATGCCTATATCAAACGGTCATAGATCAGCATTGGGAAGGTGGGGTATGTTCATTAAAAACAGAAAAGATACATCAGGAGTAAAAATAAAAAATAAAAAGCTAGAGGATATACTGTAAAACATATAAATTAAAAACGACAAGTATGTATCCAAAGTGAGAATCTAAAAGAAGCAATAGATTATTATGCATGCATAGGGAATTATAAAAGGTTAGAATGTGGAAGACTATCATGTTATGAAATATTAATAATCTGTGGCATCCTAGGTGCTCATTAAATATAGTATATAAATTTGATCCCCAGGCACAAGTCATCACCCAATGAATGGGATGTGTATTTTAATTATCACCATTTGGATATTGGTTTACAATTCTATATATTACAAGACAAAGAAAATACTTTTTAACTCAATGATTGAATGAATATGTTAACACAGCTATTGTATTATTTATCTTACTCATTACTTGACCCTAAAATTTATTAGAATTCTAGAAGGCTGCTTAAGAGGGAGTACCACAATCTCAGTACCTATAAAGATATGTCCACGAATATACTTTGCTTATAACACGTAGTATATTTAGCTTTTATAAATTATAGCAAGAAGTGTCTACACTTTCACAACTTTCACAAAATCAGATATAAGCTTAATTTTCAATAGAGACAATTCATGTATGTAGGTGACCGAATATTTCTCTGAAAAATAAACCATGTACATATTCCCAGAATTTAGCATCCTTGCATCAAAATAGTAGGAATAGCACTGTTGGATCAGGTTTCATTTAGGCAATGTAAACTTAAACTTCTCCCACTATTTTCCCTGCACAACTGGGTGTGTTCTGTCCTCAGCTCAGAAGTAACTCATCAAGAGATCAAGACCCAAAACCCTTATTCCCATGCATTGTTTATTTTTGTCAAGCTTTATTATATAAAGTCATTTGCAAACAAGACAGAGTCAAGTTAAAGAACAATGGCAGAGTAATTAACATGTTGAATGAAAACTTCTTCTGAGAAAGAGTTCAGGAAGGGGAGAAAGAAACAGCAGCTGCATGAAAAAGTCCTATTCAAAAGCGATTAGTCAGGTCTTTTACATTTTTACCTCATTCTTCATAATTACATGTTAGGAGAAATTAGTAATTTCCTGCACTTTCTGTTTATTTCCTGTTTATTGTTCCTTTTACCTTGATAATAGAGCAGCTATGTAACAATGCCACACACTACCATGGCATTTTAAACTAAAACTTGCACCTTTCGGTAAGATTTGAGAAGAATCTTGATAATTAATTAAGGATTATGAATTAGATAGATAGATAGATAGATAGATAGATAGATAGATAGATAGATAGATAGATAGATATAGATATAGAGACAGAGATGGATATGAATATCTCCATGGTAGTACTGTACATCACTGTATACATTTTTTTAACAGTCACTTGCTTATATTATGTTTGTATAAGGATAAATCATGACAGGAATGGTTCATATCCAGCTGGAGATATACATTTCAAAGAAGCAATACATCTTAACTATAGTTAAGATTTGCAACTTAAAATTATGCTAAAAATTCTGCCTCATTAGGAATTTCACTCTAGTCATGAAAGGAATTTTTGTTTATTTGGTTCTTGCATCTGTTATTTATGTTCCATACTTCATAGCCATCTTATTCTCCTACTATAAATATGGCCTGTGAAAAATTATGGTTCTTACAAATTTAGAAATGGTATTACTGAAATTAGCATCTTTGGCAACAGTCTGTTTAGGACATACCAAAATAGCAGTAATCAACCACCACCACACTGAAGTATGCTACAAAATTTATACATTATGGATAAATATCTTACATACATCCCTAATAAAAATCTTGTCAAGCCTTGTTAGCTAATGCCATTTATTATTTTTGTATTATATTACTTTAATATCCCATCTTATAAGGTGAGTCTCATCTTTATTCCAATAACAAATCTATCAGGCACATTGCTCTGAGACATTGCGACCGGCATGGATTTGTCCATGTGCTAAGGAGGACTTGAACCTGAACTCCATTTTGTCAGGCCAACATCTTAAACAGGTTTTAGCAGCTTTAAGGAGAGCTATTATACAATCTACTCAGATGTTTCCAAATCACACCATCCATCTTTATCCAATCATACTAGCAATAGCACTTAAGACTTATACATAGCTCCATAATGCTTACAACACTCTCTGAATAGTTTACAGTGTCAGCATATTGCCCCCAACAATCTGGGACCTTATTTTACCAACTTTGGAGGGATGGAAGGCTGAACCAATCTTGAGTTAGTCCGGATCAAGCTCCTGGGTGTGGATCAAGTTAGCCTGCAATATTGCATTCTAACCACTGGGCCATCACAGCTCAGTATTCAGTACTGTTCAAGATACTTCTTATTCAGGTTCTGGTCATAAACAAGTCTCTATTTCTTCCTCTCTCATGCCAAATACCTAGACACAGGACTGATGATAAACAACAACACTGACAAAAAATGATTTATGATGGTTTTTCACCATCTTAGGTGAAAATGGTGGCATTCAGCAGGTTCTGACCAGTTCTGGAGAACTGGTTGGGTTAAGAACTGGTTGGAGAACTGGTTGAGAACCGGTTAGCAGAAATTTTGAGTTGTTCGGAGAACCAGCAAATACCACCTCTGACTGGAGATTTCACAGTATCCTTCTCCTGCCACGCCCACCAAGCCACACCCACAGAACCAGTAATAAAAAATATTTGAATGCCACCACTGTTTTTCACAGGACCATTGCAGCATCCCCATGGTCACGTGATCAAAATTCAGGCACTTGGCAACATATTTATGACCTATGAATCAATTTTTTGTCTCAATTGGGGTCATAAGTCAAGGACTATGTGTACCACATTAAGGAACAAACACTTATTTTATGGAATATTTCATTGGCTATAAGCAGAAGGAAAGAACAAAGGAAATGCTTGTGTGCATCTGTGAAAAAAGCAATATTCATAAGAACTTTTATTCAGCCCTTTCTCTTTAGGAGCATTTGTTCAACTTTGCTGAAAAACCCTTTCAAAAACACTCTATGCTGCTCAGTCACTAGATGGAGCCATTTATATTACTTCTTATTCTTGTGAAATCTGAACTCAATCTTTGCATTCTTGGATCAAAATTCTTTTTAGTCAAAGGAGGCATTATTCAGACCTTCAGGCACTGTTCCTTGCCACACAATTTGTTTCTGCATTTTGTAGATGGCACATTCATCCAAAAATCATAATTATCATCACTACTATAGGCCTGCATATTTATTTGCATACCCTTAACAAACAATAACATGCTGATGCCAAGTATGCTTTCATTAGAAATGAATTTTAAGTTAGGATATTGTTTTAGGAAATAGTACTCTATATTTTTGTGAGTGAAAATATGACTTCTTTTCCATCTGTTATATGAAGAAGGCTTTCATCTTGCCTATAGATAAATGCAGGTTGATGTTAAAAGGTGCATTATTTCAAATATTTCATTTCCAAGCCACTCTAGAAATAAGCATCATACTTTGAAATGGCCTTTAAGCTGAACTGTCAGCCAATGAAATCTTCCAGAACTGATAAAACATGACTGCAAACTGGATTAGGCTAGCTAATTTCCTATATTTGATACACTTTTAAAGCCATTTTTAAGACGTCTTTCAAAAAAAATACATTAAGGTAATCTAATTTAGATACTTTTCCAGTAAATACTGAGGCTGACAACCTAATGACACTGAAATCATTTGAAATTCTAGTCATAATGCAGAATTGAGGAGTAACCCAACCTGTGCAACCCTTCCTTCAGAGTGCAATGCCACCCAGAACAAACAGTAGACTGACTTCTTCAAAACAGTTATTACCAATACACTTTGCTTTCATTGTCACCAAATAATAGGGATGCAAGGGACCTTGGAGGTCTTCCAGTCCATTCCTTGTTAAGTATGGAATCCTCATACAATTCTGGACCAATGGTTATCCAGTCTTTTCTCAAATACCTCCACTGATGGAGCATCCACAATTTCAGGTGGCAGGCTGTTTTTTGTTTATTTGTTCACTTAATAGCTCTGACATTCAGGAAATTCCTCCTTAGTTCAGGTTTAGATCACTCACTATAAAAATTCCACTCACTGATGTTTGTCTTACCCTTAATTTTAGCAAGAATAAGTCTTCTCTCTGTAATATGTCAGAAGACTGTGATGTTGTCTCCTCTCGGCCTTCTTTTCTTTGAGCTAATTATACCAAGCTCCTTTCACAACTCCTCATAAGATTTAGTCATCAGGCCCTTTACCATCTTGTTGCTTTTCTCTGTATTCTTATTGGTCTGTTTTATAGTTCTTCTGAGTTCTGAATATAACTCCATGAATCCCTAACACCATCAGAATGTGGGACACAGGCAGACGAGCACAGACTCTACAGCACAAGTATAAGGTCAAACAAAACTATAGTACAAAATGTAATATTTCAGTTATCACTTCCAATACTTAATTTCTGCTCCAGTGTGACCACACATAGGATATACAATATTTTGCTGCAATGAGAACCCAACCAGTTTATTTTCTTCTGGTTTTTCTGTTGCATTACCCAGCATACTAGAGTGCACCTCTGAAACAGTGCCCTCTGATGAGTCTTTTCTATTGTGGAACCTTCAGAAACACATAAAAATCTGACTATTTTCTTGGACTTCAGGCCTGGGATGAATGGAAAGATATGAACAGAGTGATATGAAAGAAATTTTCTGGTTCATCTGTTGATGCTTTGGATTTGACTGAACTTGTTCATTTTGTTCATTTTTATTTATTTATTGTACTTCATCCAATTTGCAATATTCAAGTTGGGCAGCTAATACATTTTGTAAGTAAATAAGTAAATCAGCAAGACGTGGTAGCTCAATGGCCAAGACACTGAGCTTGTCAATCAGAAGGTTGGCAGTTCAGCAGTTTGAATCCCTAGTGCCACATAACAGAATGAGCTCCCATTACTTATCCCAGCTTCTGCCAAACTAGCACTTTGACAGCACGTAAACAATGCAAATAGAAAAATAGGGATCATTTGGTGGGGAGGTAACAGTGCTCCATGCACCTTCGGCGTTTAGTCATGCTGGCCACATGACCACAGAGACATCTTTGGACTGTGCTGGCTCTTTGGTTTAGAAACGGAGATGAACATCGCCCCCTGAGCCAGAAATGACTTGCATGTATGTTCAGGGGAACCTTTACCTTTACTTAAGTAAACCAAGAGTCCATTGACTTCACTCCCGAAACAGGATTGTTATGTCAGATTTTTTCTCCCTCATATCTGCAATCAGGGAGATTATATTTATTCTCCATGTTTGCTGCTGTTCTAATAATAAATAACTCTCTCCCCTCCCCCATTTTGTGATTTTATTTATAACTTTAGAAACCTGTTTATTGATATAAGCATGCACTGAACCCTATCAGGCTCAGTTTGATCCTTCATTTCAAGTTTGTGGAGACCAGATTTTTTTTTATACTTGCAGTCTATCCAGACTGTTGTTGTACATATATTTTTACAGAAAATACTGCTATGCACACAATATACATATTATGTTTACCTTGAGGGCTTTCTGCGCAACTTCACTTGAACCAATAGCAATGAGGTTTGGTCCAGCCATGCTGCAAAAGCTTTTCAGATGCAAAGAGTCAGCAACAGGGACTGTAGAAACAGCATAATCCTGTATATAAATGAGGTGTTTGCAAAAGAATTGTTTAGATTAATTGTCTTATACATTAAACCAATTACGTAGGTCATCCTTGACTTACAACCATTTGTTTAGTGATCATGCGAAGTTTCAGCAGCACTAAAAAAGTGACTTAAGACTAGCCATGCACGAACATCATAGCATTCCCATGTTCACGTGATCAAAATGAAGGTGCTTGGTAACTGGCATGTTATTAAATTAAATTAAATCACAATGATTGCAGTATCCCAGGGTCACATGATCAAAACTGGTGAACTTCCCAGCTATCTTCTGACAAGCAAAAGCAATGGGGAAAGCTGGATTTGCTAAAGAATTGTGTGATTCATTTAACAACTGTGACAAAAAAGGCAAGACTCACTTAACCACTTCGCAATTAAAATTTTGGTCCCAATTATGGTTGTAAGATAAGGACTATCTGTAAATTGTACTTTTCAGTGTCTGAATATCTGGATATATTTTGGAGATAAATGAACTCAGTTCTAGAAACACAGCACATTTCACATTTCATTATTTTAGAAAACAAGCAAAAATGAATCATTCCAAGAAAAAATTCATGTACATTTACAATGTATATGAATTTTACTAACATCATCTAAAATAAATATATTACAATATTGGAAAGCATTAAAAGCATCTATTCTTACGAACAGGAACCAGAAAAAATAGAAATCAGTATGATTTGTAAAACAAACTTATTGACTTTCTGTAAGTTAAAACACTTTTGGGACACTGCTCATTCTATAAACGTCCAGTGAAAATAAATTAAATTCAGTGAGTTATATTGTTAGAATCAGTTTAGTATTATAATATCTTAAAAATCTTTGGTAATTTTGGATGATAATTTATTACATATTACATTTTTTTAAAAAGCACGAAGCATATAAGCTCCCGGGTATTTTTACCTTTATCTGTAATGAAATCTTATGCAAAAATCACAGTAGCCTAAAGCATGGTGTATCACTTTCCTCATTTCCCCCCCCCCCCTCATTTTTATCCTGATGATAAATCATAAGATAGAATATTGGCTTGATTCACACATCACAGTAATTACTAATTACTGTGCTCCATGGTAATTCCTAATTATCGTTTTGCTTTAGTTTATTATGAACCCAATGACATATGTTACCATTGTATATAGCTTATGGTGATGTGTGGTTGAGTATGTTTAATAAATCCCAGTTGGTTAAAATAAATGATACAATGGTCTGGTGTTGGAGAGCAACCACAAAGTCAGGAGGCAGGCTCAAATGGGGAATTGTACAAATTTCCATGCCTTTATACCTGTATATCTATCCCCAGAAAGAACATTTGTAAATCTGCTAACCTTAAAGGTGTCTGCCAGAATTTCTGCACCACGATGGTTGGTCCGCTTTGAAAGACCCACGAAAAATTCCCGACCTTAAAAGCAGAAAAGATATATTAAATTTAAAAGCAGCATGAATTAGAAGAACCAAAAATTATCAAAAGTCGATTATAATGGGGCTATTGCAAACATTCTTTCATTAACCTTTATCACTACCACTTTCCTAATCAGTTTATGATTTTATTTCCAATTTCTTGATCAGGCTATGAATTTATGAACTTCAGATCTACTCTAACTGAATCACACTTCTTTTAATAAGTCAGGTTTATTAAACCTTAAAATGATCACATTGCCACTGTTACTGATCTAAAATTCTACTTCATGCACTCTGGTTACAATAGATTCAAGAAAAAGACAAATTCAATAAACTAAATCACTTTTTAAAAATGTTACATTTTATCTAAAATTAAATTGTTTTTGTATTTTCCCTGCTTGTAATAAATATAAGATCATTAAGACCTAAATGTTACCAATATTGGACGAAGAAAACTATATGTAATTTACAATGTATGTTACTCGCTAAGAAGATCAGTGTCAGAGGAAATCTTTTTTTATATCTATCATAATACATAACACATGACATAATATCAGTAATACTTATTACATATGTTCTCCTTCACTTGTTATTATAACAAGACCAAATTTTAACTTGGAAAAAGATTTACTATATTGAAAGTCTAATATCAATGATAGGAAAGCAAATTTTCTAATTTAACATTGTGTTAGAAGAATTTGCACAAATTGTAGAAAATAAAACATTATAAATAAACCTGTCTGCAGACTTCAAATATTAAAAAGATTTTTAACCTTACTATACCTGTAAATAAAACATCTCCTCCATCTAAGGTTGCTTGATCATCTGTCATCTCTACAATATTCAGGCTAAGACTGTTAAGTGCTGTTTTCATTGCTTCAATCTATTTGAAAAAATGAAATAAAATTTTGGTTTAGTGATGCCAACTTAAAATATCTGCACACTTCTGAACTTCAGATCTACTCTAACTGAATCACACTTCTTTTAATAAGTCAGCTTTATTAAACCTTAAAATGATAGCATTGCCACTGTTACTGATCTAAAATTCTACTTCATGCACTCTGGTTACAATAGATTTAAGAAAAAGACAAATTCAACAAATTAAATCATTTTTTCTTTAAATCACGATTCATTGTAAAAGCTACGATGACTTTGTCTGAAGTAGAATGTTATCTTGAAGAATAATGATCACAGCATATTTTTGTCATATTATGATGACAATAATTTCTCTATGTTTTTGTTATATACAGCTTGACAACAATTTAAATCTCTAGAGAAAATGTAAAACGTATCCTGTACAATTTCTTTGATATCCACATTAAAGTACTGCAGGTAATCTGACTCAGTTATATATTTACCCCATTTTGAACTGGAATATTCCTACGCCAAGCCATCTTTGAACTTGTTGTTAAAAATGTCAACTATGTTAATATATGGAGTTATAAAAAAGAATAGTGCATGTAATAAGTAACTAAATAGTCCAAGCTGCCAACTCATCAATAAATATGGAACTGCTTTGCTATACTTTTTGTATCAAGTCTAACAAATTATTTCTTGAACTACAATTATATATTTAATATGTTCAATCTTAGATGCTTTCACATGACTGTTAGGAAAGTAAAACAATATTTGCCATATGACAAAGAATAAATGGTTTTCAACTGTGCAATTTATATTAAAAACAATGATCAAATTATCAATTTGAGGTCTATCAACAATATATTAAATGCACAATACACATTTCAAGAATATACCTTAATTTTTTTAATTGGGCAAAACTAGATGTATTAAGAAACAGATATTTTACTTTATGAAAATTTATTTTATGTAATTTTTGTCTACCCTTTAGTTTTATTAATTATACATATATGTATTTTTCTTTTATGTAAAGGCCTTAATAAAGTCTTCGGTTTGATTTGACATAATCAGATCTTATAACCTCTTTCCTAAAACTAGGCAATAGCAGGAGGCCATGAATGCAACATTGGTAAAAAAAATCAAACTTTTCCCCACCAACACTGTTTACTGATCAAAATAATCAGTTCCAGTAAAGTTTGTTTGTTTCAATTTAGGTGTTTGCTTAATTTCAAAATGACTCTGGGAAGTTTGCAATATAATAAACCATAAAACCACAATACAAAACAAAACAAGATGGGATTTGGTTGCTCTGTACAAAAACACAGACCAAAGATTTCTAACAAGGTTAAGACCTGGGACACAATCAGGTGTTTGAGGACTTACATAATGCCAGTAGGGTGACAATCACACAGAATTCAGATGGGATCTCATTCCAGAAGACAGATATTGCAACAAACCAGAGGTGGTATTTAGCAGGTTCTGACCAGTTCTAGAGAACTGGTAGCGAAATTTTGAGTTGTTTGGAGAACCAGAAAATATGACCTCTGACTGGAGATTTTACAGTATTCTTCCCCTGCCAGGCCCACCAAGCCACGCCCACAGAACCGGTAGTAAAAAAATTCGAATCCCACTACTACAACAAGCGAAGCACAATTCCCGGTGGCATTGTTTAATTCAGAGGCTCTGGAGCAGGGGTGGGCTTCAGCTAGTTCTTGCTAGTTTGGGCAAACCGGATGTTAATTTTATGTCCAGTTCGGCAAACTGGTAGTTCCAATGACCGGCTGGCCCCGCTCCATCCCACCCGTCCCAGGAATCCCTATGCAAACTGTTTTGGATCCCAGGTAAGTGCAGGGGGCGCATGAAGCCTGGGGAGGTGGAAAACGGGCCTCCCAGAGGTTTATGGAGGACAAACATGGGCTTATTTCCAGCCTCCAGAGAGCCTCCAGAGCCCGGGGAGGTGGAAAATGGGCCCTCCACAGCCCATTTTCACTCTCAGTGATGATGAAGGAAGCTGATTAGACCACGGCCATCATAGCTACACCCACCCAGCAACCGGGCAGAGAACCAGTTGTTAAATTATTTGAAGCCCACCACTGCTCTGGAGCATGCCAAATATGTCAGCTCCTAGTAGATGGGTAGAAAACATGGGAGATAGATGGTTTCTCAAATAACCTGTCCCTATGTCATGTAGGACTTTATAGGTGATGACCATTGCCTTGAATTTCTCCAGAAAAATACAGGCAGCTGGTATAGCTTGTAAAACAGTAGTGTCACATGGACATACTGAAGCATGCCCATCACTGCCTGCACCAATGCTTTCTGGGCCAGTTGAAACTTGTAAGTGGTTTTTATGGGCAATCCAATATAAAGTGCTTTGCAATAATTGAGTCATCAGTGACAAGGGTATGAGGATTGTATGAAGAGCCGCCCAACCCGAGAATTAATTCAATCCTTATTTTTTTCATTAAATCTAGACCACATAAACACATATTGTTCCATCCAGAAGAATAAGAATATATGGAATAAGTGAGGAAGACTTATACTGAGCACTGAGCCAACATCCGAATACTGAACCTAAATCCATGATATGTCTAAGCTCAGCTCCTTCAAGATTGAAATTCTGAAGCCTAAGGGCGCCCATCCATCACCAACACAATCAATGTACTGTATCCATTAAGAAATCACAAGCAGTGATGATATGCCAGGTTTTAAAACATAGGACTACCTTTTACTGCAGTAGAGCCTGATATCAGGCCCAGAAAATATAAATTAAATTAAATTATGTAATTAATAAATAATAAATACTCTGTGGAAGTTGGTGAAGTTAGAGTTTAAGTATGCTGTAGTTAGGACATGTCTTTATTTTTTGGAATTTCAACAAGTTGATTGAATTACCTCTTCTCTATCTTGTGATGCTGTCATCTACTGGTAAGAGTATACTTCGCAGAACCATGTAGAAAAAGCAATGGTGGGATAGGTTGGCTCCTCACATCCTCAATTCAGTTCTGCTTCAAGTTCTGGTATTTTTAAGGAAATCTGATTATTTATATCTAAATCTAATTTTGAAACTATTCCTTCTTAGTTGTCCTTGCACAAAAGTGAATTGGTATTTATTGTTTAGGCTTCTAAACAATATTATGAGAAATGTAGTTGACATTTTTGATTAATTTTTATCCATACTGTTTTACATGTCAGGAAATGCTGAACAATGTAAACAAATTCCTTTTTTGATTTTGATAATTAAAGCTTTACATATGAAAGACAATGGAATGATGCTTCAATAGCCAAACCAAACAGAAAGTAGTTTGATCTGGTATCAATGGAATCAATAGCTACTTTCATAGGATAATCTCTTTATACAGTGTAGGTATCTTAGATGAAGTACATTCTTTACTGTTTCTCAATTTCTTGTGTTTAAAACCTATCCTTTGGTAGAATACAACTTGGCTTTTCAATTGCAAAATATAAGATGCCCACGTCTATATTTGACTGAAGCTAAACTACAGTTTGAATGCAAACTCTGTCACTGATTCAATTTAATCAGTGAAACTTTAGTTGTGAATAGCTTGTTCCATTTAAACCAATAGCTTGACTCTATGTTTCATTAAATATGGATGGATCTATAACATTGCAGCTTTTAAAAAACAGATGATTTTTTTACTTAGTGGACTTTTTCCACTGAAATATCATGTCTACATCTTTTTGAAGTCTTCCCTTGGAAGCGAAAATGCGCGTTTATAACAGCATGGAAACGGTGTCTACCATTCTCTAAATGGTGCATCTGTACATATCCCTTCACATGAAAGCTGAATATAGTCTCAGTTTAAGATAAAATACAAATATTTTCTAATGAGAATTTCCCACTGATATATCAAGCACTTGAATGGTTAAGCCTTTATTGCTTTGTTCCCCATTTTCCTTCCTTCTAATAAGCACATTCCTGTTGTGAGATGGAATGTATCTAATCCATAATAAATCTGGTTGAGAGACTCTGGGTCTAAGCCTGCTGAACTTTGTTTGAAGGGAAAGAATACTCATGTATTTGATGGTATTTGTAAGAATCTGGTTTCCTCAATCCCTGGACCTTAAAAATGGAGGTCATTGGTCATTGCACAGATGCAGTTCATCTTTTTTTTTTTTTCAGTTGCTGCATGTAAAATACCTGTGTCCTCTATATTTGTGCCAACATACTTTAAATGCAAGACATTTTTTTGAAATTATTTCCCAGTGCTCAGTTATCACAGCTCTGGCAACTAAACAAATGTTTTTCAATTGAAAGGAAATATGACATGTTGATAAGCAGAAGAAGGAGAGGAAAATTAATACCTCACTGCAAATAGCATAGAACAATTTACAAAACAGGTTTGTAATTGTAATGATTATAAATATGTTTATGAAAATGTGGATCTACAATCAAGATGCTCTACTTTCCTTTGCATGTATTCTTTGAAGTGGTTAGTGGAACAACTCTTGTGTAACCTCAACTCCTAAAAGAAATCTGAAATGCCATTTAGTGGGGAATAAATTTTCCAGCAAATAATTGCTTTGTCTGATACTTACTGATGCACTGCAGAATTGGGGAAAATATGTGAATATCATTCTCAACCTCTAAACTATTTTCAAAGAAGTGAAAATGCAAGCTAGCCTATCAGCAACAAACAACAACAATAAAAGTCAGCTTTACTTGGAATAAAATGCTGCTTTACTTGGAACAGCTTACATCGTGAGACAATTTATCTGCCTATTCCAGGTGCTTAGAAAGGACTCGATAGGTAGACAAAAAATGCCAAATCCAGTCTGAACATCTGCCTGAATATACCACTAACAATAACAATAATAGAAAACTGGTAAAGCAAACAGACATGCAAGCTTTAAAAGACATTCTTTTTACTTTTTTCATCATTATATTCTAAAATTTTATCACTATCTCTTCCTCTAATTCAAAATTTTATCACTATGCTCCTTCCTCTAATTCAGACAGATATCACAACAGATCAGATGTTCACAAAACATCACAACAGATGTTATGCATTTAATTTTTTTGGTGCTTTGAATCTTCTCATTTATAATTAAAAATTATATGCACATGTATTTATGCACAAACATTGATCAGAATATTGCCCAGATATATTGTCTATCACCCAGCACACCATGCAGCACTTTGGACTCAGTTACAAAAAATTGTTCCAGATTGTGCCCTTTGTGGAATCAAATCTAACGTGCTGCATGAGCCTACTATAGACTCTGCATTTTCCAAGAAGCTAATACGTATAAATGGAACGGTGCCACCTGGCTCATTCAGAAGGCATATCATACATGCCCAATCAATCTTCCTGGAGCTACATTTCTGCATACTGATACATTTTTTTCACATACTGCTTTTAGGCATGTCCCAGTACAGTAGACTTCAGCCTTGTAGAACAATTAATCCTTGCTTAAGTACCCTAATTGGGACAAGAAACTCCATCTTTAAGTGAAATGGCTGTTAAGCAAAACAACACGACCATCCTGCTTAATATTATTACAGCAGTCCTGGCTGCAGTCATTAAGTGAATCATTCATAGTCATAAACCAGCTGGGAAGGATACAAGTGGCAAAATCACATGACTGCAAGATATTTTGACTGTCATAATTGTATGACAGTTGCCAATAGACCAAACCATGATCACATGACCGCAGGGAAGTAAATGACTGTTGTAAATGCGAGAATTAATCATAAGTCACTTTTTTCAGCACCATTGCAACTTGGAACAGTCATTAAAAGAATGGTCGTTGTGCAAGGACTATTTAAATTATCATTGATGGGAATCATCTCAAGGTCTAGCAATAAAAAAAATTAAAAAGGAAAGTTTGCCTCTCTGTTTGAAGGGATAAAGCAGCATCACAGAGGAAAGCATAATTATTAAGTGGGGGGAAATTAACAATAAAGGGAATAGGATTCTTTTTCATTCAGCAATGGTACTAAAAACAAGTTAGTATCTAACATAAATATGCCAAAAGACTTTTATAAAGGATCCAGGATACAATAAATTAGTATCCTCTTCTAAGAAAAAAAAAGCATGCTTGTCAACATTATGAACTATAGAGAGAGGGAGATACAGGTATAATTAACAAATGTTTCTTTTTAACCCATAGAAAAAAGTAGCAATAGTGACCTACAATGCTATGACTGCAGTTCTAACACATACATAATACACTAATGTGTGATATTGCATTGTTTTCTTGTCATATGTCCATAAGCAGCAATTAAACTGGAACAAATACTACTGTAGCCTTAACATACATAAAAAAGATATCATTCAAGTATCAAGAATGAAGTCACAGTCTCCACAGATCATAGCCAAACCAGTAATGTCAATTATTTTCTTCTTCTTTAATCATTTTTAAATATCTTTCAAACAACAAATGATTGTTACAAGAGCCATAAACAGTCACCTGATCTTTTAAAAAATAAAATAAAATAAAAAAACAGCACCTAGTGCTGTTGAATCTGTATTGCAGTGATGGACTCCAGAGGTAAGCATGTGCAAGCCTTGGTCTGTATTTTAATGATGGTCAGAAAGCATTGCTCTGAGGTTCTCTGTTTGAAGGATTGATCTGTTCAAACAACAATCCTGTGAGGTGGGTTTCATTCAGAGAGAGTAACTGGCCTCACAGTCACTCAGCTGGCTTTCATGCCTAAGGAAGACCTGGAACTCATAGTTTCCTGGTTTGTAGGTTAGCATATGAACCACACACCATATTGGCTCTCTTATGGTAAATTATGCCCCATTTTTATTTAAATTATAGCATTTACTTGATATTTTATGCATATTTTCTTCCTCTTTTGTGTGATGTGCCTCAGCTATGTATTTGTGCACACAATAAGAGAAAATTCCCATTCAAAACTGTAATAATGAGAAGAACAAGAGTATTAAGGTAAGTTATGGAGATACATTATGGACATATAGAAACACTTCATGAGAGTTAATTATCGTACTGCAAAAACATAAGATAAAAATTGATTGAATAAAGATGATGAAAATTACAAAAATAAAAATAAAAATAAGCCAGGGTCATGTATGCTGACAAAGCAATATTTTGAATACTTTTCTTTGCACAAAGTAACAATTGGCTATTTTGCAAGACGTCGAACTTAAAGAGGCATAATCTATTCTGCCTGGACATGCACGGCAGGCCAAGAATGCACCTGCATAAGCCAAGCATTCATTATCTTTTGAGACACCTAACACTAGAGTGACTGCTAATTCCAAGTGCACCATTGACCACATGCCATGTGCCTCCCCCTTTTGGAGGCAATGAAAGGTATTTAAAATTCATGAAGCTTGCTGAAAGCTCAGCTATCACATTCTACTCATTCCAAAGTGCATGGGAAAGAGAGAACATAATGGACATTTCAACCAGAGCTATTATTGTCCATGAATAACCAATATTCCATTAAATTGCTAATCGACCTGCTTGAAAATGTTGATAACAATCAAGCCATGTAAAAACATTCCTTTTTCTTAACAATGAGATGTTTTACAGTTCTGTTGTTTCTGGGCTATTTGTTCAGAACTTGACACAAAATATTCAGAACACTTACTCCTTTTCAGAGAACACTAGCGACTCTATTTTAATTGCCTGATCTTCCTGCTCCTAGAAACTGTTTATATTGAGCCCTCCCTTTTAGTTATCATTCTTATTTAAAAAGGAAACTTTATATATTAAATAATAAATAAGAATTCGCATGCATAAAAGCAGTAAGCAACTAGCATGGCCATTTATCAAAAGGAAAAAAAATTTCTAAGATTAGCAAAAAAATAAAAATAAAATCAATGTATTACCTGGGATTAAAATGATAGAATGAAGAATGTGATCCAAAAATATTCTTCACATCTTAAATATTTTAAAAGACTCTATCAGTAATCTGTATTTCATATCCAAGTTATGATTCATCAGAATGCATAATACCATCCAATGTTGAATGAGTTCCCTGTGTAGATTAAGCAGTAATTTACTCTTACCATTGGAGTACTGCCTGAGGTCATGAAAATGATTCACATCGACTGACCAAGTGATAATTAATAGTTGTCAAAGACTGAAAAGGAAAATTCCTAAAATTAAATAACTCTTCCACTTTAATGACAACCAAACAACATTTCTGGTAACAAAAACTACTAAGTTGGCAGCTACATATATTTGGAATGGATGTAGGAACATATTATGGTAAATATACTAAGATGGCCTTCCTTAATAAGTTATCCTCCAGATGCACATACTGGACTACAGTTCCCAATGACTTCAGAACACATAAATGGAAGGTGTGGTTATATGTTAGGCCTGTTTTTCCAGAAACAGCATAAACAGTATAAATATATGCTAAATATAGTATCATTTGGTTGATTCTCTAAATGGCACTGAAGTATCAAATCCGCTAAAACATTTTTGAAGCATTGTGACAAATGATACTGGTCTGATTAAAAGAAACATGATCTTATCCACATTTGCCTTAAATTCCAATTTAAAAATCAGCTAGCTGAGAATTCAAACATGCACAAGACTGATTTAATGAGGTATTCTAACTGGATTAGTTTTTTTTTTAAATAGAAAGAGAGAGCATCATGAATCCAATGGATTTTTAGCAGCAGAAAGATGAAAATAATAAAAAGGAATTTAATGAGAATCTAGACAAATGAGAAACAATTATGGTATGACCACTTTATTTGAGTCTTTCCTATGTCTCAATTAAAGTACTATCCATTCATTCTTAAGCCAGCAGAAAACTATATTGGCATAACATTTTGGATTCCCACTGACAATTTTTATCCTGCTTCTATAGTCTCTGTTCTGGCTTGCCACCAAATGAAAGTGTTTCTATGGAGATTCTCAGTCAGGTCATGGTTGTCCCAAAGGTGCTTTTTCAGGGATGCAACTGGACTTTCTGGTTTTTGTTTGAAGACTTTTGGCTTCTTATCCAAGAAGCTTCTTTAGCTCTGACTGGATGGTGGGGAATGAAAGGATTTACAGACAGCTGGTCATTTGCATTCTTTTAGTGTTAAGGCCACCTAGACTTTTTCCTGTGTCACCTGTAGTGCAAATGGATGTGGAGCCTTCTTGAAATTGTTGAAAGGCCTATTTGTAGATTGGAAATAGATGAAGTTGTATCCCTACCCCTCTATTGAGAGGGCTGATCAGTTTTGACATAGATGGCCTCTTTGACCTCTTTCAAACCAATGGTTCTCTCTGTCCAAAACATGGACTTTGCTATCTTCAAAAGAGTGGCCTTTGTCTTTTAAATGCAGATGGGCTGCTAAATCTAGTCCTGATGGATTTGTTCTCCTGTGTTGTGCTATGTATTTATTAAGTAGTTGTTTTGTTTCTCCAATGTACAGATCTTCATGTGGCTCACTGCATGATACTGCATATACCCCATTGCTCAGTTTGTGCCTGGATGTTTTATCCTTGGGGCAGATACCTTTGTCATACCTTCTCTTTCCTTTGTTTGCACAGAGCAACAAAAGTTGAGTCATCTGAACTTGCTTCTCTTTGCCTGTTCAGTACCTGATCTGTTGGGTGGGTTATGAGCTGTCAAAAAATAGAAAACCCCTTCCACTTTATTGTATAGCACACAGGTGTCAAACCCGTGTCACGTTGTTTGTCACATTGTTTGACATGTGTGGTGTCACGTTGCCATCACATGATGTTTTGCAACGTTTTTCCATTTGCAGAGCTGGGGTAGGCGTGACTTGCGCATGTCACATCCAGCCCATGGGCCGCCAGTTTGACACCCCTGATATACTACCCTCAGCCAATGGAACAGCTGCAGATTTGCAGAAAGAGGGATGACAATAGAATATTAGAGCTAATTAAGATGCTGTGGTGGGTTTATTTCTTTTTCCCTCTTAAGTACAGTGCTTAAGATTAATATTATTTAATATTTATAAGGACAGTATTTCCACAGAATCTTTCAAGTTCGTTGAATCATACATATTAGTGGAACAAAATATTCTGAAGTTTACTTGGAATGCTGAATGAAGAACATCCTTAGTTCAGCACAGATCAAAGCCAATGCAAAATCCAACATACTGTATGCATATAGAAAGTGACAGAGAGGCATTGGGAGTCAGGCAGCATTAAGTGTAATAAACTGTTACATTGATGGATACGTTTCCAAGTAATATATTTCAACAACTTGCTTAGAAGCAGAATTTGATCCTACCCATATCCAAAACAAAACACATTAGAAAGTAGATCTTACTACCATATGTAAATCTCATAGAAGTAAGGCTTGGGGAATTTTTCTCTAGGATTGTGGTGACCCTCTTTGATTTTAATTAACAAAAGTCAAGTTCAGACTCAAATAGCTTCTTGCTAGTTTAAACATGAAAAAGCAGTGAGACTGTTAAAATGCAGCTCAGAATAGGAAGGAAGGAAAATCAACAGAAAATCAAGCATTTTTTCTTTCAAGCAGTACCAGTATAAGGGCAAAGCAATATATTTCTTTTAATCTTGATTAAAGAAAGTAGGGCACAGACTATAGAATTTTTACTGTTGATTGCAATTCTTTTTATTGTTTTTAGAAATATTTATGTTTTAATGTTTTACAGCTTTTAATGTTGCGAGCCGCCTAGAGTTACCATGAGGCAAATAAATATACTTGCCAGCTGAATAAATCAAATAAATAAATAATGATAGAATTTGTTTCTATTATCAGATGGGAGTTTAAATAGTGCAATTCAACATGATGAAGTGACAGTAAACCTTACTAAATTAAATGAAACTTGTCTAGTAGTGTGATTAGGATTAGAACAGTCACTAAATGAATGGTGGTAATTCGAGGACTACCTGTATACATTTATAGAATATATGTCTATGGGTACTTCAACTAAAGTATTGTTTTCAATCCTCAAAACCTCCTAAGTATTTTGAAGTAGGCTATGTAATCATCTTGACCTCATTCTAAGATTTAACAATAGATAGTAAAGATTATGAATCAAATCCAACCAACCAATATTGTTGTTAGCTGTTTCCAACTTTTCATTACCTTATGAAGGTTACTTTACCAGAACTATCAGTATTTTTTTAAAAGTTTTTTTTAAGCACATGCTTGTGTAATCAGTCATAGTATATTGTCATTTTTTTCTTCTATTGGACACTTTTTCTTTTATTTTAAACAGTGATTTTATAAAATTATTTATTGAACATAAATACAAATATAAAAAACTAATGCAATCTAAACAGAAGAAAAAAAGGAAAAGTGAAAAGAGAGAGAAAAAAAGGAAAAGGTTGTATTTTGATTTCTATGTATGTTTCTATGTTTGGACAAACTCAACAGCACTTTTTCATCTGGCTGTTGATAAAAATAGGATCCCCAACATCCAATGATGGATATGGCACAAGAAGAAGTATGTTACCACAAGATATATAACAGATGACTTCGCCCATAGACAAGTATACATAATTTACATTCTCTGAAACTTCAATTTAAATATCATTCAGTCCTCATCAGCAAAAGTCTATTAAGAGCAATTACAAATATTAGCATACATATTTTAATCAAAAAAAATAGTTTTCTAATCCAAATATATCACTTTTCCTAAAAAATAAAACAAAAGCATCTTTCCTACAAAATAACAAATAAACTGCTCAAAAAAATAAAGGGAACACTAAAACAACACAATGTAACTCCAAGTCAATCACACTTCTGTGAAATCAAACTGTCCATTTAGGTCGCAATACTGATTGACAATCAATTTCACATGCTGTCGTGCAAATGGAATAGACAACAAGTGGAAAGCATAGGCAGTTAGCAAGACATCCTCAACAAAGGAGTGATTCTGCAAATGGTGACCACAGACCACTTCTCAGTTCCTATGCTTTCTGGCTGATGGTTTGGTCACTTTTGAATGCTGGCGGTGCTTTTACTCTAGTGGTAGCATGAGACGGAGTCTACAACCCACACAAGTGGCTCAAGTAGTGCAGTTCATCCAGGATGGCATATCAGTGTGAGCTGTGGCAAGAAGGTTTGCTGTGTCTGTCAGCGTAGTATCCAGAGCATGGAGGCACTACCAGGAGACAGGCCAGTACATCAGGAGACATGGAGGAGGCTGTAGGAGGGCAACAACCCAGCATCAGGACCGTTACCTCCACCTTTGTGCAAGAAGGGACAGGAGGATCACTTCCAGAGCCCTGCAGAATGACCTCCAGCAGACCACAAATGTGCATGTGGCTGCTCAAACAGTCAGAAACAGACTCCATGAGGGTGATATGAGGGCCTGACGTCCAGAAATGAGGGTTGTGCTTACAGCCCAACACCGTGCAGGACATTTGGCATTTGCCAGAGAACACCAAGATTGGCAAATTCGCCACTGGTGCCCTGTGGTCTTCACAGATGAAAGCAGGTTCACACTGAGCACATGTGACAGATGTGACAGGGTCTGGAGACGCCATGGAGAACGTTCTGCCTGCAACATCCTCCAGCATGACCGGTTTGGCATTGGATCAGTAATAGTGTGGGGTGGCATTTCTTTAGGGGGCTGCACAGCCCTCCATATGCTCACCAGAGGTAGCCTGACTGACATTAGGTACCGAGATGAGATCCTCAGACCCCTTGTGAGACCCTATGCTGGTGCGGTTGGCCCTGGGTTTCTCCTAATGCAAGACAATGCTAGACCTCATGTGGCTGGAGTGTGTCAGCAGTTCCTGCAAGACAAAGGCATTGATGCTATGGACTGGCCCGCCCATTCCCCAGACCTGAATCCAATTGAGCACATCTGGACATCATTTATCGCTCCATCC
>BLBF01000020.1:19206236-19250451 GCA_015471245.1 Laticauda colubrina | reverse complement strand
CCCGAAGGAAGCTGAACAGCACACATGTAAGTACCCGCGAAAACTTAAAGAACATATTTATATATATGTATGTTTTTTTAAAAAGTTTTCGCGGGTACTTACATGTGTGCTGTTCAGCTTCCTTCTGGGACAACAGTACGCTAGCCTCAAATTTAAAACTAACGGCTGTGATAGCCTCACCCACATATGAACTCAATTCAGAAGTCTGATGATGGCAGATGAGATTCTGCTGAAACGTTGCTACAACTTTAAAAGCACAACTACAATGACGTGGGATAATACCCGAAGGCAGCTGAACAGCATCTATCTATCTATCTATCTATCTTTTGCAATCCAAGATATTGTCAACAGTTTTTACCAATAGAGCACAAAAGTATCTATTTGTTGCCTCCGGTTTGCAAGGCTTTATCGACGGCAGGAATCCACGATCGTGCGCAGTTCCTGCTGCGCTTGCCACTGGAGTGCCCCCGATCCAGCTGGATTTGGGGGTGACAGTTACCTCATAGAGGTAACTGAAGATAGGGGAGACTCAGCAGTGGTTCGGAGGAATCGCAATCCCCTCTCCTCAGCTGGCTTAACTCCCTTTTCTGCAAGTGGTGGAGCAGCGGTCAGCAATGGCCACCACAAAGAAGCTTTCATCTGGATAAGAATGTGTAGGAGGAAGCTGAGACAGTGAAAGTTTTTGGCTAACCAGGATGACAAGTAATATTTAAATACCCTGGAATTTAAGTTTTATCAAAGATACATCATTCCCGACGAAGACAGAAGAAGTGGTGAAGGAAAGTAAAAAGGGAAAGTTCGTTTTTTCTCATTCTCCTTCTTCATGGTGATAGCAAATGAATGGAGAAATCGGAAAAACCCGTTTTGGCATCAGCAGGTAATTAAATTGAAAATTGAAGCCAAGGAGACAATAAAGATTTCTAAGCATTAAAAAAAAAAAAACCAACTTTTTTTGCTGTAAGTGGGAAGGGAGAGGAAAAGAATTAATATTAATATTTTCTTGCAGGAGGCTGCTTGGAATTTATAAGATAAGAGCGAAACTGTAACAAAACTTCTAAAAGATATTTTTTAACTGGAGCTTTATAACTGATCTATAACCCCAGGAAGAGAAAATATAAAAAGAAGAAAGTGCTAAATGAAACAGACTGTGTGTATTTGGATTGCTCGGTGACTTTGGGACTTTTGGAAATTATTGTCTAAAAAAACTTTTTACAATGGCACTACTTGTTGATGAACTGAAAATTGAATTTAAAAAGCTAAAAGAAAAGGGTCAAGAAGGGAAGGGCTCTTCTGGATCTGTTTTCCATTTTTTAGAAATAGCGATTTATACCTTCCAGAAACTACAAGAATAAGAAGATTAGGATGAAGAAGAAGCCATCTTTAATGAACAAACAACTTTAGCTGGGGAAGAAAAGGGAAAGAGGGAAAAGAGAATGGAGAATTTAAGACTTAAAAAAACAACCAAAAAAGGGAAAAATAAGGTGAAAAATTGATACAATGTCAGAAAGCAAAAGAAAAGAGAAATACAGAAGAAGGTGGAGACTAAGAAGGTGCAGATTAAGAGACAAGGGGGTAAAAAGGCAGGATTGGAAAAGAAAGGAAGGAAAAAGGGAAGAGAAATTACAAAGGTTTAAAACAAGATGTAAAGAAACAAGAACTATTCAGAGATAGTGGGTAAAAATATGATTAAAAAAGAGATTCTGCAAAGTACATAAGATTGTATTGTTGTATTTATATTTGAAATAATGTTAGAAAATTGGATTTAATAATAGAGCTTAATTTGCTATGGATTATTGTTTATATTATAAACGTATTATTCTTTTTTATTTTATAATATAGTAAGTAGTTTTAGAATGTACTAAGCAGAATCAGAATGAAAAGTATATATTATTCTAAGTGTTAAATTTAGGGGAAAGATTTAAAGGCGTCATACTTCAATCAGTGATTACAGGAGAAACTTTGTGATAATGAGAAAAGATAAATAGAAAACTGAAATAGAACAGACAAAAGAAATTTGCATAATGATTTAAATTGAGATGAAATAAATAAAATAGAATTAAGAGTGAAAAGAGGGGAGAAGCTATATAGAAAATGTAGAATGGTAAATAAGATATGAAATGGGATAAAAAGTGAGCATGAATTTTGAATTTATGTCTGTATAAAAAGTTGTAACCCGGGACTAAACCGCTTTCCAAAAAGAAGTTTTATATTTTTATGTTTTGTGTTTTGTTTGTGTATGTTTGTTTATTGAAAACTAATAAAAGTTTTTTTAAAAAAGTATCTATTTGTCTTCATTCAGATTTTTGAGGAGCCATTTTTCATAGCTTTTCATATGTTATAATTGCTTGAGCCATGGCATCAATAATACATATTGTTGTCATCCCCTCCACTGTAAACTCTGCCCAACCAACCAACCAGCCATTAAGAAATAAAGATTCAGACAGTCAGTATACTTCTCTTGGAATAACAACCATCCTTTCCTCACTGCATACTGCCCTTCCTCCACCATTTCTGGCATATACTTTTGCTGTTTTTTCTAAAAAAACAAATTCTGGAAACTACCTGGACCTACTCCTATATTTAAATTTCCACTGAAAGTCATGCAAATGAAAGAATGCTGTAATTTCACAACCCATTGCTTTCCCGAAGTATTATAACAATGGTTGTAATGTAGAATCTCCCTGCATGTACAGGTAGTTCTTGACTTATGATCGCTTGTTTGTTCAAAGTTATGACAGTGCTGAAAAAATTACTTACTACTGGTCTTTATACTAACTACTATTGCAGCATCTCCACAGTTACATCAAATCTGGGAGCTTGGCAAATGGTATCTGCAACAGTTGCAGTGTCCTGGGGTCATATGATTGACATTTATGAGCTTTCCAGAAGTCTTTGAAAAAAGTCAATGGAGATGGATTTGCTTAATGACCACATGATTTACTAAACAACTTCTGTGATTCACTTAGCATATGTAGCAAAAAAAGTCATAAAATCAAGTCCAATTGACTGCCTCACTTAGCGACAGAAGTTACAGTTCCATTTGTGGTTGTAAGTTGAGGACTACCTATAGCGTGCAGCAGGGAAAGTACACTGCTAATTAATTCCCTTAAGCCTACAAGTTGAGAGATATGGTGTAGCAAAATTCCAAGCATGCTGCTTATATGAAAAAAAGAATCAAGTTCAGCTGTTTTTATTTTTAACAGAGATTGTGACATTTGTGGAAGATTGACTAGAAGAATTAAGATTGGCTTCAAATCAAGATTGCCTGTGGAATCTCCAAACTCAGGTGGCAGAAAATGCAGTGAGGAAAGAGCCTTCATGAAAGAGGAAGCAGCCTACATCCAAGTCATAGAGACCTCCATCATTTCAGGTCTTCAGACTGAAACATCAGAGTGATGGGAGGGGAAATGAGTTGTAGCAAAATGTGGTTAGGCTTATCTTCTCCAGGTAAATGACGTCTTGGGAACAGAGCCTGTTGGTTTGTTAGAATAAAGGAGATAACTATTTCAAGTATTTAGGAGCACATTAAAGACACTTTAAACATTATTTTAAAAACCACATTTTCCTATTTCTTTTCTTCTGAAATAAACAGAATTCCCAAATGTTTTCCTATAGAACAGCAGCATTGGGCCATCTTTCGAAAGAAAATCTAATTCAGTTGCAGATTTTCAGAACCAATGTGCAATTTCTTAAGGCCCTGTCACACTGCCCAACGGATGCAAAACGTTAACAACGGACGAGAAAAATGTTCCATCCGTTGTTATCCGCTCTCAGAAGGGGCAAAAATTTGCATAACCGGAGCGGATAACATGGAAAGGAACAGACGTGAGGAGGACGCAGGGCGGATGGAAAGCGGATGCAGAACGGAAGCCCAGCGGATGGAAGCGGATGAGAGCAGATGGCGCATCCGCTAGGCTTCCGGGGGACCTCAGCAAAGCGGACACGGAACGGATACAGCGGATGCAGAACGGACGCTGAACGGATGAAGCGGATGCACAGCGGATGCACAGCGGAAGCCTAGCGGATGCTGAGCCTTAATTGCGCATGCGGGGAGGATGCATTGCATCAGCCCCGTGGATATAATGGAAGCAGCTCGGAAGCAGGTCGCCATTCAGAGGAAAGACCTGCTGCCGGACGGATTGACTGCCTTGCCTGCCCTGCCTGCATGTCTGCCTGCAAGCCTTGCTGCCAGCCTTGCTGCCAGCCTTGCTGCCAGCCTCCCTGCCAGCCTTACTGGCTGCCTGCCTGCCAGCCTTGGTGCCTGCCTCCCTGCCAGCCTTGGTGCCTGCCTGCCAGCCTGCCTGCCACCTGCCTGCCAGCCTTGGTGCCTGCCTGCCTGCCAGCCTTGGTGCCTGACTGCCTGCCAGCCTTCCTGCCAGCCTTGGTGCCTGCCTGCCTGCCAGCCTTCCTGCCAGCCTTGGTGCATGCCTTCCTGCCAGCCTTCCTGCCAGCCTTGGTGCATGCCAGCCTCCCTGCCATCCAGCAACCCCACAACCATGCGGAAGCACAGCAAGCCTCAGCCATCTGCTGCCAGCCCTTGCAAGAGGGACAGGGCTACCATCCCGCCCCCTGGCCCTCACTCTGGTTCTGCTGGGGCTTCTGCAGCACGGGCTCGCTCTTCTGGGGCTGGGGCTTCTGCTGCTTCTGCTTCTGGAGGAGCTGATGACAAGCACTCCAGCACCAGCCACCTACATAGCACCTGGACCCTTCACCCCTGAGACTGAGCGACCAAGAGGAGTGCCAGAGACTCATTTTTGTTTTATAGCTTCTTGTTAATAAAGTCTATTTTTGATTCATACACTTGCTTCATTTCTTTTTTTTAATAAAGTCTTGGTGTAAACTTTTAGAAATGGTTTAAGCCTTTGCATGCTTGTGGGATGGGTTAAGATAGCAGTGGGATGGGCAGGGATACCTTTGGGATGGGTAAGGATAGCAGTGGGATGGGCAGGGATACCTTTGGGATGGATAATAGCTGTGGGATAGATAAACCTCCAGTGCAAGCATAGTGAGACTGTATGGTCCACCCTCCCAGGTGCCACACCTTTGGCCCTTTATTATCAAGAACAATTTATTCATTGATCCACACATGTCAACATAAACACAACTCTTTATTAAATGACCTGTTCATTGTAGGCCCACCCAACATACATGGCCCAATCTCATCAGTGTGATGAGACAGGCTGAAGGAAGCATCCATTAAGCATCTATCATCCTGTCTTGCCACTCCACCGCTCCAGCTGGGGAGTTGCACCAGTGTTTCAGGAGGTTGCGCTGCTTCTTCCCTTCACGTGAGGCTCTGTTGGGGCCTTGCACATCCTGAGTGTCTATCAGGTTTCGCCCTTGCCTCCATTCCCCAGGCTCCATGTCCCCATTGCCTTGCTGGAGGTCCACGAGCCTGTTCTGCAAGACTGGGTAGCGGGTGCACATGAGATTGTGCAGGATGCAGCAAGCTTCCATGATCCTCCTCACGGTCTCTGGGCGATGCTGCATGGTGGTGAGAAGTACCTGGAACCTGTTGGCCAGGATGCCAAAGGCGTTCTCCACCACCCGCCTTGCCCTGGACAGCCTGTAGTTGAAGATCCTCTCTTCACGGGTGAGGTATTTGGAGGTGTAGGGCTTCATGAGGTAGGTTGTGAGGGAGAAAGCGTCATCCTCCACGATGAAGTAGGGCACATCTTGCTTGTTGTTGGGCAGGGGTTCTGGATCTGGGAAGCCCACGATGAGGTTGCATTCCAGCCTACCCTTGAGGTCACTTGCGTTGTATACCTGGGCATCTGAAGATGAGCCGCTGCCTGAAGCATCGATGTACATGAACTTGTAGTCAGCATCGACCATGGCGAAGAGGATGATGCTGAAGAAGCCCTTGTAGTTGTGATAAGAGGACCCTGAGTTGGCTGGCGCTTTGCAGGCAATGTGCTTGCCATTGATGGCTCCAACGGTGTGTGGGAAGTTCCACCTCTGATACCACTGCTCTGCAACTTTCTTCCAGCCTTCTTCAGTGGAGGGGCACTGGAGGAGCTCCTCCTTGTATTCTTCGATGATAGCCTGCACCACTTCTCTGACCACAATGCTGATGGTGTTGTGTGGCACCCTCCAGGCGTACTGCATGCTCCTGTAGGTGGTCCCTGAGGCCAGGTGGCACAGAGTGAGTGCCACCTTGAGCCCAGGTTCCAGGCTGGGCCGGAAGTTGGTGTTTGTCTTGGTCAACCTGGGTGTCAGCCGCTGCACAACTTCGTCAAACATGGCTGGAGGCATCCTCATGAAGTTCTGGAATGCCCAAGTGTCTTCGCTCCTGAGCTCCACCATCAGCTTGTTGTACAATCCATCCTCTGCTCTTCTGGCGAACCATCTTCGTACCCAGATGCTTCTTGGCCGCCTCTTTTTCTTCTCGCAGTAGAGTTCACAGAGCCTGTAGATGGCTTTGCACTGTTGCAGAAGGATGGTGGCTGCCAAAAGGACTTTGTTACGATCCACGGTGGACATGACTGGATGCTGTGGAAGAGGAAGAGTCAGATGAAGGCTGCAGAGGTCTGCACAGCTGGTCTGCTGGTCTGAAAGCGAGATGCAGGTGAGTTGCTCCCCCATTTTATAGGCAGCATAGGTGTCCCTTTGCGTCCTCTAGGCATCCTCTAGGCATCCTCTAGACATCCTTAATATCCAAGATAAGTCCCCTCTGCGAAGGTTTTTTCCATTTTAAATGCTTTGTTTCCGTGCTGCATCCGCTAGGCATCCGTTCTGCATCCGTTCTACGTCCGTTCCGCTTTCTCCATGCGTCCGAGCGGATGCGAGTTGTGCGGATGCAGAACAGATGCCTAGGGGATATAGCGGATGCGTAAGAGATGCAGAACGGATGCCTAGTGGATGCAGAACGGACGAATTGGATACATTTTCCACGCAAAAGTTTTGAGCAGCTCAAAACTTTCTGAGCAGATGAAACGTCCATAAACGGATGCTGGACGGATAGAGAGGAGGCAAAACGGAGGCAGTAAGTACAGAACGGATACATCACATTAACCAACGGATGGCAAGCTTTTTTGTTCATTTTACATCCTCTTTGCATCCGTTGGTGCAGTGTGACAGGGGCTTTACCAATATCACCATTCCTCTGTTCTTTATCTCAACAGTCTGTCTTCTTCTGGGTGGGAAGAAAAACTCTGATATAAGGAACTGGGTTAAAGCCATACCCCTATTACTTATTTTAATGAAAGATGTGTGTGTGTGTGTGTGTGTGTTCATTCAATCAATTCAGGTTAGTTGTATCACCGGAAATACCCATAGGCATCTTGCCTATTCCAATAAAACTCCATTTTTATGACCCTGTAATCCCTATTTAGGGTTGAGTTGGGGCAACTGAATGGAGCTGAGCATTTACTGGCCGGATGACCTTCCTGATGTGGTGACACCTATGAGGAGTTCGCAGCAGATATTTTTTCATTACACAGTAGGAAAGAAACATCTGCTGCTACTTAAGATTGTACTCTCAACTTTTGGAGTAGGAGGAAAGTGTCTTCACTACTAGGCTACCACTCTGCTTGTCTTACCTATTCCAACAGGAAACTGCAAAAAAAAAAGAGTATTGTCCCAAATGGAGTATTTGTTTTTAGTTTCATTTCTGTATAACATGATTTACAATAATTTGTCCCTGTGGATGCATTGTCAAGGTCAGCTCCAGGCTGTTCGTATGCTGTTAAAAAGTTGCTAAATTTGTCTTCCCCATAGGAAATTAACACTATAAAGTGAGACATCAATCCCGTTTGTCTATTTCAGTCAATAATTCCTTTTTCAGAAATTTATCTGACAACCAAAATGTCATTCTTTGCATAAAAGACACATAACATGTTTCAAATTAATATTTTTTCTTCTCAAAGTAGGCCAGAATTAAAACTTCTTTGAATATTTTATAATGTCTTAATAATTAGAATGGAGCCAAATGCGTGATTTACAATTTTGCTTAAAATGCACAGAACCCTCTGCCAAATGATCCTGATGAACTCATATTGCTACACATTATGGTAATATGTAACCTTAATTCCTTTAAACTCTTATGTAACAGAAAAGTGAACTATAAATACTTTAAGAATTCAGTCAATTCCAAAAAATACAATTCATCATGAAAATTCTGATTTTATGAAAAGTAGTTTACTTCATGATAGTACATTTCTACTATTTTGAATAACTGCACCTCTAATTCAGAATATCTCTAAACTACTCTCTGCACACTCTGAAGAAATGAGAAATGTTGGAAATAGATTACAAGTAAATGAATTCAATAGAGGCAGTTTTATGGCCCTACTTAAATAACTCTGAATCATGATGAAGACAAAGCCACAGTAAATATAAAATGAGATTGCCAAATTAATGCTGAGACCAAATGTAAACTTAACAACTTCTTTCTTTCCTCTATTGCAAGCCATTGTAAGTATCTGTAAAAGCAGATCTTGAAGCAACATTGGGAAAGCAAAATCTTGCCTCCCTAAACCAACCTCTGTGCTTGGGATCTGAATTTATAGGGACAAAAAAATGGTTAGTACACTTTAAGAGGGCTGTAAATCCCAAATAAATTTCACAAATGGGTTACACATCAGATCTCAAGATGTATCCTCCCTAAATACGAATGATCTTGTTGGAAGTTAGGGAGATGCATATTTTCAAATCAACAACAAATCATTTTTGTTTATGTATAACAAAACAGAGACAGGGAATTTATGGTCTACTAGATATTGTTGAACTCTATGTCAGACTGCACCTTATACCATTTATGCGACATGCTGTTCTTTTCTAAATTTTAATAGAGGAAATGTAAATCTTGTGGTACTTTTATAGATTTCTGTTTTCCATATTTAGGAGGAAACAGGAAACTAAAGCTTCTTGTAACAACATAATAAAAGACCTAAAATCAAATGAACTATTTGACCACCTGTTTTGATTGGGGACAACATTAACAAATAACAGATTGGAAGAGACCTTGGATGCTTTCTCGTCCAAACATCCAAACAACTGCTCAAGCAGGCAATCCTATACAGACTAGTGATTGTCCAATCTCTTTTTGAAAACCTCCAGTGGTGGAGCGCCCATAACTTCTGGAGGCAAACTGTTTCACTGGTTAACTATTTCTTTTCCTTCTTTACCCAAGTCTCCTTTGGGGTAGACTTTCCTTTCTATGATGTCTCCACATAGCCATGAGCGTTCCAGCCCCTCCTTGAGGTGACTGGCGTTGTATACCTGGGCATCTGAAGCTGACCCGTTGCCTGAAGCATCGATGTACATGAACTTGTAGTCAGCATCGACCATGGCGAAAAGGATGATGCTGAAGAAGCCCTTGTAGTTGAAATAAGTGGACCCTGAGTTGGCTGGAGCTTTGCAGGCCACGTGCTTCCCATCTATGGCTCCAACGGTGTGGGGGAAGTTCCACTTCTGATACCACTGCTCTGCAACTTTCTTCCAGCCTTCTTCAGTGGAGGGGCACTAGAGGAGCTCCTCCAGGTATTCTTCGATGATGGCCTGCACCACTTCTCTGACCACAATGCTGATGGTGTTGTGTGGCACCCTCCAGGCGTACTGCATGTTCCTGTACGTGGTCCCTGAGGCCAGGTGGCACAGAGTCAGTGCCACCTTCAGCCCAGGGTCCAGGCTGGGCCAGAGGTTGGTGTTTGCCTTGGTCAATCTGGGTCTCAGCCGCTCCACAATTTCGTCAAACATGGCTGGTGGCATCCTCATGAAGTTCTGGAATGCATGAATGTCTTCTTTCCTCAGCTCCACCATCAGCTTGTCATACAGTCTGTACTCTGCTCTTCTTGCGATCCATCTTCGGACCCAGACACTTCTTGGACGCTTCCTTTTCTTTGTGTAGAACAAGTGAAAGAGCCTGTAGAGGGCTTCGCACTGTTGTAGAATGATGGCGGCTTCCAAAAGGAGTGTGCGACCATCCATGGTGGAGATGACTGGATGCTGTGGAAGAGCAAGAGCAAGAGCAAGGCTGAAGAGGTCTGCATCCCACGTCTGCTGGACTGAAACCGAGATCCAGGTGATTTCTCCCCCTTTTTATAGGAAATATAGGCTTTCCGCTAGGTGTCCTTCCACACACTGTAGACATCCTCCAGACATCCTAAATATCCGAGATACGTCCCGTATACGAACATTTTTTTCCATTTTAATGCTTTATATACGAGCTGCATCTGCTTTCATCCTTTCTACGTCCGTGCTACAAATGCTGCGTGTCCATTCCACATCCATTTCGCTTCCTCCCTGTGTCCATTTTCCGCTGGAGTGGATTTGAGTTGTGCGGATGCCTAGTGGATGCCTAGCGGATATAGTGGACGCGTAATGGATGACGATGGACGTATAACAGATGTTCCCCGTATGCGTAGCAGATGTAGAACGGACGCGTTGGATACTTCATCTGCTCAAAAAGTTTTGTGCAGCTCAAAACTTTTTGAGCGGATGAAATCTCAGTAGACGCATGCTGGACGGATAGAGAGTATGAAAAACGTATGCAGTGAGTACAGAACAGATGCATCGCATTAACCAACGGATGGCAAGTGTTTCTCTCCATTTTACATTCTCTTTCCATCTGTTGGTGCACTGTGACATGGGCTTAGGGCTCTTTTCCACTGTCTATAGGCCAACAGAACCTGGACAGAGAGAAACAGACTAATCTCCACAACACCCAACAGTTAGTAATATGAGAGGCAACAAATACTACAAGAGTCCCGTTTTGCTTCTAGAGGAGATCATGCTTCTTAAGCATAGCAAAAAGATAGAAAAAGAAAAGAAAAAAGAATGAGAGCAGAGAAAGAAAATAAAATCTACAAAAATCTGCATATCTGTATGTAACATAGCTCATAATCTAGGTTTTTTGAACCATATTTTATTGAACACACAAATTAGCTGGGATTATCAAGTTACTAAATCAGAGTTTGACAACAGAGTGGCCTGGTAACTAGGAATCTAAAACTCAATATTACAGTTTAGCTACAATCAAAATTATTATTTTAAAAAATATCAAGTTGAAAAAGAACTTTGTATCTCTGCATCTATGTCAACATATAAGACAGTGACAGAAAAGATAACTGAATGTATTATTTGTTTCTGACTTCATAAACCATGATAAATAACAACATTACATCTAGGCAGCACTTCTACTCAAACTCAACTTTCACAGCCAGGTCATCTATAACAGGGGTCCCCAACTACCGGGCCCTGGACCAGTACTGGTCCGTGGATGATTTTGTACCAGGCTGCAAAGAATGAATAATCGTGATTAAAATATTGATAAAAATATGTTTTTCGTAAAGAAATAGTAAAGAAGCCCTTTACTATTGGGGAATAATTGATTTTGCCGGTCCTTGAAAAAGTGTTTCTGCGTGAAACTGGTCCCTGGTACAAAAAAGGTTGGGGACCACTGATCTATAATATGAACAATAGCATACTTAGAAGAGAAAGAAGTTTAAACATTAACAATTACAATGTTCGTGCTGCTGATACATTGATCTTTTCATCTATGCTACCAAGATGGATCACATAAAAACTGAAGGAAAAGCAAAAAAGAGGCTTAAAACAAGCTCTCTCCCCTCCCTCCCTCCCTCCCTCTCACTCCCTCTCTCTCTCTCAGTTCCATCCTTCCTTCCTTCCCTGGAAGATAATTTTATAAACCAGTGTCTTCCTATTTTTTTTCAACTATAGAGATTACTTCATAACTAAACTCTGAATATGAATTGCAACATATTGTGATGATCAGCTGGGGTTTAGAAAATTCTTCAAGAAATTCAAAAGAGTCTGGCATTTGTAACAAAGCTGCTGAAAAAAAGTTTAACATCTGGAATTGATATATTTCATGGAAGCAGAAGCTTGAAAAGCACAGAACATTTTCTCCTGAAGTAACTTTTAGTATAATTAATATAATTAATCTTAAATGAGAAAACCAGGGCTGTAGATATACAGATGTTGAAGTGTTTCAATTAAAATAAATTATGCAACATGGGAATTCAAGTCCTTGTTTAATAAACTGAATCATGGTCACCAAGAGAAGGCCTATTTTCTAAATATACTTAGTTATACTTATACTCCCTATAATCTCATTTCTTTAGACAGTTGTTTTATACTAGAAGTTGGTAGTCAAATCATTGGCTAGTTATGGAGCCTTTTTAATGAACCTTTTAAGCTAGTAAAACTAGTGTAGCTAGAATTCATTGCTTAAAGCATAATACAAGATAGACATTTCCTTATTGAATATTATCTGAGTAACTGTCTATATTGCCCTAACAAATAGGGCCTGAATATAAAGTGATTTGAAGAAACAAATAGTGGACACATTTAATTGTGATCAATGAGTCTCATTAATTTCAAAATTATTTATATCCTGCTCCTGGTTTTGAGTAAAAATTGTATCAGGTCAATTCAATCTGTTATTCACCTGAATTCAATACACCAAGTTAACATATAGACTAAAGAAATACAGAGAAATACAAGAAAAGTTTTGAAAGCTGAGACCTGGATAAATATTTAATTTACATAAACTACAGTATAGTTTCTGATTTGTACAAAACCTCCATTTGATAATTGAAAGTGGAGATATATAGGCAATGCATAAGTTCCTGTTCACATTGTTATTGATTTAATCAAGAGAGATGTGAAGAATGTGATTTAATAAGGAACGTGCCTGCAATAGCAACGTGTGGTTTGCATAACAGAATGCAAATGTTAAATATCTCAGAATTCTTGATCTCTATAGAAGATGTTGCATACCTAGATAATGTCACTTTTTCATATGGTCCATCTGCAAGGCATTAAGTATTATTTTCCTCTGATGCCAAAGCAGGTGGCTATCAACAAATGCTGATCCATAGTAGTCTAATATATCTAATATATCTATACAGTAGTCCCATATGTTCCTGAAAAAATTATGGCACTTCCTGAGTTCCACTACCATTTTTAAAACGGTAGTTTCAAACATTATTGAAGTGGGAGATGTGTTACTAATCATATTCTCTCTCTTCTTTGGTGGAAAGCCAAGGAAGTTTTCCTTTCCTTGAACCAGTGATACAGTGACATCATATATTCTCTTCTTGGACAGTACTATCACAGTGTTATATATCTCTGTTGACAACAATAATTTAACCTTTCTGAAGTCAGAAATAAGATTTTAATCACCATTGCTTTCTAGTGGAACTTTTACAGAGAGCAGAGCAGGAAGAATTATAATACAAGAGGAATAGACTACTTAAGTGGGGGTAAATGTAACAAAGCATAGTAGACAATTCAACATTAGCAAGCTGTGCCACATATTATACGGCAAAGAAAAAGCACAGGAGCCATTTCTTTAAAAATGCAAAAATAGTACAATTTTTACCCTTTTACCCGCTGCTTTTTACATTTCCAGAAATATTGCATTCAGTTACATTCTTTGCTCTCTAATAACGAATAACAGGCAAGCCTCAGAGCTAGCTGGCAATCTCAGAAACACAGGATCTCACAAGAATTTCCTGCTCCTGGTTGGGCCAGAAAACAACAGACACTTGTGGTATTCTGGTATTTTTCTTCTGCCCTTATTTGTTCAGGCCAAAGCTCAGTTTCAATGGAAAACTTAATAAGTTAATTTATGATATTAGAATTTCCTTTTTGCCCTATTTACAGTTTTATTAAAAGCTACTGTGTTGTGAAATTTATGGTTTCTGTTTATTATTAAAGACTAAGGGGAGGCATGTCATCAGAAAGCGGTTCAACAGTGTGTTTCATAACCATATTCACAATAAAACTATTCTAGCACTATGATCTTTAAATGTTGGATTCCTTAGCATGCAGTTTTGGTTAAACTTATATCCCACTTATTTATATCCAATTATTGAGCCATTACTGAATTAATCCCCATTGTCTTCAATGAAACAATGGTTTTTACTTAGAGTTAATATATTAGTATAATACATAGAATGAATAGTGAAACTGCTTCAAAGAAGTACAATACACTCTTAACAAGCAAGAAAGCAGCTCTCTATATATTTATACAGTATTTTTGGAATCAAACAGAACATTAGTTAACAACCAAAACCAAAGTCATTAACACATTTATTTATGGTGCCTACAACTCTTCTTGGACAAGGAACAACAGACATTTATAACCTTTCATACTTAAGGCCCGGTCCCACTGGCCGACGGATGCAAAACATATGCATAAAGGACACAGCGGACGAGCAAAATTTTGGGGGTGGCTCCATCCGTTGTCATCTGCTCCAAAAAGTGGGGAAATTTTGCATAAACAGAATGGAAAAGAATGGAAAAGAACGGACATGGGTAATATGTAGCGGGGATGTTAAATGGATGTTCATAGGAAGCCAAGCGGATGACAGCGGATGGAAGCAGATGATACCTCCGAAGGGTTCCGGGGGAGAATTTCGAAGCGGACGCATAGCAGAAGGAGCGGATGCATAGCGGATGAAGTGGATGCATCACGGACGCCAATAGGAAACAAAGGGGATTCCGCGCAGATGTATATCGGATGCAAAGCGTTCACTGTACATGCGGAGAGTATGAATTGTATCAGCTCCACGGATATAAAAGGATGCAGCACGCATGCAGTCAGGGGAAAGACGTGCTGCCAGATGCATCTTGCAGGAACACCATGGTTCGTCAGTCAGGCAAGAAGAGGAAGCTCGTGCCTACTCATTCAAGCCCTTGTAAGGTGAAGAAGGGCAGAACCAGCATCCCAATCCCTGGCACTGACTCTGAAGCTGCTGCTGTTGCTGCTGCTGCTGTGGTGGACCAGCCCCAAGGCCCTCAAAGCCCTGCTGCTGAAGGCCCTGCTGCTGAAGGCCATGCTGCTGAAGCCCCTGAAGGCCCTGTCAAGCTCACTGACCGGGAGATGTACATCATGGCCAAGTGCAGTTTCCTGGAGGATGAGATCCGCCACCGAGAAGCAGCCCCTCTGAGACCCCTCTCCCTCAGACAGCCAACAGACAGCCAGTCTTCTTCCAGCCAGGAGCCAGCGAGCCTGTCCAGGCAGGTGACTTCCAAGGGCCCCATGGCAGAGACCCCCCCGACAGCCTGCACTCCCCATGCCGGCAGACTTGGAGGATCCCGTGGAGGATGACGCCCTGCTGTCACAAATGGAGGAAGAAGCAGCAGCCACCAGAGGCCAACCCACCTCTACCCCCCACCCCCAGCTCCAGAGGATGCAGGCAGAGAGGCAGACTGGAGAGCCAGGACCACAGTGTGCTGTTGGAGATCAGGGACACAATGAAGACCAGCACAGAACTTCTCTCTCAGCTGGTCCACTTGGACAGAGCATCCTCGGGCTGCCACACCTTCATCACCTATGTGAGCCAGACCCTTAGGGATCTGCCCGAGGCCCAGTCGGTGATGAAGCAGAAGATCACAGCACTTCTGCACAACCCTCAAGGCCCAGCTGAAGCTGCTCCTACCCAGTCCAGGTCTGCTCCTCCACCCCAGGCGATGTCATAGACCCTCCATGGCTTTCAACAGCCCCTCACCTAGCAAGGCTACGACTACCAGGACTTCCCACAGCAGAAGCAGACCTTCCCAGTCCAGGCCCAGGTTCATCGGATACCACAGACGTCAGTCCTCACCCAGCTGCAGACCAGACAGCCCCACTACACTCCTCCCAACCTTTCCTCCACCCCACAGCCAAGCCCGTCAATGGACAATCTGTCATCAGTATTGGGCCTGACATCTCAAGTCATTGATGAAGGGCCTCTCAACCACACGGGACTGAGTCAGCTCTCGGATAGCTTCCTGAACACACCACCACCTGTTGTACCCTCTGGGCCAAGCACCCCAATGGTGCCTCAGACCAGCACTCAAGCCACAGCCACCTCCACAGTCCCTGCCCGCTTAACAGCTGAGACCATGGACATGACTCAGAGTGACTGAGAATAGTGTCAGAGACTGAGTTGTTTACCTGTTAAGTTTATCTTTGCTTAAGACACTTTATTTGGTTCATTTTGCTTATTTAATACAGTCATAAAGATTACCTAAGAAAGTTTATCTTTGCTTAAGACACTTAATACAGTTTACTTGGTTCATTTTGCTTATTTATAAAGTCATAAAGTTTATCTAAGAAAGTTAATAAAGTTTATCTTTGCTTAAGACACTTAGTTTACTTGGTTCATTTTTTTTACTTAATAAAGTGTTGGTGAAAACTTTGAAAAAATGGTTAAGCCTTTGCATGCTTGTGGGATAGATAAGGATAGTTGTGGGATAGATAAACCTCCAGTGCAACCATAGTGGGACTGTATGGTCCACCATCCCAGCGATCCAGATGATTTTCTCCCCCTTTTTATAGAAAATATCGGTTGTCCGCTAGGTGTCCTTCTACATACTCTAGACATACTGCAGACTTCCTAAATATATGAGATACATCCCAGATACAAACGTTTTGTCCGTTTTTAATACTTTATATTCAAGATGCATACGCTTACATCCTTTCTATTTCTGTGCTACTTACGCTGTGTAGACGTTCCATGTACCTTTTGTTTCCTCCCTCTTTCTGTTTTCAGCTGCAGTGGATATGAGTTGAGGGGATGGCCAGAGGATGAAGCGAGGATACAGTAGACGTTTAACGGATGATAACGGACATAGAACGTTTGTTGCCCGTATATGTCGCAGATGTACATCGGAAAGTTCATCTGTTCACAAAGTTTTGTGTAGCTCAAAACTTCTTGCGCGGATGAAACCACAGTGGACGGATGCTCAACGGATAGAGCGTATGAAACACGTATGCAGTGAGTACACAACAGATACATAGCGTTTTCCAACGGATGGCAAGCTTTTTTTAACGTTTTACATCCTCTTTGCATCCGTAAGTGCAGTGGGACCGGGCCTCTAGGGATGTGCAAAAATAATGCCATAACTGCCTTCCTCCAAAAGAAATACGATGCAGCATATCACATATCAGATCCTATTAGAGCCTCAGATATCGAGTTGGGCATATGTGTGCATGAAAGGTTAAAAAAGAGCATTTCCATTCACATTTGGATGAACAGGAAAATGTATGTGCAATTCTTTTCCTTCAAGTATGTGGTTCCTTATTTATGCCCTGCTCATTGTGACTTAATATGCAATCTATTATATATTGGAGTTCTGTGCCAAGCATTCACCAATTATTCTTGGAGAGTAGTCTTAACCTCTGAGTTATCTGCCTCTCCAACAGACCAATAAAGTTTATCACATCTAAATATTATGTATATTATACATATATTAAGGCTGTCCAGTGCTTTGGAAGGCAAAAAGATGCTTCACAGGATACCCATTTCTCATCTGTCTGTGTTCTCTAAAAGCAAACACCGTCACAGGGCTTCAGATATCTTGTCTTAAGTTAATATCCTGATCATTCTTGATAATAGAACTTGTACAATTACAGATTTTTAACCTGTGGCATAAATCTACAAAAATGTAGCTTCTCCATTATTTCTTTTCATTTTTGTCTTTATACAATGACAGAGAACATTTATTTATGTTTTCATTTGCAGCCACTGAAGCAACTAGAGGATGGGAAACTTGTCAACAGAAAAGCAACATAATGTTCCATTCCTTCCACAGGCTGGGCTTTTGCTCAAGCCACAGACTCAGCAATTTGATATTTTACGGTCTGTAATATTTGAAAACACACTGCCAGCATGAAGCCATAAAAAGTGTTGCCTGTTTGAAATGTAATAGTGAAGTTATCATCACTTGCATTGCGATATTTGAATCCACAGTCTGGCAGGAAATGAACTGGATAAAAATTAATATTGTTGGAATTATTATGTTCATAATATTAATTTTTATCCAGTTTATAAGGCTATCATTTCTTTTTTGAGTTTTCCCCTATTTAATTTATATTCCACCTTTTATTCATTTTGAGCAGTAAAAATTGCTAACAACATAACTTTCCCTCAATTAATATTATATTCAAAATACATTTTAATGTAGTACAGATAGTCAGGGGTGGGATGCTACCAGTTCTGCCCAGTTCTATAGAACTGGTAGCTCCGAAGAGCAGTAGACACGGAATCAGTTCTGTGTTCGCTGCTGTTTGGCCTACCCAGCCACCCTCTCCTTTATTTCCTGCTTTTTCAACCTCAGCTACTTAACGCCATACAGCTGAGGTTGAAAAAGCAGGAAAAAAGTGGCTTTCCAAAAGCTGCGCACCCACACGCAGCACTTTTCAGCTGTCCGGGCAGCACGGCTTAAGGTTTTTTACACGTGCAACTGGTGGTAACATTGGTTGAATCCCACCCCCGCAGATAATCCTTGACTTATGACCACAACTTGAGCCCAAAATTTCTGTTGTGAAACAAGACATTTACCTCATTTTACAACCTTTCTTATCACAGTTATTAAGTGAATCAATGCAGCTGTTAAGTTAGTAACAAGGTTGTTAAGTGAATCTGTTTTCTCCATTGGCTTTGCTTGTCAGAAGGTCGCAAAGGGGAATCACAGGATTGTGGGATGCTGCAGCCATCATAAATGTGAGTCAGTTGCCAGGCTCTTTGAATTTTTAGCACATGGCCATGGGGAAACTTCAATGGTTGTTAAGGGTGAAAAATGGTCATAAGTCACTTTTTCAGTGCCATTATAACTTTGAACAGTCACTGAACAAACCGTGGTAAGTCAAGGATTATCTGTAATCAGCTTTTTCTCTGGCCCATTCATGTGGCAGTTTCTATTATAACAAATTCTTGCAGATAACTATGTGCTCCTTAATTCAACCTCTCTTGCTTAAAATAGCCAGATGAGGCATTATAGTTTGAAATCCCACAATCAATTATTTACTCATAGAGAAATCCGTACATATCCATTAATCATTAGGAGGAAACATAAGCAGAGCCTGCAGTTGTAGACAGTTTGATATGCCCATAATTTTGGATGCAATATAATCAGAGGCTTCATTCTTTTTACTCCAAATAAGAGGGCAGTTCCATATATGTTCTCTGTAAGTTGTTTTACCATTTCAGGAAGAGAACTGTCTATTATTTAAGAAGTTACCTGAATTAATAATAATATTAATACTACTCAGTATCATGTAATCAGTATCCACAATGCTGTCACTAAATGATTAAATCTTCCTCAATATGGCTACTAAAGTGGTTTATAAGAACAGAAATTGCAACTCTAATGACAGTACCACGTACAACCTCCAAATTCTTTTTTTTATTCTCTTTGCTACAATAATGTTGATTTTTGATTATGTAATTACAAAAAGTGATGCTTCATATCTTATGTTTAACAAACTCAGCAGTTTGTTAAGAAACTTTAAGAAACAAAAACCTGACACTCCATTCCTGAAAGTATCTGTTGTCTTGTCTGTCTCATCCATCCATCCATCCTGTTAAGCCTGGGTTCCCCAACCAGGGTTAGGTAGACAAGCTAAACAGAATGTGCAGCATTAGTCAGATAGGCACACAGATAAATGAGTGAGCTAAGCTTGTATGTTTATTAACATACAGTAAAAATAACAGATACGCTTGTGCTATCAAGAATATATTTTATTCCAGTATAAGTTTATGCCATAGTCAAAAACAGTCCAATATTCATTTACCATGTAGTCAGTCCATTCAGGGATATTCAGTTAGCAAAGTCCATGTAGAATATCCTATGTCAGTTCACATAAATCAGTCCGTTGTTGTCTCTCCCGTTGGAGCAATGCAGTCTTGATTCCAAGCAGTAATCAGGGATCATCAAAGCCAGAGAGAGAGAGAGCAAGCCGTAGCCTTGCTACTTTTAACTGGTTTTCATAACCACTCCCACAATTGCTATTTTACAATTAAAGCTGCATACACTAACTATGATTCATAGTTATTATTTCACCTAAAACAGTTAGGGTGAACAATGTTATCCCTAACATTCTCCCCATTTAGGTTACATAATAACTATGAATCATTTACATTTTTAAATTATATTTTTCGCAACTTTCTTTAAACTTAGTTGCTCCTTGAGCTTTTGTAAATTGGTCTGCAATGTTTTCTTCTGACATGCAGTATTCCAATCTTATCAGTTCATTCTTCACTGCTTCTCTTACATTCAAATATCTTAGGTCAGTATGTTTTGATCTAGTTTTTACAGCAATACTAGTAGCTAACTTTATAGCTGATTGGTTATCCTCATATACCATAATGGGATCTTTTATAGTTATTCCCATGTCCAACAACAACTGTTTGTAGAAAATCAAATCAGTGCATAATAATGATAGACATGAAAATTCAGCTTCCATCGTAGATAAGCTAATATGCTGTTGTCTGATTGACCTCCATCCTATTAGTGTCTTACCAAATAATATAGCCATACCAGATGTTGATTTTCTAGTGTTTATATCAGTTGCAAAACTTGCATCTGCATAAGCACTAAGACTCAAATCACTCTTTGGTTCTATATATAATGCGTGGTTTATTGTTCCCTTAAGATATCTCAATATTCGTTTTAAAGATGTCCAATGATATTCTTTTGGATCTGAATTAAAACGTGCCAGCTGATTTACACTATAAGCTATATCTGGCCTTGACCAATTGCTTATATATGATAAGCTACCAATCAAAGATTGATATATGGACTTATCAAATTTGGGACTTTGATCATTAATTTGGCAAACTTCTTGACTCATTGGAGTCTTTGCCGGTTTACAAAGTTCCATCTTATAATTTTTAATTAATTGGCAAATTTTATCTTCTTGAGATATCTTAAAACCATTATTTGTTTTATTTATTGTCAATCCTAGATACCTTTTAATTTCACCTAAATGCTTTATTTTTATCTTCTTGGCTAATAATGATATTATCTCATTAGCCTCATTATTAGTTTTAGTTATTAAAACAATATCATCAGTGAATAATAATAATAATGACACCGTTCCATTATTTTCTCTTTTAAATACACACGGATCTGCTAAACCAGATTTAAAACCTATATTGTTTAACTCTTTCACAATATATTGGTTCCACTCAAACCCAGATTGTTTCAACCCATAAAGACTCTTTTTGAGTTTCCAACAATCATTGCTATTTACATTATTGTCATGTATGCCAATTGGTTTTCTTAAATGTATAGTGTGCTGCAATGGTGCATGTAGATAAGTAGTTTCTACATCCAAATGGTTAATGATATAGTTTTTCTTAGCTGCCCACACTAATGCTGTTCTTAAAGATGTAGCTTTAAGGCTTGGTGCAAAAACTTCATCATAATCAGATGCAGTTTGATTAAATCCTTGAGCTACTAACCTAGCTTTATGGGTAACAGTCCCATCATTTCCAGTTTTTACTTTAAATATCCATTTGCACCCAATGGATTTTTCTCCTGGAGGTAATTTGGCATCTTCATACACTTTCATTACCTTTAATGAATTTAGTTCTTTTTCCATTGCCTTTTGCCAATTCTCCTGATCCTTAGCAGGATACATCCTAAGTTCATCTACACTAGTTGGAACTTTAGTTACTTGGCAAACTATACTTGCTTGATACCTATCAGGTGGTCTAGTTACACGTGTAGTACGTCTAGGTATTATAGGACTTACAGGTGGACTTTCCTCTATTAATTGTTCTTGATCATGTAACTCTTCCTGATCAACTATTTCCTCTTGTTCTGGTCCTATTTGCTCTTCGTGGATTTCTTCTTTAATTGGACTCTTCTTACAGCTAATCTCCTCTTTCTGCCTTTTGTAGGGTTCAATAAATACTTCATTATTTAAATCTTGCTCTAATCTATTCCATCCTACATGTTCTAGGAATTTTGCACTAGCACTGGTGTAAACTCTAGATGTACCTGGTTCCCAGAATCTATAGGATCTATGATTAGAGGTGTAACCTACAAAAATCAATCTTTTAGCTCTATGCTGTCCTTTGTATCTAAGTTGTGTGGGGATATGCACCCATGATGGTGCTCCAAATGTGTGCATGTAACTTAAATCAGGTTTTATACCATGCCACAGTGTGAATGGTAATTCACCTGTTGTTGAATTAACAACATTATTTAATATATGATTACCACACATTATTGCTTCTCCCCATAAATTGTCAGGTAATCCTGAATCAGACATCATAGTTTGTGCCATTGATTGTAATGTTTGGCCTCTTCTCTCTATAAAGGCATTATGTTGTGGCCTATATGGTGCAGACATTTTATGTTGAATACCCAACTGTCTTATTCTGTTTTTAAATTTATGATTTGTGAATTCTGTGCCATTATCAGTGATGAGAGTTACTAATTTTCTTTTGGTTTTTCTTTCAGCGAATTTTAGCCAATTAAATAGATTTTGATATGTTTCAGTTTTGCTCTTCATTAAATAGCAAAACCCATATCTAGAATAGTGGTCCATTATACTTAGTATGTGGCGAGCTCCTCCTACACTTGGTTTTTTCGGACCTATTAAATCAGCAAATACTACTTCTAATGGCTCTTTAGTAGTAAATCCATCAACTCTATTAGCCGGTATGACCCTGCTCTTATTTTGATTACAGGCATTACATTGCAAATACTTGTTACAAGACTTCAAACTTATTCCCTTAGACAATTCAACAGTTTTCTTAAGCATTTTAAAATTTAAATGCCCTAGCCTTCTATGTAACAAGTGAATACATTCATCATGAGGTGTCTTATTTTCATAAATTGTGTTAGCCACCTTTAAACCATCATCATTTAACACATATAATCCACCTCTTAAAGATGCAGTAATTTTCTTATCTTCTTTTGTAATTAAGCAGTTATCTCCCCTAAATGTAACTACATATCCTAGTTTAACCAAAATTCTAACTGAAATTAAATTAAACTTAAGTTGTGGTACATATAACATTTTTACATTCTCTTTTATAAAAGAACAATATGCTATACCTTCACCTTTAGCTTTCAGTTTCCAGCCATTGGCTAACGATATCTGCTGTTTACTCTGGGACATTTTAGTAAAATTTTTGTTATCATTTGTTATACAATGGGATGCCCCACTGTCAACCACCCATAAATTATTTTTTACAGCTCCGTTAGTATACATGGCTAACACTAAATTTTTATTTATCTTTTGATGATTTGTAGTATTCTGGCCAGCGTTCTGGCGCTTTGCCTTTTTACAAAATCTTGCCAAATGTCCTCTTCCTCCACAATTAAAACACTTTTTAATTGCGTATGCTGTAGGAGATTCATTATCTTCTTTTTGAAGTTGCTCCCTCCTTAATTCATCTCTTTCATGCCTTCTTCTGGCCTCTTCAATCAATCTGCCAGTTATATCAGTTAAAGTTAAATTTTCATTTGGCAAAATTTCAAGTGAAGTTACGTAGTTATCATAACTTTCATTAAGGGAAGATAGAATTATATAAACTTGATGTTGTTCAGAGAATATAAGCTCTTTCTCGTTTAATTCTTGGAAAATGCTTTGCATAGTTTTTAAATGACTCTGCATATCACCATTTGTTTGGAGATGTGTCCTGAAAAGCTTCCGTGTTAGATTTATGTGAGCACCAATATTATCTCGAACATAAATTCTCTTCAGCTTCTGCCAACACCCAAAAGCCGTTTTCTCTCCGTGGATATAAACAAGCTGTTGATCAGTTAAGGTTAACGCAATTATGCAAATGGCTTGTTGATTTTTATGCTTAAATTCTTCTATCTTTAGTCTGTCTTCCTCATCCTCTGGATCCCATTCTTCTACGTTTGGTGGATTTTCAATTATGTTCCACAGACCTTCTCTTCGTAGAAGTAGACTACATTTTGTAGACCATGATACATAGTTTGTTTCATCCAGCTTGGATATAAGGGACAAACTTTGTAGATTGACTTGTGCCATGTTTTCTTATATGGATATAAAAATATAATTAATAAAACACAGCTGTCTGTTTACTGTAATGTATAACAACACAAACTCTCACTTTTTACATAAATCTGTTTAACCTAGTTAAACTGACTTTGCAGCCTCTGGGCCCATAACCAGTGTTAAGCCTGGGTTCCCCAACCAGGGTTAGGTAGACAAGCTAAACAGAATGTGCAGCGTTAGTCAGATAGGCACACAGATAAATGAGTGAGCTAAGCTTGTATGTTTATTAACATACAGTAAAAATAACAGATACGCTTGTGCTATCAAGAATATATTTTATTCCAGTATAAGTTTATGCCATAGTCAAAAACAGTCCAATATTCATTTACCATGTAGTCAGTCCATTCAGGGATATTCAGTTAGCAAAGTCCATGTAGAATATCCTATGTCAGTTCACATAAATCAGTCCGTTGTTGTCTCTCCCGTTCGAGCAATGCAGTCTTGATTCCAAGCAGTAATCAGGGATCATCAAAGCCAGAGAGAGAGAGAGCAAGCCGTAGCCTTGCTACTTTTAAATGGTTTTCATAACCACTCCCACAATTGCTATTTTACAATTAAAGCTGCATACACTAACTATGATTCATAGTTATTATTTCACCTAAAACAGTTAGGGTGAACAATGTTATCCCTAACACATCCCACTTCAGATTCCTAACACTAAATACTAAATATAGTTCTTGCACCACAAAAAACTAAGCAGCCTTCTATTTAAGCAATGTTTTAGTATCTTTTGGTTTACAAGAGTGAAACTTTAACACAGGAAGTGTTGGTAGAGTTAGAACAGAAATTTTAAGCAAAACTTTATTTAACTTAGAGGATTTTAAAAACTCCTTTTCTTGTTAAAAATATGAAATATAAAAGAAAATATATACATGTAATTATAATTTTAAAATTAAAAACCTAAGTGTATTGTTATCTTGAAAGAATTAAATATAACAAAAATAGAATAAAATCCATAAATAATAAATATCTATATTCATGTAATTGTTGAACATATTAAATATGTATCATACAACAATTTGTTATAATGTGTCATCTTCTCATTTACAGAGTACACTTTTCAAAAATAGAAAATGAATTACTATCCTGAATCCGCTACTTAAAATCAGAACAATGACTCCAGTTAAATAAAATTATGTTCTTTGCTATATCTCATAAAATTATCTTCTTTTCTATAGCCCAAGTTCAATAAAGTTAAAGCTCCTTATAATTATTCCTTATTTTAGGAATAGAATTCAACATCACATTTAGATCTTTAAATTACAGTATATTTGATCTGTATCTCAGTTTTATGTTGGATAATCCAAGATGGAGTAAATATTTTTTCTTCTACTATTTTGCACAATAATCCCAGATGTTGGATTGGGCTGAGAGACAGACTGATACCAAGTCGACCAGCCAATTTCTTTGCCAAAGGAAGAACTAGAATGAACGATCTCCTAGTTTCTAGTCCAATACTGTAATTATTGCACCAGACTGTATTTTTTTTAATTTCTTCCCTAAATTATATTAACATACACATAAATTTGAAGCCAACATAAAACTATGACCAAAAAAAAATCTAAATTTGCTTATAAATGGGTGTGGCATCTAGGCAGATCCTGTTATTTAGGTAGGGACAACAGAATTTCATTAGAAGAACAAAAAAAAAAAATTAGTGAAAAAAACGAAAGGCATTTTCAGGATTTGTTCCATCTTTTTATTTTTCCTTTCAGCATTATTTCTTGAGGTGTCGTGTTCAGAAGCCTTCCAAATATGGTTGTATCGTGGATTTGTATTAATTATAAGGGATAGTTTTATTGGGGTGAGGTTCCATTCTATTTGTTATTAATATGTTTAGAAGTTTTGATCTAATTGTGATAAATTATTTTCTTATATGTATTATTCTTTTTGTTGACTACAGTATAAAATGGGAAAGACACCACCTGTGCTAGTGTTGCCATAGAACATAATAACAGTAATTATACAAACTTGACCATTTTATTGCTTGATGGTGCTTGTTTTTTATTTTAAACATGAAATCACTGCCTTGCATATCTTGATTTTGCAAACTTCTATTAATGATGTGGAATCTCAGAAGTTTGATTTTGTAAATTCTTGCAATTAACAAAGATATAAATAAGCTAGCTCTTTGAACTTCAATGCTACTTTCAAGATGTAGTTTTCAAAATTAATTTTTTCTTTATACCAAGGGAGATATATTTGGCAAGTTAATTACTTGTCCACAACATTTTCATATGGAGAAACATCCACAAATAAATGCTCCTCAAAATCAAGAGTAGGAAGATGATAATCCAGAAAGTATCTAAAAGGCTTTTGTTACACATTTTTAATAGACAATCCTGACACAATCTAATTAAATGTATTCATCATCACATGTCTTAGTGAGCAGGAGACTCAGTTCGTGCATGGACATGTGTTGGCCTGCCGTATGGTCATGCAAGTGTGCAGGTTACACTGAACATCAATTACCAACAATATGCTGATGATACTTAGCTCTGTATGGTCATCTCTATGTCAACTAGACATGTTGTCAAAGTCTTGCCCTGCAATTTGGAAATTTATAAAGTCTGGATAAGTAAAAACAAATTGAAACTGAACCCTAGCGAGACAATTCATTGCAGTTTAGTTGCCATATCTCAGACTGCTTTTCTGTGGAGTGGGAACAGGTCTGTGACTTGCAGCCATTGTTGCATAGTAGGTGAAGGGCATTACCAGAACAATCTTTAACCAATGTCAGCTGGCTACAGTTATAGCTTTTCCTGGAGAAAGAGGACATGGATAGTTACTCATTCTATAACATCACCAATTTCTGCAATGTACTCTACGCAAAGATGCCTTTGAAGTCCACCTGAAAATTACAGTTGATCCAAAATAAAATGGTGCTAGTTACTAAGGTCATATTACAGATTTTAGACAAGATCTGCACTGGTTACTAGTAGATTTCTGGGTTGCAATTCGAAGTGCTAATTTTGAGTTACAAAGCTTTACATGGCTTGGTACCAACGTAACCCATATAACACATAACTGGAACTTGATCAGAATTGAATGTGGTATGTTGAATGGTACCAGTGATAGAAGTAACTACCAATTATGTGTCTACTTCAGGAGGAGGTTTTGTTGTTTGTTTATTCAACCATATGAGTTGCAAATTCTGTACCTGTTTTCTTCTGAACATCTTGTTAATGTATCAACTTAATATATACTCCCTGCAGTATACATATGGATCTTTCTTTGATGTTTCAGGTTGTCCACTTACTGTTGTATAATTAGTCCAAAAGAGAAATGTCATGTTTCCACATGATGAATACAACTTGTAAACACCGGAGTGCCGTTCACACTGCATAATTGCATCTCCTCTGAAGTTCTATTTATGTATTTCAGATTCTCCCCACAGTTTCCAATAGAGCAAAATTGTTCTGACCCAGGATTCATAAACAGTAATTAGTCACAAACTTGTTTTAAAAACAAAACCTATTTTATTGCAACACTGAGAATTGTTTTCATTCCAGCCGAAATCAATCTCAAACTGTCCCCCAAGTTAAGCACACACCTTTCAGTTCTGTGAAGTGCTGCCAAAACAGAAGTATCAAAATATTTAGAAAAGAAACTAGCTGAAGTACAAGAAAAACTAACCGAAGTACAAAGACCTTCCACAATGACTCTGAACTGATCGAACTACTTTGCTTCCTGCAAAGGTTTCATCATCTTGGCCTGACTTTTATCCCTTATGGGAGGGACAATCACCTCTCAGCCTTACTCCGAAGTCATCCCTTTTATTTCAGCTGCTCTTGCTTTCAAGCAGCTCTGTACATAAGCACACTAGGAACAGCCTCCCCTCAATCCTCTGCCTCACTGCTGCCAGACTCCAAAGGCTCCGAAGGCAGCACCCCACTCCCAGATGGTTCTGGACCCATCTCTGCATCAAATGCAGGACCATCGTCCAAGTCCTCTCCAAACTCCCTGACTGGTCCCTGTTCTTCCCCACTGTCTGATTCCACTGCCGTCTGCACAGTTACTGGCAAAATACAACAAAAATATACAATTGGAAATTGTGGGGAGAATCTGAAATACTTATAGTCCTTGAGTTATGACCACAATTGAGCCCAACATTTGTGTTGCTAAGGTGAGACAGTTGTTAAGTGAGTTTTGCACCACTTTATGACCTTTATTGCCACAGTTGTTAATTGGATCACTGCAGTTGTTAAATTACTAAATGGTTGTTAAGTGAATCCCTCTTCCCTGTTGACTTTGCTCATCTAGGACCCTAGGACACTGCAACAGTCATAAATACGAACCAATTGCCAAGAACCCAAATTTTGATCGCATGAATGTGGGGATACTGCAACACTCGTAAATGTGAAAAATGGCTACAAGTCACTTCTCTCAGTGCTGTTATAACTTTGAATAGTCACTATATATGGTTGTAAATTGAAGACTATCTGTACTTTAAATTTTAATTATTATATTAAAGATTTTCCTTAATTTCAGTTAGAACTGTCTTCTTCATCGACAACTGAAGCAATAAAATCAGCTTAGGCATCTTTTAACAGTTCAATACTGGATGCATAGACAATTTATGTTTGTTCACTGCAGTTTAGTTACCAGATTGCTTTTCATTGGAGTGGTCCATAATTACATTTGGTCCATAGTTCTCTGCCAAAGCATCAATGCAGAAGCTACTCCAGAAACAAGTAGGTTGTAAATCCTTTGTATGAATTTTAATATGGTACATCTTGTAGTTTCCATCCACAGTGGAAGGGATTACAAAAATATCTTTGAATGGAGGCAATATTGCTTAGCATGTAATAATGAATCAAAACCCAAGACAAAACTCTGATAGCTCACTCATGCCAGGAACAGATGCCACAGGTATAGCCAAGGGCTCCAAAAATAACCTTTGATAAGAAAATCAACATCCATCAGATCTAGTTCAGCTTCTGTGATACAGATGGAACTCCACTCCAGTAGCAACTTGTGCAGTCAAGTATGAACCCAAAGTGTAGGCACATCTGCTTACTACAGGTTGCTGATTGTTGTAGTGCGGGAATTACAGAAATCATTCCAATAGGAATGTCTTTTCCTGTGCTTGTTTTTAACTGCATTTCTGATGGTTTCAGATCAGCATTAATTTTTGCAATAAAAACAGCTACCGTGCTGGGTTCTTTCTCACTTTATCCTTACTCTCCATGACCACTTCTTTATTCTTCTTATTTTCATTTAATGCTTTTCCTTCCTGTTCAGACATAAAGCAAAACTCACTTTTTTTTTTACTCAATTCCACCATTGTTATAACTGCATCTCCTCTACTCATCCAACAACTAAAACTAGAGTCAGGAATAGATTATTTTTTGCTCTTCTGTTTTTCTTGCTACTTGCTTTATCGAAATTTCTGGAAGAATGCCACTAAATCTGCAAGAATGACATACTGGTCTGCTGAGCTAGCAGAGTATCAGTAAAGTTCACAGGAACAATTAATCATTGGGCAATAACAATAACCTAATAGACCACAATACAGCCTGATGGTAAAATTTAAAGGGGAATGAATACAGTTTGCTGATCGGTCCTCTCACCTCTGGAAGGTTATCACACTCTTTAAAGATGAAATTATTTCAGACACGAAAAATAAATTTAAGAAGACCTATCATTGTGGAGACATGCCCACAATTTTTGTGAAAATAATTTTTATCTGACCACCAAAAGGAAAGAATGGGGAAGGGAGAGAGAAAGAGAAAACACTAGTTTGTTTCAGATTTCAAACAAAAAAGCAAAACTATTCAACAGTAAAAGAATAATCCTCAACTTTTATTTTACATTTGTTCTTTCCAATCTAATTGCTAACTCTCCATTGAAATGCACAGAACAAAGAAAATCTATTTTAAATCAGCAATGTAATAAGATATATTATAGTACTAATGTAATATTTTAAAAGCCCATTATTTTCATTAATAACATAATGAAATGGCATATGGTCAACACTTTCATTAGTTTTTCTTATTAACAACTCTTATTGTCAATTAACATGGAGCTTTCAGGGAATATAATGAAGTCATTCCAGTGGCATTTCACATATCTAAACATCCCAGGCCAACATAACCCTGCTTGTCTTTTACAAGGCAATAAGATCTGGCTGTTTCCCTAAATATTTGGGTGGGGTAGTTAAACAAGCTTTGCTGGTTCACTGGCTTTATTGTTGTTGTTTTTCTGTTATTAAGTTGGAGGGAGAAATCCATGGGTATATGTTATATGGAGGACTGATTTCATTGTTATTGTTAAATTATGGATAATCAGAGTTGGAAGGAACCTTATAGGTCATCTAGTCCAACCCCCCGCCCAAGCAAGAGACCCTATACCATTTCTGACAAATGGCAGTCCAATCTCTTCTTGAAAGTCTTAAGTGATGGCACTCCCACAACTTCCGAGGGCAAGCTGTTTCTTTGGTTGATTGTTCTCACTGTCAGACAGTTTCTCCAAACTCTTGTAGACTGTCCAGAATCTTTACTTTGAACTGGGTATACAAATAAATTGCTTAAATAAATAAGTAGAGGGACAAAAAAAAAAACCATAGAAGTATTCCTTTAATATTCTATAAAGGTGTACATTAAAAGGCTAATCTTCAGAGGTACCCACCAGTGTCCCAAAGGTGCTTTTCCAAAAGGCAACAGGACTTTCTTGGCTTTTTTTCTTTGAAACCCTTCTGCTTCTCATCCAAGAAGCTTCTTCAGTTCTAACACCAGTGATAAGTATATCTATTTCCATTTCCATAGCCACCATTATTTCTATTACCACCAATTACTTGTCTTCTATTTTTCGCAGGGAATGGAGCAGAGGTAGTATTCAGCAGGTTCTGACCAGATCTGGAGAACCGGTAGTGGAAATTTTGAGTAGTTCGGAGAACCGGCAAATACTACCTCTTACTGGAGATTTTAAGTTTTCTTCTCCTGCCATGCCCACCAAGCCACACCCACAGAACCGGTAGTAAAAAAATTTGAATCCCACCACTGGAATGGAGGATGACTCCTCTTTCCCCTCAGATTCAGCTAATTATGGGATGGTGCCCTAACAGCTAAGACTGGAAGACTGGCAGTTGTGGACCCAAGAACCGTATGATATATTCTTGTTCCAGCTTCTCCAACGTAGCAGTTTAAAAGTATGCAAATGCAAGTAAATAAATACTAACCATTTTAGTGGGAAGGTAACACTGTTCATACCAGTATACAATCATGCCAGTGACTGTGGAAGCATCTTTGGGGAATGCTGGCTTCCTCAACTAGTAAAGGAAGATGAGCACTACCCCCTAGAGTTGGACTCGCCTGGACAGAGGAAACCTACGGGAGAGAAATCTAGTAATTTTTGAGGAGAAAGGACAAGAACCTGCCAAAGGAGCCCTCAGATAAAACAAAGTTTAGCCTGTAACAAAGATGTGGATGGGGCAAGAGTCAGAGTGGTGCAGTAGTTAGAATGCAGTATTGTAGAATAACTCTGCCGACTGCCTGTAGTTTGATCCTGACCAGCTCAAGGTTGACTCAGCTTTCCATCCTTCTGAGGTTGGTAAAATGAGGACCCAGATTGTTGGAGGCAATATACTGACTCTGTAAACTGCTAAGAGAGGGCTGTAAAGCACTATGAAGCAGTGTGTAAGTCTAAGGGCTACTGCTATTGCAATTGCAAGAGGCCTTCCTTAGTTTCTTAAGTTGTGAAGGAGGGGGTGAGAGATAATTACATTCAGATTTTTCAAGATTCACTTAATATAAGCTTACAATAAAGCAGAATTAGCTAATATGGTCATATTTCTACCTTGTAAGGCTGGCATATATATTTGTAATGCTGATAATTTATTCCTCATAATTATTGGGTTTGTGTGATATTGAATTGACAGTGCTCTTATTCATATCCTGACTGATAATTCAATTCACTGAGACCACCAATTTCTTAAAAGATTGAAATATATTTAAAATTAATAGATCACATACTGAATCTAATAATATGATCATCAGAGATAAATAAAACTAGTCTGAATTTAGGTTCATTGCTATAAATCTAATAAAACAATTATGTGATGTAACTCAAAAATTATTCCTCGTTACTGATTTATTTTAAATACTGACATATTTTGATCAATTAAGATGTCAACAAATGCAAACAAAAAGTTTAATAGAAAAAAAACTATTTAAACATATGATCCAACCCTTTAATTTACATTGTCCAAAAACAGATTATCACATGTAAAGTCTAAATGGTATACCCTTTTTGCTTCCATTACTTGATGGGACATTTTTTTCTGAGGCTACTTTAATTTTCATTTCTACTGCTCAAGTGAATTATATCCCTAGTTTCTTCAAATATACATATAATTAGGGGATATAAGCATAGTTATATGCTGATTTTTACAGCTGAGTAATTACTGTCATTGTTATGCTAATATTAAACTGAAAAAAACAAATTTATTTCAGCTTCAGACAAATAAATATTTATCATACAATTTCATGCATGCTTGCACATCCTGGCATCCAAAAGGCTTAATAGATAAATGGTCTGACTCATTCTGTATCTAACTGTTCTAGAACTTCTAGAGATTAAATTTTCTTTGAGAAGATAACAGACTTAAAAAATTAAAAATGAGATATTTAGGCTGAGAGCTTTTGCTTATAGGACCCTTTACAAGGTATTGAGTTTTTCATGAAAAATTGAAAGATTTTGGTGTGTTAAATGGTTTAAGATTAATAAAAAGTAAACAAAGATGTTGGTTAATAATAGGAGTACACAAGATCAAGATGACTTGATGAAAAAATATGGTTTTAAACCTAAAAAAAGGTTAAATACTGTATTTGGGTGTTACTTTGACTAATGTATGTTGTTTCAAAATAACAATGTTAATGTATGTATGCAATGAAGTATAAAAAGATATGCTGAGATTGGGAAAATGGCAATTGTCTTCATTGGAAAGAATGTCTGTTATTAAAATGAATGTTATTTCTATTTCAGAAATATATTGATGATTGGTGTATTATTTAAGTAGTGGCAAAAGGATATTTCTAAATTTGATTGGCAAAGCAAGAAACAATAATTAAACACAAGCTGCTGCAGGATGCTAAAGAAGCAGGGTGGTTATGATTACCAGATTTAAAATTCACAGTTTTTTTAATTTGGATGAAAATGAGTGACATTAAGAAATATATGGTTATTTAAGTATCCAAGAAGAGATAACAATTTGACACAGGAGAATTGACTCTTCAACTTTTCCTTCCCACTGTCTGCCGTTTCAGAACTCCTGGTATGAACTATGCTTTTTTTTCCTTTTGGTTTTTTCCTTTCAAACATTAATCTACTGGTTGAACGCTGACTTAATTTAACCTCCTTCTGGATCTTAAAGTGTCTCTTTTTATGCTTTTTATTGTTTTATTAGCTGCCATAAACCAATTTATGTCTTTTCTGTCTTTTCCCGGTCGAAGCCATTGTAACTCTACATAGTGAAGGAGATCTGTTTTGATTTGCTTATCATTTTCACTACAGGGATTTTGTATTTTGTAAATTAATTAAGAAAACTCTGTCTTAATTTTTCTTAATTTCTGATTAAAAATATCTATCTTTCTGTTGAAAGCTCTTCTCATTATTTTTTCTCTCAATTTGTTAAGGTGCTTTTCCTGTCTTTGAGAGAAGCTGTTTACAACAGGCTGCAAAAGTTCCAGTTCTAAAAATTTTACTATATTAAAGTATAGTCAAAATGCAAGCAATATACCAAAGCAAAGCTTATTGGGAAAGCTGGACAGAAAGAATATTTCCAGCTTACAAGTTCAACTTGAAAATTTTGATAAAAAACTTGATAAAGTAACAATGATCTTAGAAGATGGTAAACCACACTCCAAATATATATATATATATACAACTAGGTGGATTGGAATGCAACCCACTGCTAGCAGCCCTGGAAGATGAGATTGACTGGGAAAATACAAGTTGGTTAGATGACTCTGAAAAAGGTATGGATTGTAAAGATTCAGAATTGACAGAAATGACCAGTGGTGAACTTGAATTTTCTAAGAAGATTGAAGATTGGGGAATGTATCTATTATGGCAATGGTCCCCAACATTTGCAGCTTGGTGGTCCGGCTGGTCGGGGAAGAGGAAACCTGGGCCACGTGAGTGGCAGGCCGGCATGTGGGAATGCACATGCATGCACACAGCCCTTATGCAAGTGGTGGGCTAGCACACATGTGCACAGCTCAACTTACATGAGTGTCAGGCAGGCACGCACATGCGCAGGGTCCCACCAGCCCATTGCTCACGTGATCCAATTCCACATATACCACGGCTTGGTAGTGGGCTGTGGGCTGGGAGTTGGGGATCCCTGTATTATACCCAATCAGAAAACAAATGTTAAGATATGTTATCTTAGATTATAGGAGACTTTTTTTGTACAACAAATGCTGTGGAGATACACACAAGAGAGACTGGTGACTTTTGAGGAACAATTGTTAGAAAAATTCCCATTTAATATCTTAACTGAGGATATTTGACCACGGATGGACCAGAGACAATGATTCCTATGACTTATTGTAGATCAGAAGGTGTGGACTTTCTCTGAATGAAATACAAAACACAGATTATTAACAGATTGGGTTTAGAAGTTTAATTCCATTCTTGATTTTACCTGTTAACTCTGTATTCATAGAGTATATTACCATAGATGTCAGACTAAGTGATTTGGTGTTGTAAAAGTTTACACATTGTGTGTCTGCTTTTCAAGGGGGGACAATTTATGTATATGCCTCTTTTGTTTTGTCTGTGCAAAACTTCTTGCAGCTGGACAAGGGGAGGCCTTTACTTTTACTTTTTTTTTTTTTTTTACAATGGAAGAAAGGAAGGTGAAGATGATGGAGGTCGCAAAATCAATAGCTTTGATGAAAGAAAAAAAATTGCCTAATTTTTTTTGTATTTGGAAACCACTTTTCAATTTTTTGTAAGAAACTGAAAGAAATGAAAAGTTGATCATATGGAAATAATGTAGATAACTGTAAACTTCAGATGTATATCCTTTATTCACATTTGTACCAAAAAAAAGTCTGAAGCCATTCTTTTTCTAACTTTATTTGTTTTCTTGTTTCTTTTCTGCACTTCTACTTTTTCTCTTTGTTGAACATATTTTTTTTAAAAAAACCATTTATTTATCTTTAAAACTGTATTTTTATGAAAGTCAATAAAAATATACATATGCTGTATGTGAGATAAACTTGTTTTAGTATTTTGCTCCTGAATCCCTGAATGCATGATGTTCAAGTATTTTACTTACAATGTAAGAATTCCATTCTTCCTCTTAAAGGTATTCACTCTTAATACCAAGGATTACATTTTATCTTTGTAACAATGGAGCGAGCAACTTCTCCATTCAAATAAACTTCTGAATTGAATGAGAAAAAAAAGCAAATTAGCAAACCTGTATTCTCCACACATACTATTCTAAAGCTTTCCAAGTTAGGTTTCACCTGTCAATTAGATTCAGCCTGGTTACATCTGAATCACTTTGCATAATACCACACGTTATAACAAATTGCTTGAGTTTCCTTAGCAAAAGAAGTTGATAAATTGCTTACTTTTTGAATAGATGACAAACTTGTCAATATTCCATTAAACGTATCTCCTTAGGTTCTGGCTAAGTTCCATTGGTACAAGCATCAACTAAAGTCAATGTACCCTCTCTTATGGAGTAAATTGTGATTACCACACTCTACAGACCAGAATGCAAAACAGACAAAATGTTTTTGCCAAGTTTCCTTGGTTTAAAATAAATTTTAACAGGAATTGGGATAAAGGCCTTCTAGGTCCAAGTCCATCTCTTTTTCCAATGAACGCTTGGTCAACATGACCGTTCCATCAATGCTTTACCCAAAGTTAGTCTTTAAAAAACACACTTTGAATAAGACTGTCTTGTTCACTTTAACTATGTAATTTATGCGAATTACTGGCCATCTTTTTCTTCTCCTCAACTCTGGCATCCAGAAAGGCAAACAGAAAAAAATCAAGTAACATATGAAAAATCAGGGATGGTGCCCAGCAGATTTAGTGAAAGATCTTTAGAGTTTCAGCAAAACCCAGCGTGATCTGAACATGCAGATTACTAGAAATAAATTACCATAGTCACTTATACCGGTTTATTAAATGTTTGTCTATATTCCTTTGAAAAAAATCTTGATATATTCCACTGTGCAACAAGCAGTGTGTTTACTAGATATTAGGTTTATTTTGAAATTTATAGAATGAAATTAGTGTCATTCTGATTAGCATAATTATGTTATTACAACACATAGTGAACACAAATAGAAACCAAAGGATTATCTAATTCATAAACTACATTCTGCAACATATACAAAAGGCTGATCACTATATCACTCATTTAATTTCTTCTATTTTACTTTGGTTTTCATTTTTTCTTCTTGTTTGCTTAAGGCAATATTAACTCAGATGACAAAACCATTAATCCATGAGCAAATAAGCCACATTTACATGTTATGTATTAAAAAATTTATGATAACATTTATAACATTGATTTGGCTTTGAAAATATGATTTAAAGTTTGCATAAATATAAGCGTAGCACTTGCTGAAAACAAATATAGCTTTTTCTGCAGAATTATTCAACAAACCCAGAAAAAGATGCAGCTGGTTTAAGTGATTCCAACAGGTATTTACAGAAAACTGTAAATCACATTTAAATTTCAAAGTTAGATTTCTACTAAATTCTTCTTAATTACAAGTGATATGATTTAAAATTCAAGAATAATTTTGAAATATCTTTTTATTTCAATAAAATGTAATTCAGTGCCCACTTTGGAAAACCTCTAAGGACTTCTACATATTGCCCAAAATCTCGGGTTGGGCTCTTCCACTTTTATAAATTAGATATGATCTGGATTCTAGAGGTATGACAGGTATCTATTCCAAACTATTGTGTTTTATAAATAATATTTATTTGAAGCATTGTTCTGTGTATCCCCACTGATTGGAAGGCAAATCAGAACATTAACTCTGATTGAGATACAGCCCAATTCGATATCTAAAGTGACTGAATCAATACATTGCAGGTGTTTCTATAGTTACCAAAATTATTACCAAAAAGTATCCCATTTTTAAATAAAAATATATGACAACATGATTATAGATATTGATTATGGATCTTGAAACAAACTGAATTTACACTGCATGTGAAAGTGAATAAAGTAAATGAGTGTGTATGCGTACATATGAACAATGGACTCAAAAGTCTTTAATTCTTTTTTTTAGCATCTAAACCTCTTGTAACATACAACCAGTAGAAGTAACATGCCATAAAGAACTCAAAGTAATTTTGCTAATATTTGAAATCATGATAATTCAGTGAGACTTGTCCATTTAACTTTTCTAGGTTTTATTTATACACTTGTTTTTCTTGTTCTAAATCCAACTAATTTTCATTTATTTTGCTCTTGAATTTTTAAGCAGCTTATTTTTAGATATCTATTAATCTGTTCTGGCTATGACCAAATGCGCTGACTGCTTTTATTTCATTTTCCAGTTCACTGAGCTTATTTCTGAACTTATGCCTGAACCAATTACAGGGGGGTTCTGACATGTCAATTTCTGTCTTAAAAGCATTGACCATTCAGTATACCAGCAAGCTGAAAAAGGTGAAACAAAATGAGACATATTTAAATATAAAATGATTTAATATGAACAAAGTTGATCGAAAAAGCAAACTTTGAAACATGTATTGCAGCACACATTAAGATTAAAACGTTCAGATTATTGTCCACTTCATTGTATCACAAACAGAAATACAGGAAAATAGACATTTCTCCAACAATACTGGAGAATTCTCATTGTGTATCTGTTTGCTTACAAAAATAAATAAAAGTTTATGTAAGATAATCAATGGAATAAGAAATGAAAGAGCCTCCTGGATACATAATAGAGCAAGGAAATCAACTATGCATAGCTAATTATAATTTGGTTAAGTAACTCAACCATTACTACCATTTTCATTTGGCATATATATTTGACCATGATGGGTAAAACCTACTTCTGTTCAAAAAAAAAAGGTACACAAAAGTTTTCAAAACTGTGCAAGGCTTACATGTTAAGCTTGCAATTTTACAAATACTTACCTTAGAATAACCCTTGAACAACTTTTGAGCTTTGTACAGTTAATTTGACCTAAGTCTCTTTATTTGTAGTAATGTTAAATAATACGCTATGAATTGTTGAACAAAATCCCAATTTATTCCTTAATTAAGGCTATACCTGTGTAGCATCCATTATTGGTCTTTCAAAGACTTGTATTTTAAAGGACATACTCAGAATTTGAAGCATGATCTCAGCAACATCCACGCCTAGTTTTCTCATTGTGTTTGTTAGGCAGATTTACTTCCTACCAAAGATTCCTAGCGTTTGTAATAATGTCTGATCCCGCTTCTTTTTTTTTTCTTTCTTTCTTTTTTTTAAAGATTTTTACTGGACTTTAATGTGAATCCAGTTTCTCATAAAAGCATAATTGAGCCTGCAAATTAATGAAGATCATAAGGAGGGAGGGAGGTGGTTGCAAACAAGAGAGGAGTCAGACCGAGCAGACGAAACATTTCTAAAACAGGGCACCATTCATCGAGGCTCAGCGTTCTTCTTCAGAGGTTGGAACCTTGTTCAGGTACAGAAAAAGGCGAATGCAGGCAGGCTTTTTCTCGGCATCCCAGTTTGCCTTGAGTGCGCTGACTTGAGGAAGGTTGGTTAACTGTTCAAGGCGGGGAGGTGGCATTTTCTCTCAGCATCTTCGCTTTCCCATCACCTCTCCCGCTTCTCGCGCATCCTTCCACCGCCTTCTAGCACAGCTGCCACGCCTTACAATAATACCGCACTCCCCAGCCAACGGGGGAGGGGAGGCAGGGGAAGTCGGGCTGTCAACAGACAGAGGCCTCCGGGGCTGCCCCTGCCCTTTATCAATGTGGGGCGAGCCGTCCTTTCAAGTCCCGACCTTCGCCTGTTTTCCCGCCAGGCAAACTGGCCCTGTCAGCGGGGGCAACGGAGCAGGGGAGACGCGGCTGGAGGTGCTGCTCACCGCGCCGTATCCCCAATCCGACCTGCCCCCCTCTGCGCGCCCGCGCCGCCCGCATTCCCGTCTCGACGGCGGGAAGTTGCTCGGAACACCTTCCCCAACTGCGTGAGGGAGGGAGAGGCAGAAAGGAGGGGAAAAAAAAAAAAAAAACCAACAACAACACCCTCCTCCTCCTGCCGCCAACCAACCTCGGAGGCGCCCACCCCGCTCCTTGTCCCCCAGCCCTCACCCCGCCTGCCCAACGCTACCTCTTTCCTCCTGCTGGGCGCCCCCGGGCGCGTGAGGAGAGCCGTCTCTTCGCACACCACCACCACATCTTCCACGAAGACACAGTCGGGCAAGCTCTCGTCGCCGGGCAGCTCCAACACCTGCAGCCCCAGCTTGTTCTTCAGCACCCCGACGTAGAGCTGATGCTCCCGCTCGGCGCGCGCCAAGTCCACCTCTTTCGCCTTCTCCCGCCTCAGCGCCTGCTGGCACAGCGACTCCGGCAGCGCCCGCACCACGGCGTGGCTGCACCGCCCGAAGCTGAAGGGGCCGCCGCTCAACCCCGCCATGTTCGCAGAAACAGGGGTTTTCAACCGGGAAACTCGAGCCGACCGGGAGAAACCCCACAAGACGCCCTGCCGCGCCCTGCCCGGCACCGCCGTCAGGAAAGAGCAGCTTGCTGCCAAGCGTCCCCCGCTCTTCCCGGAGCCAGCTGAAATGGCCTCCCTTCCCTCCCCAAACAGGAGGGAGGTGGTCGCGAGCGCGCTTCCAAGCCGGATTGGCCACGCCTTGCTGTATCGTACCTACATCATGCTCTGTGTTCAAAGAAGCGTCCATTGGCCCGGTTATTTGGGTTGAGATACCTGGTTGGTTCAAACTGACCGAAATTACCTCGCACCGGTTTTTTTTGCCTTGGAGAAACATGCTCATTGTTTCATTTGCGTCCCTGTTCGGTGGCAGATCCCGATGCCTGGGCTCGCCCTGATGGGGAGGATATAGCTTTCAAACGCATACAAGTCTGTAGAGGTTGTCAGTCATCCAGGTCGTGGTTGTGCCAAAAGGTGCTTTTTTTTTCAGGAGGCAACTGGACTTTGTTGTTTTCTTTGAAGACGTTTTGCTTCTCATCCAAGAAACTTTTTCAACTCTGACTCGAAGGTGGGGAATGGAGGGATTTGTACTCCTCGCAGACAGCCAGGTGATTTGCATCCTTTTAGAGGGTCGTTGAAACATTTGGAGGTTTATCCAAGATAAACAACATACCTCCAAGATACAGATAAGCCTGCAAGTGCTTCAAGGACCCTCTAAAAGAGTGCAAATGACCAGCTGTCTGCAAGGAATATAAATCCTTCCTTTCCGCCACTATCCTGTCACAGCTGAAGAAGCTTTTTGGATGAGTGATATATTGATATTTTGAAGTGAAATATCTTTAAAAAAAAAAAAACACAAGAAAGTCCAGTTGTCTCCCGAGAAAGCACATTTGGGACTTTCAAATGCATATTAAGTTCTTCCTCAGCATAGCAGTTTAGGCTAAAAAGAGATTGCGTACTCTCCTTCCTGCATGGTACTAAAGATAGTTTGAAGGAAAGCGTGTGTACAAATATCACACATGTTCCTTCTGGTAATCACACTTTACAGATTTGTGTTTTGTGGGGGCTTTTTAATTGGGGGATGGTGGGAACCTGCTGAAAGTGAACTGGAATGTGTCCAGATTGTCTTCATAACTTGTGAAGAATAAAAATAATTTAACATCTGCTACATTTGGATATAGACTGGATAAAAACCAGCCTTTTAACCAACTTAATCAATGTTGCCAATATTTAAACCTGGTGATTTCTATTGATATATTTTTTATACCCTGTTTACTATTAAGTCACTCATAAATTGTTATGTTTTAATTAAATTGTCTTTGTTTCCTTTCCTTACACTGTAACAATTCAGCATTTTACCCATGTACGTATATTCACATATACATCCCATTAAGTTCCATAGTTCAATTTCCAAATTATTACATGTAAATTTCAGACTTAATCTGTATTGGTAAATTCTGGACTTTTTATTTAAATTTTGAAAGTTAAAAATTGCCATTCCAGAGAAGGCTTTTTATTCTATAGTTTTCTGTAAGTGAATATAGATCATGTTCTCCTCTAGATTGATATGTATCAAGGAAAACTAGACTACAGAATTTTGCACTTCCCTGCTTCAATTTACTGGAAAACAAAGTTGCTAGGCTATTTTTTTTATTGTCCATTATGGCATAATACTCTTCAACTCTTTAGATTAACTTTTTATCTTTTCTGGATACACTTCAAATGAGCACATAAGATTAACTTATACGGATATTTTCATATAGTTCATTCCTCAACAATGGCAGGACACACACAAAAAGTGATGTGTACCCCTGAAATAAATTTTAAAAATGGTTTAAACACCCCTGTCACAATAAAGGGAAGTAAATTCAGATCTCACCCCTTAAGATGGGTCACAGGTTGTCTAATTAGATCTCATCTTACAATACATGTTCTGCAGATTTTGTGCTGCCACTTGAACCACGATGGACTTCAACCCTCCCAGCTCCCAATGTTAATTCTCCCATCGAAAGATTGCCCGTTTCTTGTTTATAAGAAATTTTTGGTGCATGAAAAACCATGATTCTGATCTTCACAAAAAAAGACTAAGGAGGAACATGCATTGCAAGATGAGATCTAATTAGATAACCCGTAACTCACTGAGTCATCCTTTCAGAGGTATTTCCTTACATAAACAGAGAAACTGAAAGTCCATGGGCAAATTGCTATTGTTTTTGGTTTAGAACCAAGCAATAGCAATCTGCCTGTGGTCATTCTGTTTATTTAAGTCAGGAAATATCTTTGAAAGGATAACCCAGTGGATCACCGGTTGTCTTGTTGGATCTATTTAGCCTTTTGTTTATGAATTCTCTCACACACATCCTGACATTTAGTGTTATCACTTGATCATGACTTCCCCCTCTCTTTTCACATGGTGTAATTATGCTGACAATATTTATTTTTAAAAAAACACACAGTACTGCACATTGGCATTCTCAACTCAGAACAGTTTAGAATCCCTGCCAACTTCTCCACTGAATTGTACGAAGCTGTCAGAGAAAGTTTAAAATTAGGATCATGTAACTTTCTGAGGGCTAAAGCAAGTCTAATCTATCTGATCTCTGATAGCTAAAGGAAGGGGTGTTTTCATCAATTTCGAGTAGGAAAAACTGAAGCAGGATTGGCAAAAACTAAGGTAGACTGGCTGATACATTTGATTGACACTAGATAAGTGCAGTTTCTACTGTATCTGCCGCCCCTTACAGGGTTGTTCTGAATAAATATAGGAGGATGAAGCATCATGTATGTGCCCTGGCCTGAGTCCCTGGACAAAGATGGGATATAAATACATGGATATGTTTGTGTGCCAGAGAAGGGGAATATAAAGGAATATAAAAATATATCTAGGCCTTTCTTCATGCACCTTAAGACTGTTGCTTTTTAAATAACCCACATGATAAGTTAATTCTTTCCAGTTGGCTGAGGGAAGGAAGGAGGGAGGGATTGCAAGACTGGCTGGGAAAGTTCATATTGAACATTGAAAAATCATGTGACTGCAGCAGTAGTAACTAAAGTAACACTAAAGTAGCCACAACATTCCCAAATAATGGGAATGTTCCTTGGGAATAATTGGTCTTGGATTTTAGACATATTCTGTACATTAGTCCATCTGAGTTACATTGGTTGAAAAATTGCTGCCTAATGATGCACTGTTTCACCCAGTTAAAGGTCATGACAACAAGAGTTTTATACGTGTTATATACTTGGATCCAAGTCACAGGACTGGAATTGTCATCTGACCTAAGGCAAAAGCAGAACCAAAAATAAATATTCATTTCTTTCTTTGTGGATGAGTTCTGAAGTAGAACAGCAGGGTCAATAATGTTCAGTTTCATTGACTGCAAAGATGCATGGCTGCTAAATTTATTTTGGCCCCATAAACAGAAATTGAGAAGGTTTTATGTTGTGGTGAGAAACAGAGGCAAGAGTCTATAAAGGAGCATATTACATCTATTTTAAGTAATACATATCCACTCTGAAATGACAGTAAAAATGCTTCTTGGTGCATTCTTATGAAGAAAGTTAGCACCCACCTCTCTTAGAAGAATGAATTTTTTTAGGAAATATTTAAAAGGCAGAATATTATATTTCCTTGGATGAGAAATTGAGAAACATGCTCTTGGAGACAGAAATTCAGCCCCAGTTCCCTGCTCCCAGCAGATATTTTGGTGCTAGCTTATCTACAAGACAAAAGATTAGACCAGCCTATCCACAAGACAACTAGATCTTAAGCTCCAGGCTGATGGGATTAAGACATGACCCTCAGGACATTAGGATTAGCCCTCTACCCATCTAGCAGCAGAGCTTACCCCATGGCACAATCAAGCCCCTACATTACATCACTCAGCACAGTTCAACCAAACTTCTCAAACTCCTAGGATTTACACATGACCCCTACAGCAACCAATAGGATACATGCCTTTGCCAAAGGAACAGGAAGCTCAAAGTCAAAGCCTAAGAGAGGGTATAAATAACATTCACTCTCCAATCCATGTGGTCAGCTACCCAGGACTTCAAACCCACGTGGTCCTGTTCACTATTAAACCATCTTTCCAAGCAGCCTCCATGTTTCCAGTGTCTTTCTCCCCACTTGGAACTGAACCCAGATGGACATTCTTCCAACACTTGTTTCTGAAATAGTGTCATAATAGGTTTTCCTTTCAAATGTAATAAGTTTTAAAAGAAACCATTTTGCCAAAACATGTATCTAAACATGTATGTATGTATATATATATATTTGTGCTGTTTATATATATATATAAATATATGTTTTCTTAGGTTTTCGCGGGTACTTACATGTGTGCTGTTTAGCTTCCTTCGGGTATTATCCCACGTCATGGTAGTTCTGTTAAAGTTGTAGCAACGTTTCAGCAGAATCTCATCTGCCATCCTCAGGCTTCTGTATGGATATGGGTCTTACAGCTCCTGGTTTTAAATTTGAGGCTGGTCCATTCTGATTGGTTGGGAGCCTGGACCTGTGTTCATTGGACTTGGAGTTTGATTGATTGGTGTTCCTGATTTCTTCTGTCTGTTTTGTGGCTTTGATTGGCTGGCAACACTCTGTTCTTGTGTTGGAGGCTTTTAGTGCAGCTTGGCTCCGTGTGAAGGGACGGCTGCTCTTCATTAGCAAGCTGCTATTCATTAGCAAGCTGGGTTTCACCTGGGTGCCTGGTGGGGGGGTTAGGTTGGAGCTATCAGAGGGAGTCTGTTTTTGCCCAGGTGTTTGCCTGGCTTGTGGCATGGAGAT
>BLBF01000020.1:19181994-19198911 GCA_015471245.1 Laticauda colubrina | reverse complement strand
ATATATATATATATATATATATATATATATATATATATATATGCATCAAGCTTTGAAATCTGAACTGCCATGCTTTTTAAAAGATGTTCCTGGAGCCCATATATGCCAGATTTCATACTTGTAATTTATTATCCATCCACTTAGAAATGGACTGAAGTTTGACCATTGACTCAACATTAGTTATTTAGTCTTACTGAGACAGCAATACCTCAGGGGTTAATAGAGTTCTGTTTAATCCATCGCTGCCTACTCTTTATGCAGAATTTCAATAGAATAAATTCATCCAGAATTTTTTATTGGCTCAAGATGTCCAAAGAGGAGCCATCTTCTTCATTCTATGAGGCATATTGTAAAAGTAGCCTTATCTCCAAGTTATTTAAGACAAGCTGAGAAAGTTTGGGCATAAATCACTCACCATTCAATTAACTGATATCAGCAATTCCATCTACAGTGTTCGAGTTAAACAAAGAGAGGCAACTTCCTGAAAATCATCATGAGTAACCGGATCTAATATTAATGTTTACTTAGCATATTTTACAATTCAACCTATTCTTTTTCTTTGAAGGATAAAAGCATGAGCAGTTTTTAATTGAAGCAATTAGATGTCAATTTCTTTTTTTTAATGTCAGTATAAACTGTACCCATAATTCTCTCTTACGAAGGTACAGATTCTCATTTTAAGTTGCTGATTTCCCTGAAAGATGAACTACGTGAGACTTGGAAGCATCTACGTGTTTTGTGCTTGCCAATGACACACACAAGGTATTTATTGCAGTCATAAATCTGTAACATCAAGATGTTGCAAAGTGTAAAATTTCTGCTTAGGAAATGAAAACATGAAAGTATTCTTTCTGATAGACCAGAGTGACAAAACAGCTCCAGAAATGATCTAAGGCTGGTTAGATTTTTGTCCAAAATTCAGGCAAGAATTTTAAAGCAGCATGCAGGCAGGGTCACAGCAGAGTGGGCTTATATGGGAAAGACTGTTTACCACAAAGTTCTAGTCAAGCTGCAGTTTCCTTTATATAATCTAAAACTACTTATTTATAAATAGCAAAAGCATTGCAAAAAAACCTTTTTGTTATTGTTGTTCATATTGATGGTTACCAAAAGAGTCACTGAACGACTAGAATTCTACTACAGGTAATGCCTGGGTTACAAGTAGTATTCCCTAAGTGAACATTTGAAGTTATATGATAAGCATCCCCTAGCATTTACGAACAAGTCCTGGAACTAAGAATCTTGCAGAATCATGGCAGCTGTTCGCCCTTATGAACAACCACAGAGACTCTGCAACATTTGTCCTGCCTGTTGCCGGCCAAAATGGAGATTTGGAGGAATGGATCCACTCCTCCGATGGTCCATTTGGGCCTCCAGAAGCCTGTTCCATTTACCCAAGGAGAGCTCTATTTCTGCCTGCAATGTGACAGGGCCTGAATGGAGCATTGGAAGGGCGGATCACCCCTCAGGAGCTCCATTTTGGCCTGCAAAGTGCTGGGTGAGTCCTGCACAGGCCTAAATGAAACTGCAGAGGGGCACACATGGCTGAGAAGCTGGGAAGGAGACTGCTTGCTAGATCTTCACAAGGTAGGTGACCCAGTACAGCAGGTTGAGTGGGGAAGAAAGCAACTGTGGAGAGCATGAAGTATTTCAGTGCACTGGGGAGACCTTGGGTGGTCTTAAGCAGGTGGCCTGTTCCATCACTACTCCTATAGCCAGGAGTGGGATTCACATTTCTTCACAACCGGTTCTGTGGGTTTGGCCTAATTTGGTGTGAAAATTGCTGTTTCCCTTTTGTCTGTATGGAACAAAAGGAGAAAAAGTCTTACCTCATTAAATATAATTCATAATTTGTGAGATAATTACAGATAACAGTAGCGGTAGCTTTCTTCTTTAATTGCACTGTGAAACATCTGACATATTAGCATATTTTCCTCTTTCTGTGGAACATTCTATCATATTTCTGACACACTTGAGCTAACATAGCTAATTTTTTCTGTTTGGTTCCATATTCCTACAGGATAAATTGTTTAAAAGATTAAAAAGCATCTGCTTTATTAGGAAACTGACTTTTAATTATTTTTTTAAAAGTCTAGCTTCTATTTATTGGACCAATTAATCTATTACAACTGAATCCCTTCTTCTGTGAAAATGACATTATGATTTTCTTTTAGTAAACAAACAATTTTTGCCAAATACCAACATAAAGTAATAGTACATAAAATGGGTATAGAAATATAAAATACAAAAAAGCAAAGGATAATAAAACATGATGAAATAAGCACACAAAAGCCATCATAGGAAATTCAGGGCATATAAAAATAAGATGAAAATATAGTTAAAATGTATATCTTTGCAAAAAAATTATATATGTATACTTTGTAAATAGATATACTGTATGCATAATGTTTATGTGTGTGTGAATAATGAATATATATGTAGTATGTCAAGCAAGCAAATAAAAATAGAAATAAATACAACAAAATAATGCAGTTAAAAATTATATCTTTACAAAAAACATTATATGGATAAAATCTCTATACATATGAAAAGTATGAATGTGAAAAAAGACTCCCAAAGATGAAGAAACAAAGTCAAATTGGACATCAGAATAAATTGTGGAAACTGCCATGAAGAGAATAGAAGTCAAAGCCAAAAAAAGATAAAAATTGCAGGAAGGAACTTAAAAAACTTTCAGTGACTTTCTTAGAAGAGGCATGAAGCAGTATTATAATGACCTCTGTAAAGACAGTGAAGACATGAACAGATATGGAAAAACAAGGAAAATCTTCCAAAACATCTCTTAACTCAGAAGGAGATTCTAACCTCAAATTGGAATGCTAGCAGCTTTAGGATAACCAGGAGCAAGATGGACAAATTCAGTTACAAGGCAAATGGCACACTATCAAAAGATTTGAAGGACCAAGTTAGAGACAGATCATCATATAGAACAGCAGTTTTCAACCTTTGCAGCTTGTCAACCTGGCTGGTGGAGGAGGGGAACCTGACTGTGTGAGTGGCAGGCTCGTTTGCAGCTTGACTTGCACAAGCGGTGGACTGGTACATGCACACATGCCACGGAGCTCAACTTGCACTTGCCTGCGGATGAGTGCTGGCCCACCACTTGTGCGAGTCAAGCTGCACATATGTGCATGTGTGACGGCTAGTTTCTTACGCAGCTGGGTTCTGAATAAGCCACAGCCTGATAGTGGGCCATGGCCCAGGGGATCCCTGATGCAGAAAATGCAACTGCTAAGAGTCGATACTGACTTGCAGTCAATCAATCAATCCATCAATCAATCACAATTCAGGTTAGAAGCTGCACAGAATCATAACCCATTAAGTTTGGATCAATGCCGTTAAGGAAGTGGGGGCATTCTTGCGTTAAAGCACGCAAGCTTGGCTCCTATGCTAAAAGTGACTTCCGAATGTCTTTGTAATAGGTTATGCCAGTTGCTGGAGGTATGTAAAACTTTCCAGGTGGATAATTCGATCAAGATCCAAGTACTACAAAGTTATTCCATATTTAACTAAAATAAATTTGTTTTTAATGTAAGACAGATTATATATTTTCCCTTGTTACATCCTCTTTAAGCCCATGTCACACTGAACCAACGGATGCAAAGAGGATGTAAAATGGACAAAAAAGCTTGCCATCCGTTGGAAAATGCGATGCATCCATTGTGTACTCACTGCGTACGTGTTTCATACGCTCTATCCGTAAAACATCCGTCTACTGCTATTTCATCCGCTCAAAAAGTTTTGAGCTGCACAAAACTTTTTGAGCGGATGAACTTTCCGCCGTGTACGATCTACATCCACAACACATACGGGCAACAAACGTTCTAAGTCCGTTGTCATCCATTACACGTCCGATGTATCCTCTCGGCATCCTCTGGACATCCACGCAACTCACATCCACTGCAGCGGAAAACGGAAAGAGGGAGGAAGCGAAAGGTACGTGGAACGTCCACACAGCGTTAGTAGCACGGACATAGAAAGGATGTAAGCAGATGCATCTCGTATATAAAGCATTAAAACGGACAAAACGTTTGTATATGGGACGTATCTCGGATATTTAGGATGTCTGGAGGATGTCTACAGTATGTGGAAGAACACCTAGCGGAAAACCGACATTTCCTATAAAAAGGAGGAGGAAATCACCTGGATCTCACTTTCAGTCCAGCAGCTCTGGTGTGCAGACCTCTTCAGCCTTGCTCTTGCTCTTCCACATCATCCATTGATCTCCACCATGGATCATCGCACACTCCTTTTGGTAGCCGCCATCATTCAACACCAGAACCAAGCCCTCTTCAGACTGTTTCACCTTTTCTATGCAAGGGGAAGAAGGAGACGTCCAAGAGCTGTCTGGGTCCGAAGATGGATCGGGAGAAGAGTGGAGTTTGGACTCTATGACAAGCTGATGGTGGAGCTAAGGAATGAAGACACTAGTGCATTCCAGCACTTCATGAGGATGCCACCAGCTATGTTTGACGAAGTTGTGGAGCGTCTGAGACCCAGGTTGACCAAGGCAAACACCAACTTCCGTCCCAGCCTGGACCCTGGACTGAAGGTGGCACTGACTCTGCGCCACCCAGCATCTGGGACCACATACAGAAACATGAAGTATGCCTGGAGGGTGCCACACAACACCATCAGCATTGTGGTCAGAGAAGTGGTGCAGGCCATCATCGAAGAATACCTGGAGGAGCTCCTCCAGTGTCCCGCCACTGAAGAAGGCTGGAGGAAAGTTGCAGAGCAGTGGTATCAGAGGTGGAACTTTCCCCACACCGTTGGAGCCATAGATGGGAAGCATGTGGCCTGCAAAGCTCCACCCAACTCAGGGTCCAATTATTTAAACTACAAGGGCTTCTTCAGCATCATCCTCTTTGCCATGGTTGATGCTGACTACAAGTTCATGTACATCAATGCTTCAGGCAATGGGTCAGCTTCAGATGCCCAGATATACAACGCCAGTGACCTCAAGGATGGGCTGGAACACAACCTCATCATGGGTTTTCCAGATCCAGACCCCCGACCCAACGACACACAAGATGTGCCCTACTTCATCGTGGGTGATGACGCCTTCTCCCTCAGAACCTACTTCATGAAGCCCGACACTTCCAGATACCTCACCCGTGAAGAGAGGATCTTCAACTACAGGCTGTCCAGGGCAAGACGGGTGGTGGAGAACGCCTTTGGCATCCTGGCCAACAGGTTCCAGGTACTTCTCACCACCATGCAGCATCGCCCACAGACAGTGAGGAGCATCGTGGAAGCTTGCTGCATCCTGCACAATCTCATGCGCACCTGCTACCCAGTGTTGCAGAACAGGCTTGTGGACCGTCAACAAGGCAATGGGGACATGGAGCCTGGTGAATGGAGGCAAGGACTAAACCTGATAGATACTGTGGATGTGCAAAGCCCCAACAAAGCTTCACGTGGAGGGAAGAAGCAGTGCAACCTCCTGAAACACTGGTGCAACTCCCCAGCTGGAGCAGTGGAGTGGCAAGACAGGATGGTAGATGCTTAATGGATGCTTCCTTCAGCCTGTCTCCTAACACTGATGAGATTGTGCCATGTATGTTGAGTGGCCCTACAATGAATAGGGCATTAATAAAGAGTTGTGTTTATGTTGAAATGTGTTGATGAATGATTAAATTGTTATTGATAATAAAAGGCCATATGTGTGGCAGCTGGGAGGGTGGACCATACAGTCCCACTATGCTTGCACTGGAGGTTTATCTATCCCACAACTATCCTTATCCCACATCTATCCTTACCCATCCCACAGCTATACTTATCTATCCCACAAGCATTCAAAGGCTTAACCCTTTTTTCAAAGTTTTCCCCAACACTTTATTAAGTAAAAAATATGAACCAAGTTTGTGAAGCAAAGATAACCTTTATTAACAACAAACTGTATGACTTTATTAAAAAGCAAAATGACCCAAGTAAAGTGTCTTAAGCAAAGATAAAGTGAACAGGTAACAACTCAGTCTCTGGCACTATTCTCAGTCACTCTGAGGCGTGCCCATGGTCTCAGATGTAAAGGGGTCAGAGACTGTGGAAGTGGATGTTGCTGGAGTGCTGGTCTGAGGTACCATTGGGGTGCCTGGCCCTGAGAGTACAACAGAAGATGGTGTGTGCAGGAAGCTCTCAGAGAGCTGACTCAGTCCCATGAGGTTGAGAGGCCCTTCCTCAAGGACCTGGGATGTGAGGCCCAAGACTGATGACAGATGTTCTGAGGAAGGGCTTGGCTGTAGGGTGGAGGAAGGAGGAGTGTAGTGGGGCTGTCTGGTCTGCAGCTGGGTCAGCTGAGGCATCTGTGGCATCCGAGGAACCTGGGTGTGGACTGGGAAGGGCTGCCTCTGCTGTGAGAAGTCCTGGTAGTGGTAGGCTTGGTAGGCGAGGGGCTGCTGAAATCCGTGGAAGGGCTGTGACATCGCCTGGGGTGGAGGAGCAGACCTGGAGTGGGTAGCAGCAGGATCAGCTGGGCCTGGAGGGTGGTGTAGAAGAGCTGTGATCCTCTCCTTCATTGCCTGGTACTGGGCCTTGGGCATGTCCATGAGGGTCTGGCTCACGTACGTGATGAAGGGCTTGTGGTTGGAGGATGGTATGTCGAAGTGGACCAGCTGGGAGAGGAGATCTGTGCTGGCTTTTATTGTGTCCCTGATCTCCAAGAGGACAGTGTGGCTCTGTCCCTCCGGTCTGCCTCTCTGCCTGCTTTCTGTGGAGGTGGAGCTGGGTGTGGGTGTGGGTTGGTCTCTGGTGGCTGCTTCTTCTTGCCCCATCTGAGACAGGGGATCCTCCACGTCCTCTGGCATGGGGAGTGGAGCTGTCGGGGGGGTCTCTGTTGTGGGGCCCTCCAAAGACACCTGCCTGGACACTGTAGCTATCTCCTGGCTGGAAGAGGAATGTCTCTCTGTGGGCTGTCTGAGGGAGAGGGTTGACAGAGGGGCTGCTCCTCGGTGGTGGATCTCACCCTCCAGGAAGCTGCACCTGGCCATGACATAGGTCTCCCGGTCAGTGAGGTTGACAGCGGCCTGTCCGGATCTCTTCAGGTGCAGCTTGCCATACCAGGTGTGCATATGCTTCCACCACCCCAGGAGGACATCAACAGTGTAGCCCAGGCTCTCCGCCTTCTCTCTCCAAGCTGCCTGCTTTCTCTTGGTGTCGCAATAGAGCCTGTGTCCCTTCCTCCACAGGTACTCATTCTCCCTCAGCCATTCCAGCACCTCCTCCTCATGGTGCTCGGAAATGGAGTACTGTTTCCTCTCCCCCTTCTCCTTGCCTTGCCTCTTCCTCCCTCTGGCAGGGGCTTCAGGGCCCTCATCAGCAGGGCTTTGAGGGCCTTGGGGCTGGTCCACCACAGCAGCAGCAGCAGGAGAAGCAGAAGCAGAAGCACCAGCAGCTTCAGAGTCAGCACCAGGGGGTGGGATGGTGGTTCTGTCCTTCTTGCCAGGGCTGGCAGGAGTAGGCACAGGCTTCCTCTTCATCCCCATGGTGTTCTCTCAAGATGTCTCTGGCAGCAGGTCTTTCCTCTGAATGGTGACCTGCTTGCGAGCTGCACCCTTTTATATCCGCGGAGCTTACGCAATTCATCCTCCCCGCATGCGCAGTGAATGCTTTGCATCCGCTAGGCATCTGCTATGCATCCGCTCCTTCCGCTACACGTCCGCTTCGCTGTTCTCCCCTGGAAGCCCTGCGGATGTGTCATCCGCTTCCATCCGCTTTCATCCGCTAGGCTTCCTACGAACATCCGCTTTATATCCCCACTACATCCTCCCCACGTCCGTTCCTTTCCATTGTTGTCCGCTCTGTTTATGCAAATTTGGGGCACTTTTGAGAGCGGATAACAACGGATCGAAAATTTGCTCGTCCGCTGTGTCCTTTTTACATATGTTTTGCATCCATCGGCCAGTGTGACCTAGCCTTTAATAATGTTTATATTTTTCCATCATATGAGATAAGGTCATTTTAGGTTTTGGATTGAATAGCAACTTATGAATAAATCTGAGTCATCTTTCTGGGTTTATGGACTGTTATTTCTTCTATTTTAACTTCATGTTAAATTATTCCAAAACGAGAAGCTTTTAATGTATCTATGAGCACTATACAACCTCGAGTTAATTTCAAGAAGCAAGGCTTTGCCATAGTTGACATACTAATAATTTAACTCAAATTTGGAAGCAACAACCACTTAACACAGTAATTTCCCACAAATTTTTGTGGAGTTCACTTCTTTTTTCCACAGCTTCTTAATTTCTCTTGCTTAAGTAGAACCTCTTATTTCTCCAGTCATTACATTTTATTATGTTTTCCATGTCATGGGTCGTCTCAAGACTCTTAAGAACCAAGCAGAGTAGAATGCTCTGTTATGTGGTCACATGCATTTTCTTCATACTGCACCATATCAGAATATTTTTTTCTTTCATTTTTAAAGCATCCATTAATATTTGGATTATATTTTTACTGATTAGTTTCATTTCTTTGAATTACAGGAAGTCCTTGATGTATGACCAGAATTGAGTCTGGAATTTTGATCAAAGGTTGTGGCGATCATTATGCGAGTGACCATATCCCAAGTTTACGACTTTTTGGCAATATATGTTACATGAATTTGGCAGCCATTAAATTAATACAGAGTTTAGGAAATCATTTAGGAAATCCATTTTCCCCATTTATTTTTTGCTGGAAACTAGAAAGAAACAGTGGAAACCAGCAAAAAATGCCAAAAATTTCAATTATGTGATTGTGCGGTGCTGCAAATGGCAAAGTGTAACCACATGACTGGGGGGGGGGGGGTGTACAGCCATTGGAACTTCAAAATTTGAATCATAAGTAGCTCTGGGAAGGTCTGTCACTAACTTCAAATAATAGCTGAGCAACTGCTTGTTAAGTAAGAACTACCTGTAAAAGTACCTATCTGATTACTTAAATAATGACCCATCCTCTATGGATAGAAGTTAAGTCAATTGCTCTTATTATCTCTCTTCAGCAAAGACCCTGATTAGACAACAACAAAAAATTGACAAAGTTGTTTGGACAAAGTTTGGACAGCTGTCTTTTTATACCATAAGAAAGATGTGGGTTCTTCTTCTAGCTGACTTCAACACTGGCCAGAGAGTTCCTTTTTCACGTATTGTCTCTAGCATATCATTACTATAACACTACAGGCTGAATTTTGTGTTAATGAACTTTATGTTAGTAATGTATTTTATATGTGATTAATGTACTTGCTCATATCAATCCATCCTAAGCTGAAAACATAGGAAATAAATGCACGCTTTTATTATTTCTGTTTTTTTTTAATGATTTGTGTAGTTTTACAAATAAAGTAAAAGCTAAGCCAAGATTGGTAAACATGCTATACATATTTTATATTCCTGTATGTGCTGCCAGATAGAATGGCTTATTCTAAGATATTCTGCAGTTAGAAAAAGCAGCTTGATTATCTAGATTGCATCTCCCCCCTCACTTTCCTTGTTTCTGATCATTCTGTTCTTATTATATATATTCTCTGATGCATAGCACAGCCTCTGTCTGAAAAACCAGACAATTCACGAAAAAGAAAATAAAGAGTCTGGGCACTGTAATGAGCTATCAAATTTGCATGGCTGTATTGTTGAAATTATTCATCAGTAAATGTGTTGTATTTTGTTTTGCAGACTTATTTTATAGTGTGAATCTAAACCTCTTGTACACAAACTATTACTTATTCTATTATGGAAATCTTTCATTTTGGCAATATTCCCTGAAAGAGATTGAGTACTGTGCCCTCTAAATACCATACTTAAGAAGCAGCTAAAAGCATATTACGTTAACAAAACTTACAAAGTAGAAAATACATTGTTTCAGGGACATGAAAAATTAAGGTATATCCCAAGTATACAAAGTTATTCATGATATATTCCTACATAAAGTATTTTATCTGATAGAAATGAAGCTAAATGAATTGCTTCATCTACTAACATGATCATGGGCTATTTAACTGGCTTAAATATACTGTGGATATATATATATATTTGTTTTTTTTAAGTTTTCGCGGGTACTTACATGTGTGCTGTTCAGCTTCCTTCGGGTATTATCCCACGTCATTGTAGTGCTTTTAAAGTTGTAGCAACTTTTCAGCAGAATCTCATCTGCCATCATCAGGCTTCTGTATCGTACAGAAGCCTGATGATGGCAGATGAGATTCTGCTGAAATGTTGCTACAACTTTAAAAGCACTACAATGACGTGGGATAATACCCGAAGGAAGCTGAACAGCACACATGTAAGTACCCGCGAAAACTTAAATATATATATAATTGTTTTGTGTCTTTTTGCGAAAAAACCAGGCTACAGAGGAAGGGTTGGCAGCATGAACACAGAATGAAGTTCCATCTTCAGTTGATATGTTGTATGTCAAATTGTATGGATATAACTGTGCATATGTAGACAAAAAATATAAATAGTGAAGTTCAAAGCTCATGAAATGCAAACAGGAGCAATATGTTTATGATATTTCTGTGTGGTCTGTGTAAGTATAAATCAATATTAAATTCCCAGTTCTACAAATTCTGCTGTAATGTCCTTAAAATCTATGTTTCAGAAATGTATATATCAGAAATTGTTTGAACAGAATACATTTTCAGCTAAATAGTATGTGAATTTTTAAAAAAGACTTGTAAAATGTATCTGGTAAGCAGTTTAAATACTTACTTACTTAGTAAGTAAATGTAACTTACTTAGTTACATTTCTTACAAGAAATGTAAGATTTTCCTGAAATCTAAATATTTAGTTTTCTTTGTACATAGTATTTTTTTACAATGATTCCCATCTGCATTACAAATATTTTTGATCATTCAGTAGTCTTCATCTTCAAAGTGGTAAATTAATTTGATAAATTAACTACTTTGCAAAATGCAGCGAGCTATTCAAAATGTTATTTACTGTTTGGTCAAAATAATTATAATAGCATTAATGGAAATGATTAACAACAACTGACAGAGATCATATTTTATATTCTTTTTTCATATAAAAAACTGTGGGACACACATGACTTTCATACTGTTGTGTGTTTCAGGATAAGCTGGGTCAAGCAAAGTCCAGTAAAAAGAGTAATACACAAAAGAATAATATGAAGTAAGTTAAAAGAAAATATAACTAAATCTGTTTTATACCAACTCAAATTATTGTATCTTTCTGTACCTTTCTCTCCTTATAAACACACTTGATTCTACCACATCTGTGCATTAATCCATACATTGTACAGGATTTTGCTCTTTAAATATCTTACAGGTCTCTTTTTTCAGAATCTATCCAAATCCACCCAACAATGACTTTCTCATTTTTACTTCTCAAGCCGTTCTCTCTGACTTTATATGTTTCTTTTAATTCATTTGTTCTCTCTATATATGTGATGGCAAACATGCTATAGATGGCATGCAGAGCCATTTGTGCTGGCACATGAGCTGCAGGCAAACTTACCTCACAGCACATGTGTGTGCCTCCCAGCTGATTTTTGGCCTGTTTGAGGCCTTTTTTGGCCTCCCAGAGGCTTGAGGAAAGCCTTTGTAGGCTGAAAAATAGGCCCATTTCATCACTTCCTGTATTTCCGCAAATGCCAGAAGAGATGAAATGGGCCTATTTTTTGAACTGCAAAGGCTGTAGAAATTTTCCTCCAGCCTCTGGGAGGCCGAAAAAGGCCTCAAACGAACTGAAAATCAGCTGGGAGGCGCAGTGCAGGTAATGGGGTAATGGGGGGATTGTGCACATATGTACAATCCCAGGGGGAGTGGGGGGAGCATGCACATTGCCTTCTGGGTGCTGGCACGCGAGTGCACACGTGTGCACAATTTTTGGCACAGGAGTCCAAAAAGGTTAGCCACCATTGCGCTATATGACCAAGCCATCTCAATGTTCTTCTTTCAGACATTCATCTACATTCATTTATCAACTATTCCTTCTTTTCTGCTTTATTCCACATACTACTTAAGTAATCCATTCTGACTGAATTCAACTTTAAATTTATCTTAGAAATTGATACATCACCCTCCAACTAAGAGGTATATACAATGTATTCAGTGGTGGGATTCAAATAATTTAACAACCGGTTCTCTACGATGAATGGGGATTGACAATCCCCGAAACCCCAGCACCCTGTTGCTAAAGTGGACCCTGGGCACTGCTTTGCAAGGGAGAAACAGGAACGGAGTGACCGGCCCAAGAAAAGGAGAAGGCTGCTTTCTCTCTTTCTTCTCCCTGCTCTTCCTCCTTCCCTCACACACGCCGCTCCATTTCCTGTTTCTCCATTGCAGCACAGTGCCCAGGATCCACTTTGACCCTCCTCAAAATCCTAATTCTTTGTCTGTCTACTAAGTGGGCTTTACCCCGCATGTATGTACTGCACTGTGTAGTGCGCAGTCCCATTTGACAAGAAAACCAGAAATTATCCTTTTTGGGGAGGACTGCAGGCAACAGAAATGAGAACTAGAGAAAAACCACCTTCCTAGCAAGATAAAGGAGCAGCCTCTACTGTGTGAATAATGTGGGCTAATAGAAGTATTGGAGCCCAGGCATTTTTGGGTCCTTTTATTGAGCACAGCTGCTTGGACCTTTCAGGAAGGCATGTTGCCACAGCCATTGGCCAAACACAAGGGATAAACCCTTGGGCGGGAGCTGAATCTCATCCCAGCTAGCTCTGAGGGATTCACAGGGGCAGCAGGGCCCCTTCCAGGCATCCTTCCCATACTATTGCCTTTATCGATCGTCTTAGGAGAAATGGGGCCTGGCAGGCTTGAGTCCTACTGCAGGCCAACTGGAAATCAGCTGCATGGGAACACATAGGATGACCAGGGCTCGGGAAGATCTGACACGATGCCTGACACTAAACTCCAAGCAAAGAGGGTTCTCTGCAACATTGCACATGCTTGGGTTTCTGGTACATGCTCAAGAGAACACTTGCTAAGCCATGCGTTGCTTGCTAACCCTAAAACCTTGGCAGCTGCTTCTCAAACAAATATGGTTCAAAGCGTGTACAAAGGTGACTGGCAAAGCCCCTCCACTGACCTACCTTTTTCCTCCTTTTTCCTCCTCTCCTTATACTTTCCTATTTAATTTAGTAACTTCTCCCCCACCACACACCTTCCGTGATCTGATACTACTTCTTCTGCTGCAGCCACGTGAAGTCTGGCCATTCAGGAGCCAGTTTACTGAACTCTACAAAAAACATTGTGTTAAAAGACAAACTTTCTCTAAATTTATTTAGGCATTTTTGACTATTTGTTTCTGGCTTGATTTGCTGCCATATCCCCAACATCTTCATAAAGATAACAGCCCTGATGAGTTAAATCAGGACATAAATATCCATTTGGTGGAAATTCTATAGCTACATTAAGAAGGGAAAAACTTCTGCAGCTCATAAATCTCCCAAGCCCAGAAATTTTTCCCATTGTTTAAATGGATGCCCTGCAAATAAAAAAATAAACATCGTAAAAAGCAAGTTAAGGCAAAATGTATTTTCTTTTGTGTCTAGAGATTACAAAACTTGTCACTTAATTTTGTTGCTCATGTATTGTACATGAAGATAAATATATCATTTTTTATTGCGTACTGGTTTAGCTGCTGCAAACAAGCAGCATAAATTGAATTATCTAAATTCAAAACATTAGTCTTAACAATGTTGAGTAAACTTCTAGAATTTTAAAAATATTTCATTGAAGGAAAAAATAGGTTAAAAAACTTGTGACAGAAAATAGTAGGTTTCTAAAATTTCTTATATGGCAAATATTCTTACAATTCCCAAAATTTCAAAGCTTTTACAATCCTCATATTATTCTTTGTGGATAGAATCTAAATTGAAAAATCTATGTATATATTGTATTTATCAGTGCAGAAGATGTCAACATACACATATTAAAATATAGATCAAATAACAGTAGGAAAGCTCTCTAATATGAAATGACTGGATTGAGTTGGTGTGGGGCATAAAAATGTATTATTGGAAAAACTTCGTTTTACTCATTACTTATAAATCTAAACTTATTATTGACTGTCCTTGAATTTTAAAATTAAGCAGTTCTCTGTAAAAACTGTAAATTGATCTATCAATTGATTGATTATATGCCACCAAGTCAGTCTCAGCCTTTAGTGACTATATAGATACATTGATAGAAGACAATCTGACCTTACTTAGGTCTTTCAAGTCTTCCAGTCTTTCTTCCACTTTTTCTATCATTAGTGCCTTCTCCAGAAAACTAGCTCTTCACATAATAAGCCCAAAGTAGGATAATTTGAGCCTGGTCATTTGTTCCTTGAAAGATAACTCTGAGATGAATTGTTCAATAATTATTTGTTTTCTTGGCAGCTCATGACATTTTCAGGAACTTGCTCCAATATCAAAGCTTCAATATATTTCTGACTTTTCCCATTCAAAGTAACTTTTGGTTCTATAAACTATCACAGAGTACCCTTGGTTGCACTGTTCTGATCTTTGTATATATAGACACATCACAGTTTTTGAACATCTTTTCCAAGCTCTTCATCGCTGTTTTACCAGGTGTTAGTCTATGGGATATTTCTTGACCACTTTTTTACTGTTGATGGTTGCTCTTAAAAACCAGAAGCTTTTCCCCACTTTCATATCATCACTGCCAAATCTAAGCTTCTATCTGATGTCATTAGCACAATCTTTTTTCTCTCTCTCTCTTCTATTCTGCCTGAAACTCTAATTGAATTCCTTTCTGTCTTTTTTTGTCTTTGGCACCCCATTATTGGCCTTCTTTGGCATTTTCTTTTCATCCTTAACAACTTCTTCAAGTTCATAACACAGTTGTTCTGGTCCTCTATCATTAAGTCTCAGGGCTTCAAAACTTCAAAACACACACACACACACACACATATTATGTGAATATGCTGAACATGAACAGCATACATGTATGCTTCGTTCGGGTATTATCCCATGTCATTGTAGTTGTGCTTTTAAAGTTGTAGCAACGTTTCGGCAGAATCTCATCTGCCATCATCAGGCTTCTGTATTGTGTTCGTCTGTGAGGCTATCACAGCCGTTCAGTTTTCAATTTGAGGCTAGCCTACTGTTGAGCCAGAATGCTTTTTTCTTCATCCTGATTGATTAGGAGTCTTAGTCTGTGTTTATTGGTCTTTGAGTTTGCTGTTCTGCTTGATTGGTGTTTCTAATATCTTCTGTCTGTTTTGTGGCTTTTTTTGTGTCTTGATTGGCTGGCAATATTGTGTTCCTGTATTGGAGGCTTTTAGTGCAGCTTGGCTCCGAGTAAAAGGACAGCTATCATTTGTTAGGAAGCTAGGTTTCATCTGGGTGCCTGGTTGGGGTGTGTTAAGCTGGAGGTATCGGGGGGGTGGGTCTGTTTGTGCCCAGGCGTTTTCCTGGCTGGTGGTGTGGAGATTTTTTTGTTTGTGAGTGCAGGCTTCGAAATGATTGACAGTCTGGTGGAATCATCTCTTCTATTCATGCTTTCAGGTCTTTTTTCAATCTCTATGGCTTCTCTGATGATTCTGTGGCTGGGGTTTTCTATAGTGGCTAGGGTTTTGGTGCCATTGAAGTTGATGCTATGACCTGTGGCTTTCATGTGTTGGACTAGTGAGGAAGTGTATTCCAGCTTTTTTACTGCGTTTTTGTGTTCATCTAGGCAGGTACTTATTCTTCTATTGATCTGCCCAATGTATGTGGCTGGGCATGATGCACAGGGGACTCCTTATATGCCTTGGTTTTCCAGGTCAATTTTATCTTTGAGATTTCTAAGGATGGGTGCTATTTTTTTGTCTGTTTTGAAGGCAGTCCTGATGTGATGCCTATGTAGTATCTTACTTATTTTATCTGTAGTACCTCTTATGTAGGGCAGGACAGCTGTTGTATAGGTCTGTTCATTTTCTAGGTCTCTATTATGTCTTAGTGTGTGAAGGAACCCCACTACGACCAATATTCAGCTCCATAGGCTCACCTCTACAAAATTTAGCCAAATTTCTCGCCAAACAACTACAGCCCTATGCAGAATCCATCAACTCACATGTAAGAAACTCATTCCAGTTCATCAAGATCATAAAGAAACAAAACTTACAACCGAGCAACCTAGTAGTGAGCTTCGATGTCATATCCCTCTTCACCCAAGTGCCTATAAAAGAAGCCTTGATAGCCATCCAAATACAACCCCCCCCCCAAGTACATCCTAGATCTTACCAACCAGTGTCTATCCAATACATAATTCACCTACAACAGACAAAAATACAAACAAATAGAAGGAGCACCCATGGGATCACCCCTCTCACCTTTCATCGCAAACCTCGACATGGAACATTTTGAAACACAAGCTCTAGAAAAATATGATCACAAACCCAAACTCTGGCTCAGATACGTAGATGACATCTTCACAATTTGGCCACATGGGAAAGAAAAACTGAACAACTTCCTCACACACCTCAACAGCCTATACCCCAAAATACAATTCACCATGGAAACAGAAGCCAACAGTCAACTTCCCTTCCTAGATGTCTGAGTATACAAAAAATCCAATGGCTCCCTAGGACACACCATCTACCAGAAGGAAACACATACAAACTGTTATCTACATGCACTCTCACACCACCACCCAGCACAGATCAATTCCGTAGCTGAGACACTCATCTCCAGAACAAAATGCTTAGCTGACGAACAACACTTAAAAACCGAACTACACACTCTCACTAATGGACTTACACTTACAATGGATTCCCAAAAAAGAAGATTACCCACCTAATTCAAAAAGAAACCGCAACCAAAAGCCAAAACAGAGAACAAGAGAATGGCAAAGCCCTCCTCCCATATATAAAAGGCACTACAGACAAAATCAGCAAGATCCTCCAAAAACACAACATTAAAACAGCATTCTGCACAAACAGAAAAATATCCACCATCCT
>BLBF01000020.1:19112378-19181594 GCA_015471245.1 Laticauda colubrina | reverse complement strand
AGCCGTCCCTTCACACGGAGCCAAGCTGCACTGAAAGCCTCCAACACAAGAACAGAGTGTTGCCAGCCAATCAAAGCCACAAAACAGACAGAAGAAACCAGAAACACCAATCAATCAAACTCCAAGTCCAATGAACACAGATCCAGGCTCCCAGCCAATCAGAATGGACCAGCCTCAAATTTGAAACCAGGAACTAACTCTATACAGAAGCCTGAGGATGGCAGATGAGATTCTGCTGAAACGTTGCTACAACTTTAATAGAACTACAATGACGTGGGATAATACCCGAAGGAAGCTAAACAGCACACATGTAAGTACCCGCGAAAGCCTAAGAAAACACATATATATATATGTGTGTGTGTGTGTGTGTGTGTGTGTGTATAAAGATTATATCATGGAAATTGATTGCCTTTCTTATTTAGTTTAATGTAGAACTTGCTTAAGTACTTCTCATGCTTCATTTTGGTATCCTAAGCCATGAAATCCAACTACATTTTCCTTTTTTTGTGGGTATTTGTATGTGGATCTTTCAAATATTTCGAATGTTGGCATTCCAGCCTCTAATAACAAGGAACACATCTTATTTGCAGGTTTTGTCAATTTCAAATTGAACTTAATGATAAAACTCATTAATCTTTTCTTCTGCATCAGTGGTTGGACAATAAACTTGAACGATCATTATATTAAAGGATATCCACAAAATCTAATTGATAGAGTTTGGTTACTGATTGCATTGCGTTCGGTATTGTTCTTGCTATACCCATCCTAACTACAAAAGCAACATTGTTCCTTCCTTCTTTTGTTTTTAGGTCTTAAAGAAGGTATATTCTGACTTAATTTGTCTCGTATCCTTTTCAATTCACTGAAGCCTAAAACGTTAAAATACAGATGTTTCATTTCACTTTTCACTCTGTTGAGCTTTCCCATGCTTATGCCTCCTATGTCCCATGTTCCCACTGTAATTCTGCTTTTGCACCTTCAGATTTTCTTTTCCTGTAAGGCGAAATCAGCCACTAGATGTCCTGAAGGCTTTAAACTAACTATGTCATAAATACTATTTATATCCTGAAAGATCCTTAGCTCTTCCTCAGAACTACTGTATGTTGAGTACCATCAGATCTGAAAGGCCCCTTATCCAGCCCCTGTGCATCGCCCTTACTTATCTTCTTCACTGTAAATAATTGAAGCTACATATTCAGATACTTTTTGTCCAGAACATGGTACAAGATGGGGGAAGCTGAAGAAACTAAAGTAGTTCAGAATTTGTCTCTCTAAGAGCTTACTTCCAGTGTCTCACAAATAGGACAAACAATTGCAGTTGACCAAACGTTTGATAGTATCTATAAGCTTCTACTGCATAACCTATACCAAGACAAAAACAGACAAACATTGTTCCTGTCTAGAAGAAATTGCTTTTGCTTTTGAAGGCAGAAATCTAGTACAGAATAGCAACAATTATATCTTGTTCTAAATTATTGGAAATCAAAAGAAACAAATTAGAAAACATGGTAGATCTATTCTCAAGACTAAGTTCTGTTTTGATTCTCAAAATGTAATGAAATCAGCTGCTTGCTCTATTTAGCATTAAGAGATTCCAATACAGCTTCACCCTAGAAGAAACAATTATTGCAGGGGGAACAATAACATACTGTTTATATTTTAACCCATAGGATTGTAGGAGATAAATGTAATACCATAATAAGACATATGTTATTTCCCCTTAAATTCTAACAGCAATCTGAGAATAGAGAGCCATTCTCTATTGTAGAACACCAAACTAAGCATTTATGTAATATTTTAGTAGTCTTAGAGAAATTTAGATTTAAATGCTTTAAATAGGACAATCAGGAGGAGCTATCTTGGAGAATTTACAAACTATCTGAAAGCTAATCTGGCTGCCATGACAATGTGTAAACCCTTGTAGCTTGCTATAGTCCTTTGGCAGCTTTAAGACTGATTGTGGTTCTGATAGTGATACTAATCTCCCGGTTGTTTAAAAAAATACTATTTTTTGTCTTGGGAGCTATTTGTGAAAAATCTATTCCGATTCACTCTAACAACAGATATTTGATCCTCTTCTGTAAAGTCGTCAAGGGGGAAAAAATCCATTTACTCTTGCAGATACTGGGTATTCCAACTGTATTTTAGTTTTCAGAACATCCATTATTGCAAATCAACCTGGTTAGGTTACTATGAGTAATGGCAAGAATCTTTAAATAAGTATACTGCAAGTTAATCTCCCTTTTATAATTCAAAACCCTGATTTCTCCAGGAAGGCATTAAATCTTTTCCCAACAGAATGCCGTACAAAATAAAAAGCAGAGCTGTATGAACTAACAACTGATAGCAACAAAATAGAAAAATGGATTTAATAAAGCAAGGAAGCAATTAGTTTCAGCTGCCAAATGATTCCATCATCTTCTTTCCTTTTTAGACACTAAACCATGTCTAGAAATGTCTAGAAAGCCATATACCAGCAGTAATGTGAGAGAGGTTCATATACATTTTATGTGCATAGGAAAAACTTTGCTTGCCTAATAAAGAGCCTGAAGCTCCAACTGGTTTCAGGAAAGGTTTACTGGTCAGGCTGCTAAAACTTATTAAGATATCCAGAACAGTGATTGACCCTCTTGTGCAGGGGTTGCCAACCTTTTGGGACTACCCAATTCATAATTTTAAATCCCGCAGACCACTAATATGAATTTTGACTGACGGTGGCTTGCTAACTTTGGTGGGAAAGTTGGTCCCATATTCCAGAGCTTCAGTAGTCACAGGACTGGCCCTTTGGTCATCCCTGAGCAACTGCTCCTCCACCCAGGTGCACCCGCCTGCCATGGACTAGAGAAACTGCTCCGGGATGACCAGTGGGCCAGACTTGTGACTAGTGCAGCTCTGGAATATGGGACTGACTTTCCCACCAGTGTCAGCAAGCCACCCTGGAGCGGATTTTCCTCCCCTGCCGTTGGTCTTATCTTCCAGTTCCAGCTTGCATGGCTCTACTCAAGGTAAGGTTTGCATTCAGCCAAAGGGTGGGGGACAGTGAGTGTGCAGGCTATGTGGGCCTTGTGTTCCCATGCAGCCTGGATTAATTGCTTTGTGGGGGGGAATGCTTTGGGGGGAATATTTCTCTGCAGACCACCAAAATTTTCTCATGGACCACCAGTGTTCCCCTGCACACCAGTTGGTGACTTCTGCTTTTGTGGATTTTAAAAAAACTATATTGTGACATGGGCTACAATTCTGACTTTATGTGGGCACATTTAGTCTGAATTTCAAAATCTAGAGTACTATTATTATTTTTATTGTTTATAAAAGTAACTAAGACCACCCTATGTTGTACACTCATAGGAAGATTAGACTATTAAACACAATCAATAATATCTATGGTGGACATCTCTATTTAAAGTTGTGAGACTTAGTAAATAGACCGGCAGAGGAACAAGTTAACTTTACAGCCTGTTTCAGAATAATTAACCAGCTCCCAGTATATTTAACTGAAGAAATAGATCAAAAAGTTAAACTCAGGTCTATATGTTGGTTTGGTTGTTATTTATTTTGTTTTGTTTTTGTTTCCTCAGATACAAAAAGTGGAATAAACCTAACAATTGATTGCCACTTATTCATTCTTGTTTACACACAAGTCATTTGTCATTAAACATGCCCTACATGAAATGGGTTAAACAAGGATGTATCCTTACTCTACCTCTATATAACTTTTATGTTAACTTGATGGTTGAATGTTTAACCAAAAATGAAACTTCACCTAAAACTGCATACCGGGCGGGCACACAATTTTATAGGTACTGTTAGATGCTGATCTTTCTTAGCTAATGGCAGGGGAAAAAGGCATAACAGACAGGTAGTTCTCTATTTATGATCACAACTGAGTCCAAAATTTCTGTTGGTAAGTAAGACAAATGTAAAGTGGGTTGTGCCCCATTTTTTAACCTTTCCTGACACAGTTGTTAAGTGACTCACTGCAGTTGTTAAATTAATAACACAGTTGTTAAATGAATCTGGCTTCCCCATTGACTTTGCTTGTCAAAAGATCGCAAAAAGTGATCACATGACCTTGGGACACTGCAACTATCATAAATACATGCCAGTTGCCAAGTGTTTAAATTTTGATCAGATGACCATGGTTGAGGACTAACTGTTCTCTAATTCTTTATGTAGAGAATAAGATAATAATATTAATATTAAAATAATAATATTAAGAAAGATTAAGCTTTAAATAATTGAGCAATTTTCTTCACTAGATACATGTGAAGCTTTATCAGCTATGATGATCTGATGTCCCAAATAGAATTATAGTTTCATGTACTAAAGCAGAAAATGGTACAGATCAACAGTGAGGCAGTTTTGGTTGCAGATTATGCATAATTAATCACATATTAAAGCTTCATACATACAGGGCTTATTAATGACAGTTTTACTGTGAATTATGAGCACCAGTTTTAATTTGTTGCAAAGTTTTATCTGAATATATTTATCAGGGCAACAAATTGAATTTAATTGGTGGCAGTGTCTGCAGATGGATAAGAAAATATTGAACCAATTTTGTTCCTGCTTGGACTGTAATTGCTTGAAAATACAATATTTTGCTTCTTCGTACATAAAGTTCCTGTATTAGCATCATCAATTGGGCTATTTTACAGTGCTTTGCAAAAAGTATTTTTAAAGAACCTGAATATTTCTTTTTCCTGATTCAATTCTCATATTTGTTCTAGAAAACTTGTGGGATACAATTTAACTCACTTTTTACAGAAATAGCCTCAGTAGCTCTTTCCACCAAAGGAAAAAAAAAATACCATGCAAGCTCCCTAGGCTTCTGTTTTGGTAATGCAGTTTTCCAAAAAGTAAATAATTTGGTACCCACTATGATGGTGATTTGTGCTTCTTGGATATTTTCCACTTAGGACACCAGACAAAAAAAGCAGCAATAAATCTATTATAAGTTACTCAAAAGCTAGATTGGTCCAGCCAACAAACTGAAAGCAAGAAAGAGGCTTTGATTTTTAAATCTTTAAATGTTGTGCTAACTATTGTGCCCGTCCACAAAAAGGATTGGATTTTCTCTAGGTAGTCTTTTCTCAGATCGTGCAAGGTTGCTATGCAAGAAAAGGAAACTGAGATAGCAGATGGCTTATTTACTAACAACCAATACAGCTATAGAGGTATTGTCACCCATCTGCATTTCTTGGTGAGGCCATTGAGAGTTTGCTTATGGTTCACCACTTCACTTTATTCTGCTATTGCCACAAAATGTTAGTACTGAATCAGAGATGGTATTCAGCAGGTTCTGATCAGTTCTGGAGAACCAGTAGCAGAAATTTGGAGTAGTTCGGAGAAGTGGCAAATACCACCTCTGACTGGCTCCGCTCCCATCTATTCTCTGCCTCCCAAGTCCCAGCTGATTGGCTGGGTCTTCTTTTGTTGCCCTGCACAGGAGAACGGAGTTGGAAAGCAGGTTAGTGGGGTGGGGAGGGAATGGGATTTTGCAGTAACTTTCCCCCAGGAGTGGGGAGGAAATGGAGATTTTGCAGTATCCTTCCCCTGCCATGCCCACCAAGCCACACCATGCCCATCAAGCTCCACCCACAGAACCGGTAGTGAAAAAAAATTGAATCCCACCATTGTACTGAGTGACCATCACAACAGCATTACAATATCAGCTTTGCAGTATAACCAGCTCTAAATTCATCTGTGACCTGAGATTTTCAACTCATCAGATTAATGTAGCCATGATTCCAAAATTCTAGTTTTTAGACAGCTTTCCTGACCCACAGACGTGCAGTTGTGTGAGATTTTTAACTCTTCAGCAAGACAGACATATTTGGTAGAGGTCAGGTGGGAAAAGAGGAGTTTTATCTTCTTTATTTATGTTTGTCTCCTTTCGTTGTCTTAAAAGTAGCAGCATTTCTTTCAAAATACCATACATGTTTATGAACATGAAGGATAAGTTACAGTTTTCCTGAGATTTAATGTAATTGGTTGCTAGTACACATTCTATAATATGCCATTTTAACTTCATGAGTCACATCCCCACTCCAAAAGCCTTATTGAGTATGTGTTGCAGGTGAATCATTACCATAATTATGGGGTTCCAAAGAAAACAAATGATAATAAAGCTTTTAAGTGTTTGCAGATTTATATTGCTTTCTTTTTATTATGCCAGATGGGAGGAAATAGAGTTAATTCAATTTTGTTTTATATTCATGAGAGTCACAGAGCAAAAGTCACCAAGGCTGATTATAAAGGGCTCTTGAAACCACTTCTGTTTATGGCATGAGTGACTTAGATATTCCAGTTGTAATTTGAATCATTTTGAGAAAATTAAGATTCCATTTTCCAGAACAGCACACCTAAATTTACAGTTGACATTTTCTTAAAGTTCCCACTATGGATGGGTGAGGTAATGCTATAGCTTCAATTGTGTATGATTTATATCTGAAAAGCAGGGTAATATGTGTTATTTTACATACAGATTTGCCTTTCCTTATGGAAGGAATAAAACCAAAGATAAAGAATTTTGTTCTTTTTCTGAACAATACAAATGTTAGCAGTGGGACCCAAATCAGATTTGGGGAGGGTGCTCCTGAGGAAGAAATCGGCACAATATTTATTACCATTGCAGTACTCAGGCCATGTGACCTTCTGACAAGCAAGAAATCAGGTTCACTTAACAACTGTGTTATTAATTTTAACAACTGCAATGATTCACTTAACAAATGTGTCAAGAAAAGTTGTAAAAAGGGGCAAAACTCACTTAACAAATTTCTCACTTAACAACATAAATTTTGGGCTCAATGGTGGTCACACATTGAGGACTACCTGTATTACAAAGATAATGCTGTAACATACAAAATACCCTCCCCCTTGAAAAAAAAGTCAAATGCCAAAAAAACTTTTTTTTTCCTTCCAGGGAGAAAACTCCAAAACTGAGAACTGAAATAATAGAAAAGTTATTGAAATCAGATACTTACAGTTAATCCTAAGGATGGGTATCATTTTCCTGGAAAAGCTCCTGCTTTTGGTATTCTGTACTGTGGTAAACCAAAATATTCAAGGGTCATTACTAGTTACCATAATATCCCACCACTTACTCTGTCATGCAGACAACTTACTCAACAAAAGCCACACATAAGACGAAATGTTGATGTTTAAGTAGTTTGAAACGTATTTTTCCAACCAGCAGATCATCCTGACTTCCTTTTCCACAAACTACCTTCAAGGCCAACACCTCAAAAATAAATTTTAAAGAATTTTAAAGAAATTTAGAATGGGTGAGGAAAGATCTGTATATTTAGACTAACAACCTCTGCAGAATACATTTTTCAAACGAGGCATTTCCTTCAGCCTGCTACTTCCTGATTTAAAGTTATATCCTGAAGTTTACTTTTTACAGTGTTTTTTTTTTCTGGCTCTTCACAAACAGCTTTTGAAACAAGATTGAATAATCAAACTAAAAAAGGTAGCAGCTTCCAAATGGATTCTTTTTACCTCTTCCAGAAAAAATATAAGGCATAACTACACTGTCTTTCTCTTCTTAGATGATTACTATATGGTAGGTATGTAAGAAAAATGTAAAAGCAAAGATAAAGTACAAAAGACTTACAAATAGAAGGTTATATTATTCAGAATGAGACAGGATACTGCACAATAGAAGTTTCACCTAATGCACGCAATGTTGGCTAATTACTCACCCAATAATTAGTTACAGCCTATAGTGCTAGAATTTGGAAACATAAATGGCAAGGAATTTCTGGCTGACCTGCTGTGTGGTATAGCATCTGTACATCAGAAGGATTTTCAAACATCAAAGCTCTGACTTTCACATCCTTGGAAATTCATTTTATAGTAGTATAGTAACATGAGTGATGCATGGTGCTCATACCCAATGACAAAAACTTGAGGCAAAGATGCTTGCTTTGTTATGGCCCTTAGCTATAATAAAAAATTAAAATGAAACACTTGAAAATAAAGTACACATTGAAAATGGGCTGAGGAGACCAATAATTTGTATATTATTCTGAAATTAAAAAATCAGTTGCCTAAATTTGAAACTCTCTTTGACTTTGATGTCGGGCCAAATGGTCCTCCTACCTGCAGATGAATACATCTGTATGCAATTGCAATTAATTCCTTTGGTACCTCAGTATAGGCATGAAACAATCAGAAGAATTAGGAGAAATATGTACAAAGCTATATGTGTATCTGCTTCACCACATGCTATGCTGTACACATAAACAAGCACTACATCAAATGTCTCTATATCTCCAGAAAGCCCAATTCAGTGTCAGTGTGAATCATCCCAATGAAATTCTGTTACACAAACTCTTATTTTATATGAGCCTTGGCATCTCCCTCTACCACAGAGCAAATTCGAACTAGGAGTACTTCTGCTTTTGAAATCAAGCTGTGTACAGCTCCTTTGCAGTGAATTTGTTGGAATTTTTATGTAGAGAGGCACAGTATGAGCACTTTGGTTATGTGTGTGACATGGCAGGTAGGCAGCCGGAATGTTTGGACTGACATCTTCTCTGCTGCATAGCACTGTGTATATAAACAGTGAAATGAATCAGCCTTTTATTGAAACAGAACATTGGTCCAGTCGATGTTTTCACACTGACTGGTAGTGGTTCTTCAAAGCTGGAAGCAGCCTCATTGCTGGAGATCCTGTTTAGCTGGAGATCTAGAGGACAACTGCAGTTAGTTCTACAGTCTTGATTATAGAGGAGAAGCTAATATATGGACCACTCATTGTTCCATTATCACTATGTGCAATCTGTACAATGAGTATCTATCACATAATTCTTATATTCCCAGGTCCTAGGACTATGTGGAAAAAGAGCATGCATTTACAGATATATCCCTTATATCGAGATATTAGGTTGTTGCAAATATATCCGATTTTGTCACGGCCATATATTTGCAAAACTGTCCGTTAGAATGCAATTTAAACAATCCTTACTTAACTTTAGTCATTTTCCCTAGGAATTATGGGAATTATAGTTCACTTTATACAGACAGCAGCAGATTGAGGAAATCTGAGATAGTGCTGTAAGTAAAGGAGCCATAGGAGGCCAGTGAAACAAGAAGTGGCTTCTGGGTCATGAATGACATCTATTAAATGGCTTCTGATATGCAAATAAGAATTGTATTGTTGTGACATCTCAGTAATACAGCTGACAAACCTTAGGGGGCAAATGAAAAAAAACATATTTTCAGGTTTCTCTCTCTAATATCAGTTTTGTCAATATTACCAATATCAGAAGCAGTAGAATATGTCCGAGACACCGAGGTATTTGCTACTGAATTGGAGAGCTATTTTTAAATGATTGTAACAAAATACATAAAAATCAGACTGTAAATATTTGTTTTGGGTTTTGTGAAACTATTGGTCAGGTTGTTCACAATGTGAACAACATGTCAGGTTGTTCACTATTCTTGAATACATCTTCTCTTTGCCATTGCCCATTTGTTTGCCTCTCTCTGAAAGCAATGGGCACAATATGCAGAAAGATATCTGTACTGTCCAGAGGTCTCTTGATTAAAGAGGGTAGGTGATCAGACAGCAGCACAAGGAGGAACAGTCTCCAAGAACTGCTGGCACTCCTCTTCTGAAGAACAGGTTTCAGTCTATCTTCCTTGATTCTGAGTCCACAGATCAGATATCACTCTAAGTTGTGATCAAATATTTGATCTGTGAAGAGGTATATTAAAAAATCCCATCTCACCCTTATGGATCATTTGTGTCTTATTTAGTCTTGTGTCCTTTCCCAGAGGCTTGGGTCCTGTGTCCTGTGTAGTATCTTAACTGTTCTAGCACTGCGCTCTTCTGGACAGAGAGCTCTAATGTTGTTCCTGGGTTCTGTTTTGAGCCACTCTTCCCAACTTAGGTGTCACCGCTCTAAGTATTCCTATTACCACTGGGACCAGTTTGGTGTTTATTTTCCACACCCTCTCTGCTTGCACTGGTCTTTGTGTCTTCTCTTTGTCCCGCATGTTTTCCCAATATTGTTCAGTTTCAACTGTTGGTGGCTGTGTGTTACTGTGTTGTTGCACTGCAGTTGGGAGTATACCTTGAATGATTCTTTGTAGAACATGGCATTTATCTTCTTGGCCTGTATTTCTCTAGTAAATGGGTGTCAAACTCACCATGTTATGTTGCCGTCACATGACATTTTGTGATATTTTCCCTATTTATGGAACTAGGGTGGGTGTGGCCTGCACATGACGCATCCAGCCCGCAGGCCACCAGTTTGACACCTCGCAAGTCGAGTACATCTCCTTAGACTGATAGCCAGTACTGTGAACCTTTGTTTGATAGGTTTTCAGATGTAGTCAGGCCCTTGTATTTTCTCAATGGCTGAGTCGTATCCATAATCTTCACACCCTTCTGTAATTCTACTAGCTGACAAACCTGTCTCTGACCTGATCTTAGTTTCTAACCTGGTTTTTCAGGAGGGTTCTGCACTACTGTTCTTCATGATTATGTAGTCAAACATCACCAGGATTGCAGCAGCTGTAGTGTATACTAGTTCATTGGTTTGAATTATGGGATAGTAGCAATTGTGTGAAGGTACTATTGACATCTTGTAGCATACTATCTAATGGTATTTCTTAAGTGAATCTTGGTAATGTGACTTGAGGGTTAAATATAGCTAGTTTATCAATGATCTTATGTCTTATATCAGCAACTGTGCTGTGTAATAGAGAGTGCCATTATAGTTGGTAGTGCCATTATAGCTTCAGATGTTGGCTGCACACAGGGTAGGATTCAAATTTTTTAACAATTGGTTCTGTGGGCATGGTTTACTTGGTGGGTGTGGCTTGATGGTCATGTTATTGGCTGGTCATGGCCAATTCAACATCACTCACATTGTGGCACGCATCTCCTCGCCTAGCCTCTCGTGACTGTGAGGATGCTGCAACAGTTGTAAATGTGAAAAATGGTCATAAGTCACTTTTTTCAGTGCCATTGTAACTTTGAATGGTCACTCCACACAAGCAAAGTACCAGCAAAGAAGGGGAAAAAACTCCAGAGAAGTTCCTGAGACAGGAAGTCTAGTCCTGCCAATAATGTGATAAGGGTTAACGGAGAGGCAGTTTCTGTAAGCAACACCAGAATGTTTCCTACCTGCCTTCCTTACAGGATTAGGCCAGTAATTTCTTCTAACAACCAGTTCTCCGAACTGCTTAGAAAGTTAACAACCAGTTGTAGAGAATAGGTGTGAACTGGTAGAATTCCACCCCTGGCTGCACATCATTGTTCTATCTCATGTTGAAGAGCAGCTTCTTCTTCATTATGTTGAAGCATTGGGTAACTAGCTGTTTTTTGATAGTGTAGACATAGATATTTTGTCTACCTGTAGTTCCCTCATATAAACCATGTATCATATATATGGTATATATGTTTCATATATCCTTTCTCACTAGAGCTGCTGTTATGTTAATTCCAGGTTCTCTTATCTCACTCATTTATGATTTGTTCATATCTAACCAGCCTCTTGGAAATTTCAAATTTCTCTGAAAATACAGATCAGCTATCACTGTAGGCTCTATTCATATATTTGATCTGTGTGTGTGTGTGTGTGTGTTTGTGTTTCATATGTATTTGAGGTCCATACACTATCATATACATAAAAAAATTGTAATTCTATTTGAACATTTTTTATTTTCCACTGTTGTAGGATTCAATTACATAAATATTCAAATGTGGCTACATTAATAGAATGGAGCCAGTGAGAATTATCCTGATCTCTCCAACCATGTTTACAGTCTCCATATGTCTGTATATTCCTCCGCAATTTTTCAGTTGCTAGGATGGCATCTCTCTGAAGGTCAATAATTAATGCTAATGGTGACAAACAGGAAATAACTGATGAAAAATTATTATTCCATCTTCAGAGATAGCACCTAAAAGTGCATTAGAGAATAAAAATACAATTAAAATAAGCTAATAAAAATATATCCTGAAATATGTCCAGGAAAGCATATTGTGTACAAAAGAAGCAATAAATTGTACAAGTACTTGTGTGTATTTTATAAAAGAACAAATTGTCTTAAACAACAAATGGGAGACAAATTGTGAAACAGTATAAACGAAATTATAGCAAAATGAACACTTTCCAGGCATGTAGCAATCAATGAATTATTTAAAAAAAAAACAAATTTTATTCAGTTTTTCACATTAAAAAAAAAAATCTCTTTTTAGTGGACAACATATTTCCAGGGCGTCACCTTTACATAAAAATATGACAGCAATGATACATTCATATATGCAAACCTAATTCAATTATTACCTTTTCCATTCCAAATTTTCAGTAAGGAGAGAAACAAACACACTAATTCTAGCCTCTTTCATTAATATCAAATTGAAACATTTTTTTATTTCATTTCAATTATTTCAAATATAATCCTTTAATATTTATTTTAAAAATAAAGATAAACAATGTGTTTGCATAATAATAATAACAATAATATTAATAATAATAATGACAATAAAAAAGGTTACCAATGTCTCTCCTTGCTTTTAACAATCTATATTAACTTATTAATTTAGTTGGTTCTTTAATCTGTCATATTCCCTTTCCATTATACATTCTTTTTATAAATTCTACATTAATACAAATTTTAACACGAAAGAAAAAAAACAAGTGTAGGTTTCCCTCCTTTTACTGCTTTGAGTGTGACACCTCAATGATTAAAGTATACCTTTATTCCCTCATTTTGATTCCCAATAAATGATTATTTTTCAGAAGTTACAATAATAATCATTACATCTTTTTATTTGGATTCCGCAGCATATTTTCCCCCCTTAATTTTTAATAAGAGTTATCAGTATCTATACTGTCCTATTTTCTAAATATTTTTAATTGCAGAAATATTCTTATTACCCCTTTTCACCCTGCAGAATCCCCTTTTTAATTCATCAAGCATTATCTCTGAAAAACCAATTTATTTTCAACATTTTACTATTTCCGTATTTCTTTATTTCATGCACCTGTTTCTTACTGCTTCTCCTCCCACTCTTTTCCCCATATCTTTTCTCATTCCAGTTTATATCTCTCTCTTTCTTAATATCTTCCTTTCCCCTCTTCTGCTGGGTCTTTCTGCCTTTCCCGACTTCACAGGTATTCCCCCTTTTGATTGCCTTCTTAAATCTCAACTTTTTAACCTTCCTTCTTTCCCCACTTCTTTGTGGTGTCCTTTGTGTTAATTGTCTATTTAAAATGTCTTCTCCTTGAGTCGACTTCTCCTCCTCCTCTGAAGCTCTTCTTGTTCTTCAGTTACCATTTCCATTTTTTCTAACACAGAGCAAAATGATTTGCCTCTTTCCTGTAGTAATTTTCTCATATTTTTAAGTTCCATTTTTAACTCCCGAAGAGACATCATAATTCCACACTCTTATATTGTATGATCTTTAAAGTCCACAAAAAAACCCCACCACTTTTACTTTCCTTCTTTCTTCTTTCAATTTTCTAAAGTTCCTAATTATTCCAACCCAGGGTATATACCAAAAACATCAATCAATCCTACAGTCAGTCTTTCTTTACTTTTTCCTTTATTCTGGTTCTGCTTTCACTTTCTAAGATTCTTACTTTGTTTCAATATTTCTTTAATGTTATATCCACACAAGTTCATTCAGAAACAGGATGTTTTCCTTTTTGTTTGAGCTTAAGTTTTTGTCAAAAGGTGGCACTCTCCATTATACAAAGTCTTCACCTTTTTCCCCTATTTTTTTATTTAGGGTTTTTCGAACTTCAATATTCCAGCACAGTTCAGTCTCCAATTTGTAAACTTATTATTATTTTTTGACAATCTTAAATCCAGCTTTATTTTATGCCTGTTTATTGCCAAAATATTTTAGTCCAATTTAGTTAAATCTTTCGTTCCGGCTTCTTCCTTTCCTGGTTCAAAGCCCCACTTAGCGGTCAAAAATATTTTCTTATTTTTTTTTCCTGTCCCTTTTCACTGCTCACTTTTCTTTTCTTAAAAATTCCATGTTACCTTAAGCCCGGGGTACTTTTATTTAGTTATATTGCCCACTTGTCCCGGTTCTGATGTTATCCACCTCTTTCTTCCCTCCTGCACAAATCTTAATTCAGCTGAGTCCTCCTCTTCAGGGTGGCCATTTTAAGCCACCGCTGCAGTCGTCTTTGGGGGGGAAAAGACCAAGACCAGGGGGGGAGATGCGGCTCCCCTCAACCTGGCTTGCGGCTTTCCCTTATTCTGCTGCCCCTCCAAGGCAGCTTCAGCCCCTAATTGTAATGATTGGGGCTCTCCAACGAAAGAGCACGGACCATAGCCGCAGAGAGTCGCAATTTACAGTCCGTCAGCAGGGAGGCTCTGCCTTCTCTCCTGCAATCAATGAATTGTTTACATAACTAAACCGAGAACATCAAAATTGAATCTTGAAATGCATAAAAATATACCATACATAGCTTGAAAAACTATCTCTATATCTGTTTACTGGAAAAAAAATTTCAATGAATCTAAATCTAATCCAAACTAAGAACTTATAAATATGTTTTCTTATAAACTTATTTATATATCTTTGGATCATGACTAATGCATTTGTATTCCTATTATCATTATCTAATAATTTGATGTGCAGTTACTGAACATCTGTGTTCTAACAGCCAATCTGACACCTGTGAATCCAGAGAATAACTGAAGGTTTATCAGCCCTCTGAGACAGTCCAGATAGGGTAGATATACATATAATGAATAGTAACACTACCTTTATTGTAAAATTACAGTAACAGAACATTGCACATCTGAAAGCACTGCTCCTCTTCCCTGTCTTTAGTTTTCAGACAACTAGGAAGGGTCCCTTCTAAGATTTTTCCACACCCCTATCCCTTTTTTAAACTTGAGCTTCTTTTATCAGACCATTGTTATGGTTCTTCCTTCTTTGTCCCAAGGTTATTCTCACATCCCATTACAAGGCCTTTTTCTGAGCCTGCCAAAACACTACATAATTTTAATTAGATTCTTTTAATTAAATATTCTAAAACAAGATACTATGTATATCTAACACTACCTTGTAAAAACATCTTTGAGTTCTACATAGACATTCAAAGAAATAAAAATGGTAGGTGGCTGTAGCTTGATGCCTGGTTTGGAAATGTATTCAAGGCATGCATTTCTATTCTTCACTTACTTGATATCATAGATAAATGGCATTAATGGGTGGCCAGAGAATGCTGAAATTGTATAGTATCTGTTTTTAAGTAAATGTCATGTCTTGTTTTTCCTGAGAACATTAAACAAAAGCTCAGTTGGACCAGGCCAAATGATTATTTAGAGCAACCATTCAGTTGCTATAGTGGAAAACCAAATGCTTATATTTTGGAGGACTTCAAGCTCATACCCTCCCTGTCCTCAAGGTTGTCACTCCTTGCAATAGGTTCCCCTCCCATATGCACACATGCATATGCACAAACAGGGGGAAGACAGTGATGGTGGCAGCTCTACCCAGCCCTCACTCTTCAGCTCCTTGAGTTCCCCAGCTGAGAAGTGCTGGCGAAGGACTTGTCAGGGTTGATATTGGGGCCCATCCTGGCAAAAGCAGAACTGCAATATTTGCCTCCAAACTAAAGTAGAGGGTTACACTGGTAATAGTGGTCTGTTCCTTTGGCACTGTCCTTTTGCCTCATCTCCCCTGTTTTTGGCCTCCCCAGCCTCTAGCAGTACTCTGCCCACCAAAAACAGGCCACAGAGGGGCCTTGCAAGACCTCTACATGGCTTGTTTTTGACCAGCCAAGTGCTGCTGGAGACCAGGTAGTCAAAAACAGGTCCTGTGGAAGCCTTGTGAGGCCTCCATGGGGCCACGGCCAGCAGAGTGCTGTAGGAGGCTGTGGAGGCCAAAAATGGGCAGTGGGGGGGGGGGCTCATTTTGGCTGGCAGAAACACCAAAGGCTGGTCCTATGATATTTCCAGGCCAGCCCTGCAGACCAGATTTTAGCACTCCGTGGGCCTTGAAGAACTTAAACTGATTAGCAATATCTATGATCCTCTGTTCCTTTAACCTAACTACTCCTTATAAATAGAAGTAGCACTCATAACTGCTAAATTTCATCTCCCTTTCTCCATGTTCCTTCTCAAACCCAATTTTTAAGAATATGATCAGTGCTTTGAATTTTTGGTTCAAGTGGAATGAAGTCAAGTAAATTTAGACCAGAAAATATCCCAATGCTAAAATACTTTTACCAAAAAAAAACCACAGTTTTTGAAACAATTGTTCCTATTTTTGGAAACATTAATGCACAGCGTTTTCACTTGCTGAGATGATTACTATTTTAAGAACACAAGTAACAGGCCAGGATGAGCCAAGAGAAAAGATTAAAATATTGCATCATGCATCTTGAGTTAGCAGTTGGTAATGTTGTTAATCTGGCATTTGTTATTTGTGGTATCTTTGCAAGTATAATCCAATTCTGGTCATCCATAAATTTCAATACCATAATAAGTATAAGTCCTCAACTTATGACTACAATGGAGCCCAAAATTTCTGCTACTAAGCAAGACAGTTTCTAAGTGGGTTAAGTGAATCAACAGGCTTTTCCTATTGACCTTGCTTGTTGGAAGCCAGCTGGGTGTGTTACAAATGGAGATCATATGACCCCAGGACAACACAATTGTCAGGCTCAGAAATCTGCTCTGTTTCCAGAGCCCGAAAAACGTTTGGAGGGTCGTCTGGTACTTGACGAATGTCCTGAGTTAGAATGTCCTAACTCAACAGTGCGAAGGCACTATGACGCCAACTTTCCCAATACCATTCCAACTGGCGGCATCTGGGAGGGCATGATGGAGGTCTGGAGGTGTGGGCGGTTTGAGCAGCTGTTGCATGGGGACGGCACAGCTAATTGGGTTGTTTTTTGCTTGGAGAACTTTCCTTTGATGCAAATACAATGTTGGACTGGGGAGGAATAGGATGACATGTAACCGGATAGGAGGGGGAGTAGTCTCCACGGGTTGGAGATAAGGAGAGTAGCTGGCAATAGGCATAATTAATTAGACATGGGGTGGAGGCATGGGGGATTAGTTAGTGGGCGGATGTTAGGTTAATTGGGAGGGGTGGATATAAACAGCGCTGAGAGTCAGTTGTTCTCAACGCTGACTTTGCACGGAGTACCATTGTTGTTACTAATTGTGATTGGAAAGACTGAAATAAACGCGAACATCACATATTATCATTTGTGAGTAATGTGGTTTGTTGTGGAAAGGATCCAGTACTCGACAGAAGGTGAGAGAAAGTCAGCGTTCACTTCTTTTGAAAACTGTCCTTTGAGGACTATATAAATTTAGGTTTAACAAGTAAAAAATTAGGACCAAAGTATATTGGACCCTTTCTTATAGTTCAGGTGATCAACCCGGTTACAGTGTTTACAATTACCATCATGATTTAAAAGGATTCATCCCATTTTGCATATTAGCCTACTCAAGCCAGCCGACATGACACGGCTTGAATCCAGACTAAAACACCCGAGGCCCATTAGGGAAGATCATTGTGAAGTTATTTAGTACTGTTGTTGCTAATCGTGATTGGAAAGACTGCAATAAATGCTAACATCACATATTATCATTTGTGAGTAACATGGTTTGTTGTGGAAAGGATCTAGTATTCGACAAAAGGTGACAACAATTATCATAAATACATACCAGTTGTCAAGCAGCTCAGTTTTGATCACATGGTCATAAGCAGTGGTGGGATTCAACCGGTTTCCACCGCTTTGGCCAAACTGGTTGTTAAATTGCTGGTTGGCCCTGCACCTCCCCTCCTTCCACGTGTCCCATTTTGGCTCCCAGGTAAGTGCAGGAAGGCCTACTAGGCCCAAAATGGGATATGGGTGGGAATGTGCCCCCCCATGGCCCATGTTTGCTCCCAGGAAACTGTAGGGAGGCCTACTAGACACCCCCTGCAGCCCATTTTTGCTCCCGGAGGGGTGAGGACGCCAAGTGCTGCCTATCACAACCTCTGGTCATGCCCACCTAGCCCATCATTACGGCAGAGGGTTCTTCATTTATTTGAATCCCACGACTGGTCATAAGTCACTATTTTCAGTGCTGTAGTAACTTTGAATGTTTGTAAGTCAAAGACCACCTGTAATCAGGGATGCACACTTGTTGTCTCTTTTCCTCTGATGCCACATGTTGCCATGTTATCCGAGTTTTTCTTATATTACAACATTTAATCCCAGTTGCATTTTATTTATCAAAAATATCTCTCATATTTTTCTATACATCACAGATGTTCCAAGTCAATGTATTTTTCATATATTACAATAAAAAAATGCCACATTTAAATACGAACACATTCTGATACTGAAATAGTGTGATTTCTTCAAAACCTCACATGATGCAACTTGAAAACAATGTCTAATTGCAATACAAACACCTGATCTAAATCTTTCTTGAACTGAGAATTTAGCTCAGAGTTATCCTCTTCACACCCCTGCCCAACCACTGTAATTTGAGTGATTTCTAAAGTTGAGGCTCTACAACTTCAGAAAGCATTAATCATGACAAGAAGATGCAAAATCTCTTTAAATCAGTGGGACTTAAACCATGATTAATATAAATTCTATTGATTTAGATAGATAAAATGGGTATTTATGACAAAAAAGAAACTAATTTTCTTGATAAGAAATATGCATCAGTTGTATTAACCAGCATATGTCAGGTTGATAACAATAGATTCCATGAATTATGGACATTATCATCTCTATAAATGTTGCAATGAATTGTTTTAGCAGATTACTGTAATTGTGTTGAGCAGAAAAATCAAAGGAAGATTTCTCTGCATTCTTATCATGAAGCCTTAAGAAAGACATTAAGGTAACTTCCTTTCACTGCTTAATTAACTTCTCCTCTGGGTATGATGCTGGTATGAAAAGTGAATTTTATTTTTTTAACAATAAAAATGTTATTCATTAAAAGTCAGTATTTCAGGGTATTGTTTTTTTTAAATTAAACAGTATTTGCAATCTAACAAACTATGAGATGAGATAATCTCTAACCTCCCCCAAATCCTAATAAAAGGAACAAGAAAAAAATTTCAAAGGCTTTCTAAACATTCCTAAGAATGTTACTTTATACATATAAACATTTTTTTCTCCAATTAACTTTCTGAGTTGTCACAAAAATGCATTAATTGGGGAGAACTTGTATGATGATGATCCAGGAAGATTCTTTTGAAAGAACCAGCTTGTTATTTCAATTTTGTCTTATATATTCATAAAAAATGAAATGAATAACTGGAAAAAATTATCTCTGATCGCTCATAAAAATATTAACTGTCTGAAGTTCAAGAAGTATTGAAAATAAGATTTACAAGCCACAGATAGCATGAACTTCTTGCCAAAATTCAAAATAAAATACAAATGTTCCCCTGCATTGTTTGATGCTCCCAAAAAATTCAAGTTAGGATATAGTATCTTTGATGTTAATGAAGGACCTTAGTCTCTCCACAGTCTGGAAAAGTAAATAAATATTTAATAAAATATATGAACATTAATTACTTTAATGAAGATGAAATTATGAGAAAAGCAGAGGGAAGAGGAAATTTATATTAAATGTGGTGGAGTCTACAGAGGTGTGTGTGTGTGTGTGTGTGCATCACAACCCAATCACCTAGCCTGGATTGTGATGCAACATCCATCATTTTCTCTGTTTTTGATCTTTCTCCATAGATGCTATCCATCAAGGGAACTCTGAGCATGAAATCTTATATGGCCACCCATATTAGATCTGCTCTTGTTCTACAAGATCATGATCAATGATCTATGCAGAGATCAGAGTAGAGCACTACCAATCTACAAACAGCTTTTCAAAATAAGTGATACAAGTAGTCCTCAACTTAGACTACAACTGAGCCTCAAATTTCTGTTGTTAAGTGAAACATTTGTTAAATGAGTTTTGCCCCATTTCACGACCTTTCTTGCCACAGTTGTTAAATGAATCACTGCCTTTTTTAAAAGTTTGTAAAACGATTGTGAAGTGAATCTGGCTTCCCTATTGACTTTACTTGTCAAAAGATCGCAAAAGGTGATGACATGACCACGGGACACTGAAAAGCATTGTCATAAATATGAATCATTTGCCAAGCGTTTGAAATTTGACCATATGACCATGGGGATTCTGGAAAGGTCATAAGAGTGAAAAATGGTTATAAGTCACTTTTTTCAGTGTCCTTGCCTGATTACCAGAAGCAAGCTATGAAATGTATGGTCTCAGTTAATAGTACCACAATTTAACTAAAGTATTTCAACATCTTCCTCACAGAGTTCCTCAGCAGAAGCCCTAAATAAGAATTCAGAACATTGCAGTCAGTTATGCTCTATTATTAGTCACACACATACACACAAGACTAATAAAGCCTCACTTCATCTTCTCTGCATTTTAAGTAGTTTAAAAATTTATGTGACAGCAGCAACTGTGGGTCAAGGTAACCATTCTTAACCAGGTTTTATTATTACAGCTTGTAGTCCTTTGACCCAAGGCCTTCGCCAAGAGATACACCCGATATAGTGAGAATTCCTTTCAAGACCTTGAATCAAGTTCTTGTGTTACTTGAGATGATGCTGTTCTTGGCTGATTTCATCAGATGGGAGGTGAAGGTGTAGGGGAGAAAGATTGCAGGCATGTTAGCTGTCAGCTCTTCTGCTCTAGCCATGAAATGCTCAGTATGTTGAAAGCTTCAGATGTATATGAAAAGGGTTTTATTTCCTGTTCCACAGGAAGAAATGGTGTCAGTATGTGACAGGACCATTTCCTTCCCTTTCACATGCCTCAATTTATGGTGGCAACTTTCTTCTCTCTTATCAATTATGGGTTGTTGTTGTTTTTGTCATATTTTATGCATAATTAAAGAAACAGCAAGTTTTCTTTTAGCTGTCATATAATATACTAAAAGATGGGAAAAAATAAGTTATCTATACTGTTGGTATCAACATGGGCTGACAGTACTGTTCCTAAACTTCAAGATTAATTGGGAAGTAAAAGGGTGTGTAGAACTTCATACTAATCAAGTATTTCTAAGGAATAATCTTATGTGAACCTGAATATTAGAAACAATCTGAATGACCTTAGTGCATTGTGGGGACCTCAATGGACATTGATATTTAAGAAATTTGTCTTTTTTCTTTTGGTTCTGTTCCAGTTTATTTCAAATGGGAGCAAATCTTTTATTTATCAATACAGGACCCCTGCAAAGTTTGTGGGTAGTGCTCTGTCAAGGGTATATGGTGCTACCTCACAACAACACAAACATTTATGTATTTAAAATTTATTCAGGAGGAGCGGTGATGTTGTCACCCTCTAAGCTTTGCACTCTAGACCAGTAGCTACTCAGCCTCATCTTAAAGTGACTTTGTGAGTATTTTAGGAACTCTAATTTTACCCCACCTCCTAGCCCTGAACTTCATTTTCCCAATACCAATGCCAGTGTTTACACATTGTTTAGAAAGTTTTCCCCTGACTCTAGCTACTATAACAGCATGAAGTTATGGTTGCAAATATGAAACCATGCTATCATTTCATGACCATAGTTTGCAACAAACTTTTAAGTGCAAGAAGAAATTAAGTTTGGAGACTATACAGCTATTTCTTATAGTACATGCTCAAACTGTATGCAAGGCCAAGAGAGATACATACACTGTAACTGAAAATGTGGAATTGGTCAAAATAAAGATAATGGGAGCAGAATGCTGGTTGGATTATGTTTTTTGGACTTTTATATTTATTGGCTATGGTAAACACTTCTGGCATTCCCTTCATATTCAAGAGTAGTGGAAATGTAATAAAGTGGTTTTCTCATCTGTGAGATTCCATACCCTACAAGGCATATACAAAAAGAAGAGAAGGCCAAAGAACATGAGACAGACCCAGAAGATAGAGAAATAATATCAAAGACACACTACATCAGTTAACAATAGTTGAGGCCACCAGAAGAGCAAGAACCAGAACCTTAATACAGGAAAAGGATAAAAGAAGAGGGAAAGCAGGAGAAGGAAGAGAGAATAGGAAACAATCTGGCTTCAAACTACTTTATGAAAGGGTCAGCAACAGGAAACGTATGGTGTGGTAGCATGCTCCTAGAATTGAGAAAAAGCCCACCTCGTCTCTTATATTATTAGCCTAACTATCCTGTAGGGTCAGGATAGATATACAAATTATTCAAAGTAAGTTGAATAATTCAAAACAAAGTAAGTAAATTACACCGAGATACTCTTTTAATGCTGGCCACTAAAACTGCTCTTTTCTTTTAAAGTTAAGATTCTTAGTGTCATTTATTATTGCTATTTTTAATTGTTATAAAAAAATTCTTAACACTCTTTTGAATGATCAAACTTGAATAGTCCTGGAGAATTATTTCAATAGCCTATTCTGCTTCCCACTGCTATGAACTATGGAGTCTTTAGTGCTCTCTGCGTTTGATTGTTCATTTGCTGACATTTCATTACTCAACTAGCAATGGTGGGATTAAAAAAAAATTACTACCAGTTCTGTGGGCATGGCTTGGTGGGTGTGGTGTGGCTTGGTGGGCATGACTTGGTGAGCGTGGCAGGGGAAGGATACTGTAAAATCTCTGTTCCCACTCCACTCCAAGGGAAGGATACTGCAAAATCTCAATTTCCTCCCCACTCTTGAGGGAAGGTTACTGCAAAATCCCATTCCCTACCCACCCCACTAACCTGTTTTCCAGCTTCTTTTTCCTGTGCAGGGCAACAAAAGAAGACCCAGCCGATCAGCTGGGACTTGGGAGGCAGAGAATAGATGGGAGCTGGGCCAGTCGGAGGTGGTATTTGCTGGTTCTCCGAACTACTCAAAATTTCCATGACTGGTTCTCTAGAACTGGTCAGAACCTGCTGAATACCACCTCTGTCAACTTGGTAACATCCTCTGTGCAAGTGAGTGTGGAGTTTGCTCTCTGTTTATACACAGTGGCTTGCCCTGCCAGTGTTGGTGGAAGTGATTTCCTCCTTTGTAATTCCCAGCAAGGCCCTATATAAATTCAGAGTGAATCCCACACTCACCAGCACAGATGATTTTACCTAGTTGGGCAATGAGACATCAAGCAAACAAATAACCCCAGGACTCTACAATTCAATCCTAAACTACACATATTCTCTTCTATTGGCACCTGCTATGAATATTTATGAAAACTAAACAGAACAATTGTCTTAAGATTTTACTCAAACGTATAAGAAATATTTCCTTTAAGAAATAAAAATACCTCTGTAACTAGTTTTTTCCTGTTAGATATCAGTGCTTGACCCAAAATGCTCTAGAAATCTCAGGTTTGTTTACAGCTTTGTCCTTGACAAGCATTTTTAGAAGCCTGCAATCAGCACAACAAGCCATTTGATCTGTCCTTTGGCACCCTCCAGTTGCTACTTGGAATTTCAACACTGTTTTATTGCACTGCTTGTCCTTTCAAAACTGCAATTTCATATGGGTTTCTTTTATCTCAGAAGAGATCACATGAATGGAGAAACACTGAAGCTGACCAGCAATGTTTCCCAGAAACATTTCAAGCATAATGTCTTAAGATAAATGACCAGGAAGTTCTACATAGAATAGGAAGAGTCTTAAGCCCTGCTTTTGAATTGGAAGATGTGCAATTAACTCCTTTCTCCCAGCTCCAACTCAGTTGGTTCTGCATGGTCACTATGGAAATTTAAAAAAACACAAATAAAATCATGTCACATGTCATTTTGTTGGAAAGGATCAGCTTTATGACCAAAGTCATATCAACTCTACTTAGAAGAGTCCACCAGCTCAGATTTCACCAACATTTTGTTCACCAAAATCCTATTTGGTAGCAGGATGCCTTCTGAATACAAAAATAAATAAAAATTGGGATCATAGGCTACTACAGTAATGAATTTACACACTTTTTATACTTGTGTTTATATGTGCTTCAGGCAAAAATAATGCTGAATGGAAAATCAGCTCATAAAAGTAAAAATGTTCAAAATTTCTTTTTCCAACATTTTTCTGTTCAGAAGAATTTCTTGTGGGTTTTAGGATTAAACACACTTCAAACCCACAATGTGTATGGAATAAGAGGGAAGGGAATTGGAGGCAGAAACATTAACCAAAGAATTAAATATTCTCTTTGTAAATTGTTTACTGCTATTATTATAATGGTTGGTTTCATAGTCAACCAGCTGTTTAGACTGAATTTGGCATTTATATCCACCTATCAAGGCCTTCCCAAGGATCTGGATAGGTAGATATTATTTTCATGGGGTGAGAGGTATCATTGCATGACATAAGCATTATTATCATTAAATGTAATGATAATAATAATTATTATACACAAAAAAATGAAGCTTACACAGGAAACAAGATCATTATGCTGGGTTTCGTATCACAAATCACTAGTCAAACGCTTCCCAAGCGTTTACAACTACGTGATGTATCGGCGGATTATGTGAGCAGATCCCAGTAAGGTGGCCTTTTGCAGCTGACCAATGGTGATTTTGTCAGTGCCAATTTTTTTAAGTGCTTGCCCAGGTCTTTAGACACAGCACACAGTACCACTGGAACCACCTGCACTGGTTTATGGCAGAGTCTCTGCAGTTCAATTTTCAAGTCCTGATATCTGGTGATTTTTTCAAGTTGTTTCTCATCGATTCTGCTGTCACCAGGTATGGCAATGTCAACAATCCACACTTTTTTCTTCTTCACAATCGTGATATCCAGAGTATTATGTTCCAAAACTTTGTCAGTCTGTATTCAGAAGTCCCACAATAGTGTTGCATGCTCATTTTCAACCACTTTCTCAGGCTTATGATCCCACCAGTTCTTTGCTACAGGCAGATGGTATTTGTGACACAGGTTCTAGTGGTATTTGTGACACAGGTTCACAATCTGAGCGATTGTGTTGTGATATTATTTGTAGTCAGTCTGAGTGATTGTCTTGCAACAGCTCAGTATGTGATTGATGGTTTTGTCCACTTCTTTGCAGAGTCTGCATTTGGGGTCATTAGCAAATTTTTCTATTCTGGCTTTAATTGCATTCGTTCTGATGGCTTGTTCTTGGGCTGCAAAAATCAGGCCTTCTGTCTCTTTCTTCAATATTTCGTTGGTCAGCCATTTATTGATTGATTGATTGATTGACTGATTTGGTTTGTCAGTTGCTTACAAGATAATAGGTACAAGTAAAAACATAGTTATGAATACATGGATACATATAAGAAAAATTAAAAAAATAAAAGAAACAATAGGACAGGGACGGTAGGCACAATTGGTGCGCTTATGCAGGCCCCCTACAGACTTCTTAGGAAAGGGGTGAGGTCAATAGTAGACAGTCTAAGGTTAAAGTTTTTGGAGTTTGGGGGAAAAAATCACAGAGTCAGGTAGAGTATTCCAGACATTGACCACTCTGTTGCTGAAGTCATATTTCCTGCAATCAAGTTTGATGTGATTAACCTTGAGTTTGTATCTATTGTGTGCTCTTGTATTGTTATGGTTGAAGCTGAAGTATTCATTTGCAGGTAGGACATTGTAATGTATGATTTTATATACTATACTTAGATCGGACCGAAGGTGGCGTAGTTTCTAGGTCTAGAATTTCAAGTCTGGTGGCATAAGGTATTCTGCAACGAGTAGAGGAGTGGAGAACTCTTGTGAAATATTTCTGGACTTTCTCAACTGTGTTAATATCAGATATGTAATGTGGGTTCCAGACTGATGAGCTGTATTCGAGTATTGGTCTAGCAAATGTTTTGTATGCTCTAGTTAGTTGTGTAGTATTACCAGAGAAAAAGCTACGTAAGATTAGGTTAACTACTCTTAACACCTTTTTGGCTATGTAGTTACAGTGGGCTCTAGCACTTAGATCATTAGAGATGAGTACTCCAAAGTCCTTGACAGAGTCTGGATCATCAACAAGATCTTGACTATTCAGCTTGTATTTTACTGTATTTTCTGATGTCTGTGGTGTTGAATAGTTTTACATCATCAGCGAAGAGAACGCAGTTGCTCTTAATATGATCACAGAGGTCATTTATGAAGAGCATGAAAAGAGTTGGTCCTAGAACACTGCCTTAGGGGACACCACTGTTGACCGGTACAGAATTTGCCATAACCAGGTGTTTTCCTTATCGACTTTTCCTTAGATCTTTTCACAGAACTGTCCATGCAGTGCTTTGTTACACCAGCTGTCAGCCCAAGTTTGCATCACTGTTTTCCTGCATTGATTCTTGGTTTGCTGCACTTTGAGCAGCTTCCTATTGTTGACCTCCATCAAAACTGGTTCAACACTGTCTTTCACATAATCAGCCAGAGCATGCTTCTCTTAACATCATATGACATAAGCATTATGATGTTAAGCATTATGATGCTTATGTCAGCTAAATATTTAGGTTGGATTTTGTATTTTTATCTACCTATCAAGTCCTTCCTAAGGACCTGGGGTAAACAGATGTGAAAGTTTGATGGTTTTAAAGTTATTGCCACAGTTGTTGTTCCAAGTAAGGCTGCCTTTTACAGTTGACTGATGGTAATTTTGTTAATGCCAATGGTGTTCAAGTAGTACTTCAAATGTTTTAAGATTGCAGCCAAGGTGCCTATTATTATGGGTATTATCTACAGAAAGACAGTTTTGGGGTTGGAAAGGCTGAGAGTCACACATTGGGTACAAGTAAGCTGGTAGAGAAGGTTTGTAAAAAGAGTTTTGATGATTTTCTTGCTTTTCTAACGACGGTTTCCCTCTCTGAGGGCTTACGCTACAGTTTGTAACATTTTCCCTTCTCCTGCCCTTTTGGTGTCCTTTTAAAATTGAATAATAAAAAGACCAAAGGTCAAACTATAGCTACAAAGCTAGAAAGGAAAATAAATTAGTGACATAAAGCATTTTGATAACATCACACAAGCCACCACAGAAATTTTAAAAAGCCTGATCTCATTACTGTTATTTTGATACAACAATTGTTGGATTATTCTAGAATAACTTGGGGGAAAATGATGCAAGAATAAAAAAGCAAGGAAGTAAATAAGCAAAAACATTTGGGTAATATTTGAGTATAATATTTATATTCAATATTCCTATATAGCAAATTGCTTTATTAAGAAAAAATATTTAATCTAACTAAGAAATTATAACGAGTTATGGATGTGTATCCTTGATTTTATAATTTTTCAGAGCTTTTTATCCTATTTAACTTTTTACTGCAGCAATTTTCCACTCTTAAATACCACCGTCTCAAAGCTGCAGAAATCTGAGTGGCTTTGAGGCCTAGAAAAGAGAGGTTGAGGAGCAGAGTATAAAGTATAGATAATCCCCAAAAAATCTTATATACAGGACATATTTGTCTCCTCACTAGGTCAAATGCAGCACAAAGTAATCTCCAGCCACCCTTAAATGGCTCTAATACAGTTCTAATATCAGATGTAGTTTAAAGGTGGACCAAATCAAATTTCTTTTTGGAATCATCTTTTTGATGACAGGAATAAAAAGATATTGGTGTAACCAAATGTCAGAATTGTTCTGTCCATGAGCATTCCGGTCAAGCGTCACTAATCATACTTCATCAATTCTTTGCATGGAATGCCAGAGTTTGGTTTGAGAATATTTTCTCTTTGTGAGGTCTGTCATTGTTGCCATCCATGAATAGGTTTTGGCAATAACTCTATATTTTTTTCCTCAAAATCAGAGCATTTGAGCAATATTTCTTCTTGTTTTATTTCTAATGCCAAATTCTGATGACTTCTTAAAGCATGGGCACAGTTACTGTGGAGAAGATTTATTAGGAATCCAAGATGCTCAATATAGGGCAAATTCATGAACTTTTTTTTTGTTAAATTTTATAGGAGAGGAGGATAGGAATGCAGACACAGGAACAGACAGACAAGTTCATACGGGAGAAGATAGCCTAAAGGTATTCCCAGCTGGTATTGATTTGGTTACATTCTTTACATCTTAAGAAATATGTTTAATTGCTATTGTTTACTTACTGCTTAACCTATATCGGCCACAGGTATGTTGCAGTTAAAATAACTATGGAAAAAACCCATTGCTTTACCTGAATTTGGCCGATTGCCAATTACTGAGATTTCACATTCCTGCTTCTGTCCTTTCTGGTTCTTCTCCCTTTCTGTTTGCCTTTCATTTTCCTCTCCTATTAGTAATTCATTGTAAATCAGGTAATTCTTATTTATGGTATTCATGTATCTGTAAAAAAAAAAATCAAAGATCCTAACCTTTGTCATTTGAAAAGAGGAACACCACTCCATTACAGAGATATGAAAACTCATTTTGAAAATAGTTTGGTTATGAAACTATTTTGGTTTGGTTCACTAAATATGCTTTCTTCCCATTGAAATATATTTCAAAATTTTTGATTTTTTTTCTTAAATTTGAAAAGTTTTGGGAAAAAAGATTTCAAAGGTTTTTTTTTTAAATAAAGCTACATTATAGTGGATCTCTACCAATCAAGGCATATATTTGGGGAGGAATTGTTCCACTGACGCTTCTTAACATTTAACAGATGGTGGAAATCAGGTTGAACACAAATGTCTGAAGAAACACAAAGAATGATTCAAGTCAAAAGTATCCTGTCTGTAACATTAGGGAGTTGTCAAATTCCTTCTTATGATTACTGAAGTGAATAACAAAAATCAAGCCTCACTAATGTTTACTACTACTTATGTAATTGAATTATTTGGAAATGTGCATAATGTGATCACTTTTGTATGCATTTTAAGATGACACACAAATACTGAAAAAGTTCAGGATTTAATACTGTATAATACTGTATTACAATCCTAGGAAGTTTTGCTTTTTAAAATTGGGCTTGTAAACAAGTCTGCATTAGTAGATCAGATCTGTGAAATTGGAAATGTTTGCACATATATCTGAAATTCTATACTGTATAACAAGAAATTGGGAATAAATCATGCAAACACTGGAAAAATGTATATATTTACATTAAATATACTTGAATGTGAACACAATATAGGTGACACAGAATTGCTTCCCCATGCTTCCTGGCCCAAGTTGCTGAAGTTTATAAAAATATATTATATTTTTATAAGCTTTGGCCACCCGTGATAATCACCAAGGACTAGCTCTATCATTAGGAAAAGATTAGCAGTTTAATCATTAATTTAAATTTTTAATCAAACTGGCTGCTTTGGTTAAAGACAAAAACACAACTACTTTTGTTTCTACTTCGAAGTCACTTATGGACTTTGTGTTTGAGGTGGAAAAAAATGAATCTTTGATTTTGGGTTCTACTGATTAGATAGGTTTGTTGTTATAGTACTGGCTAATTTCTACTATTATGTAAAAGTAAAAAGTTTAGGTTTGATGTTATTATCTTATTCTACTGCACCAAAAGCAGTTGGAAGTCAATGTCTTTTCTTTCTTTTTCATCTTTTTCTGACACTTTTCCTTCCCCTTTCCCTCTTCTATCTTTCCTACTATTTTCTTTGTATTTTTGTATCTTATATTATTAATTAATAAATAAACAAATGGAAAAATGAGAATATTGCTACTGACATCAGATTCTGGAAAGGAACAGCACTGTATTGAAAAAAAACACCTGATAACTACATGTTATATCCTGTGTTTCTAAAATGGTTCATTGCCTTTAAAGTACAATAAAATCGACTTCATCAATGAAGGCAACATTACATCTAATGTTTAGACACATCTAAACACACTTTAAAGTTCATTGCCTTTAAAGTACAATAAAATCGTCTTCATCGACTCCATTGATGAAGGCAACTTTACATCTAATGTTTAGACATATCTAAACATCAGGAAATAACTAATGATGATGAAAAATATTAAATGCTTCCATGTTTGTTGGATAATTAAGTGCTAAAGCCTTTATATCAGGTGCTGAAAGATATAGAATTTCAGTTGTCCTCAGCTTCCAGGGTTCATGGATGCCCTGGCATGTGACAGCCTCCAGCATTTAGGCTGTGAGTCAATTGAGAAACTAGTTAGGCAGAAGGAAGGAATACCAGAAGCTAATAGCAGTCATTAAAATTAAATTGGCACTCTGCAAGTGCTTGTCTCACCATCTGAAAGTTTTAGTTTAGATTTTAAAAGGAACTATCCTTAATCCATGTCTCAAAACTTCTAAAAAGTAACAGCAGATATTTTTTACTAGTTAAAATAAAGCAGGCTAATGTTACAATTGGCGTTTATTGTTGTCAAAATATTTCTGCAGACATGAATGGGTATTGCATGTTGTTTTTAATCAATCTTAGAGTGCCATTTACAATTTTATATCATTTTCTTCATCACCAAGTTATGTAGCATTATTGCTTACATTTGCATATGTTAGCACACTAAAGACTAGGGTGATCTGAGACAAGCCATTTGCAAGCAAAATGAAAAGAAAAAGCTGTACAAAATTATTTCAAGCAGATACCATGCAATACACTTGAGTCTCATGTAAGTTGGCTACAATTGAAGAGGTGATATTTCAGGGGGAGAATCATTTTTTTAATTACTAAAAGTTTTGAAAGATTAGGAGATCCTTGGTATGAACTTAAGTAGACTAGAAAAGATTGCTGAGTAATACACAGTATATGGATTTGTATACACAGATAGTGCAAAATCACTATTGTCCTAAATTCTGTAAAGCTTCTGGATATTATCAGAGTAGTTTAGTGATTGGCAGATGGCAACACAGCTGGTAGGACATGGCTTATTCCAGTATTGCTGGTATTATTTTATTTTCAATTATAACCCTGGGATCATTTAAAATCACATTTCCCTTATACTAATATGAGTTCGAGCATAATGTTGGCCATTTTAAATAGTCTATAAGATGAGCTAGTTGTTGAATGAGAATTATAATAGATATTTTATATAACTTTATTCCAGATATTATTGCTTTCCATTTTCATCCTAACCAAGCCATAATTACTCATTAGGTTAGAAAGATTATATATTTTACCCTTCAATACTATTTATGTATTTTTGAATGCCCTACCTTTATTATTTTCACAAATAACTCACGACAGCAACATCTTCTCCCTTCTATTTCCGCACAACAATCCTATGAGATGAATTAGCTAGAGAGAGTCACTGGCCAAAGTTACCCAGCTGGCTTTCATGGCCAAGGTGGAACTTGAACTCACTGTCTTTTACTTAGTAACCCAGTGCCTTAACCACTAGTCCAAACTGACTCTCCAATCTAAAAACAGCCTCTTTTCACTATTTGTTCATTTTCACTATTACCACTGAAACCATTTTGCCACAGCCCACTACCAGGCTTGAACCTTTGGAACTGTGTCATGGAAGCGATAGGGGAGTGCACATGTGCACATCCCCACTTGCCCGAACAACGGGCAAGCACATGCACACATATTATATTTCCACAAGCAGTGGGCACACATGTCCCCCATTGTGCAAATGGACCTTCACATGCTCGCCATTCACACAGAACTCTCCGTTTTTGATATTGAATGCAAATGTTTTATTATTATCTCCATAATTTTGATACAGTACGATTCTATTATAAGTCCCTATCTGGAAAAGACTGTATACAATGCTTTCATTGCTACCTAATCTGCAGTTTATAAAGCCCTTAAACATGGGGTATTTGTGACAGGAGCAGAATGTGGAATTGCTTGGAGACACGTTTGCAATGCCCACAAGACCTGACATCTACTTAAATATGTAACCAGCCATTAAACTTTGTGGAACAAAAGCAGAATTTGCTGGTACAATTGAATAGATTAAGATCTCAATTCAAGGTGTACCATTGTTCTTTCTGTCAATTAATCTAACCTGACCACCTGGCATTTGTTTTCTGGGTACCATTTGAAATTATCTACTAATTTCAATTACTTAACAATGCGTAAAATTGCAAACATGTTCAGTGGCACTGTATTCCCATTGCATAAACCTCTTCACTTGGGCATATGCATAATGAAAACCCTGTTGAATCCATCATAAAATCCAGAGATTTTTCAAGTTTCAGAACTGAATGTTCAAATGTTGTTGCTTGCTTCCTTTTCTAACCAGACAGAGGAAGCTGCCAAGAAACTTTCTGGGCGCACAGCCCCTTTCCGTATTAGTACAGGAGTGTATATATTTATAGCATTTTACCAGAGTAGCTGAAAATTAGATCAAATGCTGATTGTTTTATCCTAATTAAATTATATTCTTAAGTACATGTAATTTTCTTTTCTCATACACACATAGTTTATGAGAAAATTAAAGCTCTAAAGAGAGGAAGAAGAAATGGAAAGTGTGTGTTGTTCAGCTTCCTTCGGGTATTATCCCACATCATTGTAGTGCTTTTAAAGTTGTAGCAACGTTTCAGCAGAATCTCATCTGCCATCATCAGGCACAAGAATCCAGCCTAACCAAATTAAATACAGATGAAGCTGACAGAATAAGACACCAGGTTACTCACATCTTATGCACAACGAAACCACCAAAAAGTAATTTGCAAAAAGATGAATTCAGAGCACTACAAACCCTGAAAAATGATAACAGCATAATAATACTCCCAGCAGACAAAGGAAATGCAACAGTAGTAATGGACAGAAAAAACTATGAAACAAAATTGACAGACCTACTCCAAGACTCCACATACAAACCTATAAACACAGACCCAATCACATATCTGGAAAAATTAACCAAGAAGAAAATTATAACCAGCCACATAAGCAAAGAAATCCAACAGACGATCATCCCAAGAGAAAAATCTTCTAGATGCCCCAAATTATACGGTCTCCCAAAAATACACAAAGAAGGCATACTTCTCAGACCCATAGTCAGCTCCAAAGGAGCACCATTACAAAACCTAGCTAAATACTTAGCAAAACAACTACAGCCCCATGCTGAAACCGCAGCTTCATATGTACAAAACTCATACCACTTCTTAGAAATGATCAAAGATCTACACGTGGAACAAGAAGATCTGCTTGTAAGTTTCGATGTGGTTTCACTATTCACTCAAGTCCCAATAAAAGAAACTCTTGAAATCATCAAAAATAAATACCAACCAGCTAAAGACCTCATGGAACTAACAGAACACTGCCTAACCAACACATATTTCATATACAAAGGACAAAGATACAAGCAAATTGAAGGAGCCCTATGGGATCACCACTGTCACCCGTCATTGCAAACCTGTTCATGGAAGAATTTGAATCCAGAGCCCTGGCTAATGCCACCCACAAACCCAAACTATGGCTAAGATACATCGATGACACATTTGTGATTTGGCCCCATGGAAAAGAAAACCTAAACAATTTCCTAACACACCTAAGCAGCACACACCCCAAAATCAAGTTCACCATGGAAACGGAAATAAACAAACAACTACCATTCCTAGATGTACTAATCTACAAAAGAACAGATGGCACACTGGGACACACCATATACCAGAAGAAAACATACACCAACCGCTACCTCAACGCCCAATCCCACCACCACCCAGCACAGATAAATTCCGTGGCTAAAACACTAATTACCAGAACCAAACGCCTGGCAGACAAGACACATATAAGGACTGAACTATGCACCCTGACTAAAGTATTGACAGCCAATGGCTTCCACAAAAACAAAATCACCAACTTGATGCACAAAAACACACCAAGACATAACAGAGACCTAGAAGATCAACAGACCTATAGAACAGCTGTCTTGCCCTACATAAGAGGTACTACAGATAAAATCAGTAAGATACTACACAGGCATCACATCAAGACTGCCTTCAAAACAGACAAAAAAATAGCAGCCATCATTAAAAACCCCAAAGACAAAATTGACCTGGAAAACCAAGGCAAAATACGAAGTTCCCTGTACATCATGCCCGGCCACATACATTGGACAGACCAATAGAAGAATAAGTACCCGCCTAGATGAACACAAAAATGCAGTAAAAAAGCTGGAACACACCTCCTCACTAGTCCAACACATGAAAACCACAGGTCACAACATCAACTTCAATGGCACTAAAACCCTTGCCACTATAGAAAACCCCAGCCACAGAATCATCAGAGAAGCCATAGAGATTGAAAAAAGACCTGAAAGCATGAATAGAAGAGATGATTCCAGCAGACTGTCAATCATTTGGAAGCCTGCACTCTCAAATAGAAAGATCTTCACACCACAAACCAGGCAAACACCTGAGCACAAACAGACTCCCTCTGATGCCTCCAACTCAAACACCCCCCCACCAGGCACCCAGGTGAAACCTGGCTTCCTAATAGATAATAGCCGTCCTTTCACACGAAGCGAAGCTGCACTGAAACCTCCAACACAGGAACAGAGTGTTGCCAGCCAATCAAAGCCACAAAACAGACAAAGGAAACCAGAAACACCAATCAATCAAACTCCAAGTCCAATGAACACAGACCCAGGCTCCTAGCCAATCAGAATAGACCAGCCTCGAATTTGAAACCAGGAGCTGTGAGACCCACATCCATACAGAAGCCTGATGATGGCAGATGGGATTCTGCTGAAACGTTGCTACAACTTTAACAGCACTACAATGACGTGGGATAATACCCGAAGGAAGCAAAACAGCACACATGTAAGTACCCACGAAAGCTTAAAAAAACAAATATATATATATATATATGTATGTATGTATGTATGTATGTAGTGGGATTCAAATTTTTTTACTGCTGGTTCTGTGGCCGTGGCTTGGTGTGTGTGGAGCAGTGGAAGGATACTGTAAAATCTCCAGTCAGAGGTAGTATTTGCTTGTTCTCTGAAGCTTACAGAGGCCATCTTGTATATCTTCTAAGAAAGGCTTCCTAGTAGTTTTCCAATGCATGCACCTAGCATGCAGAGAATGCATGCAGCTAGCAAATGAAAAATCCACATGTTATTCCCAGTGTTGGTTCAACTCAGCAAGCTAGGAGAACGCCTATTCATTTGATTTCAATGTTAAAAGTATTTATGACTTTTACATTAGTGATTAGTACTGTAACAAGAAATTTATATGAAAGACAATTGAATTTTATCCCCCTGGCTGTCTATTTAGCAAAAAAAGATGCAAATTTGTTTAATTTTAGAAGGTAAGGAATAAGTTGGTGATGGATCCAAAGCATTTTACTCATGGCAGGGTAGACAATGCATGAGTCTCATCATGCACCAAATCTATGTACCCAAGTATGGGTCTCATCAGCTATGCTTTCACCTAGTCCAGTACAATTTGCAAAAGTACTCAGCTAAAGTACTCTGGAAATGTACAATTGCATTTGCATTATTTCTCTGTATCATTTACCATTTACAGAGAGAGAGATGTTTCTTTGCCTGCATTTGTATGGTGTGTGTATGTTGTTATATGTGCTGTGTTCGTGAGCTTATGAGAAACAGATAATTATATGTGTGCTGTCTTCTTTTGAGGTTTGTGGCATATTCTCTTGCTCTAAAAGGTACAAATATTTCCTACAAGCTGTTCTTGGTGCTTAATTTCTTGCTTATGTAATACATTTTTATGTGGTTTGGTTCCTCTATGTGTAAATTATTATTTATGTTCTGATTCTGAAATAGAGCCAATAGTACTAAAACTTGGTAGCAAGATCCTACATATGACAGCTTTATACGTCAGTGGGTAAAGTGATGCCCTCTAGATAGTTACATGCTTCTTAATTTTTAGATAGTATCACTAATAGTTGGGATTTATGATACTTAATGATTCAAACTATTTGGAGAGCACTCCTAATAGTGCCCTCTTTGGGTGTAGCCTCCAGTCTTTCCAAAATTTGGTACCAATATATAAATTTGCAGTGTTTAATTTGATACAATATAACTAAATAAATAGGGGATAATCATATTAACTCTATTTAGTGCAATCTATGTTCTGTTCTTGTCTCTAGAATATCTCTCCCAGGACTAAAATAACAGTATCTCTCTGCTTCAGATGAGCACAGTTTATTTTGTAGTGTATGAGCACAAGTTATTCACCTCTTCATGCTCAGCCTTCCAGATACAGTAATTAAGAACAATTACATAGCATTATGCCCATTTAAAAAGGATAGATTTTTAACTTAAATATTATGTGAAATTCAGTTCTGTTAATAACATTACTATATTCATTAAGACTGACTAAAATATCTTGGTTTTGTAATTTGATGTTCAAGATAACCATGATTTGTGGGGAGTGGGGGGGGGAGTAAGGAGCAAAACACTTTCCCCACATCAGCAGAAACTATAAAGGCATTTGGCAGCAGACAGTTGAGCCAGACTGAGGATGAAGAGATGACGTCTACAGAATATAGATCCTCTTGACTTGGAAATCATGTTTGTTTCCACTGTGCTAGTTATGCAGCCCTGCCAACTCTCATGGTTCTGCCGTGAGTCTCATGATTTTTTATCATTTCTCACGGTCTCACGACAAGGCTCCTCAATCTCACACCGAATTTAAAACGCTTTTTTTTTTTTTTCAAATTTGGAGGTCAGCTTATATGCGAGTATATACGGTAATCGTTTTTCTTCCTGTCTGTCCGTCATTTTGAAAGGGGAGTAGGCCCTGGGAACGAGGCTAGTTTCCCAGTAGTCTTTGTAAGTTCAGCGCGGGAAAGCAATCGCAATCGTATAAACATGGCGAAAAGAGGTGGTGATTTTTCAATAGAAGAAAGAAAGTTGCATCTTCTTACAACAGGGAACACAAATAAAACATTTAAATAAACTGTTAATGACTTTCCTCGATGGAAAAGGGGTTTGTTTAATCTTGATTGGGAAAAAATTAGAATCTCACTATTTTTTATAGAATCTCCAGATTTTTTTTCATGGGTCTCCAGATTTTCCTTTATCAGGGGTTGGCAGGTCTGTAGTTATGTACCACATAGACATGAACACCAGCATTAATTCATCCTCAGAAAAAAACATGGCCTTGCAAATGCTATTTAATTATTTAAAAATCATAATCGCTTCGCTCTTTTGAACTAAAGCCCTAAATCTCTGCAGCTTTTTTAACTGAAATGAATAAATTATGGAGCCTGACACTTAATGCTCTTTGTTTGTTCTGTCTTTTAATTCTAAACAAACTGTTAACTTTAATGAAATAGATTTGTCACATACTAGAGCAGAAATATTGTGAACAAGACAGTGAGCTGCATCCAAATAAAGAGAATTGGAAACATTTCAGAATTCAGTATAAGATTTAAAAAACATACACAGTTTAAAGGAGTATTTTCCCATACTTAATTCAGCGCACCACCAAGAAAGCTTCAATGAACCTTTATTTAATGGGATTGGAAGAACATGCCTGTTATTGGTTGGTAGAACTACCAATCAATGTGTAATGTGTAATAACATGTGGCATCTCCTCACAGAAGGATGGAACTAGAGAGAGGGATTTCAATAGTAAATGAAAGACAAGTCCAAGGGAGTCACAGAATTCCAGCTCTGAAAACACTTTCTTCTTCAAAGTTAAGAATAATTTTATATCTGAGGTTTGCTAGTATTGACCAGATAAAAATACCTTGCAGAGTTGAACCAGTTTAAAACACATATTAGCTATTTAATAAAAGTCCATTTATTCCTCTGTTTTGTATTAACCAAGGGTTGGCAATATTGCACATTCCCCCCATGTTAATCCTTACCATACTATCATGTACAGAACTAAAGAATTTCTAAGACAGACAACGAGATTCCCCCATTCCAAACAAAAACATTTTATATCATAGCATTTGATATCGTAATGCACTCAACATGAAAAACACCAGAAAGCTTCACGTGGTTCAGTGGCCTGAACAGTTTGACACAAATCAGATTTGTGCATGTGTCACCTCTTTCAATTCAAGGTGCTCTTTAAAGCCCTGCATGGCTTGGGGACAGGCTATCTGAAGTGTTAGGGATAACATTGTTCACCCTAACTGTTTTAGGTGAAATACTAACTATGAATCATAGTTAGTGTATGTAGCTTTAAATGTAAAATAGCAACTGTGGGTGTGGTTATGAAAACCATATAAAAGTAGCAAGGCTACAGCTTGATCTCTCTCTCTCTGGCTTTGATGATCCCTGATTACTGCTTGGAAGCAAGACTGCATTGCTCGAACGGGAGAGACAACAACGGACTGATTTATGTGAACTGACAATAGGATATTCTACATGGACTTTGCTAACTGAATATCCCTGAATGGACTGACTACATGGTAAATGAATATTGGACTGTTTTTGACTATGCTATAAACTTATACTGGAATAAAATATATTCTTGATAGCACAAGCGTATCTGTTATTTTTACTGTATGTTAATAAACATACAAGCTTAGCTCACTCATTTATCTGTGTGCCTATCTGACTAACGCTGCACATTCTGTTTAGCTTGTCTACCTAACCCTGGTTGGGGAACCCAGGCTTAACATGAAGAATTGCCAGTGCCTTTACCCTATTACATCTTCATGACCTACCAGGATTGGAATGCAGCCTATGTTGCAAGTCCTATCTATTAGAGATGTACATCTGCTGGGACCACAAAAAGGGCCTTCCTGCTAGTGGCCCCTTCTCTATCATTACCTCCCTCCCATGATTGTCCCGCATCCTCTTGCTTTTCCAAAAGTCATGGTTTTTATGGGGGCTATGAAAGGAGATGGACTTGATCAAGCCTGTGTGGTTAAAGTTCTCAGAAAGTACATAATTGGCAAAGAGAGATGCAGAAGAGAATAGACAATCTTTTGTTATAAAAGCTAACAAACCAGCAACTAGGTGTGGCAAATTTTGGTGAATGAAAAGGCAGTTCCAGTAAATAGGCTTAAGATACAGAAGGATCTTGACAGACTTGAACATTGGGTTCTATCTAACAAAATGAAATTCAATGGTGAAAAAAGTAAGGTTCTACATTTAGGCAAGAAAAATCAAATGCACAAGTACAGTATATGTGGTACCTTGCTCAATACTAGTAACTGTGAGAAGGATCTTGGAGTCCTTGTGGAAAATCATTTAAATATGACCCAGCTGTGTGCAGCAGCTGCCAAAAGAGCTGGCACAGTTCTAAGGCTGCATAAACAGAGAGATAGATTCAAGATAATGTGAGGTGTTAATACTACTCTGTAATGCCTTGGTAAAGCCACACTTGGAATACTGCATCCAGTTTTGGTTGCCCTGTTGTACAAAAGACGTTGAGATTCTAGGAAGAGAAGAGAAGAGCAACAAAGATGATTAGGGGACTGGAGGCTAAAACATATGAAGAACGGTTGCAGGAACTGGATATGACTAGTTTAATGAAAAGAAATGAATGAAAGGGACTAAGATAAATTTCCAAGAAAATATCAAAGATAAACCAGTTTTCCTCAATTGCTCCAGACATTATTTTGAAACTGGCAAAAATAACAGTTCAGTTAGCCTTGACAATACCCATACCTTATTAATTGATCAGAAGTGAGAAAAGGATATGCTAAAAATTAAAAGCATCTTTCCCAAGACTGTTGGGCAGCATCTTAAGGTGTACTGTAGTTTAGTAAGAACTGTAATAGGTGTTTTCCAAAGCATAATGGCACTATGGCTATGACTCTCTGGAAGTCTAGTCCTAGCTGGGTAGAATGATATCTTTTCCATCTGGTAGTTTCCCTGATGAGATGTTTGTTGATGTCACACAATAGAAATCCACTTGTGAACAGTTTGGTTTGATTACTTATGATTATATATGATCACCCAGGCATCAACAAAATATATCTGGCCAATGAAGGTGAATTAAATCACAGAAAATTAAATCACATGAATAGACAGAAAGAAAGAGAATTACAGTGAGAAAGACCAATAATGGGAATCTCAAGCAAAAGACTGACTGTTTGGAAATGAAAAATAGTACAGTGGCGCCAGAGTGGTACAAATTACTGAAAAGCCAGAACAATAATGACTTCTTTGCTCTTTTTATATACAAATTAAGAGGGGGAGATTTTAAAAACTTGGCCCTTTCCTTGCCACCTTAATATTTGTGACTTCCTGGATTTTAGCAATACTCATAAGAAGACCTATTAAACTTTCAATTTGATTAAAGAATGAAATGGAAGGAATTAGAAAAAAACAGGATTTGTAATGTCATAAAATGTGATCTAAACTGTGGAAGAGAAGAAGGCTGGGCTAACATTTTTTTGTGCAAGGAAAATCAGAATGGAAGCCAGAGTTAGTTAAGAATATGCATTAGGAAAAGTGCAGCAAAGACTGAGAATACTTTACATAATGTATTTATTGTAAATACATTTGGTCATTATTGTTTAACAAAAAAACCTTAGACTCATTTTATAGAGAACAAACAGGGTAATCAGAGTCAGAAATTTAATGCAAAACTGAATACCAATTCAGAGAAGTATCTTGTCTTTTGTTTCTTTTATAAAAACACCATGGCCTGACTCAATATAAAATTTTAAAAATAGGCAAATGCTGTGTTTTGGGTTAAATGAGATGGTATATTTGTTTACATGCAAGAGAAAAGAGAGACACTTCTAAAAGGGAGTTAGAGCACCATTAACATATGGTAGTTTCTCAGAAGAACAACAGGCTTAGTTCCTGCATTCAGGATGGAAAATTGTCAACCATGGGCTGCAATTTAAAAAGCACAGCATTCAAAATTGAAAATGGCATCACTGGGAGCACCTTTAAAAATGTGTGTGTGTGAGAGAGAGAGAGAGGGAGGGAGGGGAGAGAGAGAGAGAGAGAGAGAGAGAGAGAGAGAGAGAGAGAGAGAGAGACTCAACTAAAGGGAAAACGGGACTGAGGAAGCACCTGACTCAGCTGCCAAATTCTTTGCCATCGTAACTTCCGAGTCCTAGAAATACAGTTGACCTCAAGTAATAAATTTCCCTAAAACCCAGACATACTCTTGGCCTTACTCCCAAATTCACAAAAGAAACCATTTCTTACTGAAGGATCTTATTCATACTGACTCAACTCCTAAAATGTTTTATCTTAGGTGGCACTTTTAACACACACCCGCTACTGGATTAACTGCCTCTTTGCTTTAAAAGTTTCTAGCTAATCTAGTAAAATCCCATAAATAGCAAGAGGCTTTGGTTCCTTACATTCAGACAGGAAAAAGACTCAGAAGAAACCACATTATCATTAAAGTCATAGTAACATCCAGACAGAAGCTAGCAAAACACTAGTTTTTACATCTTCTATCAAAGTGCCTGCCGTCCCTGACTTCAGTGGAGTACAGAGCTTTCAAAACAGACCAAGAAAGACTGGAAGACAAAATTACTACCATTTCAGTATATACCATGTCCTAACATCAAGACTTGCTGTTCTCTGACCTTCATCAATGCACTGCTTACCATACAAATTTCATATTTCCTTTTCATTCATTATATACACATACAAGGAGAGGGAGGGAGGGAGAGGGAAAGGGAGAGAGAGAAATGGCCAGCTTAATTCTTATCACAAACAGAGAAGTTGCTAGGCTATCTAAAAAGAAAAACACAGACAAGGCATTTAGAAAAAAAATTTTTTGCCTGATTTCATTGGAAACAGTGATCTTGTTTAACTAGCTATTTCATGTAAACTCTGTCTTTATTTCATATGTGTTCCTTATTTCCAAAGCTTTTAGCCTGCTTAAATTCAAAACCAAGAAGAGCATGAGTGTAGTTATTACAAATAAGGTATTGCCAATCCTTAGCTAACAATTGAGTGTTAAACTCAATCCTTCAGTGTGGTATCAGGGACACCAGGGAAGACAAAATTTTCAACTGAGGAGGAAGATTGAATAAAAGAGCTCTTAGCTAATTCATGGCTCTTCCAATTTGGCCAAGAAAAAAAAGAGTCTATTTGTAGATAAATAAGATAAATACACATCTATCTTACTGCTACAAATAAGACTGGTTTTTTTTAAATAACCAAGTTCTTAAACAGAAGGCAGAGATGCAGTTGCAGTCTCTGGTTATATTTCTTTTGATTTTAAGTTGGTTACAGATTATACAGTGTCTACAAAATCCAGCTGCAGCTATGTCTGAAGGACAATTGAGTACAAAAAAAGCAAGACAAGCCTGAGGTCAGAGGGCCATTGATAAGATAATAGCACAAGATGTAACAAAAAAAATAGACCAGGGTATTCAGAAGACTCAGCAAATTCCCCATATAAGTGTTAACAGCTCTTGCATGTTGTTACTGTAGCATCTTCCTAATTATGTAACAATGCAGCAACTCTCAGAAAACAGAGATGTTTAAAACAAACATGCCAATAATTTTCGTTCATTCCATTTCAACATTTGAAAAGTAAATGGTATTTGAGAATTTACTAGATATTGATGCCTTTGTGAAGTAGCCAATAAATTACTAGAATATTCAGCACAATATATTGAATCGTGCTTTCTGAAACTGATAGGAGCGCTAACAGAGAGTAACATAGGATGGGAAAGTGTACTTTGGAAGTGGAGCAGAAAGCACACTTTGAAGTGACTCTGATAGTGACTGAGAGATTAATAGAGATTGAAGTTGTCTGTGAAGGGTCAACCAGAAAATGTGGATGAACCCAAAGAGTCTCTTTAACCCATAGGCAGGCAGTGCTCCGGTGACAGATGTATGATAGCTGCTTGCTTCATCTAGCACAGGAGTGTCAAACTCGATTTCATTGAAGGCTGCACCAGAGTTATGTATGACCTTGGGACACGGGGGTGGGCATGGCCAAGGTGGGCATGGCTAGCCCGACATCACTCATAATTGAAGGTGACTGTGGTGGCCAGAGCACTTTATCAGCAAAAACCGGCTCGTGAGCTCTGTTTTTGGCTGCCAGCGGCTTCCTATAACTCTCTGCCAGTGAAAACAGAGTTGGGGAGGGCCACCCATGGCCTTCCTGAGCTCCATTTTCATTGGCAGAGATATCATGGACCAGTCCAGGGTGGTCCCATGGGCCAGATCTAAACACCCCATGGACCAGATCTGGCCCCCGGGCCTTCAGTTTGACATCCCTGATCTAGCACAACTGAAAATTGTCACTATATAGCCAATTGGGTAGCTAAGCTTAGATCATAAAAGTTTGCCAGCTTTCAGCAATTTAACTGCCAAGTGATATTGGATGCTCATCTAGGAGCTTAAAAGAGGGATTTCTGAATTCCACAATTCCATAATTGTGAGTGTGAAAAAACTAAAATAAGGCTATAGCTCAGACTTAGTGATTTTGATGCAAATACTTTTTATTTGCTACAGGTACAAAAATCCCAAACTTTAGAGTAGAAAATTCAGAATAGTTATTGCAGTCCTTCAGAACAAAAATATTGCATGACTAACTTGAATCTTCTTTCTTCTTCATAAGGCATGAAATACTACATCTAGGTATTTAAAGTAACTGATCTTTATGGTACTCTTACCAATAGAATATATACAGTACTTTTGGCCTTTTAGGAAGATGCCTCCTACTAACAAAATGGAAATTTACTGGAAATTATGATGGAAATGAAAAACATTTAGTTTTTCTTGTTTTGCATTTTTGCTACAATTTGGAATATATTTATTGTGTAGGTTTATAGGACTCACTACTTTCCTGATAAACGTTAACTATATATTTATCGCTTTAATTTTGTTGAACATTGCAAATTTGCATTTTTTTATTAAATAGCAACATTGACCATCATTTCACATGGAAAATCAGTTTATAAACACAATGATAATGTAATGGCTGTGGTTGTGATAATGATGGGGTGGAAACTGAAAACTATGCAAGACTTCCAGAACTCATAATGGTCAGGGTAATTTGAATGTGACAACTAAAATATGCCTGGGCATATCATATAAAGGGCAAATTTACTTCTTATTGGTTACTTAATACCAAGAAACCACAAGGGAGCAAACTTGTAGACGTTGCTTTCAATTAATACAGAGAAAGAGAACAGAATCATTAAAGTAATGGAATAATCAAAAGAGTGACAACTCTATTGTACTGGAGTAGCGATAATAAGCAGGGTTTTCCAGAAACAGTCAAACATCAGTCAAAGTTACTATCTTGCTTTCTCCTTTTTCCTGTTCTCCTAAAGCATGCTTTTTGTTTGTAGTCTTATTTAAAGGTTATAATCTGACTGCTTCCGGGACAGAGCCTGGTGGAGCCATTATTTTTTTCTGTTTTTACATTCCCTTTCCTATAAATACAATGATACTGAATCTAGAAACATACTAGTCCCTTCTCTTGTATCAACATGACACAATTCAAATACAGTTCTGAGTTGTTATTTTTCTTAGATGAAAGTTTTTCCACCAGCTAATATTTACAGCACATTTTCCTGATCTAAAGAAGAACAAGTCAATGGAACTTTTTAATATTTTTAGAACATTCTCCTTTGAGACCACAAGCCAAACAGTATAGCATTGTGCTAGTACATGGAGCTAAATATAGACAGACCGTCTACCTTCATTGCAGAAAATATGAGAATAAATATGGAGAAATAAATTTTACATTCAGAATTTTCCAAAACAATACCCAAGTTCAACATTAAAAAGATATTACCCAAAAAATAAAGAAGCTACATTTTAAAATTTAAAAATTTCAGTACAAATTCAGTATAATATTACTTTATATTGCATTCACATACATATACACATATGTACTGGATATGCAAACTCTTAAACTATGTTGATCCAACTTCAGATACAAAATACAAGTTGCTTTCTATATTCTTGGCAAAACTTTTATGTTTTCCACAGTTACTTCCTGAATTATCCAGAAGCCTGTGCTTGAATACAGACTGCTATTAGATCAGGAGTAAAATAAGTTCCCAGAAAGCAAAGCAACAGTTATATGTGTGAAATAGAATGGACTCTAAATTACCTAGCAAAAAGAAAGGTCAAACGTGTAATGGCATATAAAAGTGGATTGCTTTGAAAACTGTTAGCTCTTAATCAATTAATATTTTTATTGATATGTAAGAGATATTTCTTTCATATCTGTTAGAAGAAACTGTCGTCATAGTAATTTAATATTTTAGCACCATGTTAATAATTCATGTACGATTCCCATCTCTAACTGTATGAGCTAACTACACTGTAAATACAATGCTGAAAAATGGTTCAGGTCCACTTTTTCTTTATGCTTTGATAATAAAGAGGAGTTAATCACATCTATAATAAAATAACTTCAATTGATAATAGGAAGTTGAAACAATCAAACAATTGCTTATTGGAAATTAAAGGAATAATTGTCAAGAAAGCCTACAGAGCTTCAGCTCAGAAATGATATCAGGACGATAATCAGGAAAATGAGTAAAGAATGCAAAGAAGACAAAATACATCAAGGCTTTCTTCAAATATGTCAAAAGCAAAAACAAGACGAAAAATGGAGAGGCACACTGGTTATTTAAATCAGAGAAATATTAACAGACGATGAAAAGCAAAGCTTTAGATACAATAGGATTTCATATTGTATTCTCTTTGCAAATTGTTAATGAATCATTTGAAAGGCTTTATAATAAGATAAGTTTCTAATTGTGTAGCTCGTCATACTCATTTTCTATTGATTCTATTGATTCAATATTTTTATTAATGGCCTAGCTATGATTATAAAATTTGTGAATAACACAACAAGGTGTGTCTGGACATGTTAGGCTGTGAGAAAGAAGTCCTTCAATAGAAGATATGTAAGATATTACACATTAGCCCAGTGTGAGAAAATTGCTAGAAAGTCTAAGGCAGTTCCTAGCTGTATTAGAAAAAGCATGACAACAAAGATTTATGAAGTCTTTATTCTACCCTGCACTGTGTAAAAGTCTGGGCACCACATTTCCAGAATGATACTGGTAGGGTTAAAAAAAAGCTATCTAAAGGGAAGGCAAACTAAAGGATGACATGCCCTGTGAGTAAAAGCTGCAAGAGACTAGATTGTTAAACATGAGGAAAAGAAGATCAAAAGGGGACTTGTCAGTTTTCAGGTGTCTAGAAAAATCCCATAGAGAAGAATGGCAGTGTCCCATTGCCATAGAAACCAAGATTAGAAATTAGATACAAGCTGTAGGTTCTTAGATTTTGCTCAAAAGTAAGGAACAACTTTCTGGTTGCAATAGCTGTACAGTATTAGAAGAATCTACCTGAAAGGATGGCTTCTTCATCCCTGAAAATTTTTAAGAGGAGGCTGGACAGCCTCCTCTTAAGTATGCTTTCATTTGTTTTCATGCACATTGCAGACAATTGAACTGGATGATCCTTGTCAACTCTTCCAATTCTACAAGGCTATGGTTTTATAACACGCTATGTACAAAATGCCAGTGGAGTGTTACCATATTTTATTCCAATTACTGGCCATGATGGTAATATACCTACAAATATTTCAACCACAATCATATTTCCTGCTTGTGGCTCTTGGAGCAGGTATAAAAATGTCTAGACTTGTTCAAATATATAGCCTTCAGTCTCCTTGCTGTGGTTCCATGGAATGTGTAAGGCTCAATGTGTAAGGCTCACTCAGCTGTGAACCAAATATTTTCAAAGAATTAAAAAAGGTATCGCATTGCTAGCATAAAATAAATATAAATATGTACATGACAACTTTGTTTCCATTTATTGGGAAGGATGGTTTATTAAACTTAATGGGATTCCTTTTGGAGAAATTGAAATACTAAATAACTACCATAATACACACTGGAGCTAAAATAGAATTGTCACAATGAACATTATATTTTATATTTCAGGAAGCAAATACATATATTTGGTCTTTTAAAATATTGGATAATTCAAAGGGACATGGTTTGCACACATACCTTATTATGAAGATAACTAGGTCACAATCTTTTCCAATTTGGACCCTCAAAAGATGTATTGGAATTATAATGTACTTGGAATTCTGGGAGTCATAACACATCTAAAGGACACCTTCAGGCAAACTGGATTATATCAGTAAATGAATATATCAGAGTGAAGATTTTGCCTTGTGTAGTCAAATTCTGTATAGTTAAAAACACAGCTTCATTATTTGAATCTGATAAAGTGAAAGAATCCCTGTGGAATTTACTCTGCTAGTTGTTGCTGATTATAGAGGGTGGGACTCATCTCCATGTCAAAGCCATTGAGCCAGCGCTGTTTGAAGACATTTCCATGATCATGTGGCCAGCATGATATCATGGAACGCTGTTACCTTCCCACCATACACTGGTACATATTTCTTTACTTGAATTTGCATGCTTTCAGATTGCTAGGTGGGTAGGAGCCAGGGTGAGGATGGGAGCTCAGTCCATTACAAGGAGCTCAGGTCTTGAACCCAGGCAGCCAATTTTCCAGCTGACAAGCCCAACCGCTGAGCCTTAATCTGATAAGACAACTGTAAAAATTGTCTTCTCCCTAATTTTCCCCAAATCAACCTTTTACCTGTATTTAGCAAAACCAAAAAGCTTTCCTCAAGTATGAAATATCATTATGATTTGGAAACAATCAAGCTAAAAGGTTACCATTCATTTAATTTATAGAATAAATAGTACTAAAAAAAAAACCATGTGTGTGTGCATTCCTGAACAGAATCCCTATATCAATAATAGTTCTTAAAATACATATATTATTCTTGGCTGTCTTTCCTATCTTATCAGAGAGGGTGAGATATTTACATTTCTCCTTTTGAGAAACAGTCTAGTTCTTTTCCAAGAACACAAACCCACTTTAAACTGAAGATGATTGACATTGCAAATAATCATTCTTTCCAAAAAAAGGCCTTACAATATTTCTGGAGGAATCCCATGATACAATTCCTTTGAGTTTTTACTCAAAGTATAATGTATAGTGAATGGAAATAGGAAAAAAAAACAGGGAAAATCACTGCCCTGAGTACTTTTAAATGATAAGAACAGTGAGGTAAACGATAATTTTCCATATACTGAGGCTTTAAGAGATAACTTGTGTCAGAAAATTCACTATCAAAGATAAAGCGTAATAGAAAGACTGATCTAACCTCACACTATCTGTTATGCTCACACCATATTTTTAATACTCTTATAGTTTAGCTGCAATTCATGCATGGAGATAAATCAGCAGTTGCATGCACATGTATGAACTGGCTCCATGGATGGCTTTTATGTTATTGCCTGTAAGGAAAAGATGATATGCAAATCATGGATATTATCATGACAGCACCTCCTATATAGACTTAGCACTGGATGCAACTATTGGCAATATATTTCACAGTGGCCAAGAAGTACATTTTCTACCTCCTTATAACAATTAAATGAAGAATATAAAATAATCACATCACTTTAGACGAGAGTCAGATAAGGTTTAGTAATCCTAAAAGACAACATTATTAAGATATTATAAATAAATGTATGGATTTAAAAGCAATACAGTGGGCTGGTGGCAATTTCCCTAACTCTAAAAATATATTAAATAAATCTATGCAAGGTGTTTAGCTATGAGAGTTTTTGGAACTTAAGTAATATTACCCCTGAACATCAATTGTTGGAAAATAATAGCCACAAGGTATTATTTCATTCAAATACTACATGCAGAATTCTGATATCAATCTGGTTGAATGTGGTGTGAAGCAAGATCCTAAGATTAAATAATGCTTGGTCTGATATAGCTCACAATTTTTTATGTTCTTATTAAAAAATGTTTTCATCTGCCTATGGTACAAGAAGAACTTTTGGACATTATAAGGGGAAAGTCATGTTCTTTTTTAATATACATATATATAGCCACCCAAACTGAAATAAATATGTTAACCAGGCATGAATGTTTTTTCCCATGCAGTCCTCATTTTCCAGTGTAGCTCTATGCAGCTGAGATTGTTCTCTCCTGCAGTCCCTTGGATGCCAACTCTCTAAAACATGAACTCTAATATTCAATTGCTACTCTCAGAAGAAAATTCTTATCTCTAACCAAGCAGCTGATTAAAACAATGGGCATTTCCAGATAAAGAGCCTCTCCATCTATCAAGTCTTCTAATTCTAGCAGTACTGATTTAATAAAAGCTGAATTAATTATCTGATTTCCTTCCTGGCAGTAAAGTTGACCATAGTTAATTTGCAATACACAGCAAGAAATAGAAGATAATATTTTTAGTTCGGTATTGAACTGTGTGGTCTTTGGTGTTCTCTGAACTTGGTTGTTTTCTTGAAAACTTTTCACGATCAAACTAAATAACATCACCAGTACTCCAGTAATAGAGAATAAGGTTTGCTCTCCTTTTATATACTAATGGCTTGCCCTGTCAGTGTTGGTGAGAGTGTTTTGGATGGTTTCTTAATTGGATAAGAATGTGTGTTTCATTGGATAGGAAAAGACTGGTCAACTTTAGTAGAAATAACTGCAACTTTGAAGTTCCACACCCATATAGAAATAATAAGGGCATATCAAAATTTTATACAATTGCAGATCATTAGTTAATGATGCCGCCTGATTGCCTGAAGGTTCATTTCACACCAAAATCACAACTGTACCTTTTTAAAAATTGTATTTTAATACTTTTACTGAAACTAATCATGTACTTAACACAACCAACTTCAGTTAAAGTAGCTTCAGTTTTAGTTAATGTGACTTTCTAAAACTAACAGAGAAGTGGGTACACAATCTTACTTTCTTCTGCCCAATATATTAGCCTTTTATTGATTGTCCTACTCTCCATTATGCAGAGATTTGAAAATAATTTTCTTTGGTGTCAAAGGGGGCCAGGAAAGAAAGTATTATGTGAAAGAGTTGTATATGTATCTGTCAGTGAAATAAGACTTATATATTGTTCCATAGTGCTTTAGTGCTCTCTGAATGGTTTACAGAGTCAATATATTGCCCCAACAATTTGAGTCCTCATTTTACTGACCTCAGAAGAATGAAAGGTTGAGTCAACCTTGAGCTGGTTAGCAGTGGTCAGAGATAGCCTGCAATACTGCATTCTAACCACTGTGCCATCAAGGCTCTGAAAATAATGTAATAAAAATGTTCGGGCTGACTGCTCAGCTCACTGTGAAAGATCTCTGCTCATTTTGGTCTGTGAATATGGTCACAGCTGGGACACAATCCCTAATAAACTTGCTGAGAATCTCTAATTGTCAGAATTGCCACCTCATGTCTGTGTTTTGCAATCCTTCAGTGCCACTCTGCCATGGACCCTGGGTGTGAGGTTGGAAGCGAGAGCAAAACCTTGGGAAAAGGTGAAATGGATTAAACTGATGGAAAGAAGCATGCTTCTATGTCTTCAAGGTTGTTTCTCTGGGAGAAGAATTCATCTGCAAAACAGCCTACACTCAGAGTGACTATTTCACAAACATCACTTTTAAAATTGATTAAATGATGGTGGGACCAGCAATGGGAAGTGTCTAGGAGGTACATGAACTTCAGTTCTGGCTTTGCCTTACTGTATACTGCCTGACATTTAGTAAAACATACCATCTTTATCAAATGAAGTCAAGGATTGTTCCAGCTGATTTAGGCTTGATACTAATCAACATTCAGGCCAAAGTAAGGTTTTCTAGTCCTACATTAAATGTTCATGTTTATTATCTCAACAGGTTTTAAAATGCCTGCTCTAAACTATTGTTGTTGCTCTTGAATTTACACCAAAGTATTAAAGGTTAGCCTTATACATCCCTGAAAACATTAAATTTAGAAATACTCGGGACAAACTTTTAAATTCTAAGTTAAAACTTAGAATTTAATAGAAACTAGAAAAAAACAAGTGTAACTTTCATGGAACAGCAAAGCGTAGAGGAGATGAAGTTAAAACCAAGATTCTTGCTTGCTCTGGGATGTAAAGTAAATATTTAGAGAAGTGAATATGAAAATTATTTCATGCATTCTAGAAAGGAAAACATAAGGACGCTTACTTCAGAAAAAGTACCACTAGTCTCAGTGGGACAAAAATAAAAAAGAGTGGAAAGAGTTCTTTTAAACTCTATAAAATAGATTATAAGATAAAGAGATCTAAACAGAGATACCTTTCTTCCTAATGTATGCAAGAAAATTACCTATCTTTCTGTCTGTCTGTAATCATCCATCCGTCTACTATATGTATCAATCAACATGATAAAATTCACCAATGTACAAACCATAGAGACATATGAATCAGTTCCTAGAAATTATATTTAATTTGTTAATTTAAAGAAAACACAAAAACCAAGAAAGAAAAACTAACAAATATATTTATATATATATTTAAAATATATTAAATATATATTGTCATTTATTTGGAGCCTTTTCTTCACTTTGTTTATTGTTGCTGCATCATTTTTAATAGTAAAGTTAGATGGTAGGTAGCAAATTATAGTTGAAAAAAGGCCAGTAAGAGATAAGGAAAATAAAATGGAGTATTTATCAGGAACAGAACAAATCTGAAAAAGGAATAGAAAGATTTAATAAGATTTAATTTAAAAGTTTAATAAGGACTGAGAAGCTCAGGAATGTTAAGTTGAAAAAAGACAAAGAAAAGGGACAGAAAAAGAATTTTGAATCTTTTGCTTAAGATTTATACAGATTAAGCCTTATTACTGAATCTGAGAGGAAAAGATTGCTGACTATTACCTAGAGCTCTGAACAGCAATACATTTATTTAAAAATGAGGATGAATTGCTTTGTTAAATGTTTCATTTGATTATTTATGCAACACCTTCACCTTCACCTACTCCTATGTCATTAAAAATTACAATTCAGTAGCAAAATGCAGCACCACATCCCTTTCATTTAACAATGCAATCTATGCAGATCATTTGTACATAGATATTATTTCCAGTGAAATAAAACTGAAAGGCCTAGTTGACGTGCCCAGAGTACTTTATTTATTTGTATGCTTAATCCTATTTATAGAAGCCTCTTGTCAACAAGTACAAGCCCATGGCTTCCTGGAATGAAATTATTCCATATATGTTAATAGTGACACATCTCTTCATTCAAATCCTATTACAAATTGACCAAGCCCTACGGTGTTAGGAGATTTTTCTGAAGTTTGACAGAACAAACTCATTGACTATGTTTATTCAATCCCACCCTGCATGAACAGACTTTATTCATAGTCAAAGTATGAGTATGACAGTGAAAGCTATGCTGGTTTAGGTGACATCTGCATCAGTGGCATTTTAGGTGGTGGGTGGTAGGAGGGTTTTTTCCTCAATGGAACTCACAGGGCTTGATTAGGAACTACAGAACCAGGTTATTAAAAAAATCTTCACTAAAGTTACTTATTAAGAATCAATATGCTTTGGACAATACTGGAGAGAACATCAATTGCAACTATGACTTAGTGTTCTACTACTCAAATTAGGTATGAGTCTTTGTAGGAAAATGTAATGGATGGATGGATTGATATATTTATTTCTCAAGTTTATAAAATGTTCCATTATCAGAGACACTGAGAAAGTAAACTTTTGGAATTACCAATAATCTTAGCCATTCACATGGCTAAGGAAATTCACATATATTATTGTCATTTGGCTATGGTTCTTGTACATTATTCTGGTTCTGCTTTGAACTTTCTTCAACTTTTTGATTGGCATAATATAGTATTTGAGACATAGTTCTGACATGGGCAGTGGTCAACTTGACAGATGAACCTGTCAGAGTTTAGCATACTTCTATGATATAGTCATTTAATTACATTTTGTAATGCAAGCATGATAGCATGACTTAATATTAAAAAAGATTTGTATGCTGTTTTATGAAAGAACATGCATTATTTTATGCATTTTGTAAATAATTGCTATTTTATATTTATACTGTTAACAATAATTTAGAAATTCAAAAAACACTTCATGAATAAGAACAATTAAATATTTAAATAAACCTATAGAAGAGTTATATATTTATCTAGCTTTTAAAATACAAAAATTGTTTAAAATATGGAACTGTTCTTTGTGTGTGTTCAGCACACAAATATTATTATTATTAATATTACCTCTTCTGTGAAGAAGCAGTCACCTAAATTATACAGTGATATTTTTGCTTTGAAAGGATGAATGAAATTTACCTAATGTGGTTTATTGTTGGTTCTTTCTCATTTTATTTCACCTATTGTTTGTTCTGGTCCTGCAGTCCCATCATGTGTAAAATTAGATTCTCGGCTCCTTGAAGAAGAAAAAATCAGCACCTTTTTTTTGTTCTCAGAAAACTTCAAATTATTTTCAATTATGTAGGAAAATTATTAACATAAATGTTATATACTGCAGGAAATGAAAAAAGGTATTTCAATCTATTACAATAAATGAATCCTTGAGGAAAAATACTCTCAACAGCAAATTGAAACTAATAAAATATTTGCCAATAAAGACTAAAACTGACTGTAGAAACTGAATATCTCCTTCAGTTCAAAACATTGAATTTCTATAGAAAATGCCAGGGGTAAATTCAAAATGTCATGACCATATTTTTAAATCATTACTTGCTTTTTCTACCTAGTAGTATAGCATTTAAATTCACAATCGCTGTATTATTATGTAATGTTATGGAATTTGAATTGAGAAAATAAGCATTGACATGTGTTCATATTTTTCTAATATTTATTTATTTGAAAACATTTGGATACCACTTCTTATTAAAATATTTTTCATAGTATTGTTAGTCTTAAAGCTATGCAATACTGGTTTCCATCCCCAAAAAACCCATAGCATGTGTGCATAATTGGACGCGCTCAGCCAACCTTTCCAAAAGCTTGTCTTAATGGTTGAAATAAGCATTTAATACATTGAACGGTGGTAAGAGAAGGCAAACAATAAAAATTGTGAGAACAGAAAGGCTTTTGAGCAACAATAAGTCCAAACTACTATAGGAGAGAGATTGGCAGAGCTAGGGGAAGGAGTTAAAAAAGGTATGTGCTAATTCTGTGCAGGTGCCTACCATAGACTGAGAAAATTCCTGTGCATAGTCTTTAGTAATAGCACTAGATCTATATATCATTCCACAGTACTTTAAAGCACTCTTTGAGTTTTACAACATCAGCGTATCACCCCGATCAATTTGGGTCCTCATTTCATTGACCTCAGGAGGATAGAAGGCTGAGTCAACCTTGAGCCATTCAGGATCAAACTCCTGTTAGTTAGAAGAGCCCATGTCACACTGAACCAACGGATGCAAAGAGGATGTAAAACGGACAAAAAACCTTGCCATCCGTTCAAAAACGCGATGTACTCACTGCCTCCGTTTTGCTTCCTCTCTATCCGTCCAGCATCCATTTATTGACGTTTCATCCGCTCCTAAAGTTTTGGGCTGCCTAAAACTTTTGCGCGGAAAATGTATCCAGTTCGTCCATTCTGCATCCGGTACGCATCCGCTACGCATCCGTTACGCATCCTCTATATCCGCTTGGCGTCCGCTGCGCATCCGCGCAACTCGCATCCGCCTGGACACAGGGAGGAAGCGGAACGGACGCGGAACAGATGCAGAACGGATGCAGAACAGATGCAGCACGGAAACAAAGTGTTTAAAGCGGAAAAAATGTTCGCAGAGGGGACCTATCTCGGATATTAAGGATGTCTAGAGGATGCCTAGAGGATGCAAAGGGACACCTATACTGCCTATAAAAAGGGGGAGCAACTCGTCTGCATCTCACTTTCAGACCAGCAGCCCACCTGTGCAGACCTCTGCAGCCTTCATCTGACTCTTCCTCTTCCACAGCATCCAGTCATGTCCACTGTGGATCGTACCATAGTCCTTTTGGCAGCCACCATCCTTCTGCAACAGTACAAAGCCATCTACAGGCTCTGTGAACTCTATTATGGGAAGAAAAAGAGGCGGCCAAGAAGCGTCTGGGTCCGAAAATGAATCCGGAGAAGAGCAGAGTACGGACTGTACAACAAGCTGATGGTGGAGCTCAGGAACGAAGACACTCGGGCGTTCCAGAACTTCATGAGGATGCCTCCAGCCATGTTTGACGAAGTTGTGCAGCGCCTGACACCCAGGTTGACCAAGGCAAACACCAACTTCCGGCCCAGCCTGGAACCTGGGCTCAAGGTGGCACTCACTCTGCGCCACCTGGCCTCAGGGACCACCTACAAAAGCATGCAGTACGGCTGGAGGGTGCCACCCAACACCATCAGCATTGTGGACAGAGAAGTGGTGCAGGCCATCATCGAAGAATACAAGGAGGAGCTCCTCCAGTGCCCCTCCACTGAAGAAGGCTGGAAGAAAGTTGCAGAGCAGTGGTATCAGAGGTGGAACTTCCCCCACACCGTTGGAGCCATAGATGGCAAGCACGTGGCCTGCAAAGCTCCAGCCAACTCAGGCTCCACTTATTTCAACTACAAGGGCTTCTTTAGCAACGTCCTCTTCGCCATGGTCGATGCTGACTACAAGTTCATGTACATCGATGCTTCAGGCAACGGCTCATGTTCAGATGCCCAGGTATACAACGCCAGTGACCTCAAGGAGGGGCTGGAGGGCAACCTCATCATGGGCTTCCCAGATCCAGACCCCCTGCCCAATGACACGCAAGATGTGCCCTACTTCATCGTGGGGGATGACGCCTTCTCCCTCAGAACCTACCTCATGAAGCCCTACACTTCCAGACTCCTCACCCATGAAGAGAGGATCTTCAACTACAGGATGTCCAGGGCAAGGCGGGTGGTGGAGAATGCCTTTGGCATCCTGGCCAACAGGTTCCAGGTACTTCTCACCACCATGCAGCATCACCCAGAGACCATGAGGAGGATCGTGGAAGCTTGCTGCATCCTGCACAATCTCATGCGCACCCGCTACCCAGTGTTGCAGAACAGGCTCGTGGACAGTCAACAAGGCAATGGGGACATGGAGCCTGGGGAATGGAGGCAAGGGCGAAACCTGATCGACGCTCAGGATGTGCAAGGCCACAACAGAGCCTCATGGGAAGGGAAGAAGCAGCACAACCTCCTGAAACACTGGTGCAATTCCCCAGCTGGAGCGGTGGAGTGGCAAGACAGGGTGGTAGATGCTTAATGGATGCTTCCTTCAGCCTGTCTCATCACACGGATGAGATTGGGCCATGTATGTTGGGTGGGCCTACAATGAACAGGGCGTTTAATTAAGAGTTGTGTTTGTGTTCAAATGTGTGGATCAATGCTTACATTGTTACTGATAAAAAAGGGCCCTAGGTGTGGCACCTGGGAGGGTAGACCATACAGTCCCACTATGCTTGCACTGGAGGTTTATCTATCCCACAGCTATTAGCCATCCCAAAGGTATCCCTGCTCCTTCCACAGGTATCCCTGCCCACCCCACTGCTATCTTAACCCATCCCACAAGCATGCAAAGGCTTATGCCAATTCTAAAAGTTTCCACCAAGACTTTAAAAAAAAAAAAAATGAAGCAAGTGTGTGAATCAAAGATAAACTTTATTGAACAACAAGCTTTAAAAAAAAAATGACCCAAGTCAAGTGTCCAAATAAAGTCCACAGGTAGCCAGCTACCTGGTCTCTGGCACTCTTCTTGGTCACTCAGAGGTGCGCCCAGTCTCAGGGGTGAAGGGTCCAGGTACTGTGGTGGTGGGTGGTGCTGGAGTGCCTGGCCTCGAGAGGACAACAGGGGACGGTGTGTTGAGAAAGCTCTCGGACAGCTGGCTCAGCCCCGTGATGCTGAGAGGTCCTTCCTCCATGCCATGGGGTGTCAGTACTGATGACAGTACTGATGACAGATGTACTGAGGCCGGGCTTGGCTGTGGGGTGGAGGAAGGAGTAGTGTAGTGGGGCTGTCTGGTCTGCAGCTGGGTGAGGACTGGCGCGGGTGGCATCATTGGCGTGGGTGGCATTGCTGTCGTCGGTGGCATCATTGGCGTGGGTAGCATCACTGTAGTCGGTGGCATCGGTGGCATCGGTGAAATAGGTGGCAATGGTGTCGCCCGATGACTCTGTGCCTGGACTGGGAAGGGCTGCTGCCTGTGCTGCTGAACCTCCTGGTAGCCGTAGCCCTGGTAGGTGAGGGCCTGTGGGAAGCCTTGGAATGGGAGAGACATCACCTGGGGTGGAGGAGCAGACCTGGACTGGGTGGGAGCAGGTTCCTCTGGGTCTGGAGGGTTGTGAAGCAGCTTGGTGATCCGGTCCTTCACCAGCTGGTACTGTGGATCCGCCATTTCCTTGAGGGTCTGGTTGACATAGGTGAGGAAGGGCCTGCGGTTGGAGGATGAGGAGTCGGTGTGGACCAGCTGAGAGAGGAGATCTATGCTGGTGCAGATGGTGTCCCTGATCTCCAGCAGGACAGTGTGGCTCTGCCCCTCCAGCTGTCCGGCTCTCTGCCTTTCTGCGGAGGCGGAGCTGCGAGGGGTGGATGCAGCTAGGACTGTGGTGGACTCGATGTCTCCTTTCTCCCACCACACCAGGGAGTCCTCTACGCACTCCACCATGGTTATCCACACCTGTCCGCGGGTTCTCTGCCGTGGCACGCTCCACAGAAACCTGCCTGGAGACAGGGACTGACTCTCGGCCGGAAGAGGACTGGCTCTCAGCAGGCTGCCGGAGAGAGAGGGTCGTGAGAGGGGCTGCTAGTGCTCCTCGGTGGCGGACCTCACCCTCCAGGAAGCTGCACCTGGCCATGATGTAGGTCTCTCTGTCTGTCAGCTTCACAGTGGCCTGGCCAGATTTCTTTAGGTGCAGCTTCCCGTACCAGGTGTGCATGTGCTTCCACCAGCCAAGGAGCACCTCCGAAGTGTAACCCATACTCTCCGCCCTCTCTCTCCAAGCAGCCTGCTTCCTTTTGGTGTCTCTGTACAGCCGGTGTCCCTTCCGCTGCAGATAGTCGTTCTCTCTCAGCTACTCCAGCACCTCATCCTCATGCGCCTCCTCAATATAGTATTGCCTCCTCTCCCGTTGTCGCATACACCTTTTCCTCCCTTTGGCTGGACCAGATGGGCCCTCATCAGAGGGGCTCCCAGGTAGTAGGGGCTGCTCCTCCACACCACCAGCAGCAGCAGCAGCAGCAGAATCATCATCATCATCATCCTCACCAGCAGGATCATAATCATCATCAGCAGCAGCAGGATCATCATCAGCAGCAGCAGCAGCAGCGGCAGCAGGATCAGCAGCAGCAGCAGGACCAGCAGAACCAGGATCAGCAGCAGTAGAGTAAGCACTGGCAGGGCCAGCAAGTCCAGGAGCACGAGCAGGACCAGGAGCACGAGCAGGACAAGCAGGATGAGCAAGACCAGGAGCACGAGCAAGACGAGTAAGTCCAGGAGCACAAGCAGGTCGAGCAGGACCAGCAAGATCAGGAGCAGCTTCAACAGAGTAAGCCCCAGCAGAAGCACCAGCACCAGCAGAAGCCCCACTGCCAGGAGCAGCTTCAGCAGAAGCCCCAGCAGAAGCAGAGTCAGGGGCAGGGGGCGGGAGGTTGGCCCTGTCCCTCTTGCCAGGGATGGCGGCAGGTTGCTGAGGCTTTCGCTTCCTCCCCATGGTTGTGGGGTTGCTGGCTGGCAGGGAGGCTGGCAGGCACCAAGGCTGGCAGGAAGGCTGGCAGGAAGGCTGGCAGGAAGGCTGGCAGGAAGGCAGGCACCAAGGTTGGCTGGAAGGCAGGCTGGCAGGGCAGGCAAGGAACTCGAAGTGTCCAGCAGCAGGTCTTTCCTCGGAATGCTGGCCACGTGCGAGCTGCTTCCCTTTATATCCGGGGGGCTTACGTAATACTTCCCCCCCCGCATGCGCAATTAACGCTCGGCATCCGTTCCGCTTCCGCTGTGCATCCGCTAGGCTTCCGCTGTGCATCCGCTAGGCTTCCGCTGTGCATCCGCTTTATCTGCTGTGCATCTGCTGTGCATCCGCTTTATCCGTTCGGCGTCTGTTCTGCATCCGCTGTATCCGTTCTGCGTCCACTTCACTGAGGCCCCCCGGAAGCCCTGCGGTTGCGCCATCCGCTCCCATCCACTGGGCTTCCGTTCCGCATCCGCTTTGCATCTGCCCTGCGTCCTCCCCGCGTCCATGTTATCCGCTCCGGTTATGCAAATTTTTGCCCCTTTTAAGAGCGGATAACAATGGATGGAACATTTTGCTCATCTGCTGTGTCCTTTTTGCATCCGTTGGCCAGTGTGACATGGGCTTTAGATTGCAATACTCCATTTTAACCACTTTGCCACCATGACTCCTGTAAATAAATCAGTTTATTAGCATTTTCATGTGTGGACCTGGTTTTTCGTACCTGATAACTACAGAGTTATTTTTAAATATATTGATATATATCGGCAAAAGGGATAGAAGAATTCAGTTATATTATATACCATGACACTCCAAAGTGATCAATATCAACCCCTAAGGATAAATAGAACTATTATTGTTGTTGTTATTTGTAGTACAATTAATTAAATAAGTATTCATTACATTGTTTTCATATGATAAATATTTGGGGGTTGATGAACAATCTGAAATTTATGAAGGGGTCAATCAGCTGAGGAATTTGGGGATACTTGTTTTAGAAAATGGCTTGCGGAAAAGGGAATAAGTTCTTATGATAATGTTATAAAATATATTTACTTATAGTAATCTATAATGTCCCTTTTCATCTCTTTCATAGCAACTTGCCATTTTAACATTTCAGTTAAGATTATTTGAGATGATTATAAACATATATTAAACATAATATATTAAACATAATAATTTAATAGCAGGTTTAATTTATACTTCCTTACTCTCCATTTTCATCTCAACCAATACTTGCGACCAATTCACAAATATTTATATCAAGGTTTACCTAACTGAATGTTCAATGGACATATTAAGTCTAAAATCTCCAGTGAGCATTGACTGTCTAAAACAGTCAGACTCCAGCCTATCTGAAAACAGGACATTTGCATATCTGTTATAGAAAGGAAAAGAATAAGAAAGTTCATTACAAAATCATTGATACTTCCTGAAAATTGAGAAACTGAAACGTTGAAACTCAAGAAATTTTGGCAGTGAGAACTTTCTAACATTAGCTTTGAATGGTGATCTGGAGAATATGCCACATTGCTAATGTCATTCGTGGAATCCAAGAGAGCTGAAATTCTCCCCCCCCCCATCTCTCTGACACACCCCACAATTCGAACACCAGGAAGAAAAGTATGAGCTCAAACCACTAACAGAGGCCAATGTGCCAGTAGAAACCAATCTACAAGGTAGAAAGTTGTGGTTTGAGGCTATGCTGCTTCTTTAAACTTCGATTTGAAGAGTGTTCACTTCCACAATAGCTTGGAAATTTTGTTTATTTTTATACCATATGGACTCTGAGTTTTTCCTCACTAACAAACTTTAGTAAAACCCAATCTTTACTGTGGCAATAGAAAGAACCGCTGGTATAATGATCCATTGCCCCAAGTCTTTTCACCATTTCAATTGTTTTGCAGAGAACAAGTGTTTTACACTAAAGAGCAGTAAGATAACGCTTTGTAAATCACGTATTCAGGATTACACAAGGCCAGATTCTAGTAGAACATTGGGTTGCTAGGGCATTTTGAAGACGATGTGGTTAACTAATGATGAACTTACCTGAATCTATTGCTACTAAATAAACCTGATATGCTTCAGAGCTGTTGAATTTTTTTTAACAAATATCCCCCCCCCCCCAGTTGTAAAATTTCTCACTCACATAGTCTAAGATGCATTTATGTTTCATAAAATCTGAAGGGAGATAGACTTTCACTCAAACTGGAGGACTCTAGGCATATCTCAAATGAATGAGGGACCACCAGGTCACTTTGTAATCTGAAAATACATTTAGAGCCCAGTACAAATTGATTACTTAAAAATAATCTATATTCATGTGAGGTCTTCCCAGATGTGTTGTAGATATAAATCTGAGAATTTATAGCATACCTGGTGACATCAGGTTTGAAAAATCTGGCAAAAGTTCTCCCAAGATCTGGATGTTCCCATTTTGCTGTTGTTTAGAAGAGTCATAAAGACCTGGTCCTTCATCCACACCTTTGGAGAGACAGATCCCCTTGCTTCATTGTATTTATATTTTTCATTTTATTTTTTATTGATTTCATTTGTTGTGAGATTCTCAAAGTTGCCGAGAGTCAGGCTGCATACACATTTAATAAATTATTATGGTTCGTTGCACAGAGCCAGAGTTTTAGACTAGATTTGGCATTTGTGCCCTATTGAGTCCTTCCCAAGGACTTTGACAGGCAGATGTTGTTGTTCAATAATATTAAATATTATTATTACTTTCCAGTGCCATTGTTATGATTCTAGAATGGCAGAGAGATCCAGAAGTAAATTTTGCAAAGGATAAAAGTTTAATATAGGCATGAGCAACCAAAATAAAACCAGCAATTCTTAAGGAGTCCTGTTTATACAGATGTTACACAGGAAATATAAATGCATACATTTCATCCAAAAGAATTAACTTTATGCAGAGCAAAGAGGTGAACACCTGAAACCACATTAACATTAAATGCTGAGGTCATACTCTAGTTTCACTGTCTTTTCCTATGAATTTCCATGTTTAACTATCTTTCCCGGTTTTTTACCTCCCCAGTGAGTCATAGAACCAAAACTTAAAAAAAAAAAAAAAAACTAAAAGGATGATTTAAGGCTGCAGGAACCAGTGGTCTGGCAAAAGCAGTAGGAGAGGCCTATTCTAAGGTAAGCAGAAAATTATCTATGGAAAAATTGAAAAGGAGAGGGGAAGAAAAAACCAACAAAGGGAAAAAAACAGAATTATCAGGGCATTAAGGACATTTTCTTTGTTTTAAATAAACATTTCCTAATACTATGTTTGTTCACCGTTTGCCATATATACTCTTTTTGCATATACTTTCTGGGTTTTCATGCAGAATAAAATATAAGTCTGAAAGAGATTCCATACAGATAGTGAAAAGAAAGAGACCTCAGGGGATTTATAGGTAGTCTTTGACTTATGACCACAATCAAGCCCACCATTTCCATTGCTGACCGCTTAGAGAGGGCTGTAAAGCACTGTGAAGCGGTATATAAGTCTAAATGCTACTGCTAAGTTAAGCAAGGCAGTTGTGAACTGAGGTTTTTTTTTGCCCCATTTTGCTACCTTTTTGCCACAATTGTTAAGTGAATCCCTGAAGTAAATCCAGCTTCCCCCATTGACTTTGCTTGTCAAAAGCCGGCTGGGAAGATAGCAAATGATCCCATGACCCCAGGACAGGGCAACTGTCATAAATACATGCCAGTTGCTAAGTGCCCGCATTTTTATCATGGGACCATGGGGATGCCGTAGCAGTAGTAAGTGTGAAAAATGGTCATATGTCACTTATTTCAGTGCTGTTGTAATTTTAAACAGTTTCTAATCAAATAGTTTTAATTCGAGGGCTGTCTGTAGCAGGCTGGAAAATTGCTGTAATGAAAAAAGGACATTAAATTAAAAGAGTATAAATAATTAACAATAACAACAGCTGTGGTGGCGCAACAGTTAAAATGCAGTTATTTCAGGCTACTTCTGCTGCCTGCCGTCTGCCTGCAATTTGGCATATCGAATCTCACCAGCTGCAGGTTGACTCAGCCTTCCATCCTTCTGAGGTTGGTAAAATGAAGACCCAGATTGTTGGGGCAATATGCTAACTCTGTATAGTGCTTAGAGAAGGCTATAAAGCACTGTGAAGTGGTATATAAGTCTAAGTGCTATTGCTAATAATAATATTAATAATTTGCCTTCATTCATGAATATAAAAACCCTACGCTGTGGTAAAATGTGAAAACTGGTCATAAGTCACTTTTTTTCAGCATTGTCCTAACTTTGTACAGTTACTAATGGTTATAAGTCAAGGACCACCTATACTATCAAAACTAATCCTATCAAGTAACGAGATACTTACTTGATATCTAGTAAATATCAAGGTTACAAACCCAATAGTTGTATGACAATGAAAAATTATAATGACAAATTGCAAGATCTCATGAATACAAATACAAAGGATATGGTTCCACTAAAAGTTTATTGGAATGCTAAACTTTAGAAGTAGAGGAACTTTGAATTAAAAAACAGATTTGGATTGGGTCAATGAAATACTGCTAGAGATTGCTCAATAGAATTTTGTAAAGAAAATTGTTAATTCTTAACACTTGCTTCAAGCAACATAAATGCATACATTGAATAACATCAGGTGGACAATTTCCAATCAAATTGATGACACAATAGGAGAAAGAATATACAAATGGTAAATGTAGTTAGACAAGATGCATCTATGTTTAGGTTGTGGAACAATCATCTGTGAATTAACTGATAATGAAATATGTATTAAATTTAAAAAATTACAGAAAGTAGGAAAGTAGTAACCACACAGGATAGATTTTAACCACACAGATGATTTGCCTCATACTTGGTCTTCCAATGGTGCAACTATGGCCACTGTATTTGAGTCCAACCATCAGCTGCTAATTGGTCACTTCTTTTTCCTTCTGCCTTTCCCACCATTACAGCTTTCTTCGGAGAACTTGGTCTTTGCATAATGTGTCCAAAGTAGGAAATAGTAATTGAGCAAGGTCATTTTTGCCTTGGGTGAGATAATCAACCAGAGTTTGAAAGTGACTATAGACTACATTATTTCACACTATTAATTAAAAATATAGATTTACAAAAACTCATCAAGAAGGTAAAGCTAGAATGTGAAAATAAGATCTGAAAATATTACAAATTTAACAAGACAAAAATAATGTAAACCAGCATGTTTGATATTGAGAATTGATGGTAAAGAAGTATAAGTGTTAGATTTATTTTCTTGGACTCAAGCATAGGCAACAACGAACAATATAGGAGGTAATGTCAAGCTTAGACAAAATGTTAAATGTTAAGGCAGTGTCTATGACAATAAATAGAATAGTTAAAGCAATGGTTTCCGTAATCATGGATTTGAAGATAAATATTAGGATTATATGGATTATAAAAAGAACCAATCGGTACTGGGACGGAAAAGCTGACTGCTCCTTTGAAACAATGGCCACTGTAACAAAAATCCTATGTTTTGAATGTATTATATGACTGGATGAACTAGGAAAAATGCTTGGTAAGAATGAGAGAGAGAGAAGAAAACAAAACAAAACAGATGAATGGATCTGAATGTAGAATGCCTGTAGAAAAGCTATAGCTTGGCCCTGAAGAGCGCAATTGCCCATACAGAAATGGGACTGAAGAGATAGCATCCAACTTTCCCACTTTGTGGGTGCTCGAAAAATGTCCCTAGGTATCTAAAGTTAATTTTTAATATAATCATTAGATTACAATATAATTGCCATTTAACAGTTGCTAAATGGCAATTATATGTAACAAGCTAAAGAAGCTTCTTGGATGAAAAGCCAAACATCTTCAAAGAAAAACCAGAAAGTCCAGTTGTCTCTTGAAACAACCATGACCTGGGTGACTGACAATCTCCACAGACACTGGCATTTAACAGGTTAAAAGAGCAGCTTTTATCCATGAGCTGTCAGACTCCTGAATGCAACATAACTATGTAGTATGATAGACTTGCAAGCTGGCTCAATGTGCAACATGTTCATACTGGTGTAATATAATATAATGTCATGTTATGCACATATATGTATAGAGGATTGTGTGTTTGTTAGTATGATTTACTGGGTTAGGGATTTTTTTCTTTCACTGAGTTATTGAGATGTATTTGTGTTGTGAGGGTGCACTAAGGGAGCCTAAGCCAATCTCATTATACACAAATGTGTTGACGATAAAGGTTTGAATTGAATTCCTTTGTGGAAAAGAATTACTTTTGCTTCTAATAATTTACATCTAAATATCAGTCTTACATGCCTGGCATTTTCATTCCCTGAATGTCACTGAGAGGATGCCTGCATTTTCTGCATACAAGAAAAGAGCATGTAACATCCAGGTCATGGTTGAAGTGGATCAAGACAGATATTTAATGAGTTAATGTAAAAATGTCAAGGGTAGTAAATGCATCCCTAGTTTATGTAGGAATTGCTTCTGACAGATGTTAGTAAGGTTTGGCATTACCTCTTAAGTACTTTTATAGAGCTGGAGAGTAAGTCAACGAGAGTAAGTTTCACATTATTTCAAGAATAATTTAAGTGCCCTTCTCAGGTTTCTTAGTGCTTGACTAGGGATTCTACAGTGATGTTTCCAATCAATTTCCGCTGATTACTTGGTCAAGCAGGGCAGAAATGCCCATAGTAAAATGCAACCTCTTCAAACATTGTTGGACCGACACAGAGATGTCTTACTTTATTTATTCAGCAAATAAAAATGGCTGTCCATCTACCACTGGAACCCACGAGCAAAGGACTAAAAGCATCATATAAAAACAAATGTTTTTTTTTTTTTAAATGTCAACGTGTTCCAACATAAACCTCATCTACATACACCACACAATCTTGCTGGGTTCCATTAATTGTCTAGCCCAAATACCTGGAGGAAAAGCTGGATCTTCACAAAAAGATAGCAATCTGAATCTACAAAGAAGAGGACGTTCCATCAAACGGGGATGGACCAGGAAGGCACATTTTCTGGGCCTCAAGTAGGTGAATGACAAGGCAGGCACATTTTCTGGGCCTCACTGCTTCACAAAGGGGACCTGAAGCCAAACGAAGCCCACCCAGAGCCATGGAAGCTTGCTAGGTGGTTTTCCCCAGTTGCTTTCTTTTACACCATCTTGGCACCTAGAATGTTGTGAGGAAAAGGGAGGAGCGAGGCCTGTGCAAATTGCTCCTGAAGGAAAGATTCAGCCAAGAAATAAATCAATTGGTGCTGCCAAAATAGCCATCTCGTTTCTCTCACAAGACTTCATCTATTTCCCACTCCTTGGCTTGGATTCACAAATGAACCTTGAAACAACCTAGATAGGATCCATTAGAGCCATTCAAAAGCAGGAAATGGCTGCCTAGGAGCACTCTTTTCCCCTCAGGAGAGGAAGCAATATTCCTAACCATCCAGGGAGAGATAAAACATGTTCTTAAGAGATTCTCAAGTGACATGCATCTTCGGTATGCAATCCAAGGTCCTTCTGAGCATTTCTGGCCGAGCTCCATCCTTCTACGCCACCGTCTTAGTAGAAGTGCCGAGGACAAAGTCCTCTGAGCTTTCACCAAATATGGCGGGGGCTGGAAACTCATTCAGCCGAGGCCGGAAATCACTTTGGCCGGAGCATCGCCCTCCGCTCCGCATCCCGCCCCCCCCCCCCCCCCCGCCCCCCCGTTTTGGGGCCTCGGAGCCAGGCCGGAGAGGGGGGAGAGCTCTTCTCCCTTCTCTTCCCCATCGCACAATCCAGGCCGCTGAAGGACGGCTCTGCAGCCTCGACCGTTTTCTCAGCGAGCTCCTGCTCCGGGCAGCGGCCCCCTTCGCTGCTGCCGATATTTGGGGGAGCTGAAACAGCGTTTTCCCTTTGGGGAGGGTATTCATTTTGGAACAAGGGCAGGAATTGTTGGAGGTGGGGGGAGGGAAGCAACCCAAACAGTTATTTCATCCCGAGACCCGCTTTTTTTTTTTTTTTTTTTGGCAACCTGGCGGGCCAGATGGTTTCCTCATGTTGCCTTCAAGCAAGGCAGAAAGAGATGGAGAGTGGGGAATTTCCTCCCGAAGATGGACCCTTCTCCATCAGCCTCGCGTCTGCTCTTTGGCAGAAGGGAGAAGACGTGTGCGGGAGCTTGGGGGGTGGCGGGGGAGAGAAGGGGGGGGGCGACAGAGAGATGCCTAGTATCAACTTGAAAATATGCTTTATATGTCTGAGACCAAACCTAGTTTGTTTGTGGAAACATCACTGGATTCGAGTCAGCCTGAGGCTTAGAGCCTCCACCTATCCAAGACACTGGCTCTGTTATACTGCTCCTACTTCCCTGGCCACACAGGCACCCAACCCCTTTCCCCAAAGAGAGAAAAAGAATATCTGATGATTTATAAAATTCAAGAAACCTCTTTCCTCCCTCCCTCCCTTCCTTCCTCACAATATCTAACAAGACACATACAGTTCTATATCTCTCTGCTGCACCTCTTCAGATTAGGACTCAGGAGCAACACTTACCCCAACACATGTTCACAGCCCCTGTGGCAGGTCTCCTTCCATGCACTACAACCTCCTTAAACTCTGGCAAGAGCAGGCAGTTTGGGTTTTCCTCCTCCAAAGCAGCAGCAGGGCTGGCAAGGGGTGAGTTCCCCACCCCTGCATGGCCACCCCCCTGTGACTGAGTAGCACATGTAAGACACCAACAAGGCAGCCAGGTCGATCCCATTGCTTCCCCCTCACATCACCTCCCTCTTGTGTGTGTGTGTGTGTGTGTGTAAGTGGCGGGATTTTTGCATGTTGCTCTGGTCTGTTTTAGTTGTTGAAAACAAACATTTAAATAAAATGTTGAAATAAAATTGAAATAAAATCAGCTATAAACTCAAGTGGGATCCCTGTATTTCATATAAAAGGAGCCAGTCCACCACCACCCCCATCAGCAAACCACAATTATTATTTCCAATGCTGTTCCTCTTAAACCATAATAGGCAGACCACTGAAGAAGAGGGTGGGGTGAGAGGTGGAAATACACCCCATCAGGAATTCCAAAGAATTTCCTGCCCTGGGAACAAAAGTGAAGTCTATATTTAACAGTATCTGAAGCTGTCAGGAATGCTTTGTGGTTGGATAACAGAGTAGAAAAATGTGCAAAATGCAGGCTACTGCTCTACCAAATATGGAAATATTGTTACGTCTAGTGTCTGAATCACCATCTGGAAATACTTACAGCCATGAAGTCAAATGGTAATAACAAAAGCTAGGAGCAACAGGCTCCCCCAGCTTCAAACAAGATAAGAATTGTTAGCAAAGAGCGTTAATTATAAGTAAATATTAATATTATTAAGTATTAAGAGGAGAAATATTCTGAAGATCTACTGTTGCTTTACATTACTGACAGGCCTAAAAAAAAAAAACCTGTTTCAGGCCCTCAACAAAATATAGGACTCTGAAGAATTTTAAATAGTGGAGCTTTGCGGTCAGGTGCATTTTGAATGTAATGCAAATGTTAAAACCCCAAGTTACTGTATCAAGCTTTTTTTTTTTTCAAAGTAGATATAGTTAAACAATTTCATAATTTTAAAGCCATTGCTTTGATAACTAATGTGTAAATTGGAGCATGCAATTTAAGTTTATTATATTGACTTAGGGTTGAAATAAAGGTCACTTTATTCAACTGTTGTATTTGCACAGCTTTGAAGCTTTCACATTTGCTTTTATTGAAACTTCTTATTCCTCCTCACCTTCAGCCTGTATCCCAACCTGCAAGCACATCCAAAATCAAGAAATGTGTCTTTTTAAAAAAAAACTTCATTCCAAAGTGTATTACAATTAAAGCGGAAAGCTAATCCAAAACATTTTCATCCAAGTATGAATGTGAAAGATGAAAGTCAGATTAGACAATAGAATCAATAGGACTGGAAGGGACCTCGGGAGGCTTCTAGTCCATCCCAGCTGCTCAAGGTAGGAGGCCTTATTATAACATCCCAATCAAAAGGTTGGTGTAGCTGGTCTTGAAAGTGGGAGACTGTGAGTTCTAGTCCCACTTTAGGCCTGAAAACTGACTGGGTGACTTTGGGTGAGTCGTTCTCTTTCCGCCCAACCCACTTCATAGGGTTGTTGCAGGGAACAAGGGGAGGTGGAGAAGAAGTATTAAGTGTGTTCACAGCTTTCAGTTACTGATAAAATAATAAAGGCAGGTTAAAAATCTAATAAATAATGGCAGCCACTCAGGTTTGTTAAAAGCACATCAGAACATTTGCTTGTTAACTCGTGTTCCTTGCAGTGACCTGGAATAGCGGGAGCAAAACTTTCAGGAGCAGAAGGGGCAGATTGTAACTACAAACCCCCCCTAAACATAAAGGCAGAGAAACATATATTTCCCACCTCCATTCAAACGCCTAACAAATGGGGACAACCAGTGTAGAGTTTCTCCACACCCAATCCCATTCATAAAGCTTAAACCATGCCACCAGGTTTATTTTGGGGGGGGAATGCACTCTTTTGTTCCAGCTTTGGATCACACCCAAATGTCGAAAAGATTTGCATGGCTGTTCTGTCCCGTACCCTTCCCATCTCCCATTCCTCTCCCCCTACCCCTTCCATCAATACATACACACTTCTTTCCTCCAAGCTTCCCTGGCATTGAAGCTACTAATTTAGCCAATCCCATCCGAGGAACAATCTGCTACAAGACACCAGTTTCCCAGGCCCCAAGTGAAGGAAATGTAATGCGAAAGGGAGGAAAACCCAAAGCTGTGTATAGGATGGTATCATAGATTGAAACCAAGGAGGGGGGGGAGGAGGAGGAGGAGGAGGAGGAAGACAAGAGGAAGAGGAAGAAGAAGAGGAGGGAGGAGGAGGAAGAGGAAGAAGAGGAGGAAGAAGAAGAAAGGAGGAGGAAGAAGAGGTGGAGGAGAAGGAAGAGAAGAGGATGAGGATGAGGAAGAAGAGGAGAAGGAAGAGAAGAGGATGAGGAAGAGGAGGGGAAGAGGAGGAGGAGGAAGAGGAGGAGAAGGAA
>BLBF01000020.1:19068984-19093141 GCA_015471245.1 Laticauda colubrina | reverse complement strand
TATTATTATTATTATTATTATTATTATTATTATTATTATTATTATTAAAAGTAGTTAAAATTATAAATATCTTTTCAGTAATAAAAGGAAAAAACAGGTTTTGAAAAATTATTTGTACCAGGCCTCCTCGCTGTATGTGTTTTGTTTGATATTAGTCCCATTCTCACAATTTACTTATTTATCAGTTAAACTAACTGGTAGGCCTGGCATCACAGAATTACCCTGATTGGGCTCATTTTGGAAACAGGATATCCATTTACTTTTTTCAAGAAGAGGCAGTATCCCATGAGCCTTTGTGCCAAGAAAACTCCAACAAGATTTCATTACATCAATGTGTACCTTTTGTGATTGGCTAAGCAAGTAGTTAACAGACACAGGATTACTTGTAAAGAGTCAAGTAAAGTGTATTTGTACTTTTGCAATGAAATCTACAAAAGATCAATTTGTCTGGTGGACCAATGGACCGCTTTCTATTCTTTCCAACCCAACAAAATTTTTGGAAAGAATTCTGTAAATGGATCCTGTTTTTCTAATTGTGAGTGGGATGACTCTCCAAAAATTGAACAGGATAGGGCCAAATGTGGTGTGGCAGGAGAAATCAGCGAAAGAAAATTAAAATTTGACAATGAGTAAGATCGGTCAAGGAACTCCAGAAGAAAATTATTCTAGATGAACATCCCTTGAAATGCTCTTCACTTCTTCATTCTAAGCCTACCCCTTGCTTGTCAGCAGAGAAGAAAATACAGACTTCTATTTTGGTCACTGCTGGAAAAGGGATTGGAAAGAATTCCAGAAGCCGTATTCTGCACCCTTTCCCTATTCCGTTGATGTTTCCACAACACATCCTCACCTCCACCGCCCACTGACCCAGTTAACTGTGGGAACATGGCTCAGCCGTTGCTGATCATACAAATCAATCATTGCAGCCTAAACCAAATTAAGAATGAATTACCAATTAGATGATAATGAGAGTAGCTGTAGCGCTTCCAAATTATTCTAACAAAGATGCTGATGCTTTCCAGTACATAAAGTGAAGCTACATGGCTGTTTTATGTGCAGATAGTGAGTGACAATTGTTTTGGAAAGGGAATGCATTTGTTGGAACCTGTATCCTGACTCTCAGCTACTGATAAAATGGTTTGGCTTACAAAAAATAATCAAGAGCTGTTAGTGAGCTCTTCAGATCTGCATTGTAGAAATTACAGATTGAAATGTACACCCGCTGCTGAAATAAACCAATCATGGAGGGAAAGAAGGATGGAACAAAATAAATAAACAAAAAGAGGGCTGTGAAAATATTTACAGACCCCTCACATCCTGGACATAAACTGTTTCAACTCCTTCCCTCAAAACGACGCTATAGAGCACTGAACACCAGAAAAACTAGACACAAGGACAGTTTTTCCTGAACGCCATCACCCTGCTAAACAAGTATTTCCCTCAACACTGTTCAACTATTGCAAAGTCTGCAGTACTATTACTATTAATCTTATTGTTCCTTATCACCCACCCCCTCCCACTTGTGACTGTATGACTGTAACTTTGTTGCTTGTATTCTTACAATTTATATTGACTGTTTCCTAGTATGATTTGCTTGCTTATTGTACCCTGTGACTATTGTTAAGTGTTGTACCTTATGACTCTTGACAAATGTATATTTTATTTTATGTTTACTGAGAGCATTTGCACCATGACAAATTCCTTGTGTGTCCAATCAAACTTGGCCAGTAAAAGAATTCTAATTCTAATATTGCCTGAACAACCTCATAGTTATATATAACTAACCCCATAACTGACCTCATAGTTATGACTGCCTTCTTCCAGCATCACTTGGAGAATATGCTTATTGACTAAGAAATATACTGAATCTTATCATAGAAAGAGAAAAGTATGAAGGGAATTCTGATAATTCCCAGAAATCTACTGTTGATGGTTATAATGAGGGAATAAAAATGATTTGCATCTTAGTATAAGCAATTCATAAATTATGATAAACATTCATAAATTAGCTTATGTTGTTTTAATCAAAAAGTACATTGAGCAAGTGCGTGTGTGTTTCTCAACAGGCCCCACTATAAAGATAACTTGCAGAATGGAAATGTCTCTGGTTCAATTACCATTCAGAAGAAAGCAGACTTGGAAGGTTGCCAGTGTCTCAGTGCAACAAACATCTGACTTAGCATAATATAGACAATAGTACATTCTTTGTCCATTAATAGAAAGTGGCAACTTCAATGCCCTCCCATAGTATTAATTATTAGGCAGGAGTACCTGCACTCTTGTGCTTCTACAGGAGAACATTGTGTTGGGAGGGGAGGAATAATTTTATAGTAGTAAGGATGTTAACTTTTCACTGTGAAATGGCAAGAAAAAGCATGTTGGACCCAACACAACCAGGGTCTTCAGCTTAAATGGTTAATATGGCAACTGTTGACCTCAACAACCACAGTATTACAAAAGAAGCCATTTCTAATGTAATGGGCAAGGCAGAATTAAAAGGCTGGTTACCCAATCAAACAATTCAGCAGAAAAACAGCCTACCTAATCCAAATGATAATTTCTTTACTTTATCATCCGTGTCCAAGCAATCAATTTGTACACTGACATACTGTGGCATTTATTGTCATTTCTTATCAGTTTCTCTTGTATGCCGATTTCCTTCCACTTCATTGCAAATCTTCATGAAATAAAACCATATGCTCTTCCATAGCAACATTCTAATACAAACACAGACTAATCTTTGTTCGCTGGAATACACAGTTCCTCCCCCTCCCCCTTGTTAACACAATCTGCATCTGCATGCAGTTCAACCAAATTCCATAGCAACCATATAAATAAAAATGAGTTTTTTTTTAAAAAAAACACCTTTAAAAATGTTTTCCGGGAAATAGCTTGGAACATAAAAGAATGCAGTATTTGTAAGCAAAAGCAGCTTGAATGGAATAGCATCACTTGTTATAAAAGAATTATTTGCAACTTTCTGCTATAAAATGTTATGCAGCCTTCATTTGCATTAACTAGAATTACACAGATTCTCATCACTGCACATCTATTACATGAGTATTGTTCCAAAATAAAAATTACAATTGGCATCTTTAAAAAGAAAAGCTACATGTTTGGCCTGAGAAAACGGTTACACTTAAACCACCAATTTTGTGTCCTACCATAACTAGTGTGATATATTAATTTGTACAAACAACATGTTTAAAAAGAAACAAAAAAGATAAAACAACCACAGGCAGAATTAGGTATCAAAACTTGAAGAGTTAGCTCAAAAAGTAATTTAAAAATTAAATAAGCATTTTGGTATTTTTTTTTAAAGTTCCCCACCTTATTTAAAAAATAAATTTATTTTAAAACACATATCTTGAAATTTTGATATGGTGGGTTGTATTTGTCTCCTGTTTTGGTAGGATAAGGGAATTCATACAGCATGGTGAGTTGTGTAATAGCCCACTGCTATTACTATCAATATTACTATCAATAATAATAGTAAAACTATTGAAATGTTACAAGGGGTGAGTAGCAGTGCTACTCTTTAATCTCTCTCCTATCCCTGTAACATTTTGGTTTTCCCATACTGGGTAACCCAAAAGGAATGACAGAGAAGGCCCTCATACAGTCCACATCTGGGTAGGTTCAGCAAATGTTACAGTAGATTATATTCCACTTTCTTTCAGTTGTGTAATACTGTAATTATTTTTCAGTTCATTTCAAATGCTGCTTCTTTCAAGTGAGTTCAAAAGTGACTTCATCAGCAGGACCAGTTCAGTCTTTCCCTCGGCAAAAGATCTGACAAACAAGGACCACAGTTCCAGTAGATGGTCCAGAAATACTTCTGATGAATCAGAGGCAAGACCTGACCCTCCTTTCCTCCCACCTTAATGAATCCCTACTACTAATTAAACTTATTAAACTAATCACAGGGATCTCCATGAAAGCTTCCAAGTAAGATACTGGGGAACCACCTAGACAAGAGCGAGTGCCGATAATATTTTGTTAAACAGATCGTGGGCCCAAACATATAAATGATCTTCACATCCCTATTCCTTGGGATCCTCTGAATAGGCAGTTAATCTAATAAACAGGCTGGAAAACCTTTAAAAACCTCAGCTACTGCTTTGGTATTTCTTTGTGCCCTGGAACAATGAAGGGCAAGGCTACATAACCCACTCTTCCCCTTTTTATAAAAACAAGACAATAAAGTTATCATAATAAATAACATTTACTCACCCTTTCAGGCAAGGACAATGAGCTAATGTTTATTTAGTATCTTGAAGCTACAAATGTACCAGCCCAAGAGCTAAAGTTGCTATTACCACAGCAGTTTTTTCCAGTGTGTTGTCCAATCTAGCTTTAAATGACTCAGTTAATGAGATGCTCATTTCCCCAGAGAGGCCACTGCATAGAGCAGTTAAGTAAGTTATTGAGATTTTAGGTTATTCATCAAAACTCCTGTCAGCTGCTTTTTAAGTATTTATTTGAAGTCCATCACCAGCATGTCCACATACAGTCAGGGCACAAGGGAGTCTTTTGCTTGCTATAAAGAATTCTCATAATATTCTTCTTAATAATACAGTAAAGTATGACAGATTGTTTCACAATCTGCTGAATGAGGCACCCAAAGTGCTCCTTATTAGCTCCATTTTTGGCTTGGCTTGGAAGTACTGAATAAGGTCCCCAGGACTCCAAGTTGTGGATCCTGTACTATTCGCCTTATCAATGATTTGAATGGCAGGGTTGATGGATGCGTAGCAAGTCTGCAATTGACACTAAGCTGGGAAGTCTGGCTAAATACTTATATGAGAAACTGTAAAGTGTTCCAGACTGACTTGAGCTATGGGCTGAAATGAATAGAATGGAATTTAACAGCATCTAGACAGGAAAAATAAAAGGCACAAATGTAAGATCAGCAAGGCTCGGTTTGGTATTCATTTAATAGAAAAGGAACTGGGTATTCTTGTTATATGTATGGGATAGCCAATGAAAACTAAACTAACTAAAGAAAAATAGGAACATTTAAGGACTGTAGCTATAGGTCATTACTGCAGAGGCATGCCAGTGTTGAGCTGAATGACTGAACTAGTTTAGAGTTCAATATCATACCTTAGAGAGCTGTTTAGATTTTTAGAGCTATTCTAGGTTCCTTCCCTACCATTCCAACGCTGGTACATCAACAACAAATGACCTGAGAACAACAAAGGCAACAAGTGGATTAACTAGATTCTGACTCATGATCCTCAATAACATTCCCCCACCATCAAAATGCCTTGTGGTAAATATGTTTGCCACAACAAATGGCAAGAGCTTGACGTTGAAAAAAATGAAGTGTCACATTTCTTAAATTTTATTGACTCTGCCAACATGGTTATCCTGTATCTTCTTTAAAATAACTGGAACTAAAATATATTAAAGCTCATTGGTACCGTCCTTACTCTTATTAGTATGGAATGCTGCAATCTGGAATATGGGAGAAATATGAGCTAATCTATAAAATAAAATTTAAAAATTGATACATTGTGGGGATGTGAAACAAGAAGGAAGAGAAAGGATATAATAGATTTGAATTGAAGATAGTTAATTTTGTGGAGTGAAGCTGAATAGATAGGAAAGCAGAGATGTAGGAAGAGTTATGAATTAAAAGATATGTCAAAGTGTATCAATTGGATGATTTTGGATTGATCCATGTTTTACTCCCAGGAATGGGTTTACTTGAAGATTTAGAGGAAAATTTTTGAAAAAAACATGCAATGCTGAGTTAATAATGCAATCAACAGGAAAACATTCTATTTGGTGATGGTAAATGAGAAATGGAAGTAAAAAGAAGTGACTGAGCCATTTAGAAATATCTTGGTGAATATTTACTTTTAAAAAGGTTTGCTTTGAATACATGGTTTTCAGCGTAAAGAAATGGAATAAATACACAGAAAATCTAAAAGTGTGACTTCAGTGTTTGAATGTGATGAAAGCCATAAATGATACAACTATGTGGAATAGTTAACAAGCGCTTGAAAATTGAGCAATCTAGAGATTGCTGGATCCTTTAATCTATTTATGATACATGTGTAACAGTGATGGCAAACATTTTCGGCACCGAGTGCCGAACGCGTGTGCATACATGTGTAGGTGTGTATGCCAGAGTGCCAGAAAATCAAAGAGCAGCTGGTCGGTGAGTGCATATCTGGTTTTTTGGACATTTTTGGCCATTTGGGGGGCTGTTTTTGGCCATTTTCAGGCCGTTTTGGGGGCATTTTCAGGTAATTTTTTCAGGCCAAAACCAGCCTGGAAAACAACCTGTTTTGGCCATTTTTCAGAGTCATTTTCCAGCCATTTTTGGCTCGAAAAAGCCAAAATGGCTCGAAAAAGGCACCAAAACAACTCAAACAACAGCCTGTTCTTTGGCTGATTTTCAGGCTGTTCTCTGATGCTCCGGTGCCCATGAAAGCCAACTGGCCAGAAACTACAAAAGCAGCTGGTGATGGTGTACATGCCCACAGAGAGGGCTCTGCGTACCACCTGTGGCACATGTGCCATAGTTTGCCATTACAGATCTACAAGGTACTCTTGAAGCTATTTTGGTTAGGGACATGAATATATAACAAATATTTATACTAACTCAGGTCAAGAAGTGAAAATAAAGCAAGCTTGCAAATTCTATAAAATTCTATTGTATACTTGATCCTTTAATCTTTATTGAATGTATTTGTTCAGTCTGTACTGTTTTTTAGTGATTTTGAATTTTTAATATAAAAATAACATTCAAAACAAATATATTTGCGGAATATGTCCTCAAAATGATGTGTAATATAAAGTACTCCAATCTGTATTCCACTGATATCTTCAGGAGCTATCATGGATTTCCCCTTCTTCCTCAGAAGAATTTTCCTTGATCATGTCTTCGTTAGATTTATTGATTTCTACAGGGGAAAAAGAAATATATTTATACATTTTTTGCTATTTACTCAATCTCATTGCATCTGCCACTAACATGCCTATCTATAAGCACACCAATACTGATAAATAGCTTGCCATGAGTTGCAGAAATTCTGGATTTGCTATAAAATTATAGTCCTCAATATAATACAGATAGCCCTCATTTGCCTTGTACAAGTCTTCAAAGTTACGATGGTGATGAAAAAGTAACTTTGGCACCCATCCTTACATAAAAGCCCTTCCCAGGTCTGTAAAACAAAGGAAAGCTGAAGTAAGATAATAAGCACAGTTGCTGTTTCACTTCACTTAACCACTGAGTTGCTTTGTCAGGCTCTGAGTTCACCCAGAGCCCGTCAGCTCCGAATATGCCTCACAGTAAGTCAGCTGGCCATGTCATCTTATCTCTGCTGCTGCCAGATCTGTATTTCTGCTTGTGTGCTGGCCAATGGCTTTGGAATGACTCAGCAGAGCTGAGGATGGATTCTGCAACAACTGCGGGGCTGCTGGAACTGGCTCTTTTCATGTATTCATGAAAATATTGTTGCATATTGTTAAAGTGGATTGGGGCACATATAGTAATTCGGTAATTAGGACTTTGGTTAAAACATGGTGAACGTGGCACCAGGTGGGGGTCAGTTAATGATGGTCGGAATAGGGTAGGGATGTAGACATGTTATAGGATTAATAGCATTTAGGGATAATGGGTTAGGCGTGGCCAGAATTAGAATTGCGTATAGGCCTGGGTGTGGTGGGGTATGTCCCATGATAATGGTGATAAAAGGAAAGGGAGCAAACTCAAACCCAACTCTAACCTTGGCTGGCTTTTAGCCATTCTTGCCTGATTGGAGTATTTGTTGTTTGATGTTATATTGAATAAACCATCATTGTCCTAAAGAGGAGCTGGAGTTTGGATTCATTTAAAGACAAATCTTTAATACTCAAGGACTGGCTCAGATGCTTGTTCCAAATTGTGTTTGCTAAATGAGTACTACCTGTACAAACATTGCTAACAGTAAAAAAAAGAGTTCTCTTATCCTCTGATCAATTCAGATAATTTCAAATCTTTAATCTAGGGGAGCATGCTAATATCTTAAAACTAATAAAATGGGGAACAGAGGAAAAAACAGAATGAACTAGACAACCTATTTGGGTCTTTGTTTCAGCTAAATAATCATTGTAGACTAGCCTCTCTGCTCAGTCACACAATCCCATGCAACATCCTTGTGTTCCCTCCCTGCCCTATCCCCCCCATCTATGTTGCATTCTTGCCACACTTCACAGGTATTCTCCATGATTCTACTCCTTGCACACCTTCCCCAATCATTGCCACACTTCTTGTGCACTCCCTTGTTTACTCCACTGGCAGTAGCCACTTACAGTACTTGCTTACTGGCTTTAGACTTGCAATTTCCTGCCGTCTTCCCCACTGATTTTGCTTGTGGAAAACTTGCAGGTAGGAAGTCAATGAGGAAACTTCAAAGGTTACAAATTGTTTGGGTAAAGTATCCCCGACCTGTACACCATTCCCCAGTCCCCCTACATTCATGCTGGCCACTCATATATTTTCATGCACTATCCTGACCTACAGGACATCTTCACGCACTTCTCCAATCTGTGTTGCACCCTTGCTACACTTCTCAGGCTTTTGGAAAGCTTGCAGGGACACCAGCGATCACAACTGAGTTCAGACTGCTGGCTTCCCCAATGAATTGTGGAATACTGTCAGGTAATTTGGAAATGGCAATCACATTTCTTACTCTGGCTTGTGGGAACCCACCACAACTTTAAAAAATTTCAATCTCAGGGGAGTACCGAGTTCCAAATTTTAGACCCATTTTCAAAGCTAGCCACTTAAAGTACCTTGGTCCAAAAATGGTTACCCTATGATGCACTCTTTTGCTCAATTGGAAATTGTCAAAGAGTTTTAGCAGTATATAGATATATGTCAATCCCAATCTAAAATCAAATCTGCACCAAACAAATGCCCCTAATTATTGACAGCAGTTCCTTAAGAGCTGATTTCTAGGACTCTCCTATCCTTTACTCTATGGGTCAGAATGCTTCTGACAATGGAACTGCCAGAAAGTAATAATACCAAAGTAGTGGTAGATGTTCTGTGGGCTTGGTCAGGCTTCATGGACAGGATATCTATTTTGATAAAGATCAGCATTCCTTTTACTATTTGTTTTAAGTTCTAAAAATATTATTAATTACTGCTTCATCCAAGATGATTCTTCCCCTCTCATATTATTATGTATGCTGGAACGGTATGGGCAAAAGTTCTGTGAGATATAGTTATAACATTTAGGACAAAAACTAAATACGATTACTATGCCATAGAAAACCTGATATTTCCTTTTCCTGCAATTTATTCCGATAATCTGATATTTAGTGTCTGAGCTCAGGCTTTAATGTCAAAAACTTCTGTGATGTGAATCCTAATGATTCGAATTTCAGAATCACATTGAATTTCAATGTTAGCCCCAGATGGAAGGGTGATCTAGATAATTATTCAGAAAATGACCTTTCATTCATTTGAGACTAATACTTGTCTATTTAATCTCCTAGAGTTCTGTCTGCTCAAAGAAATGGGAGATTTGAAGACTTGCTGAAAGAGATTATATGTTGATCTGATATTACCTCAGGAGCACTTTTCTTTTCTTACTGTATATTCTACTGGCAGAAGAATACCTGGAAATAAAGAATATATCACTTCTGGCAATGATTTTATTAACTAACTTGCCTAATTTCAAAGTAGTTTAACTACAGAAGCCTTGGAATACAAAAAAAAAAATCTTGATGGAGAAGACCTGATCTAAGTGGTCCTGATCTTATCAAGAAAGATAAGCATTTTGGTTTTCATGGCCCAATTAGAATAAATTCTGTTCTCTATTTACATTATTTCCTGATTCTTCTTGCAGTGAGGCATGTATAAATTATGCACTTGTTCCAAGAGATTTAGAAATTCTGATTTCCCTTCTCTCAACACAGTAGTGAACCCTGCTCTGTATTGTATTATTGATGTAGAAACAAAATCTTTGAACCACAAAATCAAAGGATCTAGGCTATAGTTGCATACACGTAGTCCTTGACTTACGACCACAAATGAGCCCAAAATGTATGCTAATCAAGACAGTTGTTGAGTGAGTTTTGCCCCATTTTACAACTTTTCTTGCCACAGTTGCTAAGTGAATCACTGCATTTGTTAAAGAGAATCTCGCTTCCCCATTGACTTTGCTTGTAAAAGGTCTCAAAAGGTGACCACATGATCCTGGACACTGTAACCATCATAAATACATGCTAGTTGTAAGCATCTGAACTTAGATTATGTGATCATGGGGGTGCTTCAACAATTGTTAAATTTGAAAAACAATTACATGTTATTTCAGCTGTTACAATTTTGGAACTCTGAGAAAATGAATGGTTATAATTCAAGGACTACTTGTAGTTAAAATGGAGAACCTGAAAAATACCTAAATAAATTTGATGTGAATATGAAGGTAAGTCTTTATGATATTGTGTCAATTATTTGCAGCAGAACAAAATTATTTTTCCTCATTCTGAGTTTCCAACAATCAAGGCATTAAAAAAGGCACATTATCAGAATGATACATTATTCCCAGATACTGTAAAAATAAAAACCTTCCCCTTTCTTTTTCTAAGATGGGGACCAATTTTCTAAGATGGGGACCAACAGCTGAATAATTGTTTCCAAAATCTGATGGAAGCTTCAGCTTCCACACTCATCTTAAATAAGGCTTGAAAAAGGGGGGGAAAAGAGTTTTTTCTCTTTCTAAGAAAGTCTGCAGATACATTTTCTCATGTTTCATTTCCATCAAGAAGGCTTTCTTGAAGCGTTTAGAGAAAATGGAGCATTTCAAATAATTAGCTTAAATTATGCACTTCACCACATAATCAGATATTCTATTCCTTTATCCACTTTAAGGGGAAGGATGTCTACTGTGAAAAAAAATTGGCCAGGATAGCTGGGGAGTAGAAAATTTCTGAGCATGCCTTTCCTTTTTCTTTTATTTTTTTCCTAACCTAAAGAGTGATAGAGAGCCATTATGTAAAGGGGGTCAGGACTCTGCCCCTCAGCAAGAAAGCCTTTTGAAAACCAAACAGAAACTTGGTCTGGGGGCAGAATTATCCAAAAGAAAGACTGAGTTGAAAATAAGCCAGATCTGTCCAAGTGCTGAGGAAACAAAACAAAACAATCCCCTAATGCAGTCCTATGGGATAAAAAAGGGAGCCAGCATCTTGGAATGTTGCCAATTCCTTCCTTCTAAATGTCCCCCCCCTTTTTTTTTTTTTTCTTCTTCCTAGTCATCTCACTCAACGGAGAGCTATTATACAGAAGTTTAAAAAATCCAGAAGTCAAACCCGGCAGTGCTTTCCCTGTTTCTTTGTCTAAAGAGTAATTTAGTGGAACTGTAGGTAAAGACAGACTTTCAAAGCAAAAATGATGGCAAAAGCTTTTAAGCTATAAAGAGATTCCATTCTTTTCTGTTTCTTGCACAGGAAAAAAAAATCCTACCTTCTGTGGGATTGTTCCACAACAAGTTTTGGTGGCATTGTTATCAATCTCATCCTCATCCCAGCATCATTTATGATGACTCGTCTTGAATTCAAACGTGAACTGAGGACTGATCCCTGTCATCTAAATAGAAGATCTAAAGAATATCTTTGGGGCATGGAAAAAAGAGATTTTTCCATTCTCCCATTCCTATTTCCCGCCCTCTTTATTTTGCTGGTAAAATTATTTCTATGATCAAATAAAGAAATATGAAAATGGAACAAATGCCCTTTAAGCTTCTCCTAAAGGAACTATTAACATGTGAACTCTGGTGCCCTCAGCTGGGAAATCAGGAAAGGAAAAATAATGTCTGCCAGGATTCTGGCAGTTACCCCAATTAAATTATGAGCCTCGAGCCAAACTTCCGAAACTTGAAAGGATTTATTGGGAGTTAACATGTCTGGCACTGCCTGGGTGGAGCCGATTCTGAGACACATAATTCATTGTCACCCTTGACCCTGATTTTCTCCCACTCCCTGAGTGTATCATAATTCATATTCTCCAATGAGACACATCCATAGCTAAGAGTCATCAATCATGTTCTCCAATTAGATTTTTGAATGGCAGAAACTTTAGTCATCTAGTTATTATCTCAGAAAAACTATTTATGGAATGCACTTCCAATTTCCAAGCTTCCACACTGCTCTTTCAAACCCCTTTCTCCCCTCCCTTTCTGTTGGCAACTCTAAAATGACCATAGAAATATTTTATGAGTAGACAATGTCTCTGTTCCAATAGGTCAGTGGTGGGATTTAATTTTTTTTTACTGCCGGTTCTGTGGGCGTGTCTTGGTGGGCATAGCAGGGAAAGGATACTGCAAAATCCCATTCCCTACCAACCCCATTGGGGCTGAATCTGATTTTCAGCTCTTCTTCCATGTAGGGCAACAAAAGAAGACCCAGCCAATCAGCTGGGACTCACGAGGCAGAGAATAGATGGGGGCGGGGCCAGTCAGAGGTGGTACTTTCCGGTTCTCTGAACTACTCAAAATTTCCGCTACCAGAAATTCTCCAGAATTGGTCAGAACCTGCTGAATACCACTTCTGTAACAGGTCCAATGAGATATGGGTTATCTGCAATGAGGCATCTCAATATCTATTCTAATATCTCATCAGAAACCCAGGATGTTGCGCACTGCCTTGTACTTTGGAATAACAAAAAGGTAGATTTAAAATGTTAAGTATTATGTGATAGAAATATTAACACACATACACATCAGCAATAACTATGAATGTGACTGAAGATTTGCAATTGTCTTGAAAAATTTTGCTTGTGTTGCTCAACATAAAAGTGTTCCTCTCATTTCTGACAGATGGACGTACATACAAATAGGTACAAACATATAATGAGAGAATCAATTCCACAGGTTTATGACTGAGGGAAATCTTCAGTTGAGGTTTCAGCTGAAATAAAAATGTTTGGCCTGCCAAGTTGGGAACTTTGCGCAGAATTACTTTGTTATTTTTCCTTAAGAGGTCATCTGAAATTCAGTCTTTGCCTTCCATTGAGGGCAACACCTTTGTAGCAAAAAGGGACAGAAATTATGGCATGACTATGTTTTACTGCAAGTATTAAAAAAGCAACATAGGCATTTTTTCAGTTCTAACAGCTAATAAAATAATTTTGTCAGGTGGTATTGCATTAAGGATTTCTTAGATCTCTAATTCATACAGAAAACTGTTGAGTCCTGATATTTCTGCACATTTCAATATTTCAACGTAATGCTGTGGAATAGGAGCCAAAGATATTGTAATCAGGTCTGCCTAATGCCTGGCTGTTGATGTCATAGTATGATCACTCATTTCCTGATGTACTCATCACCCGGCTCCACATGCATTCCAGCTTACCCCAATTCTCCTTTCATAGTATTATTAACTCTTACTCAAAGAAGGTCAAATAATTTTACATACAGAGAGGAATCCACACCTCCTATTAAGAACCACTTATTTTACTGAAACAGAACTAATGGAAAACTTAAAGGCAATAATGAACACTGAGAAACAGAATAAAAACTAAAATGTCAACAACATCTGTATAATTCTACTAAGAAATATCTTAATAATTATACATCAGAAATGTAGAGAAATAACTATACATCAGAAATGATCAGATAAGAAGAGCATACAAGGGCTTTTTTCCTAAACTGAATCAGTTTAAAAAAAATGTAGGATGTATCAAGAATAGAAAGATTGGTTTTTCTGTAAAATTTATTCCTTCAGCTGGATAGCAATACAAATGGGGTTCAGCACGCGAACAAAATTTAATTCTCCCTTTTCTTCTGCCTTCTGCTGTCAAATAATTTATGAGAATTCAGAGATTTACCATATGCTGGCAACAGTAACATTGCTGTTGAAATGAGTGAGCTTCCCCTAAAATATATTTGCTGTTAAATTCTTCAGTTAATCAACAACTATGCTTAAAACTTACTGGAAATCTCTCACATATAGCATAACTTTTATCTTTTTAGTGCCTTTACATCCTCTTCTCTCTCTGGATATCTGTGCCAGTTAGATAGATCCAATGCTGTATCATTCTCTTTCTTTGCATAATGCTAATTTGCCTTTATTCCATAAAGACAGAAGTGTATTTAAGGCAACCAACAGAAAACCCATAAAATTTAGTCAATTCTATCAAATTCAAATTTCTAATCTTTTGGTGCTCTTCAGGCACCTTGGAACATACAACTCTTCAGCAGCTCAAGACTGTCTATTTCTTTGTGTCCTAGTCCTATGATTCTTGAACTGTGTTCTATGGTGACTTGGAGCACTATATATATATTAATTTTTTGATATTAAATTTCTATTATAAAAAATAAAATTTTATATTAAATATATTATCTTTTAAAAAACATTTGTATTAGTGGTCCTCGAGATTTAAAAGTATACGTTTGGAGGTCCCTGAGGTACAAAAGGTTGTAGCAGTGTATAAGCCTAAAATACTATTGCTATACTATTGCTATTAATAACAGGCAACAGTTGATGAGTTTGCTGTGGCACCATGGAATGGCATACAGTTTGAAAAGTACTAGGGATGTTTTAAACCAAAAAAATTTGAATACCAATTGAATTGAATTGAAGAGTTGAATTGAGTATCTGCGCATTATCCATTTTTCTTTTTCTCCCACCAAGTCCAATTCCAACACTAGTAACTTCCCACCCCCTTCTTGCTCATGTCAACTTTCCTCCTGTGTATAAAAAAACATTATTTTTCAACCCCCAGCTCTTTCTCAGCCTCATATTATACAACTAATGCAGTTTATATGTCTGAGAGATCATGTGACAGGATGTCAGAGAGTATATATACTTTATTCATTCTATCACACTAATTCTAGTTTTCAATTTTTATTTAAAAAACTAATGGGCAAGGTTTTTTAGTTATTGCCTAACTGTTATAAGCATCCCTAAGAATTAAAGTTTAATAGCCCCTGAAGGAATCCCGACTTCTCAACTGGATTTTAATGGTTTCATCCTACACAAAGCAGAGTTTATATCCAGACATAATTTGAACATTTGAAGCTCTGTGTAATACACAGACTTCCAACAAAGGGTCATTTGTTCTGGAAAACTGCAGACATTAAAACACATGCTACACTAGAGCATTATCTGGAAAAATATTTGTAAGGTATCTATTCTATAAAATTCAATTAATTAGAAATCAGAACTGCAACAATTAAGTTACCGTATATACTCGCATATAAGCCGACTCTAAAACTCATTTTTTTTTTATCAAATTAGGGGGTCAGCTTATACGTGCATAAATCTGATCTCACACAAACGAACTGACATGACGCCACTTCTTCAGATCACGCAATATCATCGATATTACCATTCAGTCATACATACACCCATAAAAATTGAGACTGCACTAAATAAAGTCAATTCCGACAAACTACAACTCAATTTCAATATTAATTTTAACTGTACCTCAAATAAAATGCAACATAATTACGTCTAATTAAGCACATTTTTTTTACTCTGGGCACCTCCATTTTGCTTTTTCTATTGCCTGATCATAACATGCTGTGATTGGTTAGTCATTCACGTGACCGCTTTCATGTTTGCGATCGTCACCTGCAACATCAGATTCTTTACATACCAGCTAATTAACTTAATATTGTTTCCTACACAAATGCTTTGATAATGAACCTTCATCAGTGCATTCATATTGATACTCTTTTGTTATTAACCCAAACAACACATCATAGTATTTGGCAGTCAGTTTATTTGTGAGTTTTTGCAAAATTCCTCATTTTGGGACAGTTTTTTAAGGGTCGGCTTATACACGAGATCGGCTTATATGTGAGTATATACGGTACATGAAATTTAATTATAAACATTTGTGTGAATCATATATTTGCTGTATATTATTGTTGTTGTTTTGAAACAACTATTCATAGACCACTACCTAAATACATGTTTATTCACTGCATCAAATATTATTTAGAATATACAACGAATACCTTTGTTTACATTCTGGCCGAGAATCACCATATCTGTTGTGAATTTCCGCAATACCACATGCAGAGTTGGATATTCAATGACAACCTTCCCTTTCAAATTGTCTAGAAGGCTTTTATTGGCATCCAATTCTTGATATCTTTTGGAAAGAATAATAAGCATAATAAGTATTATACAGAGATTTGATTCTTCCAACATAAACAATATGACATTTTTTTCAGGAACAAATATTCACTTGCTCTCATCAGATGTTATCCTTAAAAAAGTTGACAGGTTTGCTGATCAAACTTCAGCTTTCTAGGACATGTGAAAATATTTTAGTACTTTGGTGAATCACTTTCCAAGACATATTTTAATGCAGTGCTAATTTACCTTGTATTGTAAACAGAGACGTGAATTTCAGGCTATCAATAGAAAATCCCTAAAATGTATTCAAATATATGAGATAATAATACATCTCTTACAGCTCAACATTCTGTTGCAATGTGCAATTCCATATTGTTAGCCTTTAAAAATAGTCCATTTTTAGGATGTTCCATCATAAGTTCTTTTTTTCCTTTTCCAGCTACAGGAATACCTAATTTGGGCTTTGCTTATGATGTTGAAATAACTTAGCTATGTAGCATTCTCTGAGAGAAAGGGGGGAGGAGGGAGGGAGAGTTACAAATATTTTATTTAACATGTCTTCAGTAAAGAGAATGCCTTTGAGTAAATATGTACTGTATCACATTTCAGATTTTCAGGCCATGAAGCCTTAATCAATGGATTTAAATTTTGAAAAATGTCTAAAAATTTTTTAGGATTACTCCAATAGCAAGAATATTTTTTGCATTTTTATTATAATTCTTGCCAAATTTCAACTCACTTAGATGACAATATCTTGAAATAGTAGGCAATTTCTTTGTGACAAAAATGTAGACATGTTCCATATTAAGTTTTTGTTTGAAACAAAAAATTGGAAAGAGTAATTTAAATGATCAAGTCCAATCCCATTGTTCAGGGCAGGAATAAAATCAATCTGCATGCATAGAAAAGCATATGCCCACATTAAAGCCCCTGTCACACTGCACCAACGGATGCAAAGAGGATGTAAAATGGACAAAAAAGCTTGCCATCTGTTGGTTAACGCGATGTACCCACTGCCTCCGTTTTGCTTCCTCTCTATCCGTCCAGCATCCGTTTATTGACGTTTCATCCGCTCAGAAAGTTTTGAGCTGCTCAAAACTTTTGCGCGGAAAATGTATCCAATTCGTCCGTTCTGCATTCGCTATGCATCCGTTCTGCATCCGTTACGCATCCGCTATATCCGCTAGGCATCCACTGCGCATCCGCGCAACTCGCATCCGCTCGGACGCAGGGAGGAAGCGAAACGGACGCAGAACGGATGCAGAACAGATGCAGCACGGAAACAAAGCGTTGAAAACGGAAAAAACGTTAGCAGAGGGGACCTATCTCGGATATTAAGGATGTCTAGAGGATGCCTAGAGGATGCAAAGGGACACCTATACTGCCTATAAAAAGGGGGAGCAACTCATCTGCATCTCACTTTCAGACCAGCAGACCAGCTGTGCAGACCTCTGCAGCCTTCATCTGACCCTTGCTCTTCCACAGCATCCAGTCATGTCAACCGTGGATCGTAACACAGTCCTTTTGGCAGCCACCATCCTTCGGCAACAGTGCGAAGCCATCTACAGGCTCTGTGAACTCTACTACGGGAAGAAAAGGAGGTGGCCAAGAAGCGTCTGGGTCCGAAGATGGATCGGGAGAAGAGCAGAGTACGGACTGTACAACAAGCTGATGGTGGAGCTCAGGAACGAAGACACTCGGGCATTCCAGAACTTCATGAGGATGCCTCCAGCCATGTTTGACGAAGTTGTGCAGCAGCTCACACCCAGGTTGACCAAGGCAAACACCAACTTCCGGCCCAGCCTGGAACCTGGGCTCAAGGTGGCACTCATTCTGCACCACCTGGCCTCAGGGACCACCTACAGGAGCATGCAGTACGGCTGGAGGGTGCCACACAACACAATCAGCTTTGTGGTCAGAGAAGTGGTGCAGGCCATCATCGAAGAATACAAGGAGGAGCTCCTCCAGTGCCCCTCCACTGAAGAAGGATGGAAGAAAGTTGCAGAGCAGTGGTATCAGAGGTGGAACTTCCCACACACCATTGGAGCCATCGATGGCAAGCACGTGGCCTGCAAAGCACCACCCAAGTCTGGCTCCACTTATTTCAACTACAAGGGCTTCTTCAGCATCGTCCTCTTCGCCATGGTCGATGCTGACTACAAGTTCATGTACATCGATGCTTCAGGCAACGGCTCATGTTCAGATGCCCAGGTATACAACGCCAGTGACCTCAAGGAGGGGCTGGAGGGCAACCTCATCATGGGCTTCCCAGATCCAGAACCCCTGCCCAACGACACGCAAGATGTGCCCTATTTCATTGTGGGGGATGACGCCTTCTCTCTCAGAACCTACCTCATGAAGCCCTACACTTCCAGACTCCTCACCCGTGAAGAGAGGATCTTCAACTACAGGCTGTCCAGGACAAGGCGGGTGGTGGAGAATGCCTTTGGCATCCTGGCCAAAAGGTTCCAGGTACTTCTCACCACCATGCAGCATCGCCCAGAGACTGTGTGGAGGATTGTGGAAGCTTGATGCATCCTGCACAATCTCATGTGCACCCGCTACCCAGTCTTGCAGAACAGGCTCGTGGACCTCCAACAAGGCAATGGGGACATGGAGCCTGGGGAATGGAGGCAAGGGCAAAACCTAATAGACACTGAGGATGTGCAAGGCCCCAACAGAGCCTCACGTGAAGGGAAGAAGCAGCGCAACCTCCTGAAACACTGGTGCAACTCCCCAGCTGGAGCAGTGGAGTGGCAAGACAGTATGATAGATGATTAATGGGTGCTTCCTTCAGCCTGTCTCATCACACGGATGAGATTGGGCCATGGATGTTGGGTGGGCCTACAATGAACAGGGCGTTTAATAAAGAGTTGTGTTTGTGTTGACATGTGTGGATGATTGATTACATTGTTATTGATAAAAAAGGGCCATAGGTGTGGCCCTGTATGGTCCACCTGGGAGGGTGGACCATACAGTCCCACTATGCTTGCACTGGAGGTTTATCTATCCCACAGCTATTACCCATCCCAAAGGTATCCCTGCCCATCCCACTGCTATCTTAACCCATCCCACAAGCATGCAAAGGCTTAAACCAATTCTAAAAGTTTCCACCAAGACTTTATTAAAAAAAAGAAATCAATTTGTGTGAATCAAAGATAAACTTTATTGAACAACAAGCTGTAAAAGGAAAAAGACCCAAGTCAAGTGTCCAAATAAAGTCCACACCCAATCTCTGGCAGTCTTCACGGTCACTCGGAGGTGTGCCCAGTCTCAGGGGTGAAGGGTCCAGGTGCTGTGGAGGTGGTTGCTGCTGCAGTGCTGGTCTGAAGCCCCACTGGGGTGCCTGGCCCCGAGAGGATAACAGGTGACGGTGTGTTGAGAAAGCTCTCGGATAGCTGGCTCAGACCTGTGATGCTGAGAGGTCCTTCCTCCATGCCATGGGGTGTCAGCCCCAGTACTGATGAAAGATGTACTGAGGCCGGGCTTAGCTGTGGGGTGGAGGAAGGAGTAGTGTAGTGGGGCTGTCTGGTCTGCAGCTGGGTGAGGACTGGCATTGGTGGCATTGCTGTCGTCGGTGGCATCATTAGCATGGGTGGCATTGGTGGCATCAGTGGAACCGGTGGCAACGGTATCACCCGATGACTCTGTGCCTGGACTGGGAAGGGCTTCTGCCTGTGCTGCTGGAACTCCTGGTAGCCGTAGCCCTGGTAGGTGAGGGGCTGTGGAAAGCCTTGGAATGGGAGGGACATCACCTGGGGTGGAAGAGCAGACCTGGGCTGGGTGGGAGCAGGTTCCTCTGGATCTGGAGGGTTGTGAAGCAGCTCGGTGATCTGGTCCTTCACCACCTGGTACTGGGCTTCCTCCATGTTCCTGAGGGTCTGGTTGACATAGGTGAGGAAGGGCTTGCGGTTGGAGGATGAGGAGTCGGTGCTGACCAGCTGAGAGAGGAGATCTATATTGGGGCAGATGGTGTCCCTGATCTCCAGCAGGACAGTGTGGCTCTGCCCCTCCTGCTGTCTGGCTCGCTGCCTTTCTGTGGAGGTGGAGCTGGGGTGGTGGTGGATGCGGGTACGACTGTGGTGGACTCGACGTCTCCTTTCTCCCACCGCACCAGGGAGTCCTCCACGCGCTCCACCATGGTTACAACACCTGTCCGCGGGTTCTCCGCTATGGCACGCTCCACAGAAACCTGCTTGGAGACAGGGACTGACTCTCGGCCGGAAGAGGACTGGCTCTCAGCAGGCTGCCGGAGAGAGAGGGTTGTGAGAGGGGCTCCTGGTGCTCCTTGGTGGCGGATCTCACCCTCCAGGAAGCTGCACCTGGCCATGACGTAGGTCTCTCTGTCCATCAGCTTAACCGTGGCCTGGCCAGATTTCTTCAGGTGCAGCTTCCCGTACCAGGTGTGCATATGCTTCCACCAGCCGAGGAGCACCTCCGAAGTGTAACCCATACTCTCCGCCCTCTCTCTCCAAGCAGCCTGCTTCCTTTTGGTGTCCCTGTACAGCCGGTGTCCCTTCCGCCACAGATAGTCATTCTCTTAGCCACTCCAGCACCTCATCCTCGTGTTCCTCCTTCATATAGTATTGCATCCTCTCCCGTCCCCGCATACGCCTCTTCCTCCCTTTGGCAGGACCAGATGGGCCCTCATCAGAGGGGCTCCCATGTTGTAGGGGCTGCTCCTCCACACCACCAGCAGCAGCACCAGCAGGATCATCATCATCATCATCTTCACCAGCAGGATCATAATCATCATCATCAGTAGCAGCAGCAGCAGCAGGATCATCATCAGCAGCAGCAACAGCAGCAGATCAGCAGCAGCAGCAGGACCAGGATCAGCAGCAGCAGAGGAAGCACCAGCAGCGCCAGCAAGACCAGGAGCACGAGCAGGACCAGGAGCACGAGCAGGACAAGCAGGACAAGCAAGACCAGGAGCACGAGCAGGACCAGCAGGATGAGCAGGACCAGGAGCAGCTTCAGCAGAGTACGCAGCAGCAGAAGCACCACCGCCAGGAGCAGCTTCAGCAGAGTACGCAGCAGCAGAAGCACGACCGCCAGGAGCAGCTTCAGCAGAAGCTCCAGCACCAGAAGAGCGAGCCCGAGCAGCAGAAGCCCCAGCAGAAGCAGAGTCAGGGACAGGGGGCGGGAGGGTGGCCCTGTCCCTCTTGGCAGGGATGGCGCCAGGTTGCTGAGGCTTTCACTTCTTTCCCATGGTTGTGGGGTTGCTGGCTGGCAGGGAGGCTGGCAGGAAGGCACCAAGGCTGGCAGGCAGAGTGGCTGGCAGAGTGGCTGGCAGCAAGGCTGGCAGGCAGGCATACAGGCAGGGTAGGCAAGGACTCGATGTATCCGGCAGCAGGTCTTTCCTCCAAATGCTGGCCACGTGCGAGCTGCTTCCCTTTATATCCGCGTGGCTTACGAAATGCATCCCCCCCACATGCGCAATCAACATTCGACATCCGTTAGGCTTCCGCTGTGCATCCGCTTCATCCGCTCGGCGTCCGCTCTGCATCCGCTGTTTCCGTTCCACGTCCGCTTTGCTGAGGCCCCCCGGAAGCCTAGCGGATGTGCCATCTGCTCTCATCCGCTTCCATCCGCTGGGCTTCCGTTCCGCATCCACTTTCCATCCGCCCTGCATCCTCCCCCCGTCCGTGTTATCCGCTCCGGTTATGCAAATTTTTGCCCCTTTTGAGAGCGGATAACAACGGATGGAACATTTTGCTCGTCCATTGTGTCCGTTTTGCATCCGTTGGGCAGTGTGACAGGGCCGTAACATGATTAAATAGCTGACATTACTAATAATTTAGCCATTTTTAAATACAGAACATTTATTTATTCATTTTGTTTTACAGATTTTATAGGCTGCCTAATTTAGAAGGCTCTGGATAAATTATAACATGCTAAAATTTTAAGCAGCAACAGAAATAAAAATGATAAAAATAACAGTAATGTTAAAGGGAGAAATATACAAAATGATTGAGATTTTTCTTCCTACATGTATATTTCCACATGGAACACAAATTAAAGTTTTCTATAATTTGATGCGGGAACTGTTAGTGCTAGAATGCACCAAACAGATACATTGAAGTGCCTATTTGTTAATCCTTTATGTAACGTGAATTGTAATGACAGCAATGATAGACATGTAGTATGAACTGAACACACACAGGTGGAACACAAATAAAACTGATACATTTCTCACTATGAATGATGCTAGGTAGGATTACAAGTGCCCCTCCCACAACTCTTTGCAAATAGAAAAATGATACGATAGTTTTACCTTATCTTACTATTTTGCTGTGCAGGAAGTTGTTATCACAGGGGTTTTTAATCCAATTTTCAATTTAAAGACACCCCCATTTATGTAATTTCATTTAATTTCTAGAGGTTATTGAATCTAACAGCTCACCATTATTGGCAGATTATCAGATCTAACAGCTCACCAAATAAGAAAAAAATTACATCTAATTCTGTTACATCTAATCCCTTTAGTATCGAAGCAAAATGAATATTACTGCCTTTTAAAAAGTTGTATGGTTAGGCCATATAACTGAAAGCATCTTTTGAAAAGGTTTTATTGTCACTTTATCTCACTAGATTTTCTAGTGAGAGATGGGATCATGTTATATACCATTAAACAAACAGAAAGAATTATGGATGTATACATCCAGAATTATGGATGTATACGGTATGGATTATGGATGTATATGGTACTACACTTCAGAATAAGCTTTTCATAGGAAAATAATGAGAATGCCAATGCCCCAAACGCCAAACAAACAGACATAAATTCCTAAATGAAATTATAAGTATTAAATGATTACCATGCTCTTAAAACTATTGTGGGAGCAGGGAGTCTGAGGGATCCAGAAGGCAGCAGGTTGTCCCTTTCAATGTCAAATATGCAATTATCCTAATCTGGATTTGTATAGACTGTTTCTGCTATAGAATTCCTTAGCAATAACTACAGGGCACAGGTTAATATTTTTGATAAACTTCACAGGGTTATAGTTTAATGTTCCAAATTCAATTAAAATACAGTAATGCAACTTGCATTTCTTGGTTTGGAAAGAAAGAACTTCATGCAAGAGTTACTTCCTTTCACTCCAACTTCAATCATCATGAAAATAATTTGTTTTATTTATTTTTTAACTCAAGTAATTATGACCAGTTCTTCCTAAACTCATTTTAAAAAAATGAATACGAGTATTTTAAATTCAAAGAATGCTTTCATAACATTTGGAACAGCATATGAGGAGAAACATATTTGCTGATTTATTTACAGTACTTTAATACAAAGTATGGCAGTACCTTTCCACTGGCAATAATCTCCACATTCTTTTCTGGTTAAGCAAACATTTACCACCAAAAGGCTAAAGTCATTCACATGCCACAATACACTTTCCATTATCTCATGTTTTAGACAAAACATCCTTAGCGTCCAGCTTGGCAGAGCATAAAACATTTGTACTTTAAACTATTTTATGATAGTAAATTATTCAAGTGTTAAATCATCAAGGCCTAGTTTTAAGTAAACTTCATTGGTTGACAGACAAGGACAACTTTTGGCTGATACCCAAACTTTTGGTGAAGTATGGAAGTATCTCTTAAAATATTTTAAGAGTTTTTCTTAAAATAATGTCACTACCTAAACTTATTGCCCTGTTTTATTTTTAATTCCTTGGTTACCCCCCTTCTTATTAAAAAGATACTATCCTGTTTCTCTGCAACAGAAATTTATTCAGCACTTAAACAAGCCTTAAAATATCTTGTTTATTCAATTTATCATCAATTCTACTTCAGACTTCCAACACTGCTAAAACAACAAGCCTAGGTTAGGTGTTTCAAAGTAAACTACAGGGCTGACAATGTCAGGTTTGACAGTTTTTCATATTACAAAAAACCACTACCCACCCACAGCTTTTATAATGAAGCTTTATCTCTTACGTTCTTGTTGACATCTAATTTCCATGATCAGCAGGAAGGAAGGAAGGAAGGAAGGAAGGAAGGAAGGAAGGAAGGAAGGAAGGAAGGAAGGAAGGAAGGAAGGAAGGAAGGAAGGAAGGAA
>BLBF01000020.1:19026033-19067304 GCA_015471245.1 Laticauda colubrina | reverse complement strand
AGATAGATAGATAGATAGATAGATAGATAGATAGATAGATAGATAGATAGATAGATATAGATATAGATATAGATATAGAGATAGAGATAGAGATATATGTATATGTATGGGGATCTTTGGTTATTCGGGTTTTCTACCACGTAAAATTGAAAATATCTAGGCAACGTTTCAATGAAGTCTCATTCATCATCTTCAGACTTGTTTCTTCGGCTCTGTGCTTCTCAGAGTAATGTGAACTTGCAGCTGCTTCTTCTTTTTAACTGCTGGTGGGGGTGTGACTTGATTGGGTGGGGGCTTGGCTGTGATCTGATTGGTTGGGGGGTGTTCTTTTTGGTTGGGGGTTTGGCTGTGTTCTGATTGTGTTCTGATTTTTCTATCTCTGTGGTTTCTCTGATTATTCTGTTGTTGAAGTGTTCAGTTTTGGCGACTTCAACAACAGAATAATCAGAGAAGCCACAGAGATAGAAAAATGCCCACATAGCATGAATAAACGAGATGATACCTTGGAAACCTGCCCTCATTAATACATGAGTAACTACCATGAAGAATGGCAACAGACCCACACCCACGAGTGCCACATAAGATGCTACCACACTTCCACCAAGAAAAAAGACTCACACCCACACAGAAGATGAGACACGACCATGGACCAGAAGCCGTACCGCAGCTGCATCACTACCCGCTTCAAACCCCTCTGACCCATACAAGAAGCGAACTGACACCCACCTTGAAGATGTGGCACGACCACGAACGCGAAGCCAAACAACAGGATCACAGCTCACCAGCTCAAATCCCCTAGCAACTAAGACTAACCTGAGCACAACCTAGCCCCCACCTGAACAGAACACACCCCCAGCCAATCAGAACACAGCCAAGCCCCCACCCAATCAAGTCACACCCCCACTAACAGGTAAAAGGAAGAAGCAGCTGCAAGCTCACATTACTCTGAGAAGCACAGAGCCGAAGAAGCAAGCCTGAGGATGATGAATGAGACTTCATCAAAACGTTGCCTAGAGACTTCCAATTTTATGCGGGAGAAAATCCGAATAACCAAAGATCCACAAACAAATACCTGCGAAAACCTCAGAATGAATATATATATATAAACATACACACACACACACACACACACACATGTATATTTGTTTTTGTTTTTTTAAAAAAGCACTACAATGACGTGGGATAATACCCGAAGGAAGCTGAACAGCATACATACATACATATATATAAAACAATTTCTTTCATGTATTAATTCAGACAAGCTGCATTACAACAGAGATAATAACTAACAGATGGACATTCATTCCTAAGTGGTGAATAAACCTTCCTTGTGGTTATGATTTCTGAACTAGAATACATCAAGATTTACTCCTCAATTGTATGGCAAGGGAAAACAAAAAAAACTACACACTGGATTGTAAATTTAGTTTATACAACTTATTTGAAATTTTGTGTACATATCTGCCTCAATACTAATTTAATAATTCAGAGAGGAAGATTATCAATCTTTTTAAAGATGCTTTGTAAAGAACAATGGCACCTGAATGATTCTTTGGCTGTAATCCCCATTAAAAAGGATTCAAACGCTGAATAAATTGAAATTTCCTGAAAACACAGACACTTGGTCAACTAACTGAATTACCAACTGTTTCCTCTCAGCTAACCTCTTTAACCACTTCCATACTTCTCAACTGAAGTTGTAGATCAACACACTTTTGGATGCAATTTTTGAATAAGGTAGATCATGCAAGAGTTATCTTCACTGTTAAACAATTCATTTCCCTCATAAAGTGGGCGTTGGTAGAAGTTACCCTGAACGCCCTTTCTGTCTATGCTGCAAGAGAGTCCAGGATGGGTTGATTCCTTCCTATGATGTCATTTAGCTGAGTCTGTACTAAGATATAAAAGCCAGCCCCCGGGAGAGACCCCAGCTTTGGCGAAGATACTTGACAGACTGAAAGGTGTCTCTGAAAGCATAAAATGAATACAGAAATATGACTTACCCTCTCCGGATGAATCAAGGGAGAGGCTGGGCTGTCTCACAGCATAGATAGAAAGGGCGTTCAGAGTAACTTCTACCAATGCCTATTCTCCTCCATGCTGCATTGAGAGCCCAGGATGGGACATACCAAAGCTTGCATGCCCATGGGCGGGTCCTCTTCCAGTTCATCACACCAACTGTTAAACCACTTGTTGAAGCACCTGTCTGCCGAAGGCTGCAGTCACCAAGGCAAAGGCATCCAGATGGTAGTGTCTGATGAAAGGAGACAGGGAAGTCCACGTGGCCTCATGACAGATGTCCTCCAAGGGTGCTTGGGTTGCCCAGGCAGCAGAAGTGGCCGCGCTTCTGGTAGAGTGCGCCGTCAGACCTCGAGGAACTGGAAGGGCTGCAGCTTTGTAGGCCTGCTCAATGCAAGATCTGACCCACCTGTTAATAGTAGAAGAGGCCTTGTGCCCCAAGTGAGAAGGGAAAAGGAAACAAACATGGCTTCTGACTTCCTGAAGCAGGAAGTGCACTTAATGTATATTCTAAGAGTCCTTCTTACGTCTAGCATGTGCCACTCTAAATCATGGTGCAGGAGGGGGCAGAAGCCAGGTAACACAATGTCCTGGGACCTGTGAAACCAGGTGTTAACCTTTGGAATAAATGAGGGAGACGGAGAACAACCCTATCATCGTGAAAGGAACAAAGGTCCTGTCTGATGGAAAGAGCAGCGAGCTCGGATATCCGCCTGGCTGAAATGATGGAAACGAGGAACACTACCTTCAGAGTCAGGAAACGGAGAGACACTGTTCTAAGGGGTTCAAAAGGGAGCTTCGTAAGGGCATTAAGGATCACATGAAGATCCCAGAAAGGATACCTGTGAACCACTGGTGAGTGCAGATGGAAGCCCCTTTCAAAAACCTCTTGACTGAAGGGTGATGGGATAAGGAAGGAAGCGAACCCCATGAAAGAACCGAGGAGAGGGCATCAACTTGCCTGCGTAAGGTATTGGGGCCAAACCTTTCTCCAGATCATGCTGAAGGAATCTAAGAATCTCTGCTGAAGCAGGAGAGAGACCCTCCCTAAGGCACCATTGGGAAAGGGCCTTCCAGGTGGCATCATAGATGCGCCTTGTAGAAGGTTTGTGAGATGCCAGGATAGTGACAATGACCCTTTCTGGAAGATCAGCCTCCTTTAGCTGCTGCCGCTCAAGTGCCACACAGTCAGCTTGAGCCACTGGGGCTCTGGATGGAGCAGAATCCCCTGGTGAAGGGAGATTAGATGAACTGGGATCCTCCAAGGAAAAGCCACCGATAAATTGACCAGGTCCGCAAACCAGGGCCTCCTTGGCCAATAGGGTGCCAGGAAGAGGAGCTCCACTAATTCCTCCAACATCTTCCGAATTACTGCCAGAATTATGGGCAGCTGGAGAAAGGCGTAGAGGAGACCTTTGGGGCATCTGCACTGAAGAGCACTGGGCCGCTCCGCTCCCTGGCAAGGAAACCTGGTGAAGAATCTGGTGACCTGGGTATTTTGAGGAGTGGAGAAGAGATCCACCTCCGGCATTCCGAATCTGAGGGAAAAGTACCTGAATAGAGATGGAGGAATGGATCATTTTGCCTGGTGGACTAGACTCCTGTTGAGCCAGTCGGCCTGGGAGTTGTCGACCCCGGAAATGTGCTCCACCGAGATTGACAACAGGTGTTTCTCTGCCCATAACCCCAACTGTAGAGCCTCTTCCAAGAGGGCTCTGGACCTTGTCCCCCCTTGCCGGTTGACATGCGCCATTGTGGCCATGTTGTCCGTAAGGACTAGAACATGAGGGCCGGTCACTGAGTGCCTGAAGTGCTTGAGAGCTATAAAAATGGCTCTGAGCTCTAGCCAATTTATGGGAAGGGTCTGCTCTGACCTGGACCAAACACCCTGAGCTATCCAGCCCTGCATATGGGAACCCCAACCCAGGAGGCTGGCATCGGTGGTTATCACTAGCCTGACTTCAAGAGAAGTCCCTTCCAGATTAACAGGGAATGCCACCAATTGAGAGATCTCTGTATTTGTGGTGGGAGTGGGACCTTGATGGATGAATGGCTGGTTCCTGCTCGTTGGGAGGGAAGCAGGAACCACTGAAGTGGATGGGAGTGGAAAAATCCATGGCTCTGGAGATATGACAGGGTAATTTGCAGATCCCAATGGACTGCATGAATGGAGGAGAACAGAATCAAAATGTCGTCCAAGTAGCACTGGATCCTCACTGGAACAGAAAGCAGAGATGCCATCAATGCTGCCAGAACCTTCGTGAAGACCCTTCAAGCCGATGAGAGCCCAAAGGGAAGTGCTCGATACTGGTAACAGAAACAGAGAAACTGGCAATGATGGGACCAAATGGAGATGTGGAGGTAAGTCTCCATGAGATCAATGGAAGAAAGGAGATCGCCCTCTTGAACGCTCTCTTAAAATAGAATGCAGAGTCTGCATTTTAAATTGCCTGTATTTTACAAATTGGTTGAGAAATTTTAGATCAAGGACAGCTCGCCACTCCCCGAGGCTTTGGTAACGATGAAAAGACAAGAGTAAAGCCCACATCCCCTTTTGAGAGGGTGACACAGGTTGAATAGCTCTGATTTCAAGAAGGTGTTGAATGGCCTGATTCATGAGGGCTTGCCTTGACACGTCCCGAGAGACAGGACAGATCAAAAAATTTTCTGGAGGTGGCGTTAGGAAGTCAAATTGTAACCCTGACCTAATAGTGCTGAGCACCCAAGTGTCCGTCGTTGACTCCTCCCATTTGGAGGCAAAGAAGGCTAGATGACCTCTGATGGGTGGGGAGAACAAGGGATTATTTAGAGTGATGGAAGGAACAAACCCTTCCCCCCCGAAAGGGCCGTTTACCAGTAGAAGATTGTTGCCTGCCAGATGCTTTCGCACGTTGGTCTTGGCATTGAGAGTACGGCCTCTGAGAGTGGGGGAAGCAAGATGAGGTCTCCGTTTGAAAGGCAGGAGGGTGATAAGGAGCTGGGCGATAATCAGTTTTCTTCCCAGAGGAAGAGAGAATTTTACGTTTATCTCTGGTTTTGATGAGATAAGGGTCCAGAGCATCGCCAAAAAGCTTAATGCCTGCAAATGGAACTGAAGCCAGCTTCCATTTTCGGCATGACTCCCCCTGCCAATTTCTGAGCCATAACAGTCTTCTTGCTGCTACTGAAGGTGCCATAGCTTGGATGCAAATTTGGCGGAATTGAAAATGGCATCTGCAGTGAATTCCGCCGCTGCGATAATCTAGTTAAGGTCTTGGTGAGACCAAAGGTCAGAAGCAGGCAATCTATTCTGGAGTTGGCGCAGTCACTGTATGGATGCCCTTGTGAAAAAGGATGCTGCTGTTGAAGTCCAAACAGCCCATGCAGCAGCCTGGTGATTGCGCTGGAGGGCCTGTTCGGAACATTTATCATCTGGTTTCAGGATATCTTCTGGCTCCGTGGGAGTGCCAGAAGATGAGAATGAGGCCAGAACTGGAATGTCAACAGAAGGTATTGCCAGGGCATTGTCCAGGGCTGTGCTGATGTTGTAGAAATGTTTATACAGAGAAGATGGCTGAGGACCTGCCGAAGGGGAAGCGCACTGTTCCTTGACCATGTCCAGGAACAAAGAGGGAGAAGGCAAAACCTCTGCATGCACTACAGGCTTGGAGAAGAGCGAGTCTCCATGGCTAGAGGGATTTCCTCATGGCTCCGGAGCCACTTCCTCCGGTGACAGCTTGGCAGTGACCAAGGCCTTGCTGAGCAATGGCCTGAAGAGAGAAGGATTGAAGACCAATGCAGAGGATGTCTATTCTGGGTGAGAATCCTCTTCCTCTGAAAGATTTTGGTCAAAAGTCTTGCCCTCTTCATGCTCTGAACGAGAGGGATAACTGTTCAGATGGTGAAGCCCTTCCCTCCTCATCAACCTTCTCCCATTCGGATAGAGAAGAATGGACCCTGAGATCCTGGGGCCTGTGTAAATCAGGGTGATGAGGCAAGGAACTTATAGATTGAGAAGGGAGAAGGGCCTGAACCCTTTCCAGAGGTCAAAGAATTTGCTTGAAGCCTTCAGCCAATCCCTGCCTCATGGCCAATGAGACAACATCTTGGATATCCCCTGGTCTATGCCCAAAGGTAGAGGCAGAAGGCCGAAGGCCCAATGCTGTGGGAATGAAGGTGGCTTCAGGCCCAGATTGAGAAGAGGTTTGAGGCCTGGAGGGAGGGGGAGGAGCATAAGGCCCAGAAGCCTGTTGGAAATAAGGCCCAGATCTGCTGAGATCCTGAGGATCAGATTATACTGCAGAAGCCTAGGAGACCAGGACGGAGGATGGAAAGGCTCAGAGATAACTTCTCCTCCCCTGGGAGGGTTTGGCTGGGGCCCACGGATATCACCTGAAACATGCTGTAGTTGCACTTCCTTCTCTTGAATAGTTCTGTTGAACTGCTCCTCTAGGGCTGCATGTCTGCACTTTTCTGCCCTCAACTCAGCCTGTTGCCTTCTTAGGGGCTAGAGCCTTAGCTCTGATTTTAGCAGCCATCTCCCTCTGGACTGACTGGGTACATTGCCTACATCTTTCTCTCTTATTGGGCTTACAAGACTGTTCCACTGGGGGGGAAAGCTCTGCCTGAGCCTTATCTTGCTCCATTTGTAGAATGAAGGCTCTTGCGATGTAAAGAAACTGTTTGGAAATTTTTTGTATTAAGCCCCTTAGGGTATAAATTGGCACCCAGGCTTACAAAATGGCCGCTCACTTTGTGGTGGAAGGCTTCAATTCAAGATGGCCACTGACTTGGGGAAACAGGCTCCAAGACAGAAGAATCGCTCCTTAGGCTATAAAGAGCCCCGAGCGAAGTCAGCAAAGGAAAGGGCAGCCTCCAGCCACACGATCAGCTGGCTGACACTGTTATCAGTTTGCCGATTGCTTTTTACGACCGCTCAAACCACAGGCATGGGGGAGGTCTACAGACGCTGCCCAACTTGCCTGCACAGAGCTCTGTCAATGCTGCTCCCAATGTTGCAGGAGAGAGAGACCTGCTCTCCTGGAAGAGCAGCTGTCCTGATCCCTGGCATCTGCTTGAAGCGAGGAAAAAAGGTACTGAAGATCGCTGGTGATTGCTATCTAACAGAACGCTTTCAGAGACACAGCTCCTGACTGAGTCAAAAGCTGGGGTCTCTCCTGGGGGCTGGCTTTTATATCTTCGTACAGACTCAGCTAAATGACATCATAGGAAGGAGTCAATCCATCCTGGGTTCTCGATGCAGCATGGAGGAGAGTGTATATTACCATAATCTGAAGAATGGCATATTTTAACTCTTTTTCACAAAAGACTGTGCATATGTTTATAATTCAGTGAACTGTGAAATTCATATTTTACTTAGGTAAATGACAATATTGCTGAAGAAAAAGGTTCCTATACAATGGATCTAGATTTGTAGACATTTGTACAACAGATGTGTGTTGTAAAACATGCCATGAATGTATTCTTAAAACATGAAAGTAGTTGGCTATGCTACTTCAGTGACTGTTTAACCCAATTTCAGACACATAAATACACTTTGAACATTTCAAAAATGTGACCCAGAGAAGGAAAATGTTGAGACTTGGCTTTGACTATCATAACCACAGTGGCTTGAAAATTCAGTTACAGAAAACCCTCCTAAAACATTCATTTATGCAATAATTCCATATTTAAAATTGCTAAAGACAATTAAAATTAAGACACCCCAAATACGCTCCTTTTACAATTATAAGGACAACAGATTTTAGAAGGAAAAATAATTAAAAAGAGGGAACAAATCCTCCTGGGAAGAAGTTGCTCAATTTTGGTGCATACACCAAGGAGGCCATGTTTTGAGTTGCCAGCTTTAAATACAAATGGAATTAAGACAACTTTTCAAAAATTACACAGTACACATGGGAGAGAGACAGACCTATTAAGATTGACTTACATTCTTCACTTTCCACTTGCCAGGTAAACCAGTGACCCTCTTCTGAAATTACTACTGATGGTAAACAGCATATCACAGCTGTATTCTGAATTAAGTGTCACTTCTGGCAATAATTAGAATAAGGCCCAGAGGGATTAATGACAATAATTCAATCTGGATATCAGTGAAACATATCTTTTTATAAGTGTGTCATTCTTGTTCAGAAAAATTTTAAAAAAAACATTCTTCCAGGTGAATGGCTACCATTCAGGATCTTAATATTCAAGAGCAACACTGAATCTAAAGACCCACAAACTTAGTCTTAACATAGAAAAGAATGCCATGAAACGCCTGAAAATTAACTGCCAATTCTACTACCAGTCAGATTTTCAACAGGTTGTTAATCATATATTTGTTGCTTATGACTAAAGAACTGCTTATCATATGCCTTAACGTGTCTGTTAGGCTTGGATATGGTAGAAACCTTTCAGACGTACAACATAGTAAAGCTAGACAGGTTTCTGCAAACCAGAATGAAACTATACCAAACTGCTGATTGTCAGTTTTTTTTAAACTCATTACTACTTCTCCTCAACTTTCCCAAATTTCAGCTGATTCCTTGCCCCTCACTGGTTGGTTCTTGCCCAGCAAGTGAGCAACATCCCTTCCAAGCAGTCTTGTTTTCCACTTTCTTGAAGTACCAAGGGGCTGGGGGGAGAAGAAAGTTTAATGCAAGGTGCAAAGTACAGACATGTGACCGGATTTACACTGCAAGTCATATGTACACAGATAGTAACAATTTCGGTTACTATTGAGAAACCTGAAAAAGACGAAAATAACTCAGGCCATCTGCTACCTTGAAATAAAACACTGATCTAGAGACTCCAACGAAGTTTAAAAGTCACACAGACCTGGGACAGATAGAAGCAGCAGGGTTAGGAGCAAAAGTCTGTATAAGGAAAGATAACAGTACAACATCCAACATATGTGTTTTAGAGAACAACTAAAGTCCATGAACCATGAACGGACTAAAGTTCAGAAGCGGTTGCCAATGAGATAATAAAGAATAATACCAAGAATATCATTTCACTTATTAAAGGTTGTTTTTATGAATTCAGCAAGGCAGTGGGACTAATACTTAGGAATGTGTATAGTAGGAAAATATGCAAAACTGAGGCACAATAGGAGGAAATGCAGCAAATTAGGAAGTCCCAGAAAACAACTATCAACTATTCATAAATCTCCCTTTTCAAATGTAATAATACATGACAGGGTTTGGAGAGACCATAAAGAATATGAAACTGAAAGGAATAGAGAAAGTTCACATCATCTTAGGAAAAGTTAAAATTAATTGAGTGGATAGACTGGACGTCAATATTCTAAAAGGAAATAACATTGCTAGAGAAAGGATAAATACATTCCATGCTAACAACTTGTTTTCAGTTGGGTATGTTCAATCTTGTTTTGCATTTATTGAAACCAAGTATGGTATGACACTGAGGCCAGAAATTTCTTTTAGCACAGATGTATTTTCCAACCTGGCACTCTCCATAAGTTTTGATTCAACAACAACCAACTTTCCATCCAAGAAGGCTGAAACCTTTGGATGTTGTAGTCCCAATATTAGACTAAGGAAGAAACTAAAGGCTAGGTCACATTGGCCGACGGATGCAAAACGTATGCAAAAAGGACACAGCGGACAAGCAAAATTTCGGGGGTGGCTCCATCCGTTGTTATCCGCTCTCAAAAGTGCCCCAAATTTGCATAAATACAACGGAAAAGAACGGAAAGGAACGGACGTGGGGAGGATGTAGCGGGGATGTAAAGTGGATGTTCATAGGAAGCCTAGCGGATGGAAGCGGATGACACATCTGCAGGGCTTCCGGGGGAGAATAGTGAAGTGGACGCGTAGCGGAAGGAGAGGATGCGTAGCGGATGATGCGGATGCATCACGGACGCCTATAGGATGCATAGCAGATGCATTCACTGCGCATGCGGGGAGGATGAATTGCGCCAGCTCCGTGGATATAAAAGGATGCAGCTCGCAAGCAGTCAGCATTCAGAGGAAAGACCTGCTGCCAGAGACATCTTGAGAGAACACCATGGGGAAGAAGAGGAAGCCTGTGCCTACTCCTGCCAGCCCTGGCAAGGACAGAACCACCATCCCACCCCCTGGCGCTGACTCTGAAGCTGCTGGTGCTGCTGGTGCTTCTCCTGCCGGTGCTGCTGGTGCTTCTCCTGCTGGTGCTGCTGCTGGTGCTTCTGCTGGTGCTGCTGGTGCTTCTGCTGGTGCTGCTGGTGCTTCTCCTGCTGCTGCTGCTGTGGTGGACCAGCCCCAAGGCCCTCAAAGCCCTGCTGCTGAAGGACCTGAAGGCCCTGCCAGAGGGAGGAAGAGGCAATGGAAGGAGAAGGGAGAGAGAAAGTACTCCATTTCCGAGGACCATGAGGAGGTGGTGCTGAAATGGCTGAGGGAAAACGAGTACCTGTGGAGGAAGGGCCACAGGCTCTATCGCGACACCAAGAGAAAGCAGGCAGCTTGGAGAGAGAAGGCGGAGAGCCTGGACTACACAAAACAGACAGAAGAAACCAGAAACACCAATCAATCAAACTCCAAGTCCAATAAACACAGACCTAGACTCCCAACCAATCAGGATAGGCCAGCCTCAAATTTAAAACCAAAGGCTGTGAGACCCAAATCCATACAGAAGCCTGATGATGGCAGATGAGATTCTGCTGAAACGTTGCTACAACTTTAAAAGCACTACAATGACGTGGGATAATACCCGAAGGAAGCTGAACAGCACACACACACACACACACACACACACACACACACACACACACACACATATATATGTTCTTAAGTTTTCACGGGTACTTACATGTATGGTATTCAGCTTTGTTCGGGTATTTTCCCACGTCATTATAGTTGTGCTTTTAAAGTTGTAGCAACGTTTCGGCAGAATCTTATCTGCCATCATCAGGTTTCTGTATTGTGTTCGTCTGCATGAACACAATACAGAAGCCTGATGATGGCAGATGAGATTCTGCCAAAACGTTGCTACAACTTTAAAAGTACAACAATAATGACGTGGGAAAATTCCCAAACAAAGCTGAATACCATACACACACACACACACACACACACACACACAAATAAATAAATAAAACTGTTTTGTTTTTGTTCATTTTGTTCATCATTTTGTTTCAAATGATGTAGCTTTCCCAATTCCTTACAGCTTTAAGCTTTATTCAAAAGTTGTACTGATGTTTGCTAAGGAGTAAATTCAGATCTTATCCAGAAGCAGGGCAAGAGAAATTATTTCTCACTATGCTTTCACACAGATGTCTTTTAAACGATAGTTTTCACACTATTCAGTTATACTTTTGGAATTTAAAACAGGGTGGCATCAAAGACAGCTCTGAAGGGCCAGAATATAAACATACTGATCAATCAATCATTGTGGAAGATTCAATAATTCATTGTACCAAAAAAGTCTCTAGGACCAGACGTTTTCTTTTTAGGGATTGTTAGGCCTTACTGAGTAATTTTAAGAGTGATATAGCTACATAGAACTTTAGCTGAAAAAGTACCTGACACAATGGCTTCTGCAGCTAGCAAATTCATGCAGACAAGCATGGATCTATATCACAATCTCCAAGCAAGTGGTACATAAGCTTCATTCCACCCACCAATGTGCCCTATTCACACTCCCAAATAAAGTCTAGTATGTGGATTTTAATTTAAATAGATCAATATCAAAATAGTCTGATCTCTTTGCCAAACTATACTTACGATGAATTATGATAAGAATATAATATTGATGCATTAGAAATTGTGTAACTTTTATGATGAAACAGGGCAACAAAATAAATCAGATATATCAAGTATTGTATAAATTTTAGTTATTCAAGACAAGGGCCTTTAAAAGAACAAAGTCTCTTTATTAAAAGTGCTGTTAGGCCATGTATTCATCCTACCTGGCAATGTCCCTTTGTGAATAAAAGTCTTCAATTAATATACAATAGATTGCATTAAAAAAATATTAAACTTCATATTCCCATAAGGTCTTTGCATTCTTATAAAGTTTTTATTTGCTGATTGCCTGCCAGAAAGCCACTCACTTTTGAAAACAAACATATTCCAATGGCTCTGCCAATGAAAGAAGGTCAAACCTCTCATGACAAGGTCAGGAGAACAATTCTAGTTCGTTTCAGTCTGTAAAAGATCAACGGAGGGATTCCCTTTTGGCAAAAAGAAGTGAAAATACATTTTGCAGGTTCTTTTGAACAGCAGCACAACAAAATTTCTATCTCAAACCAGCGAAAGAAACAATTCAAATTATTGATGCTAGTCCCAATTATTCTTCCACTTTTATCAGTTCAAATTCTGCAATATATACATACTTTGAAACAATTCAGCTTCCAAAGTGGGCTATTACAATACAGGATATCCTATTTCAGGATAATGTTCTACGTTGGAACATTTTGCATGCCTTAAATATTCAGTAATAGTATTGAGAAACAAAACAAAACACAGGTTAAAATACAGGAAATTCAGGTACAGAACTCATTGCACAGTTTTTAGTAATTTCCTTGTTTAGGTGCAGAAAATGAAATGCGTATTTGAATGTAAATACTACCTATTGCTTGCATTCAACTTTTGATATTCAAGATGCCAATCTTCAACCTTGTGCAATCTAAGGAAACATAAGGTATCTATTTGTAGTGCAATTGCAAGTGGAGAAGAGTGAGCAGTGTTTGTTGAATGAATTTAGATGACTGTTTTTCACTCAAGAATGTAATGGATTCTTGCTAACATAGCACATTAAAATATATTGAAATACATAAGGAAGTATATCACTGAGGAAATGAGGCAAAATAGGCTCTCAGCATAAAATGGAAATACTGATAGAGTCCTGTAAAAAATGAAAACTATGAATTATGTTTCCTTTTAGCTATTCATAGCTTTGTAATAAATAAAAAACCCATGCAATTCTTAAAAAAAAGATGTAAATAACTAGTTCTTAAAAAAAGTTTCCTCAACAGATTACTTTAAAAATGACAGGTAGCTTAATTGTTATTAAGTATTTACAGAATTCTATGATCATTAAATTCTATGATCATTAAATTCAATACTTAATGGCATGTTAATAGCAAAGCAACTAAAAAAAATGAAGAGTGACCACTACTTAATAATTGCTCATTTAAAGGTTTACAATTGCAAGGCCAATAGCATTGACAGAAATGAAATCAAACTAAGTTATAACAGATTTAAACAAATGCCTTTGGAAACAAAAAGGATATAATACAATCAGTTCTGAAGGAAAACTCTGAAACTGTGTTTACATTGCTCTTTCTCACTAGACCACAGGTGTCAAACTCGCATCATCATTGCGGCGCCATGTGACATACCAGGACTTTTTTCCCTTTTCACTAAACTGGGCATGGGTGTGATGCATCTGGCCCATGGGCCATGAGTTTTACAACCCTGCACTAGACAAACATTGTGGAAAAGGTTATAGTGATTTGGAATAATAGGAGTAGAAATCTGAAGACTGTAGAAAACTGATGAAAACTATAATCAGTTTAAAACAAAGATTGCTGTAATATTGGTCATGGTTCACACTGGCATATAATGACTGGAATTCTGAAAGACAGATTTGGCAATGAAAGAAAAAATAAACTCTAGTACGATGTTTCAGCTATCCAAGAAAAAATTAAATTAGCAGTTAGATAAGGACTAGCTCAATATTTAGAATTAATAATAATATTTAGGCCTTTAAAACACAAAATAAGGAGATATTCTTCACAACAAATATGTGTACACCTAAGAAATATTAGGATGTGGCACAACTAACAGTTTAGTCATCATACAGAGGAACTGAAGTTCAACATTACTTCTTCATTGACATCATACTGTCGGTGCTCTTATAACACTTCTGAAAGAATATTTGAAACTATACGCATATAAGAAGTTATGCACGGAAAAGTTTATTCAGGTACCAAAAAGCCTTATTAATTACTTGTGATTCATGATACGGTAAATATATGTATTATCCCAAAACATCCTTTATCAATTACCGTAATTTCTTTTACTCACAAAACCTTTTCTGGAAAGTCACTTGGGAAAATAAGATGTAGTTCCCCAACCAGACTGTATTGTTTGGCAATTGGTTCTTTCCTTCCCTACTGGAAAAAGCAATAATCCTACCGTATGAAATCATTACTAAGGCATTCGAAGCATATTATGTTGGACAAAACATTAATTCTGAGGAGGACAAATAGCTATATCTAAGAGGAATTTAAGACACTACAAGAATAACCAAGAACAATAGTGTATTCTTCCTGCTCTGAACTGTTAATTAAAAAGGTACTTGTAACTCTCATGTAACCTTCATTTGCCTAACCAAGTATCTTCTCTTCACTTTTCCTTCTGTCTGACAGTGAATTAGCTTTTCTTAAAATATATACATACAATGCTGTATTTTGCTTGTGAGGATAAGTAAGATTAATCATTAGTGGATTCTCCTAATCTCTGGAATCATTTATGTTTTTCGTCCTCTGTCTCAGACAAAGAATGGAAAAGGGAAATCAAAAGAGAAAAAGCTCTATGAATAGATGGCACTTCTATAGAACAGATTTGTCATCTGTCAAGCAAATTTGCTTCTACAATATTGTGTTTTAATGCAAACACTACTGTTTTAATCGAGGACTATTAAACACATTACTGTACTGAGTAAACAATTGCTGAGATGACCTAATATGTTCCTCTTCCTCCTCCTCCTCACCACCACCACCTTCCATTTTGCATGGAAAAAGAAAACATTATAGTTGACCAAAAGGAACTGCCAAAACCATGCATGGAAGAAGGGAATAATTTATAACACTCCAGCATAGACCAACATGAAAAGAAAATAAATTCCTTTCATCATCCACAATAACTAGAAATACATTTTCTGGATACATGGACTTGCCTTACACTGATTTGTATTTATAAATACAAATTGCAGTCGTCTTCATTTTTAAAAAGTAGTTTCACACAAGTGCTTTTTCAAACCCAACCCAGAATCTCAGGTGGTTTATGTAAAGTATGTATTCTGCATAAGCTGTAGGCCTTCTTTGAAATATTACAATTTTGAAGAAAAATGTAAGTTTACTCAATACTGAATATCTCTTTCTACAAAATCCAATCTCTAATCAGCTCATAGTTAATCAACTGATTATCTGTAAGCTCAGTAAATATACTCTTCCCTTTAATAACAATAAGATTAAAATTCTTACCTGATAGAATTATGTGGCCTATTTTCTAGTTTCATCAAAATTTGTATGTCTGACTGGGGAGATACTGTGTAGATTTTTAATCTGCAATTTAAAAAATGTAACATTTAAGAAATCTTATCATGTAACAAAAAATCCAGAAACCTTTTTTAAAAAAACTGTTGATTCAGTAAGAGAATCCAACTGAAAAAATAATATACACAATATACTGTACTGTACTAATGTACTGAAATAATAGAGCATACAAATATTTTGTAAAAAGAACTACCTTTGCTGCTTCACAGGATCACATTCTTGAGGATCAATATATGTCTTCAAAATATCATACAATGGTTTATCATCTGGTACCCTTTATCCAGAAATATAAATTATCAGTGAAGATATTCATAGGAATACACAAACCGGTTAGCATCACATTAATATGTACTGTATGCATTTTATTAATTATTCTTTTTCAACTACATAAGGTTCATTCAGATATATATACAAAACATTTAGGAATTCATATCCAAGACACCAAAAAGACTCTCTATGTTTTTCCTATTTCAATTATTTATTCTAAATAGAAATAATTCTTTCATATCTTTAAATAAATTTTAATGGTAGATCCATCTTCCTATTGTATAATCTTTCTATACAGGAAACTGAAGTAAATGCTTGGAGATACAGCCATGTAAGAAATATGTACAATGAGCCATACTTTCTCAATTTAAAGCTTCCTAGATTACACAGATAAAGCTAGAAATAGGTCAGATGATATGTAATTTTGAAACAGCTCGAAGGAAATATCCCAATAGTTTGTTTATTCAGAAACTTGTGCATTCTTTCCAAACAAAACCCAAATGTAATTGTAAAATATAATCCAGAAATTATTTAAATTAAATAATTTAATTACATAAGTATTTAAACTTAATGTGAAAGTAAGTTTGCTGGCAAGTATGTATGAATACCTTTGTTCTGTGAATTTAGCATGACTCTGAGGAAATATGAGCTTCAAGTGCCAGTAGAACTTTTGTTCCCTGAAAAAAAGAAAATAGATCCTTAAAATTCTTTTTATTACAAATACAATTGCTACTGCCTTGTATAGAGAAAATAAAAAAAAAGTAAGAAATAGGAGAAAGCTGTTCAGGGCTTGTTCACTTGGGGAGGTGAATGAATTGATGAATTGATGTTTCTATTCCTATTCCACATGTATGTGTAAACATAAGTATTCCAAGTACAGTCCTACAGGTATGAAAATATTTTGAACTCTGGTTAATAAAACAACATTCTATCAACAGATCATAAGCAAAAGCAATGTAGATCAATCTGTTCCCAGGTATATTGAACTACAACATCCAAGTTGTTTGGATGTATCAGCATGGGAATATGCAACATATTTTGCAATCTTTACTTAGAAATAAAGATGCATGTTTTCTCAGGATGAAAGAAAATCATTTTACTTTATAAATTGGCCAAACAGGCTGGGAATATTCTGAACCAGAATTTTCTTTGAAAGAAAACAACTAGCATTTTTAGAAGGAGGGAAATTGACTCATGACAAGAATAAGAAGTTGGTACATATCAATAGAAGGGGAACAAAGTGAAGAAATCACTGCAAAGAGGTTTTGAAGACTGTTTCTTCTCTACAAATACCATGTCAAAAAAGCAATGGGACTTGGAGATGCAGGCTGTATGTATGCTGAAGCTGTTCTTAAAGTGTGAAGTGCCTTTGTTAACATAAGCCTAGCAATGTACAACTAAATGCTGGAATTATGATATCTGTAATGTAGGACAATAACAAGGTGCTTTTCCAGAGTTAAGTTTCTGGGAGCAAATTTATGCAAATGATCAATTATGCTTAGTGACATAATTTCATCTATCTTGTGATAATTATGTGTGCAAGATTTTAACTTCCATCTAGGCAGAATGCAAATACAGGTCTATGGAGTTCAAGTGTCATACTACTGGATGTTAGTCTTGCACATTGTTCTTTTAAACATCAGTAAATAATGGGACTATGTATTTATTTACATAAATTTAAAAACACCTCTGACTCTACGGTACAGAGTACCTTCAGGGTTTGCCTATTTGCCCCTTAACTGTTTTGAGGAAATTTTGCTCTACCCAATGTTTTTCTATCGTATTAATAGCAGTAACATAGGATTATCTTTTCAATTTCTGTTCCACTAACAAATGTAGAAGCCTTTTGCAAATCCTAATTGATCAGTACAGTGAGATTTCTCCTTACTCAAAAATGGCACAATTTATACTTCACCTCCTTTGGTACGTAAGAGAAGCAAAATTTGTGCCGGGACCCTGTGTTCTATAGGATTTTATCATTTCTCTATTGTATCCATTTGCAAACACATTATCCTGCAATTCTTCTTTGTTGGTTGCTTCTTATATTTGGATGTTTTCACTGGATGCTTTCATTCTATTAACACACAGGAAAACTGTGTCCAGAAATTCTTAGCATTATGCAATTTTGCCAGCAACATTTAGAGCCACAAAAGAACTGAATGTCAGCAATAAGAGTGGGAATAAAAACATTAAAGCCCTTCTCCAAATATGGAGACAACATAGAAAACGAATAAACAGAGAAACCTATTTTCTAGAAACTTATTTTTCACTTTCAGATTTATAAAGTAAACATTAAATCAGGGATGAGAGGGTTGCAGCTCTGCAGATGTTTACTGCCTCCAATCATGAGTCAGGGACTGGTAATGTGTGAAAGGCTTTACGAGGCCTACATCTGATAATATAAATTCCGGCTTATAGAATCTTTCGAAAGTGAATGTTGATTTCCTGTAGCTCTTTCTTTCTAGGGTTGTATGGGTCATTAGTGAATCATGGGTGGATCAACACACAGAAACACAAGGAAACTGCACCAAGCCTTCCAGAGGATGCAATCAGTGACTTGAAGGAGAAAGGTTTTGCTTGGGCTTTACCATTTATGAAGTTTCCTTTGGAATGTGTGTTTCACTCAGTTCGTTTTTTTGCCCAGTGCCACAGTCTCCCTTTTTCTTAGAAAAAAATCAGCATGATGAAAAAGAGAACTAAACAAGTACTTACCCAGAAAATTTAATTAGGCCATTACAATTCACTAGATTATGGAACATATTTAGCTGTTTTTAAAGTAAGAACAATTACAAGATTCTTTAGGCAAAAGAAAAAGAGATGAAAAGATGTGGAAACTTTAACCAGAAATTATTTATGTCAATTTTTTGTATTTACATGGTCAGCAGCTTAAGAAACAGTTAAGTCAAAGTAATTGTGAATGGGGTTATACTCTTTAACTACTGATCAGTTGATGTAATCATGAATCATAAGTTCACTTGAACACAAACCGTTTACATGCCAAGCATCTTTCTTTCAGCCAATCTGATTATGTGTTGCAAAAAGTGCAAAAATTATGAGGTTGCAAAAAGTACTATCATGATTCATTAAGACAACAATGAAACCATAGGAATGGGAAGCTATAATAATATTCAAAACATAAACTCAAACCTTAATTCTGTTTTAAAAAAAAGAATAGCAACATTTACAAGTGACACATAACTGAGGACTCAGAAACTTGTTGCTGTATATTTAAGAAGTATTCCACAGAAACGTACTTAGATAGATTTCGACTGAGAACATAGAAGTATATTGGCCAGTACACTGATTTCTTCTTGCAAATGCCTTATAGTAACACAAAATATTTGCAAGAGAGCCATCTGTTGGTTTTCAGAATTATAGCCAATTTAGTTTTTGCGGGAAACAAAGAGCCTTGTGCATAAGCTTTTGTGTATCAATGTGTGATGACCCGGGACATGGCACAAAGGCAACACAGTTAGATAACCAATAAGAGTCACTTTATTATCTCCAACTTTGCCCCCAATGTCCAGGTTACTTTCTGGCTGGAGAAAAACAAGGAACAGCTTTTCTGGAGAAAAACAAGGAACAGCTGTTCTCCAAGGAACAGCTTTTAACTACAGAAAATTAAGTCCAAAACATGAGCAAAACAAACTGTAACTTAAAGTCCAAACAAGCCAAACTGAAGTAATTAATTTGGCAGGACAGGAGCAAGAATTTCAGATTTGAAAGCATGGCAAAACCCAACACACTTGGGAAGATGCCTGGAACACAGATAAGCCATGACAACACAGGATAAAGTCACATTTGCTCCCAGCAGCCTGCCCCACGCAGCCTGTCTTTCTTATCAACTGTCTTCCCAGCTGTGGCTAATGAAGGGAATCAGGGTCATTTCCTCCCCAGTAAGCCATGCAACACACGTTGCTCTCTTCTCGGTTCCTCCCTGTATGCCCTAGGACCGTAGTGGTGAATCTATGGTATGCATGCCGGAAGTGGCACACAGAGCCTGCGCTCCCTTACCCAGAAAAGGTCTACTGTGCTTGCACAGGCACCACCCACCAGCTGATTGTCAACTATCTGGCACGCATGCATGGCGGCGCATGGGAGACACATGCATATGCGTAGAAGTGTGTGGCGTACAGAGGGGTCATGTGCATATATGCAATAGCGCGCAGCACAGGTTGCACATACATGTGCAGGGGGCATGGGGGGGCAAGCATATTACCTTCTGGGTGATGGCATGCGAGCACACGCGCAATTATCGGTAAGGGAACCCAAAAAGGGTTCCCACCATTGCCCTAGGATGAAGAGGGGGTGGGCCTGGTTCTTCTTCTGAACTCCCTCTCCCTTGTTCTACCTCTCCCCTGCTCTGCCCAGCTGGACTTTGCACTTCCCCAGCCTTCTCCACAGCCAACTAAGTCACACTCCCATTCCCTGTCAGCTGTCTGGTTTCCTCCTCAGATTCAGATTCTGACAGGAGCATGACACAATCTCTATTTCATCCACTGAAAGAATAGTTATTAAAACAGACTATGCTATGGTGACAGATTATAACATTTGTGTATAACTATGTAGACAGGAGTTATACATAAACAAATAGATGTCTCTGTTGTTACATAAAAGCTCCCCTTCCTTTTTAATTCACAATTATACTTCTTGAAAACAATGAAATATATTAGCATCTTTTTGTTGGCTGAAAAATTGTATTTCTTTTCTTTCATTCTCTGCAATAAAGCTGGAAAGCTTATATCAGTCTACTGTTATATCTTGATATAACGATTACAAGATTAAATGCATACATAGACAGTACATACTGAGCAAACATAAATATAAATCAGTCAAAGGGCAACTTTATTCAGAATGATGAAAAGCAACCAGAACCCCTGTGGGTCAATGGGGAAAATAATTCAGATGTTATAGCCGGATAATGGCTTATTAGGATGAATCAAGAAACCCTTTCAGACTTGTGTTGTGATGATGTGTACCAAGTAGATAAGTGGCAGAATATATCTGACATTGCAATGAATTTCATCACTTGCTCACCTTAAGACACTTACATATAAAAGCCATATTTAGAATGAGGGCTTTTGCTGAGCTAACATCCAAGCTAATACCAGATAGAAACTTACTTATTGCTGTAGAATGTAGAATTCTCTCGTCTCTTTGTGAAGCCAATTGGTAAAGTTTGTAAGCAGATTTTGCACCTCCGAGCTCGGTTTCTCAGAAAGTTTACCTGATGAAGATTTAAAATGACAAGCATAAGAATTACTTTCAGATATGAACACTTTAAATAATTATTTTGAGAAACTGTGGTTTAGCGCTACTAGACTTCACATGCTCAAGACCCACATTTTTTTTAAGAATCGTGGAATCTTTTGCATTCATTTAGTTTGTCATCATGTCTAAATCTTGTTTTAATAAACCAAGGTGAAGATCAAGTTTAAATTTTAGTCACTAAACCAAAAACTTTTAACCTTCTCATGGCCCAACTACAATACATAGGAGTGCAATACTTGTTCTTACAAGCTTATTTTTCTAACAGTAAACTATAATTGTATATTATGTTAAAAGCAAATGTACTCTGTTTTACAGAATAGATGAAACACTCAAATCATTTCTATATGTGGCTCTTTGCATTGAAGAATATGTGAGCCTTAATCACTAAAAGCTAACAAGATTGGAAACATATCCAGGATATGTATTACCTGTCTGGGTGTATAAGGCAAAGCATACCAAATATCCTATACAGATCAAAAACAGACCCTTGAAAACCTATTGCTATATTTGCAGTTATTTCTGCAATTCTAAATGAGAAACTTCTACTTTGCCAGCTGTCATTCCCTTGTTTATTCAGCAGAACTACGTTAATTTTTTACTTGTGCCTTCCAAGCATCAGGCATTGTTCCCAAATAGATGCTTCCAAATGAAACCAAACAGCTTAACCATTTTCCTTTCCACATTCCCTCAACCTAATCATTCTGCAGACACACTTCCTGTTTCTCCCAGCAGCAATTATCAAAGAGGAAAAAAGAAAGTGGAAAAAAACCATATTTCAAACAATAAAATGGAAGGTTCTTCCGTGGGACAATGTTTCTGGCAAAATTCTTGTGTATCATTTGTTTTACGCAGAATATGGGTTTATTTATAGCTCTAGAATTTTATCATTGCAACATGGAGAAATACTCTCCATTTTGAAGTGTCTTCAGTACTTTAGCTCCTCCAAGGACATTCTATCTCTGCAATTTCTCTTTGTTCTTTTCTTTCTATTTCCTTCAAATTTAACAAAGATAAGAGCAAGGGCTTCCATGCAGGGATATATGCAGTTCTTTATTTATGACTGGCTGCTTAGCAGCTGTTCAAAGTTACAATCAACTTAAAGGGACTTAGGACTTATGATCTGGATTCGAAGTTCCAATGGCCAGGCTCCCTTCATAGTCATGTGTCCATTCTTAGGGTTCTTGACAAAACAGCTGCATTATGGTTGTTTGCAGTGTCCTGCAATCATGTGGCTGTGTTTTACAAAGGTTTTGCTGAAAACTTACAAATCGATTACTTTTTGGTTTATGAGAAATAGAATCTCGAGCAGCACCGTCAGTCATTCTTCCCCCATCTTCTAGAAACCGATAGTCTGAAGAAGAAAATCAATGAAAAGGCAAGGAGACATTTTACTGAAATATAAGTGATGTTGATATGTAAAAATATAAAGAACTACATATAAGTAATGTATTTAGCATTAAAATGTTCAGTGTATAGAGGTTAAGATTTTGCAATACTTTTAATCAATCACAAACCTACCACATGACCCCAGGGAAAGACAATTTTTTTTAAAGAGAAAATGAGATTTTATTCTGAGTTTTTAAATTCTCTATGCTGTTTTGGTGGTATTAAGTGCATGCTGGATCTGACTAGTCATTGACTGTAAATAATTTTTACTATTATTATTGCTGAAGTGCAGTGTAAGTACCAATTCCATACCTGTTTTCAAGTATTTTTTCAAGTTTGGGAGTCTGAGCATGCCTGTTTTTAGGCTGTTGGTTTGAGCTCTGAGTTTGGCAATTTGGTTGCAAATGTTTCATCACCATTCAAGGAGACATCATGCTTTGAGTTTGAGTCGGCTGCATTATGGTTGTTTGCAGTGTGTTGCAGTCATGTGACTGCATTTTACAAAGGTTCTGCTGAAAACTTACAAATCGATTGCTTTTGGATTTATGAGAAATAGCATCATGAACATCAATTCAAAGCACACTGATGATGTCTTCTTGAATGGTGATGAAATGTTTGCAACCAAATTACCAAACTCGGACCTCAAACCAAAGCCTAACTACCAACCTGAGCTATGAATATTCAAATACATTTCATCCCTATTTTCAACTGTGATTGAAATATGCTGTGCAGTTGATTAAATTTTAAGTATTTCTATATGAGCTAGGATTCTTTTTCAGTTAAGAAATACGCACTGCTCAAAAAAATAAAGGGAACACAAAACTAAGACAGCTTAGATCTGAATGAATGAAATATTCTTATTAAATACTTTGTTCATTACATAGTTGAATGTGCTGACAACAAAATCACACAAAAATTATCAATGGAAATCAAATTTAAGCCCCTGTCACTCTGCACCAACGGATGGAAAGAGGATGTAAAACGGCGAAAAACACTTGCCATCCGTTGGTTAACACGATGCTTCTGTTCTGTGCTCACTGCCTCCGTTTTGCTTCCTCCTCTCTATCCGTCCAGCATCCGTCTATTGACATTTCATCCGCTCAGAAGGTTTTGAGCTGCTCAAAACTTTTGAGCGGAAAATCCAATGAATCCGTTCTGCATCCGCTAGGCATACGGGGGACATCCGTTCTGCATCCGTTACGCATCTGCTATATCCGCTAGGCATCCGCTGCGCATCTGCGCAACTCAAATCCGTTCCAGCGGTAAACGGATGCAGGGAGGAAGTGAAACGGACGTGCAGCATTAGTAGCACGGACGGAGAAAGGATGAAAGCGGATGCAGCTACGCATCCGCGTCATCCGCTCTGCATCCTCTACGCATCTGCTCTGCATCCTCTACGCATCCGCTCTGCATCCTCTACGCATCCGCTCTGCATCCGCTTCCATCCGCTAGGCTTCCGTTCCGCATCCGCTTTCCATCCGCTCTGCGTCCTCCCCCCGTCCGTTCCTTTCTGTGTTATCCGCTCTGCTTATGCAAATTTTTGCCCCTTTTGAGAGCAGATAACAATGGATGGAACATTTTTCTCGTCCACTGTGTCCTTTTTACAAACGTTTTGCATCCGTTGGGCAGTGTGACAGGGCCTTTAGCAACCCATGGAGGTCTGGATGTGGAGTTACACTCAAAATTAAAGTAAAAAAAAACACTACAGGCTGATCCAACTTTGATGTATTGTCCTTAAAATAAGTCAAAATGAGATTCAGTAGTGTGCGTGGCCTCCGTGTGCCTGTATGACCTCCCTACAATGCCTGGGCATGCTCCTGATAAGGTGGCAGATGGTCTCCTGAGGGATCTCCTCCCACACCTGGACTAAAGCATCCCCCAACTCCTGGACAGTCTGTGGTGCAACATGGCATTGGGGGATGGAGCAAGAAATGATGTCCCAGATGTGCTCAATTGGATTCAGGTCTGGGGAATGGGCAAGCCAGTCCATAGCATCAATGCCTTCATCTTGCAGGAACTACTGACACACTCCAGCCACATGAAGTCTAGCATTGTCTTGCATTAGGAGGAACCCAGGGCCAGTCGCGCCAGCATATGGTCTCACAAGGGGTCTGAGGATCTTAGCTCAGTACCTAATGGCAGTCAGGCGACCTCTGGTGAGCACATGGAGGGCTGTGTGGCCCCTTAAACAAATGTCACCCAACACCATTATTGACCCCTGCCAAACCAGTCACGCTGGAGGATGTTGCAGGCAGCAGAACGTTCTCCATGGCGTCTCCAGACCCTGTCATGTCTATCACATGTGCTCAGTGTGAAGCTTTCATCTGTGAAGAGCACAGGGCGCCAGTGGCAAATTTGCCAATCTTGGTGTTCTCTGGCAAATGCCAAACGTCCTGCACGGTGTTGGGCTGTAAGCATAGCTCCCACTTGTGGATGTCGGGCCCTCATACCACCCTCATGGAGTCTGTTTCTGACCATTTGAGCAGCCACATGCACATTTGTGGCCCGCTGGAGGTCATTTTGCAGGGCTCTGGCAGGGCTCCTTCTGTCCTTCCTTGCACAAAGGTGGAGGTAGCGGTCCTGATGCTGGGTTGTTGCCCTCCTACGGCCTCTTCCACATCCCCTGATGTACTGGCCTGTCTCCTGGTAGCGCCTCCATGCTCTGGACACTACGCTGACAGACACAGCAAGCCTTCTTGCCACAGTTTGCATTGATGTGCCATCCTGGATGAGCTGCACTACCTGAGCCACTTGTGGATTGTAGACTCCATCTCATGCTACCACTAGAGTGAAAGCACCACTAGCATTCAAAAGTGACCAAACCAGCAGCCAGAAAGCCTAGGAACTGAGAAGTGGTCTGTGGTCACCTCCTGCAGAACCACTCCTTTATTGGGGATGCTACCTGCCTATGCTTTCCACCTGTTGTTTATTCCATTTGCACAACAGAATGTGAAATTGATTGTCAATCAGTGTTGCTACCTAAGTGGACAGTTTGATTTCACAGAAGTATGATTGAGTTGGAGTAACATTGTGTTGTTTAAGTGTTCCCTTTAGTTTTTTGAGCTTACATTACTTACATTACAATTACTTACATTGCCTCATTTTCAGTCTAAAACATTCTCAACCTATCTTTGTATTATATCCAACATATTCTATTGTGTTTGTTTTAGGACACCATTTTATAGCTAGTACAGTAAAAAGGAGTTTAATATTGGCACAATCGTAAGAGTTTGTTTAAAAAAACAATTTTATTATTCTTATAATTTTTTTAAAAAAACTACAGAGCACTACACTAGTATACCAAGCCCTACAGTACCTTGAGTAATTTTATTGGACTAATACTCTTACCACTTAGAAGAGTTAAGTTGCTGAACTCATTCACTGAAACAAAGGCCGCCTTTTCTCTGATTCCATTACAGCTGTATAAAGCTTTATGTTTTTTTACACAAGCCAAGCTGAAAGCAAAAGCAAAGAAACACTGTTATTTTATTTTCAGCATCTAAGATGAAAAAAAAAAAGTATTTGGTTTATACCTACCTGCATGAATATTTCATACATCGAGGGCATCTGTATTTTGCTGCTTCAGTATTACAGAGTTCACATCTAAAAAATGAAATTTGAGATGCTACACTTTCAGGTGAACCACACAGAGAAAAGTCTCTACACAGGGGAACATTGGAAAAAACAAATTAGTGAAGAAAAATTATCAGAATTTTTCACTCCTGTTAAAGTGCAAACTTCCATTAGCAGCCTTGGCTATCTCCCCCAAACTGATTTATTACAAATTAATAAACCCTCTCAGGATGTCTTTGCTATGACAGGATTCCACTGCATTTCCTGTAAAAGGTGTTAAAATACAGTTCCTGATAATCTGAGCCCCTTGAAGCTTCCAATGAGAATCAACACAAGGTTCCACATCCTGTTAATGGCCGCTCTCAGAAATCTGTCTTATCATTTGTCAGCAGCATCCTGGTAAAAGCTGCTTTGTCATTTCTTGCCAGTAGAAGCAACTTAAACAATAGAAATTCTTTTCCACTGTTTGTTTAGCATCAAATATAATTGGGAGCTTGGTCCTATCAGCTAGAATGATGCATCAAAGCTCCAATTGGCACATCATACTAAATCAGAAATACACAACTGAACATCAGCAGTTTGTGATCTGCTCTATAATCAGTTCCTTGCTGGGTCTTATAATTGATGGCACACCTATGTTAAATGAAAAATGAAATCCTAATGGTGGGTTTGTGCTCCATATGAAGTTAAACTGTTCACAATATGTAAGCCTAGGCCTGTGATGGCGAACCTATGGCATGTGTGCTACAAGCGGCACACAGAGACATTTGTACTGGCATGCGAGCTGCAGGCAAACTTACCTCACTGCACATGCGCATGCCTCACAGTTGATTTTTCTGCTGATTTGAGGCCTTTTTCAGCCTCCCAGAGGCTTGGAAAAAACCTCTGCAAAGCTTTTCAGGGTGAATCGGCCTATTTTGTCATTTCCTGTAATACCGGAAGTGATGAAACAGGCATATTATTCAGCTGAAAATATGGGAGTCCGAAAAAGGCCTCAAACCAGCAGAAAAATCAGCCATGAGGTACAGTGCAGGTAAGGGGGTGGCAGGGGGGATTGTGCGCACATGCGGGGGGGGGAGCATTGCATTCTGGGTGCTGGCACGTGAGTATGCACACGCTAATGCGCATGCAATTTTTGGCACAGGAGCCCAAAAAGGTTAGCCACCACTGGCCTGGGTACTGAGATGCAAGTGTTCTAAAAATCTGTATTTTTTTAAATCACCAAACTCACATGGTTTTGTGTCTTCCTGTTTTACACAGTATTTGGCTATTTAAAAAATTAGGACAACTTCTAGATCGGTACAGAGAGGTACACAGAACACTCTTAATTTCTTGAGGCCATCGAAGCTTTCCAGCTTTTGCAGCCCAGATATGGTAGCCTTTCCCTTCCTTGTTATCCAGTATATATGTCATCTTCCAGCTCTCTGACATATGATGGCTATTTTTTGCTCAAGTAATTTCACAAGAGTTCAATTGAATTAAAAATGCTTTTTGAAAGTCTAAATGTATAAGTGGTCAAACAAATCTTTTAGAGCAAAATAAGCCTGATTACAAGACATACCCTTTCTTCTATACATTGGTATACACTGCTTTATCTGTAAAATCAGAGCATGATGACCTTGTTTACATGGAACTAACTCATTTTTTTTAATTTTAATTGCTGTGAAGTTTTACCTTTCAGAAAGGCTGACTTAGCATTTTCTGAACTGGGCTTTGAACCGAGGTCAAACTGACCCAAAGATAATTTAACACAGTAAATTTTGAGAAACCATTTATAGAAACAGGGAGAACAGGATATTTTCAGGATTGTCACTGTCACACCTATAAATGGATTCCTAGTTGGACTTGCAATTCTCACTTGTATGTTAAGATAAAAGCCTAAAATAATGATGAGAAATATTTGTGAAAAGCATAAGAGCTTCAATAGAGCAAAGATGCCTTAATGGGAAATATTGCATAGTAAGCAGAAGAATTTTGTAAAAACAATATGACTGATGGTTTTGCTTTTTAAATGTAATTTAAATCTACCATTTATTTTATTTTATTTATGTATCTATACTGACAGAGTGCAACTGTATTGGAATTTTCACCATGAATAAATGTACTGTGGTCAGGGGGAACTTACAGTCTTACACGGACTGCCCAGCTCTGAGCTACAAAGTGAAATATAATTTTAATTTTTATTCAATGGTTTCCAAAATGGATTGGTTGATTTTTTTTCCAAAACAGCATTTCTAAAATTTATACTGCAGACAACTGCGATATTGCTTACATAAGCATATTCAATGTAGAGTATACTCCAAAATGAATATGATAAAGAAACCATATTTGCCTGTCATATGTACAAAGCAGCTAACAAGAAGTATTTGAACTGAGCACACATAATATCCTTCTGTTTGATCATATCATTTTAGCAGCATACGGAATATGCAGAAGTCCATGTTAGATGTAAAAGTATATGTCCAAGGTACAATAGTCCAAATTAATACACAAATAATGTGAAATTGTGCTATGCTTCTGTGTCAAGCATCCCTCCTCAACAACATAATCCACAGGGTTGTCAGACAGCTATAATCACCTAAATCTTTGTATACCAAATTTGAATATTGGGAAATGTTTTATTTAAAAAAAAATATCTTAAATTTTATATATTTATTTACTTATTCTTTTTCTATTGCTTAACACTAAGTGACTCTGGACTGCTTACAGTTCTAAAATTATAAAACAATGAAGAAACATTTAAACCCTAAACACCCATAAAATTAATAAATACAAACAGCTGTGGTGGCTAATCAATTCATAATAAAGCCAAGTACATAGTCCTTGTCTTGAGACCATCACTGAGCCCAAAATTTCAGTTGGTAAGTGAGATATTGGTACAGTGAGTTTTGCCCCATTTTATGACTTTTCTTGCCATTGTTGTTGAGTGAATCTGGCTTCCCCACTGACTTTGCTTGTCGCAAGGTCACAAAAGATGATCACATGACCCACAACTGTCATAAATGAGTCAGTTGCCAAGCATCTGAATTTTGATCATGTGACCCTAGGAATGCTGCAAAGACTAAAAGAGTGAAAAATGGTCATAAACCACATTTTTCCAGCTCTGTTGGAACTTCGATTGTTCACTGAATGAATTGTTGGAAGTCAAGGACTACCTTACATAGCCAAGTTTTTAAAGTGTTGTACAAAGCCAAAATAGGATCATTGTATTTGAATATTCTAAGCGAACAACCAAAGAGTTTAATCCAACTAGCACAATTATTTGACTCTAATAATAATGTGTCTTTTGAGGAATTCTACACTTAATATAGGCAGCAAAAATTCTTGCACTTCATACTGTTCAGCTGCTCTCAGTTTTTCCCTTTCAGCTTCTTATATTGAACTGGCATTTGCTTTAAATACTGTCCCGTTTATATAAAGTATATCGAGTACTGGTAGTCCTCTTATGGCCACGATTAAACCCAACGTTTCTGTTGCCGAGTGAGACATTTGTTAAATGAATGTTGTCCCATTTTACAACCTCCTTTGCCCCAGTTGATAAGTGAATCACTGTGGTCTGTTAAGTGAGCAACATGGTTGTTATATGAATCTGGCTTCCCCCATTGACTTTGCTTGTCACAATGTCTCAAAAAAGTGATCACATGACCCTGGAATCATGCAATTATCAGAAAAAAAATGAACCAGTTGCCAAGCAGCTGAATTTAGATCTCATGGACCATGGGGATGCTGTAATGGTCGTTAAGCGTGAAAACCGTCCATAATGGTCCTATGAAAAACGGTCATATATTTTTTCATGGGGATGATGCAATGGTCATAAGTCACTTTTTTTCAGTGCCACTGTTACTTTGAACAGTCAACAAACGAAACTGCTGTAAATCGAGGACTGCCTTTATATTCTGGAGTTGGGAGGAATCATTTTGTTGCCCTGACATCTGTGCAGCCAGAATTCTTAAAAAGCAGCTGATTTCTTGAAATAAATCGAGATCGATTTTCTCCCCATCCGCTAAAGCAGGGTCTCCAAACTGGGCAACTGTAAGACTTGTGGACTTCAACTCCCAGAGTTCCTCAGCCAGAGTTCCTCAGCTTTGCTGGCTGAAGAACTCTGGGAGTTGAAGTCTACAAGTCTTAAAGTTGCCCAGGTTGGAGACCCCCTGCACGAAAGCGACATTGTACCAATGCGAAGCAAAACGAAAGTCCCGCTTCCCACAGCTGGCTTATAGTAGCAGCAAGGCAGCCGAAGCGAGGCTACAATGGAGCGGCCTCAAGTTTAAGAAGAGCTCTACCCTCCATCGGGGTCGCCCCTCAGGTCCCGCATTGAAAAAGCTCGGGCCCCGCCGCCGGCGAAGCAAACTCGTCCTACCGGGCTGTGGCGAAAGGGGAGGTCGGAGGAAAGGGAAAGGAGGCCGGGGCCTACCTCTGCAGCGACATCTTCCGCCGAAGGCTCTCGTCCGCCCCGCTCAGAGCGGCTCCCGTCGCGCCCGCCATTACTTGGGGGCCGCGCTCGGGCCGCAGCCTGAGACTGGTACGACGCGGCTCGCGAGAGCGCGAGACACCGCCCCCTAGCGGAAGATGTCGAAGCATCGGGAAGAAGCCCCGCCCCCCTGGATGGCCCCGCGAGAGTTTGAGGGTGATGCTTGAGACGCCTGGAAGTGGAAACGGAGGTTGTGGGGGACAGGCGGATCCTTCCTGGCAGAAACCCGGGCAGGGAAATGGTGGTGGAGGAGTTCCTCTTTTCTTGCTGAGGTGCAGGAATCATGTAAAAGGGGTGCTGGTGCAATTTGGCCGTAAGGCAGAGAAGACTGCAATGAGTAGTAATGGTTTTGATAACGGGGGGGGGGGGGGGTGTAAAAGGAATTGTCCCTTTAACACGTGAAATGTGATTCCTGATAAGCTTGGGAGCCTGAGTGGATCAAAAAGGAAATGAAGCATTTTAGCCTTTCTTTTTCTTTCTTTCTTTCTTTCTCTTTCTTTCTTTCTTTCTTTCTTTCTTTCTTTCTTTCTTTCTGGCTGGCTGGCTGGCTGGCTGGCTTGGCTTGCTTGCTTGCTTTTTCTTTCTTTCTTTCCTTCCTTCCTTCCTTCCTTCCTTCCTTCCTTCCTTCCTTCCTTCCTTCCTTCCTTCCTTCCTTCCTTCCTTCCTTCCTTCCGCTCTCTCTCATGAATGTATGGGGCATTCCCTGCGCTAGATGCTAGTGTTAGTATTTTATTTTTAATGAGACTTGTGGTTCCGAAACACCAACTTCTGAGAACTTGTTTCTTGAGGTCTGCACAGGGTGGTTGGAAGAACCATGTTCCAGAGACACTTCTATTAATTCTCTGCTGCTCTCCTGCTGTAGCAGAGCAAGAGAAGAACAGAGTTGGAGGAGAGGATTGCTGTTCTTGGTTCTGTCTCTTGAACCAACACATTTTTCTGCAATAAATAAACCTGTGGTGATAAATCACCACTACAGTGTGGTGACATTGGTGAAGGAAAGGCAAATAAACGAACAGCAAATTTACTGAATTTCTGGACTTCTCTTATCCTGGATAATTTAAATGATGAGTGGATATGTTGTCCTGTCTGTGGAGGGCTTTAAGGAAGCCAGCATTTGACTTTTTAAAAGTATGATGCTCCTTCTAATTTTTACATAGAAAAAGTCCTTGGCAAATATTTGGAATGAAAAGTAAAATAACTACAGCATTTTTCCTCTCCTTCATCGCAGTAAAAGCTGCCAAATGAAGCGTTACCCTAGATAAGAATTCTTTTGGGGGGAAACTTCAGCCAAAGACCCAATTATTCCTTGAGATGGGAGGCTTCCAGGGAGAGCACTAGGAAAGTGTAAAAACATCTTGGCAACAGTAATAACAAAACTATCTATATGAGGGAGCCCTGGGTGCTTTCTGACCTTGGCTGTTTGCTTGCAGAAGTTTCATTAGATTAGGTATTAGTGCTAGTGAGTGTGGGGCTTGCTCCCTGTTGTCTACGGTAGTTTGCCCTGCCAGCGTGGGTGAGTGTGGTGTACTGTTGCCAGAAAAACAGTATGTCTCTATCCATGAAGTCAGTAATCAAGCTCAACAGGAAGGATAACAAAGTAACACTTGGAGGTCTTCTGGCCCAGGGGTCTCCAACCGTGGCAACTTTAAGCCTGGGGGACTTCAACTCCCAGAATTCCCGAGGTGAATCTGGCTGGGAAATTCTGGGAGTTGAAGTCCTCCAGGCTTAACGTTGCCATGGTTGGAGATCCTTGTTCTAGTCCAACCTGCTGCTCAAGCAAGAGACCACACCACCACCACCCTCGTTAATATTTCAGAATGGCTTAATACCAGGAACAGTTCAGAAGCAACATGTGAAATGACATCATGCACCAATTGATGAATCGTTACATCCAAAGATGTAAAATTCTTTGTATAATTGCAGAATGAGTACTTCCAGATTCGGATACCTATGAAGTGATATGACTTGGTTCCAACTTGTCTCTTAATTTTAACTAAACATGATCGTAACAAAATAAAGATTTCTGACTATTTAGAGGATAAGGTGTTTTTTTTCTGGAACAAGAAACTTAGAATTATTAAAAATAATTTGTTATATTTTATAAATCACCAAAGTCTTGTGATAAAAACAAAATAAGAACATACTTGGCTAATAAAAGGTAAAAAATTGGTTATTCTATAAAACTTTGATATTTAAAATAACATGAAGGTTGAACAAACTGATTTTTGATTCTGTGTCATCCATATAGAGCAGGACTAATCAACTTGTGCTTTTCCTTTTAACTAGTCCCTGTGGATCCAATAAGGATACAGCAGTTTCTCTTAGATTTGCAAGTGGTCAGGCTGCATATACTAGGAGTGTAACTATGAATTCATAGGTAAAAATGGTGTCTGAAAAAGCATATCAGAGAAAACTGGTGTAAAGATGTGTAAAGATGTAAAGATGTGTTTTTCCTTTCTGTGACCAAAAAGATGCTTTAAACCTTTATTTTTCCCACTGCTTGAAGTTATACATTCTAGATTTTATTCTGCTGACCATTACTGTTTAGTAAATTGTTTCAGATTCATGTTGCAATTAGCTTATTTAAACGCATCGTACCAGTAACAAATTAATCTATCTCACCCCATCCCATCTAAAGGGAAGCAACATTGGCCTGTTTTCTTTGAAGGGAATATTAAAATACCTGATATTTATTTAAACATTGTTAAAAAACATGTATGAGAAATTAATAAACTATGAAAAAAAAACTATTTGGCACAAAACCACAAAATTTCCAAAGTGACTTATTTAAGAGTATAATTTAATAGCCATTTAAATATATGCTATATTAAGATTTTTAATAGTAACAAAATATTTACACAAGATATAATTATAGATTGGCCTGGAAAGTTAACATCTTTAACATCATTGTACGTAGTCCTTCTACAAGTACAAAATTCTGTTCTTTTTATAAGCACCAAATATATCTGTCCCATCCATTTCATGTTACAGACAGAAATATTTTCAAAACAAGGTTTTCACATAAATTAATGTTTTCAGTTATGAACTGTGTGACCAAATATTTTTAAGACATAATTTTACAATGAAGAGTTCCTTTGATGTAACCAGCACATACAGCCTAAAAAAAAAAAAGTAAAGGAAAAAAAACACTTTATGTTATATATGGAGCGCCAGGCCACACAAACGGGAAACACAAAAGAGGTAGTGGATCATCTGTGAAGATGTTTGTGTCCGAAAAGGACCATCATTCAACTAAAGTGTTTAAGGGATTTTATGGTGGCGTAATTCATTGTCATTATAAGCTATTGCACATTTGGGAGCATAAAACCATACTGCTCCTTTTTACTGCATTCTTCCATCTTTCTTTAAGGTATCCTGGACAGATAAAATCAAGAAGAATTTCCATATATGTATATTCTTTGGTTCAGAGAATATCATAAAAAGCACCAACCAAAAATTAAATATTTTAATAATGTTGTCAAAGTTTGAAGCCATTTCTCCTTCATAGGAGGAAGTTTTTTTCTTCCTGAGATTCTTAAAGAAATCACCAGCATGCTGCTGTACAATTGTTCCACATTTTCGTAATCATTTCTTGTGTCCTGTATATGGCGATATGAGAGTTACTCAAAATTCTAGAGAAAGCACACGAAGCCACTTTCTATGTATCGCTGTTGTCCCTGATTGAGATGAGAAAATGGATGAACCTGAACAACCGGTAGTTGATTGGTGTCTTGAGTGTGGAAAAAAAACTGGGTTTTGTGCCAGTTGCCATCTTGAATCTGAAATAAAAGAAATCTTAAAATCATACAAGATTTTAATTCTGTATGACCTTTACATTATACAATCAAGAAAGAAAATCAAGAAAGAAGACTTATCACCAAGGATATGCAAATGTTTGCATAATTATGCATATAAACTATTTTGGAAAGTGTGTTTTAACAAAATATCTATTTTAGATGTTTTGATCTGAACTGAAAATAAGTTTTCAGTTAGTTACAAACTAAAATGTTATTCTAGGCAGAATTGGATGGGGGGAAAAAAATGGACAAAGCCATATGCAGAGGCCAAGGAGAGACAGGGAAGTGCACAGTATGGGAAAGCTAGAATATTCTCTTTAAGCACATCAGCAGCAATCATGGCTGAAGTAAAAGAGGAAGGTGAAGGCAGTGGGCAAAATAGGACTGGAGGGATATGGAGATGCTGAAGACATACTTGCCTTTCTTGATTCACCATTGCTTGGTATATTGTTTCATGTGAAATCTAACATAATCAAAATCTGGATTTTGATTCTGCTGACCTGAAATGGCTCAGCAGTACTTCACAAGCAGTATTAGGTGTCCTGCTTTCTTGCACCAGCTCAAGACAATAAAAGTGTCTATTTAAGCACTTGAACAGCCAAAACTCTGGCTAAAATTCATTAAAACTAAGAAAAAGTACAGAGAAGAGCAACCAGGATGGTTAGGGGACTGGAGACTAAAACATACAAAGAACGGTTACAGGAACTGGGCTTGGCTAATCTAGGGAAGCGAAGGACCAGCGGAGGCAATAATACCACTCTTCCCATATTTGAGGGGCTGCCACAGAGAGGAAGGGGTCAAGCTATTTTCTAAAGCACCCAAAGGCCAGACAAGGAATAATGGATGGAAACTGAACAAGGAGAGATTTAAGCAGGAAATAAGGAGAAACTTTCTGACAGAACAAAACCAATGGAACAGCTTGCCCTCGGAAATTGTGGGAGTGTCATCACTTGAGGCTTTCAAGAAGAGATTGGACTGCCATTTGTCAGAAATGGTGTAGGGTCTCCTGCTTGGGCAGAGGGTTAGACTAGATGACCTATAAGGTCCCTTCCAACTCTGATTATCTGTTATTTAAAAAGGCTGCATCATTTCTATTCAGATCATGTTGCTTTTATTAATCAGTTCATTATACTTTTTCCATTGAAAATGTGGGGAAACTACAAATGTCAAATATTTTTAATACGATATAGTGGGCAACATTTTTATGGTTGGAGTCCCCACTTAAAATTTGAGGGGGAAGGTAAGGGCCGTAGCATGGTGATACAATGAGAATGAGGACACACTACAGGCAGTCCTCGACTTACAACCACAATTGAGCTCAAAATTTATGTCGCTAAATGAAACATGTTAAGTGAGTTTTGCCCCATTTTAATATTTTTTCTTGCCATAGTGGTTAAGTGAATCACTGCAGGTATTAAGTTGGTAACATGGTTGTTAAATGGATCTGGTTTCCCCATTTACTTTGCTTGTCAGAAGATCGCAAAAGGAGATCAAGTGACACTGGGACACTGCAACCATCATAAATGTGAATTTTGATGACATGGCCATGAGGGTGTTGCAGCAGTCAAAAGAATGAAAAACAGTCACAAGTCACTTTTTTCAGTGGAGTAGTAACTTTGAACTGTCACTAAATGAACTGTTGTAAGTTGAGGATTACTTGTACATGGAGGGAATTAAAAATAAGGGGAGGAGTTGTTGCAAAGTTTTAAAAGGATAACAGACATCCTGTTGTGTTCGTGAAGAATGAGACTGGAGACCAGCGTAACTTCAGCTCTTTTATTTAGTGCAGAAAGTCCGTCTTAACCAGGAGCCACGGCAGCTCTTTTTATAGCGAAGCTGCTTTCAGCTAGTGTTCAATTATGGCTACTTGTTTTTCCTGCCGCTTGAATTGGCCAATCATAGGCTAGCTATAATTGGCCAATCAGCATCGAGAAAAGTAACCAATCAGCGTCGGGTATTCTTGTCCAATAGGAATAGCCTATTTGAAGTATGCTAATATGGAACACCCCTCCCCTCTTGGTATGGTCCTACCGTACATAGTCATGTAAGTAGATGGGGCTTTTAGGTTGCCTAATTGACTTGCACAGTTTAGTTGTGTCATTGTCTTCAGTGGGTTCAGACAGGATCGCTGTTTCTCCTGTCCTTCTCTGTGGAACCTCCTGGAAGGTAGAGTCAGCCATGCCGCTCTCGCCCGGCCTACTCAGGCTGGTAGAGTGACTTGGCTGCTCCTTTCTGACAAGGCATCTAGGTCTTCTTGTGCCTCCTGCTCTTCTTTGCCGAAGGCTTCTGCGGGTAGGTCGTTGTTTTTACTTGCATTTATTTGTGAATGTTTTTTATTGCATATATTTTGATTTTGTGGGGTTTCTTTTTCTACCGGAAGGGTTTCTTTTTCTACCAGAGTGTTTTCTTTTTCTATCGGAGGGTTCCCCCCCCCTTGTTTGTTATTGAGGGGGTCTCCCCCTTCTCTGGTTGGTCTGTTGATATTTTTGTGTAATGTTTGTGGTGTTGCTGCTGCTGTGTGTGTGTTGTTCTTCGTGTCTGGGTGTGTTAATGGTGCGTTCTAGTGTTCGTGACCATAACTGATCGATGTGTCTCAGCCAGGTTCAGCCATCGTCTGTGTCTAGTCTATAGGACCGAGGTCCTGTTATTTGTGTTATTTTTGCCGGTACCCACAGTGGGTGCCCGGTGAGATTTTTTGCACAGACTAAATTTCCTGGTTCGAATTTGCAGTATTTGCTGGAGGGGTTGGTTGGTTTTTCCACGGCGTATGTTGGGTGTAACCTATCTAATTGTGATCATAGTTTTCTGCCCATTAGTAATTCTGCTGGGCTTTTATTTGTAGTGGAGTTTGGTGTTATATGCTGTATAGTAAGCATTTTTTCAATTCTTTCCTGAATGTCCCCTGTGTTCAATTTATCTAAAGTTTCTTTGGTATACTGGACCATGCGTTCCGCCCTTCCGTTCGTAGCCGGTCGGCCCGGTGCTGTCAAAGCATGTCATATGCCATGTTCCACGAATGGTAATGCAGTAAACTGTGGGCTGTTATCTGAGATGAGTACGTCTGGTGTGTGGTGAATAGTTTTTGCAGTTGTTTAATGACCACTTCTGTGGTAGTGGAGTTCATGAAGCTTACTTCCATCCAACCAATAGGAGTAAGCATCTACTATGATTAAAAATGTATGTCCTTTTGTTGGCCCTGCGAAATCTATGTGGATTCGTGACCAGGGGCCCCTTGGTGTTTCCCAGTCTAGGATAGGTGCTGAAGGGGGTGCAGGCTGGGAGTTTTGGCATTTCCCACAGGTTTCAACTCATTTCCCAATATCTTTGTCTATCCCTGGCCACCATACGTAGCTCCTGGCCAGGGATTTCATTCGCACAATGCCTGGGTGGCCTTCGTGCAACATACACAGTACCTGCTCTTGTAATGGTTCTGGTATTATCACCCGATCACCCCATAGAATGCAACCTTTTAGCAACGACAGTTCAGTTTGCCTATTCTTGAAATAGTTTAAAAGTAACGTCTGTCTCATTTTCTGCTCACCCTTTTTCTACCCAGTTTAACACTTGTGACAAGGTTTTGTCTCTTGCAGTCATTCTTGCAATGTCAGCCGCAGTTGTTGGTAGGTTTGACAGAGTCTCAATCTGTAGGGTGGATGTGGTTGGTGCTGGATCAGTCTCTATGTCTGGTAGGGGAGCTCAACGCATCGGCGTGGGAAATGTCTTTCCTGGGTTGGTGTGGTGGATCAGTCTATAGTTATAGGCTAACAGGAACTCGGACCACCTTGTCATTCTCGGGGATAGTATATTTGGGGTAGCTCTGTTTCCAGCTAGTATTCCCAATAGGGGTTTGTGATCTGTAACAAGGGTAAAAGTCCTACCGTAAAAGTATTCATGGAACCGTTTTACGCCGGATATTGCCACTAGTGCCTCTCTGTCCAATTGACTATAGTTCCGTTCAGTTTTTGAAAGTGTCTTGGAGTAAAAGGTGATGGGTGCTTCTCTCCCAACAGGCAGGATGTGGCTAAGTACGGCTCCAATGCTGAACAGTGATGCGTCGCAGGTGACTGTTAATGGTAATGTCTCGCTATGTTGCATCAATACCGAGTCAGAGGTGATGAGGTCTTTTATTCTCTGGAATGCCATTTCTTCATGTCGTCCCCAGGTCCAGGTAGCTGATTTGTCCAATAGCCTATGTAGTGGTTCTGCTGTTGTTGCCTTCTGTGGCAGAAAAACGTGGTAAAAATTTATAAGTCCCAAGAATGCTTGCAACTCTACTTTGCTTTTAGGTCTAGGCGCTTCTTTGATTGCCTTAATTTTTTTCTCTGTGGGGTGGATGCCCTCTTTATCGATTTGGTACCCCAGGAATTCAACTTTCGATGTGACCAATTTACACTGTTCTTTTTTTACCTTGAGTCCCGCCTTTTGGAATCTTTGTAAAACCACTCTGAGACGGGCTTTTAATTGTCTCTCGTCATTAGCTGAGACTAGCACATCATCAAAATATGGGACTATTCCTTTTATCCCTTGTAATAACCGCTCCATTAGGCTTTGGAGCACCCCAGAGCTATGCTAACTCCGAATTGTAGCCTTTTTCATTTGAAGGCTCCTCTATGAGTCACGATCGTTTGCGCCTCTGCTGTTTCAGGGTTTACTGGCAATTTTTGGTAAGCTTGGGCAAGCTCGAGCTTTGCGAAAACCTTGCTTCTCCACAATGAGTGTAGTAGATGTTGCACGACAGGCACAGGATACGCACTTTGTTGTAGTGCATGGTTTAGGGTAGCCTTGTAATCCCCACAGATTCTCACGGACCCATCCGGCTTAACTGGGGTTACGATTGGGGTCTCCCATTTTGCATGATCAATCGGTTCCAAAATGCCTTGTGCTATTAGTTTATTTAATTCTTCATCAATTTTGGGTTTTAATGCGAAGGGGACTCGCCTCGCCTTTCGTCTAATTGGAGCAATTGTTGGGTCTAAATTAAATGAGATAGGGGACCCTCGGTACTTGCCTAACTTTCCATCGAAGATGTCCTGGAACTCTCTCATCAGGTTCTCCTCCCAGTCTGCGTCAGCTATGCGGTTAATGCCGGTCACTCCGATTCCTAGAGGTTCGAACCACTTGAGTCCCAGTAGGCTTGGTCAGTTTCGGTCTACGATGGTTAGAGGCAAGATCTTCTGGTGTTCTTTGAAACTTATTTGGAAATGTCCAAGTCCGACTACTGGTTTTTGTTTCCTTGGTAGTCTTTTAAAATTAGTGATTGGTGTTCTAGTTCAGCTCTGCCAATATGTGGTACTAGTCTTTTGATGGTATCCCATGATACCATTGATAGGTACGATTTGGAATCAACCTCCATTCTGCATTCTTGGCCCTCAATCCGGACTGCCACATGTACTTTTCGGCCATTTGTTGCGTTAGAGTGACTGATGGTGATGGTTTGATGCATTTCCTCTTTCTTGTAGCTCTCGTTTAGCTGCTTGCCTTTGCTTTCACGACTCTTGCGGCTCCACATTTGCCTCTCTTTATTTCTTGGTGGTGTGTTGTCCCTACGTCTGGGGCTGTAGCTTTTTCGGTTTCGGCATACTTGTGCGATGTGATCCCGTCTCTCGCAGTACCGGCACACGGCATCTAAGAACCAGCACTCAGAACGGGGGTGGTCTCCTCTGCACCCGGCACACTGAAACCCCGACTTACGACTGTTCTTCAGTCGGCGCTCGCGCTCAGCCTAGAGTCTGTGGATCTCCTCTTCCTTGTCATCGTCGATTCCAGACGATCCACTGTCTGCGTTTCGGTTGGTGTCTTGGATGAATTGGCATTCATCTGTTGCATCTTTGCTGCTGATTTTTTGGTTGCTTCCGCTGCCGTGGCTTCAGCAATAGCCTCGGTAACTGTGATCTTTGGCCGGGTTCGCAGCCGGCTTTGTAGTCTTAGTCCAAGGACCATGCGATCCCTCATGGCTTCGTCCATGTTTAGGAATTCGCATGCCCCTCCAAAGTCCCTGAGAGCTGCTACAAAGTCTGTGATGCTCTCACCTTCTCTCTGGTCTCGTTTGTAAAATTCGTGTCTCCGGATGAGGCTGGAGACATTCGGTGCGTAGTGAGCCTTCAGTAGCTTCTCTAGATCTGGCCAGGCCATCTGTTTCACATCTTCTGGTTTTGCCAGTGCTTTGGCCATCTTGAACACTGTGAGCCCACAGTGCGTCAGGAACACAGCTCTTTTTCGGTTGTCTGAGATTCCTTGCAAATCGTTGCTTTCCAGGAACATGAGGAATCTATCGATGTAGGATTCCCAGTCCTCTGTTGCTGGGTTGAATGGTGCAAGTGGCGAGTTGGTTCCGTCCATTTTGTCTGCTCGGTTCTCGATGCCACATGCTCGACTGGTCTCCTCTCTCAGAATTCCACCTTCGTCGCCAGTGTTATGTTCGCGAAGAATGAGACTGGAGACCAGCGTAACTTCAGCTCTTTTATTTAGTGCAGAAAGTCCGTCTTAACCAGGAGCCGCAGCAGCTCTTTTTATAGCGAAGCTGCTCATGGCTAGTGTCCAATGACTGCTACTTGTTTTTCCCGCTGCTTGAATTGGCCAATCATAGGCTAGCTATAATTGGCCAATCAGCGTCGAGAAAAGAAACCAATCAGCATCGGGTATTCTTGTCCAATAGGAATAGCCTATTTGAAGTATGTTAATATGGAACACTTCCCTTACTATTGAAGATAATCTTATTTAGCAGAGCCTGTTCAGTGTAATGTTTAAAGAACCAGCTTAGATACTGGGAAACCATAAGTTCTAGTCCTGCCTTGGCATGAAGCTGGTTGGGTGAGTTTGGATCCATCATTTTTATCTCTAAAAACAAGGCAGTGGCAGACTACTTCTGAAAATTGCATGCACTAGTGGTCCAAACATTTGCCAGGAAGCAAAACTCATTTGCACCGTTACCAATTAAATAACCCTTATTATACACTATCCATTTGTTTCCTGTAATTTGACAATTTCTAGAAATTACAGTCAAAGGATATTTCCTTATAAACAGTATGCTAAGCTACCTGGAAGAACAGTGGATATAAATGTAATAATAAATGTTGGAAAACTATTGGAAAACTAAATATTGGAAGAAAAATATTTATTTCTACTTCATTTTCTTCCAACTTCCATTGCAGAGCTTTCTGTTCTTTTTGGGCTGGTCATCCTGCCATCTATTTGCAAACTTTTTGCAAAATTTGTAAGAATTA
>BLBF01000020.1:19006880-19026023 GCA_015471245.1 Laticauda colubrina | reverse complement strand
AAAAAAACAAGCAAACTCAGAAAGCATCAAGGCTCTATTAAGATATTTTACTCAACTATAGCAAGAGCAACCACCATAAGTCCATCTTGTGCTTTCGGTATTAAGAATGCTTGGGAAGAAAACATTAGATACTACTTGGAGGGAAACGGTCTGAGCCCAATCTCAGAAGAAAACAGAGAAGTACTTAATAAAGAAATAACATTAACAGTTACAAAAGGCGATACAAAACCAAAAAAATAATAAAACACCAGGCCCGGATGGTCTACAAGGCGAACTATATAAAAATTTATCTGAAATATTTGAACCAATATTACTGGAACGATATAAAGAGGCATTAACACAAGCTAGACTTCTGAGGTCCTGGTCTGAGGCATACATCACCTTAATTGCAAAAGATGGCACTGATCAACAATTAATTGCGAACTATAGGCCAATCTCGTTGCTAAATACGGATTATAAGATATTTATGACAATATTAACAGAAAGAAGAAACCAAGTTTGAGTGAACTTATACACAGAGACCAGAATAGTTTCCTGCCAAATAGACAAATTAAAAACAATATTAGGACAGTACTAAATTCGATTGAATACTATGAAGCTCATCCAGAAAAACAGGCAGCTTTAATTTTTTTAGATGCACAAAGAGCATTCAACAATCTGAATTGGAAATTCATGCTATATCAAATTAAAAAGCTGAATTTTGGCACTAATATAGAAAAAACACCACAAGAAATATACTCAAATCAAAAAGCAAGTGTATTATTAAACGGAGACCATACTGAAGATTTTGAAATTGCAAAAGGAATGAGACAAGGGTGTCCATTATTGCCTCTGTTATTTATTTTGTTTTTAGAAGTGTTGCTAGCTGCAACCAGACAAAACCCAGAGATTTATGGAATTAAGATTAGAAATGAGGAATATAAAGTTTGCTGATGATTTGGTATTTATAGTGGAAGATCCAATGAATTTGGGACCAATATTGTTGCAACAAATAGAAAAATTTGGGGAAGTAGCAGGATTTAAAATTAATAAAAATAAAACTAAGATGATACTCAAAAACTGTACAACAAAACAGAAAGTAGAATTAGAAAATACAATAGGACTGCAAATAGTAAAAAAGGTGAAATACCTGGGAATTTGGATATCACCCAGATGTTCATCATTAAAAGAGGACAGTTATGTCAAACTGATTAAGCAAATCAGAAAAGAATTGGAATTATGGGCCAAATTGAAACTGTCTATATTAGGAAGAATAGCTACATTGAAAATAAATACATTACCAAAACTAATACCGTGTTTCTCATATAATAAGGCTGGGCCTTATTTTTTTTTTGAGCCCCGAAAAAATGGCTAGGCCGTCTTTTGGGGGGTGACTTAATTCCCCCCCTTGCATCTTCGGGTGGCGAGCAGCGACGGCTTGGATGTTGACCTCGGCGTTGGCGAGGTACTTCGTATCAGGGTCAACGCAGGCAGCACCATATCTGGGTGTGCAAAAAAAGTACTTCCTAACAGCAATCCCCCCCACCATTCCCCCCCATTTCGCATGTTTTAAGATAGGCCTTAATTTGGGGGGAGGGGCTTAATTTCATTTCATGCCTATAAATCATGCTGGAACTTCCTATTGGGGGAGGCCGTATTGTTGGAGAAACAGGGTATATCTATTTCCAAATGATTCCAATTAAATTAGGGAAATCTTTTTTTATAGAACTAAATAAAATTACATCCAAGTTTGTCTGGTTGGGCAAGCGGCAACATATTAAAATGAAACTATTACAAGATAATAGGAGCAGAGGCGGTCTAGGACTACCAGAATGGCAGCTTTATTATCAGGCAGCGATGTTGAGTTGGATTAAGGATTGGATTTAATTAAGAGACAAGAGAATCTTAACATTAGAAGGACATGACCTCTTCATAGGTTGGCATGCATTTTTGTGGGAAAATAAAAGTAATATACAGACCTATTTCAATCAACACCTAATAAGAGATTCATTGATTACAATTTGGAAAAAAATCAAAGGTAAACACTATACAGAAATTCCACGGTGACTGTCAACCATGGAAGCCGTAATACATCCAAATCGACTAGACCTATGGAAAATGGTAAGCTATGAAGAACTATTCGATAGCCAAGGAAATTAAAATCAAACCAAGACCTGAAAGAAAATGGAATTATAATTGACTGGTGGCCATATTTGCAAATACTCAAAAGATTTTGGATTTGACAAAGGGCAGAACCAACTATATAAAATATTAATGGGATTGGAACAAAAACTTATAACTAAAATATATAAATATTTATTAGATTTTAAAATGGAAGAGGAAATAGTCAAAAGTACAATGATTGCATGGGCACAGAATTTTGGATACACTATAGAATTAGAGGAATGGGAAAAAATATGGAATATAAATTATAAATTAACAGTATCTGCCTCACACAAAGAAAACATGTATAATATGTTTTATAGATGGTATTTAGCCCCAACAAGATTTGCAAAAATCTACTCCAACATGTGTCCTAAATGTTGGAAGTGCAAAAAAGCTGATGGTACATTTTATCACATAGGGTGGATGTGCCCCGAGGCTAGGACATACTGGATTCAAATTAAAAATTAGTTAAAAGAGATTACTGGCTGCCAGATTGAGTTCAGACCGGAATCCTTCCTGTTAGGAATTATTAAAGAAAGACTACAGAAAGAAGTAAAATACCTAGTATTACAGCTGCCAGGATAGCTTTTGCGCAGATATGGAAAACACCAAATACCCATAATGAAGAACTAATAATACACAAAGTAACAGAAAGTGCTGAGATGAATATGCTAACAATGAAATTCAAAGAAAAATACGACTTTGAATTCTTTACAATTTGGAACCATTAGTATAAATGGCTAAAAAAACAGAACCAAGAAGTGAAACAAAAATGTTAATTGAAACAACTCTTAAGAAAGTAAAATAAAATTTTGTAAACTATAAAGATATAAGAAAAGTAATTATAGCTAAATATATTATTTAATAGTAGATAAATGCAATATAATGTATTTTGATATTTAAATCAAAATCTTGTATAGATGCCAAGAATGTTGTTGATACCATGATGTTTTACGATGTAAAAAAAAGAAAATTAATAAAAAATATTTAATTTTTTAAAAAAAGAATGCATGGGCTCATTAAGGCTTTGGTAGAGCAGAACAGCAATGCGATAGACAACAGCTTTGGCATTTGATTTGTGTCACTGCTGCTAATTAAGTTGTTTATATTGATTTTAGTATTGATTATGACTAACTCGGTTACAATTGACTGGCCTGGTGTGAATAGCTGTAAACAAGCAAATAAGTGTTAATATTCACATAAATGGATAGAACTACTTACTATTTCACCTATTGGGCCTTTTGGTCCCAAAATTCCAATTAATCCATGATCACCTTCAGGGCCCTAAAAATATAATACAACACTATTTATTTGTTGTTTGGTTTGTTTATTTATTAAATGCACAATTGGATAAAAACCACACATATAAAACACACACACACACACACACACACACATATAAAGAGTATCACCCAGTGGCCTCACCTACGTGTTAAAAAAAGAGATGAAAGGACTTCTCATTCCATGTCATCTTTGACTGGAATTAACCATCATCTGCCATGTAATGCCTTATGTCTTAAAGATGCTTAATATTTAATTAAACTGGTCGCAAAGAAACCACGTACCTTGGGACCTGGAAATCCTTGAAATCCCATCAAACCTTGCTCTCCAAATTCTCCCTGTAATATTTGTAGACAGAAGGATTAATATTTTGGAATGACATCTTAATAGATACTTTACATACCACAGCAGATACATACGGCGAGTCCTTTCTGGCCAGGAAGTCCTGGGGGGCCTTGATCACCTTGTGTCCCTGGAAGTCCTCTTCTACCTTGTTTTCCTGGATGTCCCCAAAGCCCTTGTTCACCCTGCAGCAAGCCAGAATGAGAATGAATACGTATTCTCAGAGACAGAAAGTCTTCTCAGTTAGACAGGAAACAGACCAGATGAGCTACTTCTACTCTACAGTCGAGATCAAGTGGGGTACTAATACTACTCTATAAAGCCTTGGTAAGACCACACCTAGAGTACTGCATCCAGTTTTGGTCACCACACTATAAAAAAGATGTTGAGACTCTAGAAAAAATACAGAAAAGAGCAACCAGGATGATTAGGGGACTGGAGACTAAAACATATGAAAAACAGTTACAGGAACTGGGCATGGCTAATCTAGTGAAGAGAAGGACCAGGGGAGACATGATAGAGGTCTTCCAATATTTGAGGGGCTGCCACAGAGAAGAAAGGGTCAAGCTATTTTCCAAAGCACCTGTAGGTCAGACAAGGATTAATGGATGGAAACTGAACAAGGAGAAATTTAACCTGGAAACAAGGAGAAACTTTCTGACAGTGAGAACAACCAACCAATGGAACAACTTGCCTTCGGAAGTTGTGGGAGCACCATCACTTGAGACTTTCAAGAAGAGATTGGACTGCCATTTGTAAGAAATGGTGTAGGGTCTTCCCCATGGGCGGGGGGTTGGACTAGATGACCTACAAGGTCCCTTCCAACTGGTGATTATCTGTTATCCGTTATCTACCGTAAACTACATTAACAGAATCTTGCAAGACTAAAAGTACAAATCTCCCACCTTTTCCTCAGAAGTTAGAGAGGGTCCCTTTTGAGCTTCTTTCTCCACTCATTATGCAGTTGTGGGCTGTGTATCTGATCACTGTTATCTGATACCTCTTATCTGATCATTGTTCCCTAGGAATCATTGCTTTGCTCAGCTTCTCAGTGTCTTTCTCACATGCCATTACATGAGCAAAGAATCTTGCATTATTCATAAAAGCAATCCAAATAATTTTTTAAAGGTTCAGCACAACTTGGCTTTTACGGTGTTATTTCATAAGCCACCCCAGATCAAGCTGGGTTGTCTTGTAAATTTATTTTATTTAGCATATTTATATAGTTGCCCATCTCACATACGTGTGATTCTTGGTGGCATACAATACAGCAAGAGTTACAAACTCCACAACAACCTGAAAACGTCAAAAAAAAAAGTACCTTTAGTCCTGGGAGGCCGGGGCTTCCTGGCACACCCGGTGAGCCTTTCAGTCCATGTTTCCCAGGATATCCTGCTAGTCCAGCTATTCCTGGGCTTCCTCTAGTACCCTTGACCAAAAAAAGCCAGTTAAACAGAGTCCCTTAAGTCAGCCATCCCATTTATTTTTTTAGCAGAGGACAAATTACAAGTTTTAATATATTCAGAATCGCCACTATTATTTCATATATAAATTTGACTAGCCGTATTCACACACTATGATGCTACACTCCTGAAATAATAATACCATTACAATGCTACTTAAAATATCAGATATGATAGCATAGGTAAAGCAGCATAAATGAATACTAACTCTATAAACTAATTTCTAATTCAGAAATCACTCACCGCATTTCACAAAGCTGCAAACATCAATATCAAACTGACTACCTATACTAGTCAAAAATTCCACCAACTGCAAGATAAAGGTGGCTTCAGTTAAGACAAAAAGGAATTCTTGAAGCTGACCATCTATTTTATTATAAAAATATTAAAGTGAACATGCAGAAGGTATTACTTATGTTCCCAATGTAGCACATTCTGTTTCTACGTAGGTTTATCCTATGCTACAATGTAAAATAAGTAAAGAAATGGAACTTGCAATGCTAAACTTTTGACGCAGCTCCTTCTCAAAGAAAAATGGCTGGCATTATTTGAGTGGGAAGTGATGTCTCTAGGGAAATATTGACATTGCATTCTTGTGAAATGTTTGCAAATGCACATTACTGACAATGCCATTTTTTAAAGACCTCCATCATCACCGGAATAAAATTACTTCAACTGTTACTCACAGGAAGGCCCTGCTGTCCAGGTAACCCTGATTTTCCAGGATTGCCAGGTACACCTTCTGGTCCAGGGTTGCCAGCTACACCTTTCTGACCAACAGGACCAGGTTCACTCTGAAATAAATTTGAATTCTGCTTGAAAGTTCTACACCATAGATCTAAGTTATACCACTGACAATCTGGCACAGTCAATAACCAATATTATAGCAGCTCAGGTTGATAATATGGGATTCAGATCAGATTTGCTTACTTCATTTTAACTATATTTCCTCTCTGAGTGTATGTATTCATAATAAAATCAGGCTGCAATTATAAAAGTACATTTCAAGGATAAGCTATATTTTAGTGGAGCTTAGTTTCATGTTAATATCGCAAGACTGCAACATAAATATATTCCATTGTATATTTCTATAGGTTAAGGACATTCTATTTGACTTGCTATTTATCTTTCACTGATAATGTGTCTTTCCGCATAGAATAGGCTAAATTTATCTATATCTGTATTAGTCATAACTTAAAATAGAATCACTTGATCAATTAATTTACTCACAGGCATTCCAGGCTTCCCAGGCTGACCACTTGATCCTTTTTTTCCAGTAGGACCCTAGAAATTTCAAAATATTTATTAGTTCACAAACTATAAAACCTAACAATCAGTTAGGATTCTGAATTTTTCCACCATATTTTTTATTATTTATTTATAAAATTTAAAAATCAATCTGTGACAAATATATTGAAGTATTATTTAGAAATGAATTGCTTGTAGTTGTTTCTTTGGAATTTGCTCAATACATCAAGCAGCGATGAATTATACTACAATCCACATTTTCTCTCCAAACAGATTTAAGTGGATTTTTACTGTAGCCATGATCCAGAGAACGTCAATGCCTTGTAAGATTACAGATGCTTCACTTCAGCTCCCGCTTTTCAAATAATGCTACATAACTGTTTTTCAAATGTACCAAAGTTTTAAAAACCTTCTAAGGGTTAGAGTAGAGACATGTTGTTATAAACAATAATAAACTAAAAGATCTACTTAGAAATCACAGTTTTGTTTTGTAGTTTTTTTGGTCACTATGAACCTGGATTTGAGATCTGGCTTCTGGAGTAGATTTCCTTCCTTTTAAGAGCACAAAAGATTATCCAGGAAAACAAGGAAGTTAGTGTCTTCATCATCCAGTCCAAATCTTCCAAATTTGAAGCTAGATAAGAAATTACCCAGAGCTATTGCTGTTGTTCACTCTGAGCAGGCTTATCCTTAGGCAACAAATAGGAAATTTCATGCTGTCATTAAGTTTGGCCAATTCCTATTTGGAATATTTTTGGTTTTATTACAAAAGAGGCAGATTCAACAATAAATCTCTGTGTTATACTAATAAAGTGATATGTTTTATTATTTATAGTTATATCATTTGCATAATTTTTTTTGCATTGTTTTACTTGCTTTGCCTTGCTGTAATTTTTATATCTAAGTTAAATTTATTATTCCTTTTATCTATTTTTCCATTGTCAATCTTTTTCACTTTTCTTCTTCCTTTAGCCACACTGGAATACTAACATCTGCTGATCTGTATTGGTCTTTGTTGGCTCAAGCCCATTCCATATCCTGTCCTAAGTTTTTACTTCCTAGATCCCTTTTCCTGGCTTTAAGCCCATGTCACACTGGCCAACGGATGCAAAACGGACACAATGGACGAGAAAAATGTTCCATCCGTTGTTATCCGCTCTCAAAAGGGGCAAAAATTTGCATAACCGGAGCGGATAACACGGACGCGGGGAGGACGCAGGGCGGATGCAAAGCGGATGCGGAACAGAAGCCTAACGGATGGAAGCGGATGGGAGTGGGTGGCACATCCGCAGGGCTTCCGGGGGGCCTCAGCAAAGCGGACGCGGAACGGATACAGTGGATGCACAGCGGACGCCGAACGGATAAAGCGGATGCACAGCGGAAGCCTAATGGATGCCTGGTGTTCACTGCGCATGCGGGGAGGATGCATTGCGTCAGCCCCGCGGATATAACGGAAGCAGCTCGGAAGCAGGTCGCCATTCAGAGGAAAGACCTGCTGCCGGACACATCGACTGCCTTGCCTGCCCTGCCTGCATGTCTGCCTGCCAGCCTTGCTGCCAGCCTTGCTACCAGCCTTGCTGCCAGCCGGTCTGCCAGCCGGTCTGCCTGCAAGCCTTGCTGCCTGCCTTCCTGCCAGCCTTGGTTCATGTCTGCCTGCCAGCCTTCCTGCCAGCCTTGGTTCATGTCTGCCTGCCAGCCTTGGTGCCTGCCTGCCTGCCAGCCTTCCTGCCAGCCTCCCTGCCAGCCTTTCTGCCAGCCTTGGTTCCTGCCAGCCTCCCTGCCAGCCAGCAACCCCACAACCATGCGGAAGCACAGCAAGCCCCAGCCATCTGCTGCCAGCCCTGGCAAGAGGGACAGGGCTACCATCCCGTCCCCTGGCCCACACTCTGGTTCTGCTGGGGCTTCTGCAGCACGGGCTCGCTCTTCTGGGGCTGGCACTTCTGCTGCTTCTGCTTCTGGAGGAGCTGATGACAAGCACTCCAACATCAGCCACCTCCACAGCACCTGGACCCTTCACCCCTGAGACTGAGCGACCAAGAGGAGTGCCAGAGACTCTTTTTTGTCTTATAGCTTGCTGTTAATAAAGTCTATTTTTGTTTCACACACTTGCTTCATTTCTTTTTTTGTATAAAGTCTTGCTGGAAACTTTTAGAAATGGTTTAAGCCTTTGCATGCTTGTGGGATGGGTTAAGATAGCTATGGGATGGGCAGGGATACCTTTGGGATGGGTAATAGCTGTGGGGATAGATAAACCTCCAGTGTAAGCATAGTGGGACTGTATGGTCCACCCTCCCAGGTGCCACACCTATGGCCCTTTATTATCTATAATAATGTAATAATTATCCACACGTCAACATAAACACAACTCTTTATTAAACGCCCTGTTCATTGTAGGCCAACCAAACATACATGGCCCAATCTCATCTGTGTGATGAGACAGGCTGAAGGAAGCATCCATTAAGCATCTACCATCCTGTCTTGCCACTCCACTGCTCCAGCTGGGGAGTTGCACCATTGTCTCAGGAGGTTGCGCTGCTTCTTCGTTTCATGTGAGGCTCTGTTGGGGCCTAGCACATCCTCAGTGTCGATCAGGTTTCGCCCTTGCCTCCATTCCCCAGGCTCCATGACCCCATTGGCTTGTTGGAGGTCCACGAGCCTGTTCTGCAAGACTGGGTAGCGGGTGCGCATGAGATTGTGCAGGATGCAGCAAGCTTCCATGATCCTCTTCACGGTCTCTGAGCAATGCTGCATGGTGGTGAGAAGTACCTGGAACCTGTTGGCCAGGATGCCAAAGGCGTTCACCACCCGCCTTGCCCTGGACAGCCTGTAGTTGAAGATCCTCTCTTCACGGGTGAGGAGTCTGGAGGTGTAGGGCTTCATGAGGTAGGTTGTGAGGGAGAAGTCGTCATCCCCCACGATGAAGTAGGGCACATCTTCCGTGTCCTTGGGCAGGGGGTCTGGATCTGGAAAGCCCATGATGAGGTTGCCTTCCAGCCCCTCCTTGAGGTACTGGCATTGTATACCTGGGCATCTGAACATGAGCCGCTGCCTGAAGCATCGATGTACATGAACCTGTAGTCAGCATCGACCATGGCGAAGAGGATGATGCTGAAGAAGCCCTTGGAGTTGAAATAAGTGGACCCTGACTTCGCTGGAGATTTGCAGGCCACGTGCTTGCCATCTATGGCTCCAACGGTTTGGGGGAAGTTCCACTTCTGATACCACTGCTCTGCAACTTTCTTCCATCCTTCTTCAGTGGAGGGGTACTGGAGGAGCTCCTCCTTGTATTCTTCGATGATGGCCTGCACCACTTCTCTGACCACAATGCTGATGATGTTGGATGGCACCCTCCAGCCGTTCTGCATGCTCCTGTAGGAGGTCCCTGAGGCCAGGTGGCGCAGAGTGAGTGCCACCTTGAGCCCAGGTTCCAGGCTGGGCCGGAAGCTGGTGTTTGCCTTGGTCAACCTGGGTGTCAGGCGCTGCACAACTTCGTCAAACATGGCTGGAGGCATCCTCATGAAGTTCTGGAACGCCCGAGTGTCTTCGTTCCTGAGCTCCACCATCAGCTTGTTGTACAGTCCGTCCTCCGGTCTACTGGCGAACCATCTTCGGACCCAGACTCTTTTTGGGTGGCTCCTTTTCTTCTCGCAGTAGTGTTCACAGAGCCTGCAGATGCACTGTTGCAGAACGATGGTGGCTGCCGAAAGGACTTTGTTACAATCCACGGTGGACATGACTGGATGCTGTGGAAGAGGAAGAGCCAGATGAAGACTGCAGAGGTCTGCACCGCTGGGCTGCTGTTCTGAAAGTGCGATGCAGGCGAGTTGCTCTCCCTTTTTATAGGCAGTATAGGTTTTCCGCTAGGCATCCTCTAGGCATCCTCTAGACATCCTTAATATCCGAGATAGGTCCCCTCTGCGAACGTTTTTTCCGCTTTAAACGCTTTGTTTCCGCTAGGCATCTGTTCTGCATCCGTTCTGCATCCGTTCCACTTCCTCTCTGCGTCCGGGCAGATGCGCGTTGCGCGGATGCGGAACGGATGCCTAGCGGATATAGCGGATGCGTAATGGATGCGTAACGGATGCGTAGCGGATTGAGAATGGACGAACTGGATACATTTTCCACGCAAAAGTTTTAGGCAGCCGAAAACTTTTGGAGCGGATGAAACGTCCATAAACGGATGCTGGATGGATAGAGAGGAAGCCAAACGGAGGCAGTGAGTACAGAACGGATACATCGCGTTAACCAACGGATGGCAAGGTTTTTTGTCCGTTTTATATCCTCTTTGCATCCGTTGGTTCAGTGTGACATGGGCTTTAAGTAGGGTATCACTGATAAACACTATTCAGGCTGGGGCAGTTTAAAAACAGAGGTCACCACCTGGGGCAGTGCTCTAGGCAAGGGGTGTCTCTTCTATTTATCCAGTCACAGGGATTCATTGAGGTAAGCTGGGTACATGGGGAAAGCAACATGTGTGAGTCATTATGCAAATGATGCCATAACTCATTCTTCTAATTTTGACATCATCACGGCTTATTCTGGATGTAGTTGCACTCAATATTGCTTATATCACCCTAAGTTCTAGAGATGAGAATAGACTTACAACATAGCAACTAACATAATAAATAAAGTCTGTTTATAGACTTTAAAGCAGGGGTTCCCAAACCCTGGGCTGGGGACCAGTACCGGTCTGTGGCCCGTTGGGAACCAGGCTACACAAGCAGAAGGGCAAGCGTGCAAAGCTTTATTTGCACAAGCGCAGTATTAGGTTACGCATGCAAAACCATCCCCTGCCCTCCCTCTTCCCTCACTGCTGCCCCCACTGCCAGTCTGTAGAGCCAAAAAGATTGGGGACTGCTGCTTTAAATCATTGAACAACTTTATTTTGAATTTTCCCCGAACTTTCTACTTACTTGAGATCCTCTTTCTCCTTTTGGTCCTTGCTCACCCTGTTCACCTGGCTCACCCTTTGGAAGAAGAAAACAACAATGTAGATAATGTTTGTATGATATCAAACCTGAGGATAAATGGAGATTTTCTCACTTGTTTTGAAAAAAAGTGCAGAATTACAATGTACTTTATTAGAGACTTACTGGTGGTCCTTGTTGTCCAAAAGCACCTCTCAGTCCTGGAAGTCCTGTGTGACCCTAGAAACAAGAGAAACTATTCTTGATTGAGGAAGTTTCCATTTCTTTCAACTGTGTAAATTCAAAAATGCTAAGCCTTGTTTTAATTAACTGATGTTACTATGGCACAAGAAAGCAGCACCTCAGTGAGATGAATTTCAGATATATCTTGTTACAAGAGAAGAGTGCAGTACAAATGAAAAGGCAAACAATGCCATTCAAAGGGAGTGTTATTACAAATACACATACACACTCATATTCTTTGATGTCGTATGTTAAGATTTATTTACACACATATTACCTTACACTTTAGCGTACAAAACATTTGTGTCTCTTATTCCAATGTATTTTTTAAAATCTTTTATGCCATTTTTGCTTGTTGATAAGTCTAAAATCTGTTTTTCTAGATGCCTAATAGTATCTGCAAGATCTTGCTGCTTTTATTAAATGGATGGAACTCACTCTGCAGCATATGTTCTGTCTTCTTTTGCTATGAGGATGATGTGAAATCCAAGCTTTTTTCTACTTCAAGTTCTGTATGATGCTAACATGTATATCAGGGGTGTCAAACTCATGGTCCATGGGCCAGATGTATCATGCACTGGCCATGCCCATCCCTGGTTTAGAAAAGGGGGAAAAGTTGCAATGCACCACATGACAATGTGTCATTGTGAGTTTGACACCCCTGATGTATATGATATTGATTATCAAAAGAAAAACAAAGACGTTTTAACCTTATTTATTTCCCAGTTCCCAAATCTTTTTATTCAGTTTCCAAGTGTTCATTCTGATAAATTGATCCTGAATTCTCTTGAGGGTTTAGTTTTATGTACAATTAGCTGTTATGCTTTCCTAGTTTTTTCCAATAATCAATGTTTATTCTGAATTTATTTTTTAAAAGGTATTCAGATACGTGTACAAGGGAGCCATGTTGCTGTACGTTCACTATAAGTAACATGTACATAAACACCAAAATAAGTTTTACCATGTAACCTATGTCACCAGGTTCTCCTCTTTCTCCCCGTTCACCAGCAGGACCCTAGAGAAATAACCATAAATAATCCAGACTGTTTAAAATTTCATTTGAAATACAGTTACTGCATTTTTTTTTCCAAAATAGCATGTCTCAGGGGGAAAAGGAAAGAAAAACAAGATGTTAGCAAATTCCAAAACACTGCAAAGCATCATTAAAATTTAATTTGTTATTAGTTCTACAGAGCTGAAAGAATATATAACCACACAAATTAAAGTGCTATCTAAAATACTTAGGTTTTGAATCATTCATGCTCAAACCTAAACATTTCAAACTCAAAAGTAGAATGGATTAGGGTTTTTACAGTAGATGCTAAAAAGTTTAAAGAAATGACTCCTCATAATAATAATTTTAATTTACGTAGAATGTTAAATCAATTGATTCACATTATTTCATACAATATATTTCTACTGTCTAACATCTTTATATACAGAGTAATATTATCTGCATATAAATGGATACCAAAACCTTCAATGGATTAGTTAAACCCCTCCATGCATTTACTAGTTCCTACATCAATAAGATAATTCCTATTTCTTCAGTATTTTCCTTTATTATTTTCAGTGAAGACTGAAAATCAACAGTGTGTATAATATTACTACTGATCTCTAAACCATAGTCTAAGAATCATGGGATTGCACCAATAGGGTGTAGTACATGGACAAGCATACACATGCACATTTTAAAACAAATTGTATTTGTTTATACAATGTTGACTGTAATTTTCTGGCTAAAGAAAGACCTACTGGTTCACCTAGGGGCCCAGGTGGTCCTAGCATTGAGCTGTCTTCTCCAGGGTAACCCTATAAAGGAAATAAAATCACTTGTTTATTGTACATGAAGTCTAATTTTTTTGTAAAATACATAAATTATACATACTTTCCTTCTTTAGTATATAGGTATAACACACATGCTAACATAAAACATTGTTCAATTTATATAATGGATTGAGTGTCAGCTATGGAATTCATCACTGCCACATAGTTGGTGAAAGTGGGAGGAGGGTGATGTTAATTGAGTAGCTCTTAGTAGACAAAATATAATTATTTTGATAGTTCAAGGTTACAGATTGTGGCGCAGAAAGAATTAGAATTTACTTTGGGATTGGTTCATGTGATGTGGTGATGAGGGAAAAGGGGATGGTTTGTTGGTTGGGACTTTGTGGGGAAACCAGGAAGCTTTAGTTCCAGAATTCTTCAGAAGGTGCCAGGTGCTATTCTAATAAAAGTACTTTGAAATGATGTGTGTCTTGGAGTTACTGACAGGAATGGATTTCCCCTGGAACTCTGACACTGAGTTTTTGACAGCAATCATAACTTTTTGTTTTGAAGAACTATGAAGCAACACATTCAGTTACCTGCGATACAATTTATGTGTCTATTAAAAAGTAAATCCTATTAAGATTGAAGAAACTTATTTTCAGTAGCATACATTTTCTAATTTGTAAAATTCTTTGATGTAGAATGTTAAGACCTATTTACGCTATTAATAAAAAAAGTTAACTTAGTTTTTGTTAACATTGATTAAATGTATTTTATAAAGTCATAATTGCCTTATACAATAGATAAAAATATGTTCAGCAACAGTTGCTTTCGTTAGCTAAATTCTAGTTTTGAGTCTAAAATACTAAATCTTTGTTAGCAGAAAAATCAGCTTCAGAGTTCCATGTGCTTTCCAAGTATAGCTGGAAAGTATACTTTCCAAGTATAGCTTTCCAAGTATAGCTGCTTTATCATTAAAGTCAATGTGTAAAGGTACATTTATATCTACACCCCTTCAAAAAGCCACATTCTTTGAAGCTACATGTTTTCTTTTAATGTGGAGATTTTATCAAAGATCCACAGAAATGTATGAAGTTTTTAAAAAGGTAGGAGTTGCCTATGCAACTTGAAAATACCATGCCAGCAAGCAGGTGATTGAAGTTTTCAGAATACAATCTGGAATGGAAACACCAGGATCAATTTCAAAAGATTTGGGGCTTTAAAAATTCAAACAATTCAGACTAGAGTATCTGAAGCTTACCGGGAACTAAATGAAAGATAGTTCCCAGTAATCAAATTTAGAAATTATATGAACTGCTTCAATTTCAAGTAAATATCAGGATGAGAGGTATTACAAAATTGCTCACAAATTCTTACTCTAGAACAACGGTCTCCAACCTTGGCAACTTTAAGACTTGTGGACTTCAATTTCCAGAATTCCTCAGCTAGCTGAAGTCCACAAATCTGAAACCCACAAAAGTTGCCAAGGCCTGAGACCCCTTTCTAGAAAATGCAAAATTATCTGTACTTCACTCATAACAGTTTTTCATTTCAAGGAGGAAGGAATGACAATTGTGTGATGTTTTTATATCATGTATCTCATGGAATTTTCTAAATACTACCTTTTGAGTGCAATATGATCTAAAACAGTGGTTCTCAACCTTTTATTGAGCACATCTTTTATGGCCATGGAACATGGTCACGGACCCCTAAAACTTAAATCAAGATTTAATATTTCTTCATGTAAGAAATATTTTTCAAGATTTAATATTTCGTCTGTAAGTCTTTACAGACACCCTGTAATATCACTTCCGCCAGGGGTTTGCGGATCATAGGTTGAGAACCACTGGTCTAAAGATATTTGAAAAATCTCTTAAAAACTGTTATAAGGTACTGTGTTTCTGATATATAGAGGCAGTTTGATGTAGTTAAGGCATTAGGCTAGAAACTGGGAGACCTTGGGTTCTAGTCCTGCCTTGGGCATGAATCCAGAGAGTGACCTTGTGCCAGTCACTTTCTCTCAGCCCTAGGAAGGAGTCAATGGCAAATAACTTTTGAAAAATCTTGCCAAGAAAACTGAGGGACTTCTCCAAGTGGTTTCTGAGAATCTGACATGATCGAATGGAGGGGAAAAAAGACCACACACCCTGATTTACAAGGTTTGATGGTAATGGTTTTTACTAGTACAGCATAAAACAACAGGGGTATCATGAGAAATTGAATAGTGGTGACCAAGCCTATTTATTACTTTGCAAGATAAATGAAAGCAATGATCTATTCACCCTGCAGTGGGATGCCCTCCTAACTTTTCATGGGAAGTAGTTACACTAGTCAGATAAAGTTGACAACTTTAGACTTCCAATGCTATGTTATTTGCTGTAGTAAATGATTAAATGATGAAATTTATCAAATTCTTCAGTTTATATTTGTAATGGAATGAGAAAAATTAAGGCTCATGCAACAATGCAGAAAAAATCTGTGAATCGTCAGGGTTGCTAGCCAACAGAAATTTATCAGTAAATAAAACAGTTTCACTTTCTCCTTACTTTCTCTCCTTTGGGTCCTGGAGGGCCAAGTGCTCCTGGTGGACCTTGGTGACCCTAAGAAAAATATGTATCAGGAAATATCTGCAGTTACAAAAAAACAACACAAGTAACAAAAGAAAAGTAACAAAAATATTTCTGCAGAGTGATAAAAATAATACCAACAATATTGTTTCTCCAACAATACACCCCCCCATAGGAAGACCCAGCATGTTTTCTAGGCATAAAATGAAATTAAGCCCCTCCCCCCAAATTTAGGCCTATTTTAAAACATCCAAAATTGGGGAGGGGAGAAGGCGGGGGGAACTTGCCAATGAGGAGTGTCCCGCGGGCAGCTATGCCTCACCATCAGCTGCTCCTAACAGCTGATCATGGCGGAGCACGGAAGGCTCCCTACCTCTGCCAAGTGCCTTTGCTGTACACCCGGGTCAGCAGGTGGGTGGTGTCGGCATGGATGTCCACCAGCAGCGTTTCAGCTGCTTCTCAGGCCTCCATAGCTTCCACGGTTTTCACCGGTGCTGCTGCCTCTCTCACCAGTGCCGTCTCCAACAATAACATCTGAGTCACTCCCACAGCGCCGAGAACCGTGGAAACATTTCAGCCGCTTCTCGGGTGGGGGAGCCGCCTCCGTAACTTCCACGATTCCCGGCGCTGCTGCCGCTGTTGTTGGAGACAGCGCTGGCGAGAGAGAGGCAGCTGCAGTTCAGCCTGGGTGCGCTTGGAATGCAGGAATGGGCTGTACACTGGGACTTTTGAAAATTTGCAGAGCCCGAGGCTGGCGCACCAAGGGTAGCAGCAGCAGAGATGCTCGCTCGGCTCTTCTCACCGCTTGGGATTAAATCAAAACGCAGTGCGCAGCACTCCCAAGTAACTCAAAATCTTTTTTTTCCTGTTGTTACGGGGATGGGGGGAAAGCGGGAACGACTCAGATGCTGTTGTTGGAGACGGCACTGGTGAGAGAGGCACCAGCACTGGTGGGAACCGTGGAAGCTACGGAGGCCTGAGAAGCAGCTGAAACCCTGCTGGTGGACATCCACGCCAACGCCGCCCACCTGCTGACCCAGGTCTGCAGCAAAGGTGCTTGGTGGGGGTAGGGAGCCCTCCCCGCTCCACCATGATTGGCCGTTAGGAGTGGCTGGTGGCGAGGCATAGCTGCCCGCTGAGCGCACTAGGCAAAAGTGTGCAAGGGGGGGGGAGAAAAGAAATTAATTCACTCCCCAAAAGACGTCCTAGCCATTTTTGGGGGGCTCAAAAACAAATAAGACCCGGCCTTATTATATGAGAAACACGGCAATAATGATTTGTATAATCAGAGTTGCCTTGTGGTAAGATGGGAGGCAAATAAATTTAATTAATAAATTAAATAAATCTACCTGGACAGTTTTTTTTTCCAAGGCTGAGGGAAATTGAGCAATTGGCATAAAATTATTGATGTTTCAATTTGTTATATATATACATATCTATTTACTTATCCAATTTATATAGCCACCTAACACATCAAGCAAGTGACTTTGGGGTTGCACAACAAAATTAAATAATCAATAAATCCTTAAAACCATTATAATTATTAATTATCAAAACATTAAAACCATAAAAAGGACTATAAAAACAGAGCAAGAAGAAATAGCAGAGAAGGGGTTGTTAATGATTCTGGAGCCACCTAATTAATTAATCTATACTTTGGAGGCCCTAGGCCTCCTGGCCTAACAAGGATTTAAGGGATTTTTGGAATTTGGAAGAGTTCTTTTAACTTCAGTTCAGATAAATTACACAGAACAGATATCACAGCAGAAAAGGCCCACCACCCTAGCCCCTGCCAAATCTACTTCCCTTGCTGATGCTGGTGAGGGTTTAAAAAAATCTAAACATTTCTGAGAAATATTATGAAAAATACTATAATCTATAATTTCCACAACTGTTTTCAAATGGATATAGTTGTATCATTGTAGAAAACTAAAGATGTTTTAAAAAGTATGGACTAGCAATATCAAGAAGTTTAAGAAATATGCAATCAATTAACAGTAGCCAATCGCCGACCATCAGTGTATAATCAGCCAATAGGAAGGCACCACATAAATACATATTCCAATAGAAAGAAGTTCCCTAAAGATGGGCTCCAGCACAAGTCCAAAAATACGGAAGAGTAAACCTCTAGTCCTAGTGACTGACCCAGATTGGATCTTGCAACATTATATTTGCTTTCATTCAATAGATAACAATTATCATAAAATTAATAGAATAGTTGGATAGGCCCATGAACACATTTCAGAAAGGTATCATACCCCATAACCTGGAATTCCTGGTTTTCCTGCTGATCCCATTGCTCCTAAATGTCCCTGTACAAGGGGAAGTAGCAATTAACATATTTTAACACTTTAATAATCTTATTAGCCAAGCTATCAGTTCACATAATACTTCTAATTGGAAATATTCACAAAGCATGGAAACAGTTACCTACTAGAAGTAAGACAGTTGAAATATGCTTTATCCTAATTAAAACTGTAAGAATTCTTTTTAAAAAGTAATGCTAAACAAGCTTGTGATATATTAAATAAATATAATTGAATCAGATTATAATAAATACAAGGGGAAATCTTGTCTCTTAAAAAGTACACAATCAGTTTTAAAATCAATTAAAAATTGTAAAAGTTAGTGAACTCAAGAGAGGAAATTCTACTGTCTACTCAGAACCGCCATTCTCTGTCTCAGCCTCTTTGAGTAGCTGTTAATAGAAGGAGGGGGAATATGTGTGTGTGTGTGTATACATATATGTGTGTGTGTGTGTGTATATATATATGTATGTTTTCTTAGGCTTTCGCGGGTACTTACATGTGTGCTGTTTAGCTTCCTTCGGGTATTATCCCACGTCATTGTAGTTCTGTTAAAGTTGTAGCAACGTTTCAGCAGAATCTCATCTGCCATCCTCAGGCTTCTGTATAGAGTTAGTTCCTGGTTTCAAATTTGAGGCTGGTCCATTCTGATTGGTTGGGAGCCTGGATCTGTGTTCATTGGACTTGGAGTTTGATTGATTGGTGTTTCTGGTTTCTTCGGTCTGTTTTGTGGCTTTGATTGGCTGGCAACACTCTGTTCTTGTGTTGGAGGTTTTCAGTGCAGCTTGGCTCCGTGTGAAGGGACGGCTGCTCTTCATTAGCAAGCTGCTATTCATTAGCAAGCTGGGTTTCACCTGGGTGCCTGGTGGGG
>BLBF01000020.1:18980546-18996880 GCA_015471245.1 Laticauda colubrina | reverse complement strand
ACAGAAGAAACCAGAAACACCAATCAATCAAACTCCAAGTCCAATGAACACAGGTCCAGGCTCCCAACCAATCAGAATGGACCAGCCTCAAATTTAAAACCAGGAGCTGTAAGACCCATATCCATACAGAAGCCTGATGATGGCAGATGAGATTCTGCTGAAACGTTGCTACAACTTTAACAGAACTACAATGACGTGGGATAATACCCGAAGGAAGCTAAACAGCACACATGTAAGTACCCGCGAAAGCCTAAGAAAACATATATATATACACACACACATATACATACATATATATATATATATATATCTAGCACTTTTTCTTTTTATGACCCTGTAATCCCTTAATTTAGGGTAGAATTGGGGCAACAGGTTGGAGCTGAGTATTTAATGGTTGGATGCCCTTCTTGATGCCTAAATTTAATTTATAGCAGATATTTTCTTTTTGCACCCTGAGAAAGAAGCATCTGCCACTACCTAAGATTGAATTCTCAACCTTCCAAATGGAAGGTGACTGTCTTCCCCACCAGGCCACCACATCACTCTACTCTAAAAATGAGCAATATTTATTATTATTGAATCCTTAATGAAAAATAATTTGCTTTCTGTCCAAATTCAAGATAAAAAAGGAAGCCCACTTACCTTCTTTCCTGGACGACCCCTTTGACCTGGACTTCCTTGAGTTCCCTCAGGACCCTACAGTAGTTAACATAAAGGGAGATAAATCTGAGGCCACATTTGGAGATTTACTCTCAGTTAAAGATGAAGAGTTATCAAATTCAGCACTAGGTCTTGCCAGGTGTTCCATAAATAGCTTTATACAGTTTTGTGTAGATATTAAACAGAACTGGAGAGAGTTAAACCTTTAAACACCCTCCCTCAAATAAAAGAGGCCTCTTTCCCTCACCCAGACAAACAAGTAGTCTCAGAAAAGAGACAACAACCACTGCCCATTCCAAGTTCCAAAGGTCAGTACAGAAGGTTATCATGGTCAATGGTATCAAAAGCTACTGAGAGATCTTAGAAAGTCAGAGATGGATGCATCGTCCTTCTCTTAAGCCCATGTCACACTGGCCAATGGATGCAAAAAGGACACAGCGGACGAGCAAAATGTTCCATCCATTGTTATCCGCTCTCAAAAGGGGCAAAAATTTGCATAACCGGGGCGGATAACACGGACGTGGGGAGGACGCAGGGCGGATGCAAAGTGGATGCGGAACGGAAGCCCAGCGGATGGAAGCGGATGGGAGCGGATGGGAGTGGATGGCACATCCGCAGGGATTCTGGGGGGCCTCAGCAAAGCGGACGTGGAACGGAACGAGCGGATGCAGAGCGGACGCTGAACGGATGAAGCGGATGCACAGCGGAAGCCTAATGGATGCCTAGTGTTAATTGCGCATGTGGGGAGGATGCATTGCGTCAGCCCCGCGGATATAACAGAAGCAGCTCGGAAGCAGGTCGCCATTCAGAGGAAAGACCTGCTGCCGGACACATCGACTGCCTTGCCTGCCCTGCCTGCATGTCTGCCTGCCAGCCTGCCTGCAAGCCTTGCTGCCAGCCGGTCTGCTGCCAGCCTTGCTGCCTGCCTTGGTTCATGTCTGCCTGCCAGCCTTGGTACCTGCCTCCCTGCCTGCCTTGGTGCCAGCCTTGGTGCCTGCCTCCCTGCCAGCCTTGGTGCCTGCCTGCCTGCCAGCCTTGGTGCCTGCCTGCCTGCCAGCCTTCCCTGGTGCCTGCCAGCCTCCCTGCCAGCCAGCAACCCCACAACCATGCAGAAGCACAGCACGCCTCAGCCATCTGCTGCCAGCCCTGGCAAGAGGGACAGGACTACCATCCCGCCCCCTGGCCCTCACTCTGGTTCTCCTGGTGCTTCTGAAGCACAGGCTTGCTCTTCTGGAGCTGGCGCTTCTGCTGCTTCTGCTTCTGGAGGAGCTGATGACAAGCACTCCAGCACCAGCCACCTCCACAGCACCTGCACCCTTCACCCCTGGGACTGAGCGACCAAGAGGAGTACCAGAGACTCATTTTTGTCTTATAGCTTGTTGTTAATAAAGTCTATTTATGATTCACACACTTGCTTCATTTCTTTTTTTCAATAAAGTCTTGCTGGAAACTTTTAGAAATGGTTTAAGCCTTTGCATGCTTGTGGGATGGGTAAGGATAGCTTTGGGGTGGGTTAGGATACCTGTGGAATGGGTAATAGCTGTGGGATGGGTAATAGCTGTGGGATAGATAAACCTCCAGCGCAAGCATAGTGGGACTGTATGGTCCACCCTCCCAGGTGCCACACCTACGGCCCTTTATTATCAATAATAATGTAATAATTATCCACACATGTCAACATAAACACAACTCTTTATTAAAGGCCCTGTTCATTGTTGGCCAACCAAACATACATGGCCCAATCTCATCCATGTGATGAGACAGGCTGAAGGAAGCATCCATTAAGCATCTACCATCCTGTCTTGCCACTCCACTGCTCCAGCTGGGGAGTTGCACCATTGTCTCAGGAGGTTGCGCTGCTTCTTCGCTTCATGTGAGGCTCTGTTGGGGCCTTGCACATCCTCAGTGTCGATCAGGTTTCGCCCTTGCCTCCATTCCCCAGGCTCCATGTCCCCATTGCCTTGTTGGAGGTCCATGAGCCTGTTCTGCAAGACTGGGTAGTGGGTGCGCATGAGATTGTGCAGGATGCAGCAAGCTTCCATGATCCTCTTCACGGTCTCTGAGCAATGCTGCATGGTGGTGAGAAGTACCTGGAACCTGTTGGCCAGGATGCCAAAGGCGTTCACCACCCGCCTTGCCCTGGACAGCCTGTAGTTGAAGATCCTCTCTTCACGGGTGAGGAGTCTGGAGGTGTAGGGCTTCATGAGGTAGGTTGTGAGGGAGAAGTCGTCATCCCCCACGATGAAGTAGGGCACATCTTCCGTGTCGTTGGGCAGGGGGTCTGGATCTGGAAAGCCCATGATGAGGTTGCCTTCCAGCCCCTCCTTGAGGTACTGGCGTTGTATACCTGGGCATCTGAACATGAGCCGCTGCCTGAAGCATCGATGTACATGAACTTGTAGTCAGCATCGACCATGGCGAAGAGGATGATGCTGAAGAAGCCCTTGGAGTTGAAATAAGTGGAGCCAGACTTGGTTGGAGATTTGCAGGCCACGTGCTTGCCATCTATGGCTCCAACAGTGTGGGGTAAGTTCCACTTCTGATACCACTGCTCTGCAACTTTCTTCCATCCTTCTTCAGTGGAGGGATACTGGAGGAGCTCCTCCTTGTATTCTTCGATGATGGCCTGCACCACTTCTCTGACCATAATGCTGATGGTGTTGGATGGCACCCTCCAGCTGTACTGCATGCTTCTGTAGGAGGACCCTGAGGCCAGGTGGCGCAGAGTGAGTGCCACCTTGAGCCCAGGTTCCAGGCTGGGCCGGAAGCTGGTGTTTGCCTTGGTCAACCTGGGTGTCAGGCGCTGCACAACTTCGTGAAACATGGCTGGAGGCATCCTCATGAAGTTCTGGAATGCACGAGTGTCTTCGTTCCTGAGCTCCACCATCAGCTTGTTGTACAGTCCGTCCTCTGCTCTACTGGTGAATCATCTTCGGACCCAGACTCTTTTTGGTGGCTCCTTTTCTTCTCGCAGTAGTGTTCACAGAGCCTGCAGATGGCTTTGCACTGTTGCAGAACGATGGTGGCTGCCGAAAGGACTTTGTTACAATCCACGGTGGACATGACTGGATGCTGTGGAAGAGGAAGAGGCTGATGAAGGCTGCAGAGGTCTGCACCGCTGGGCTGCTGTTCTGAAAGTGATATGCAGGCGAGTTGCTCCCCCTTTTTATAGGCAGTATAGGTTTTCCGCTAGGCATCCGCTAGGCATCCTCTAGGCATCCTCTAGACATCCTTAATATCCGAGATAGGTCCCCTCTGCGAACGTTTTTTCCATTTTAAACGCTTTGTTTCCGTTCTGCATCCGTTCTGCATCCGTTCTGCGTCCATTCCGCTTCCTCCCCACGTCCGGGCGGATGGAGTTGCGCGGATGCGTAGCGGATGCCTAGCGGATATAGCGGATGCGTCATGGATGCGTCATGGATGCGTAACGGATGCAGAACGGACGAACTGGATACATTTTCCGCGCAAAAGTTTTAGGGAGCCCAAAACTTTCTGAGCGGATGAAACGTCCATAAACGGATGCTGGACGGATAGAGAGGAAGCCAAACGGAGTCAGTGAGTACATTGCATTTTCGAACGGATGGCAAGCTTTTTTGTCCGTTTTACATCCTCTTTGCATCCGTTGGTTCAGTGTGACATGGGCTTTAAGCCTTTCAGAGTCATCAACAAGTGCAATAATGCAGTATCAGAATATTTACTCAGCTAGAATCTTGACTGGAAAGGGTCCAGATAATACACTTCTTTTCGGGCTGCCAGAAGTAATCCACTTACCATCATCTTCATGTCCCTTGGCTGTAAAGGACTAAGTGAGGGAAAATATGAATCTGAAAACAGAGTTATTACTTATTCAGGTGAGTAGTTTGCAGGATTTGGGAGATACCACTTATCTGAACAGATAACTCCTGTAATAGATCAGGTTCATACCTTGGGAGGTCTCCCAGATACTGGTGTGAGAGAAGCTTATCTTTTAGTAATAAGCTAAATGTTTCTAGAATAAAGAGACCTAGTATTGGTGATTGAGGCCTTTTGGTGAAGTGCCCTTGAAAGATAGTTTGGAAAGTGGAATCAGCGGTGAGTGGTGCTTCAGAAAGGATAGTATCATCTCCGTATTGAAACAGTTTTCTAAGCTTAGTCCAAGCTATTTACCATGGCTTACAAACTCCTATGGAACTCTGTCCAAATTATTTGCAGTAGCACTGATTTCACTCAGTCCAACTTTTCCCCACCATTTATGTGATAGGATCTAGTGCAGGCCCGTCAAAATAGTGGCCTGTGGGCTGGATACGTCATGCAGAGGCCACACCCCTGGCTTTGCAAAGGCAAAAATGTCGCAATATGTCACGATGTGGCCTGTGACGTGATGAGAGTTTGACACTCGTGATCTAGTCAATGGAACTATCTTGTGCTGAAGCATTGTTGGATGGGTTTAGAAACATTTCTTTTCATCCAGACTTTTTAGATGCCCTTTTTTAAGCTGGAGTTTTGGTTATTATTATTCTGACTGATTATTTGTATTTGGGTAAAGCCAAAATTAGGAATGAAGAACATTTTTAAACACATATGCAGATATGTACAAAGACACCAGCTTGATTTACTTATTTTTCCCTCTGAAACAATATGAAGCGGCAGATGGCTATTGTCTCTGCATTTCCAGGAATCCAATAAAACTGATCCTTCTCAAAGCCAAAAAGTTACAGCCTAAAACTGGATCCATACTTCCTGGATAAATATATTCATAATTGTCTGCCTTTTCCAAACCATATGGCAGAATCCACACAGTAAAAAAAAAACAAAAACTAACTGAAAATCTCCTATTTGGGGGTTTTTTTTAAAGCCATGTTGAATTTTTTTTTGACAACATGCATTTTGAACTATATTTCATTTCTCACTCATGCTACCAGATTTTCATGGCTATACTTAATTTTGCATCAGACAGAAACTGATGACTATCATATTAGAAAAAACAAATACTGCAGCAAATAATAAGTAAAAAATGTTTCCAGCAAACACATTTTCTTAAAAAATTAAGGGCTGGATTAGAGTTGATAGTTGCTTCACAAGAAAACTCTGAATTGAGCCCCTTGCTACAATAAACAAACAAACAAAGTATGCAGCTAGATAAGGGTTTTTTTTAGTTTTTTTCTCTGCAATAGTTTATTTAAAGCAAACACAGCAGAATGTTTCTGGTTTTTATTAAACTGTGTCAGATCCTGAGATATCAGCCAAACTTACTGATAAATTAGATGAGGTACCACTTCAACAGCTATAAATCAGATGAATGTTTGTTAAAAATCAAATGGAAAATACAGGATTGTTTCCTGGATCACAGTTTTGTCTTGTAGAGGGGGAAAACTTTTGGGCCCTACAGGCCCCATTGAATTGCTTTATCTCCAAATACAAACAATTGGCACAAATCATATATAGATAAGCCTTGACATATGACCTGAATATAACCTGGACTTTTTGTTGTATGTCATGATGATCATAAATCAAGACATCCATGTTTACAACATAATTTTACAACATTTTTTGCAGCAATTCATTCAACAAATGTGGCGGTTGTTAAGTGAATGTTGCATTGTCTGCAATGGACAGCATTTGTTGAAAACCCTAGTAAATGCCGGTAAAAAACATATGCTATAAACCTGCGGTTGCCAACCAGTGGGCCGCGAGAAAATTTTGGTGGGCCACAGAGAAATCTCACCCCCAGAGCACCTCCCCAAAGCAATTAATCCAAGCTGCATAGAAACACAAGGCTGTGCCGCCCACGTCACCCGTGGGAACCCTCCCCGCCCACTCACTCCTTACCCAGCAAACGTGTCTCCTAAATTGCTATTTTTCCTTTTTCCAACCATCAGCTGTTCTGTTTTGCTGGGAGATTTAGATAAGCTAGGATGCAGGAAATGGTTGGATTTCTTGCTTTCTAGTTAGTCTTTTGATCTTCGGCTCTGCTTTTAAGTACAGCCAAACCTCCCTTAGGACTGAAGGTTCTATTATTCAGTGCAAACTCACGGCAAATTTTATGTGACAGACTCAGATAGCCGATGGAAGATAGATAGATCACTGAATGATTCTGTGAGCAACTCAATCTGCCTGTCTGCTTTGACTGATTTTGGGTAAAAGTTGCTCTTTTTTATGAAAAAATCAATATTTATATAAATATTTGTAATATTTACATACAAGCCATGCCCAGCCAGTCACATGACCCACCAAACCACACCCACAAATTAGGTTACACCCACAAAACTGGTTAGTGGTCCCTGGGATTTAAAATTATGAGTTTGGTGGTCCCTGAGGTCCAAAAGGTTGGCGACCCCTGCTATAAACAACAATAAATGCAGGCCAGTTGCAGAGCACACAAAATGCAATCATGTGACAGAAGGGGAAGGGAGAGCAACCATTGGAACTTCAAATCCTAGTTGCAAATGCCTTTATTAGGGGTGGGTGGTGGTGGTCCATTATAACTTTAAACATTTGCTAACCTGGTCATAAGTTGAGGACTATCTTTACTGAAAACTACAACATAGGTTACCCACTATTTGAATCTACATCCAGAGGGTTTCCACAGCCAAAAACTCCAATATTTTTTAAGCCACTGATACAATTTCTAATTGTTTAACTAGTGTTTCATTTAATCTGACCCTAAATCTATTTATTTGTTATACCCTGACTTTCTTCCAGATTAGTAAGAAACAGCAACTGGTTCAAAGACACTCATGACTTCCATGGCTAAGAATGGACTTAAACCTGTTTCCAAGATATAATTTTTATAACAAATTATTTTTATAACATATTGCCATTTTGGAAATAATGGAATAGTATGGACCAGCTCTGGGAAACTAACCAAAAGGGAAATCAAGGAGACAATTTTTGTGGGTAAACATGAGACCTTAAACCAAATACATTCTTTATTATGGAAAGTTTTATTTTGAATATTTTCTTTGATAGTTGGGAGGGGGTCTTGCACGTGATTGTGATCCATTATAATGTGTGTTTTATATCTTTTCTCATATCATTCCTGTTCACAGTTAATTTAAAAGAAACATTTAAAAAAGAATTGGTGCCACTCTTGCTATGTTTTTCACTTTCCACACATCTTATGACTGGGTTTTTTATTATCCCTGAGAATAAAGATGAGATATAAATGTTTTAAACCCATAAACCAATCAATAATATTTCACAAAAATTAGAAATGGACAACAGCTGATACAGTTTGTAGACAGAATCGTTATTTGTGATCACTCTGACTTTTTCTTCATAATAGAAAACATAAGCATGAACATTATGCATCAAGTTAGGTAACATACTACAATGGTGACATAATCACTGATGCTTTTTATATGAAGAAAACTCCTCATTGTAGAGGCCAAAAATTGTGATAAAACTATCATTTCAAGATTTAATTTTTTTTTTTAAAGCTCTACTTAAAGTTTTGAAGCCTAACACTTGATATGTCTGCCTACATCATATTCTGTGCATATATTGAGTGTGATAGATTTATAGTATCTCAATCAGAAATGCAAAACTAAGAAAACTGGAACAACAAAATGAATGCTCCTGTTTTATAATCACAAGTCATTATATGACCTACATAAGTGTCAAAAATAATCAATTCCATATTCTTACTATGCCAGAAAATAAAATTAATCATTGCTGTTTGAAGAGAGAACCCCATCCAAAAACACAGTTCATATGGCATCAGAAATTTGTTTCATAATTTTAGTCATGCCTTTCAAATTTTTTAAGGGAAATATTCTCTAGGTAAGGGTGGCCTTTACTTAAATGTAATAAGTTTCAAATATTTTTTCCATTATCTTTTGTTTTTAAAAATGTTTTTTCTATTATTCAGATCATATTTATTTCTCCAATTTCATTCTTCCAGGTAATGCTGCAATTTTGACAGTGACTCTATTGTGTGATATATTCCTATAATTTAGTAGCACAAATGACTTCACAGCTTATGAACAGTGTATTTTCATTTTAAGAATCTTTAGGACACCTTTAGTTGAATAAATTATTAAGACTAAGATTCTTCAGAATAATTGGGTTTATATTTTTGTTAAATTCTGAGTTTACTTACTGGAATGCCTCTGATTCCAGGTTCACCTGGAGGACCAGTAAGTCCGGGAATTCCAATTTTTCCTTTTTCACCATTTTCTCCAGGAAGGCCAGGGTCTCCTAAACTGCCCTAAAGCAGAGATATAAATAAAAAGCATCAAGTAGGAAAGCATTAAATTACTGAACATTACAATTATGTAACAAAGGCTTGGTAAAATGTTTTCTTCATGTAGGTCGAGAATAGAGATAAGGAGTATAACACATTATACATAATGTGTATACATATGTATAAAAAGTATGGCATCAAGAACATCATTTCCATGCAATACATCTGCAAAATGTACTTCAGTTTTGCCTTATCTTTGATGGTAAAAGCCTGTTTTTCAGCCTCTAAAGGCTGCAGAGGCTTTCCTCAAGCCACCGGGAGAGCGAAAACGGCCTTCCCCGGGCTCCAGAGGCCCGCTGAAGACTGAAAACAAGCATTTCCGGTATTTCCAGAAGGCCTGTTTTTCGGCCTCCCTAGGCTTCAGAGGCTTTTCTCGAGCCTCCGGGAGGGTGAAAACTGCCTCAAACAGCCCAAAAATTAGGTGGGAGGTGCATGCATGCGCAGTGCAGGTAAGTTTGTCTGGGGCTCATGCACCTGCACAAATGGCTCTGTTTGCCACCTGTGGCACATGTGCCATAGATTCACCATCATGGGATTAGGAAGTTCAAAAAAAATCTTGGAGGAACACAGGGACAAATCATTTCTCTATGTCTGAATAGGAAATTGTTTAGTTTTGTCCAACTAGCAACTGAGTTTGATTTGAGAGTCTTTCTATGAGAATTATAATATCAATAAATCTATAGACTATTTGAGATATATTTCACAATATGAGGAAGGATAGCATGAGGATACTTAAGCAGAATTAGTGTCATGCCCCTGTTGGAATCTGATTCGGAGGAGGAGGCCGAGCAGCTGACAGGGAGTGGGACTGTAGCTCCGTTGGCTGAGAAAGAAACTGGGGAAGGGCAAAGGCTGGCTGGGCAGAGCAGGGGAGAGGTAGAGCAAGGGAGAGGGAATTTGGAGGAAGACCCAGGCCCTTCCCCTCTTCATCCTAGGCCACGCAGGGAAGAACGGAGAAGGGAGCAATGTGAGTTGCGGGGCTTACGGGGGAGAAAAGAGCCCTGATTCCCTACATTAGCTGCAGCTGGGAATACAGTGTTTAAAAAGGGAAGCTGCATACAGCAAAGTTGTTGGGAGCAAATCATGAATTATCTGGTATCATCGAGGCATATTTGGGTTCCTGGCACCTTCCCAATTGTGTGTGTTCTGCTGGGCTTTCAAGTCTGCAATTCCTTCTCCTACCCCATCAAGTCAATTACTGCAGCGTGGTTTGTGTGGATTTTTATTAACAGTTTGTATATACTTTGTTTTCGGACTGAATCTCCTCCACTTAAAGACTGTTCTTGGGAGAGTTTTTTCTCTAGCCGAAGGTAACCTAGACATTGGGGGGCAAAGTTGGAGGTACTAAAGGGACACTTCTTGCTTATTTGACTGTGTTGCATTTGTGCCATGCCCCAGGTCATCACAATTAGTACTAAGAGATCAATTGAGTGCCTTTTGCTTCTCTGCTTTCTTCTAGCAAATGCAACTTCTCTTATGCAATCTTCCTACTTGAGAATATGCAATGCCGATGCAGCAGAAATGTTATGCACTGACTTAAAAGATCATTTAAATTTAGGAATCACAGAATAAAATGCAATAGTTATCTCACGTAAGTGTAATAATTTCTGATTTTAAAAAGTACCTTTAATCCATCTTTTCCTTGAACACCATCTTCTCCTGGTGGTCCTCGAATACCCTAGGTTTCAGAAGAAATATGTAAAAATGCTATTAGTTCCAAAAATCTCCTGTATTCAAAACCCAAGCAAAAGTACATTATCTCAACAAAATAGCAAACAGATCAGACTAAAAGAGTCAAGGATTCAGCAGTTTTATTAGTGGTGCCAGTGCACAAAGATTTGCTGAATAGGATTAGATATTGTTATTGTCACAGATTTGTCTTTTTCTTTAACGTTGGTCTGTCTGGCACTTCCAATATACCGAGATGTTGAAATCCATGCATTTGAAATGATTCACAATTAACTTTATTCTGAATCTAAATATGGTTCTGTTTAGAACCATAAAAGGGAGAATGGTTCTAAAAGATTTAGAACCATACTGAAGGACACAGCAGCTGTCACAAACAAGAAATTGTCTGAAAGTGATATAAAACAAGCTGCGCTGAGCAAACAACCAGAACAACACTGTATGACAGGGAGATGTAGATTTAAGCTTCCTGATATTGGACTGAATGTGTGTACAGGGTGGTAGAGGAAGATAAACTGGAAGATCAACTTTTAAAGAAGGACTTAACAGACACTAAATAAATGGTACATTTATGTAGCACTACCTCATATTTTTAATTTTACTTGAAAAGGAGTATCTTCACTGGCAAGCAGAATATTCCTTTCACCTTTCTAAAACAGTTTAGCATTCTAGAGTTGACAATAAACCACAGTCTTTTACATTTTATACTTTTAGAAAAAACAGATAATATTTTATGGAAACTAAGACTACAAATCTATCTATATACCTATCTGTTATATATCTGTATATAGATATACTCAAATCTCTCTTAATTGGTTTCTATTATATTTTCAAATGGATAGTTATCATATGGTACTTGTAAACTCAGTTCACATTAGAATCATATTATTGTCCTCATTAAAATGTAATTGCTGTGTCCTATTAAAAAAGGTAACAGATTAATACACTAAACATTTTCATGTAAAAAATCAGGAGTTTGCAACTTTTTAGGATTCATGACATTTTGAGATGTTTCAGATCAGAGATGTCAAACTGGTGACCCATGGGCCGGAAGCGTCATGTGCAAGCCATGCCCACCCCAGTTCCATGGCAGGGAAAACATCATGAAATATCACATGACGGCAACATGAGGCGGTGAGTTTGACACCTGTGTTCCAGATAAATTTGGAAATGGAAGTGAAATTGGAGGCTTACCCCTTCACAAAATCACTGCCATAGTTATGTAATCATTTACAAGTCACCAATTTATCAGACTGTTATCTGTTGTGCTCTCTAGACCTCCCCCCTTGGAGGATGATCTGTTCCACTCTTGCTTACCTTTCCAATTTTCTGGTCAGGTAGCACATTTCGAAATAATTTTCTAACAATACATCCAAATGAGTAAACACAATTTCTTAGTTGGCAACTGTGATTTGACTTTGTATAGGTATGCTATGAAAATATTATAACAAAAATATACCAAACTTGAATGTTACAACCCTGTAACCTGCACTACTTCTGGGTTACTGCTTGAACTAGTGTTCTGACTTCAAGTTGTTATCTATTCTTTGAGTATTATTAATACTCAGTAATTGCAAATGTATATGCAAAATAAAGTTATTGACTATTAGAGGAAGCATACTATCACGTTCAACATGAAAAATTTACTTCAGATAAATATATACTGAAGCTCTTATAATTCAGATTATATTGATCAATTGTCACTTTGTGTCTGTAGTAGACCTATTTGCTAATGTTTCAGAGTGAAATACACAAAATAAAAGAAGTTACAAGATGGCAGATTGTGACTGTTATGGGAAACAAAAATCCTTTTCGGCAGCAATAGCTGTTCAATGTTGAAACCAATTAGCCAGACAAGTGATCATCTCCCTTTCACTGGATGTGTTTAAATTAAGGTTAGTTAGCCATAAGCCTGGAGTACTTTAACTTAATCTGAATGCTAAGTTAAAGACTCCTGTCCAACTGTTTGATTCTAAATTAATAGAAGTTTATGAACTTTAAGCTACATAATTAAAACATATTACATCTAATGTAAAGAAGTGCTAGAGGTGAAATGAGAGCAATGTCCTAATATCTGAGGGGTTGCCACAAAGCACCTGAAGACAAAACAAGGAACAATGGATGGAAACTAATCAAGGAGAAAACCTAGGACTAAAGATAAATTTCCTGACAGTGAAAACAATCAGCCAGTGGAATGACTTGACTCCAGAAATTGTGGGAGATTTCTGGAGATTAAAAAAAAAAGATTGGAAAGTCATTTGTATGAAATGGTATTGGGTCTCCAGCTTGAGCAAAGGGGTTGGATCATTAGAAGATCTCTAATGTCCCTATTTTTTCTTTCTTTTTTTTTTTTTGAAAGAATTTTATTAATTTTTAACAAACAAACATATACAAACAAAACACAAAACATAAAAAACATAAAATATCTTTTTGGACGGCAGTTTGATCCCGAGTTACATCTTTTTGTACAGACATAAATTCAAGTTCATGCTTACTTTTATATAGCATTCCATTTCTTATTTACTATTTTACATTTTCTGTATAGCTTCTCCCCTCTTTTCACTCTCTTAATTCTATTATATTTATTTCATCTCAATTTAAATCATTATACTTATATCCTTTGTCTGTCCTGTTTCAGCTGTCTATTATCTTTTCTCATTAACACAAAATTTCTTCTGTAATGACTGATTGGAGTATAATGCCTTGTCATACTTATCCTTCCCCTAGTTTTAAAGCTTAACATAACACATAATTTTCATTCGGATTCTGCGTAGTACATTCTAAAGATAGACTCAATATTTTAAAACAAGAAAATTTTTTTTTAAAATATATAATATAATTAAAACAACAATCCATCGCAATTGAAATTATATCATTAAAATTAATATTCATTTAAGTCTTAAACATTTTACACAATCCTTTCTAAATAAGTATCATGCTTCTATGGGAACACTTATAGATTTTGCTTAGTTACTTCCCCCTATTTCACTTATATTTTAAAATATTATACAATGACAATGTTCTCATTTTTCTTTAATTCAATTCTCTCATATTTGATTTCATTTATTTTATTTAAAAAAAAAATTTCGCTAAGTTACATTAAATATTTTGTCCCATTTTATAATCATATATTATTCCAATTTTCTAACATTATTTCAAATACAAATACAACAACACAGTCTTATGTACCTTTGCAGAATTTCTTTTTCAGTTATATGTTTACCCATTATCTCTAAATAAATTCTGTTTCTTTACATCTTGTTTCAAACCTTTGTAGCTTCTCTTCCCTTCTTTCCTCCCTTGCTTCTCCACTCTACCCTTTTTACCCCCTTGTCTCTTAATCTCCACCCTCTTGTGTATTCCTCTTTTCTGTTGCTTTCTGATGTTGTGTCCACTTTTCACCTTGTTTTTTCCCTTTTTTGGTTGTTTTTTTAAGTCTTAAATTCTCCATTCTCTTTCTCCCCTTTCCCCTTTCTTCCCCAAATAAAGTTGCTTGTTCATTAAGGATGGTTTCTTCTTCATCCCAATCTTCTTGTTCTTGTAGTTTCTCATATGTAGAAATTGCCATTTCTAAAAAATGAAAAACAGAGCCAAAAGAATCCTTCCCTTCTTGTTTCTCTTGTTTATATTTTATAAATTCCATTTTCAGTTCATCCATAAGTAATGCCATTGTAAAAAAAAAATAAAAAAATTTAAACAACCCAAATGATTTTAATCATTCAAATAAGAGTTTCCAAAAGTCCCAAGGTCACCAAACAATCCAAATACACACAGTCTATTTCATTTAACACTTTCTTCTTTTTTTCACTTTTTTTTTCATTTTAATGCTTCAAAAAACTTCAAATTCTTTTTGACCTTCAATCCATCTGATAGAGTAGCCAATTATGATCCAAAATTAAAAAATCCAATAGTAAAAAGGCCCAAAACCAAAGAAGAAAAAGGATAAAATAAAAAGCAAAAATAAAAATATTACTAGAATTGAAATATACAAAAAGGCTGGCGAGTAGAGATTTCACAAGTATATATATATATATATATATATATATATATATATATATATATATATATATACACATACATACATACATACATACATACATACATACATATATATATATATATATATATATATATATATATATATATGGACTGCACACTGCACTTTATTTATTTATCCAAGGCTCTTATTATAACTCTCTTCTCCAGCAGCTTCAAAGCCAAGCCTCAAGTGTTGAAATATTGATAAGAGTCCAGGAAAACACCTGTAATAATATTTTTCTGTGCTTGTCCTTGAGAAGAGTGTTTATACATTTCTCCCCAATTCAAATAAAGTACTTTCAAGCCTCTAGTTGGCAGTGTTGCAAGATCTCTTAATACTTTTTCCCCCCCCAGCCAGAAAGAAGTGTAATGTATACAAAACTCAGAGGAAAAGAAAAGAAAAGAAAAAAAAGAAAAAAACAAAGGGGGCCTCTATCCTAAAGAAAATTAAAAAATCAAAAGAAGCATAAAAATAATATATAAGAAAAAATTCAATCTGGTTACCTACAAAGTCACATTAAAGTCCTCAGAAAAAGAAGTAGTAAGGAAAGAATCCAAGCCTCAATTTGACATCACTTTAAAAAACACCGCTCAAACAATTCCAGTCAAACAAAAATAAAGTCACAGGTTTCTTCTTTGTTCAGGATATCCTTTCAGGTCTCAACCAATTTACAATACAAAAGAGGTTTCTCACCCAACCGACACACACTCGCTCAAGCCACTTTCTTTTCGGAGCTGTCCCGACTTCAGCATCTTTGAAGGCTGCCTTTCCACCGCCAGCAAAAGGGCTTCTCCCGGATCAAACCAGAGATTTTGCGATATCTCTGGGATCCTGGGACTGTGCCCTTCACAATCCCCGTCTCTACGGGACGGTTTAGGTCCGTTAGGACCGACCAGGGGCGAAAATATCAGCTGCGATCTCAGAGCCCCGAGATCGCAGCTGTAGCACCGAGACGAAGCTCCGCCTTCTCCCCCTTATTTTTTCTTTCTGTAGTTTTAAATTTTTCTTTAAACGAACATGATCCTGATATAGCAAAGACTTTTTTTCATTTCTTATCTGCTTTCCTAATTTACATAGCTCTTTGGCATTTCCAGTATAATTCTGCCCCTTGTAACAAAATATGCTACAATATTCAGTACTTACTCTTATACCTTGTTCACCAGGTGCTCCAATATTGCCAACTGGTCCAGAATCTCCCTGTTCAATGCAACAGAAATATATCACACTGAGGGAATATTATTCTGATCAAAGGACAAAACTCTAAGTTTGCTACAATAGATATCTAAAGTTTGCTCTTTATAAAATTAACTCATTTCTCAAGCATGAATTAGTCTTTATATTGTTTTTCACCACAAATTAAGAGCAAGTAGAAAGGCATATATGTTCCAAGTATTATAATGAACAGCTTTCTGCAAATACATATGCCAACTATAGTGGAAAGATAAAGATGCCTCATTCTTAACTAAGCCAGACATAAACTTGTCAATCAAGTAATGATATAATATGAAGCTTCTCTACACAACCCTGAGAGCTAATTAACATAGCAGAGTTGAAAGAAATGCTTACATCGTGGCCTTGAATTCCTTGATGACTGAACTCTACGTTTATGAAGATGAAGCAATGAGAGGAACAAGAACATTTACTAGATCCTGAAAACCAACACTTGGATCTTTCCTACTTCCTTCCTTCCTTCCTTCCTTCCTTCCTTCCTTCCTTCCTTCCTTC
>BLBF01000020.1:18960335-18975491 GCA_015471245.1 Laticauda colubrina | reverse complement strand
AAGTAACTACGCAAAATTTATAAATGTTCCCATAGAAACATGATACTATTTGAAAAGGAATGTATAAAATGTTTAAGATTTATGAATAGTAAAGCAACAGAAAAGAGGAATATAGAAGAGGGAAATGAAGATGAAGATTGAAATAAGTTGTAAAGAAACAGGACTTATTTAGAGATAATGAGTAAAAATATAACTGAAAAAGAGATGCTGTAAAAATATATGAGACTGTATTGTTGTCTTTGTATCAGAAATAATGTTAGAAAATTTGGAACAACATATGATTATAAAATGGGATAAAATATTCAATGTAATTTAGTGAAAATCTTCTCTTTTGAACAAAATAAATGAAATGAAATATGAGAGAATTGAATTAAGAAGGAATGGGGACATTTTAATTACATAATGTATTAAAATATAAGTGAAGTGGGGGGGAAGCAACTCCGTAAAATTTATAAGTGTTCCCATAGAAGCATGATACTTACTTGAAAAGAAAGGTATAAAATGTTTAAGATTTAAATGAATATTCATCTTAACAACAGAGTTTAATTGGTATGGATTGTTGTAGTAATTATATTATATATTTATAATTTTTTCCTTTTTTTAAATATAGTGTTTAGCTTTAGAATGCACTAGGCAGAATCCGAATGAAAGTTATGCATTATTTTAAGTGTTAAATTTAGGGGAAAAATATAAAGGCGTCATATTCCAATCAATGATTACAGGAGAAATTTTGTGTTAATGAGAAAACATAATAGACAGCTGAAACAGGACAAACAAAGGATATAACTATAATAATTTAAATTGAGATGAAATAAATAAAATAGAATTAAGAGAGTGAAAAGAGGGGAGCAGCTATATAGAAAATGTTGAATGGTAACAAGATATGGAATAGTATATAAAAGTGAGCATGAACTTTATTTATGTCTGTACGAAGAGATGTAACCTGGGATCAAGCTGCATTCAAAAAAGATGTTTTATGTTTTTATGTTATCTGTTTTGTTTGTATATGTTTGTTTTTTAAAAATCAATAAAATTTTTGAAAAAAAAAATCAGTCCAGGGATAATCCAAAAATGAAGTCCTTTTCTTTACCAATCATAAACAAAGTTCAGTAAATGGAGTTTGGAAATAGTTGCAAGACTCACAGCAATTCAAGCGGAATGACGATCAGGCAAAAAGCAAAAGGAAAGCAAAAGAAATGCAAAGAAGAACAAACCAAGTTTCTGGCTCCATCTTATGGCCATTGGAGGAATCTCAGTCAATCACAATTACAACATTATCTTAAAGATACAACAATATTAAATGACTATCCTGGTTTATATATTGGCAGCCCAACTGTTGAGTGACTATCATTCCTAACATTCTCCCCTTTGGGTAGGACAATATATAAAACCTTACAGTTTAAGTTCAAGTTCCTCACAGGAAGCCTTATGTTTTATAGTGCCTTGGGCTTTCGTAAAATGATCTGCAATGTTATTCTCTGACATGCAGTACTCCAGTTTAATCATTTTACTTTGAACGCATTGTCTCACATTCAGATATCGTACATCAGTGTGTTTTGATCTTGTCTTTATGGCGAGATTGGAAGCCATCTGAATTGCTGATTGGTTGTCTTCATATACAATAATAGCTTCCTTTACATTACTTCCCATGTCTATCATTAGTTGTTTATAACATATTATGTCCGTACATAATAGAGACAAACATGAGAATTCAGCCTCCATTGTTGATAAGCTTAGATGTTTATGTCGAATATACCGCCATCCAATTAACACCTTTCCTAAAAACACTACAGTACTTGACATTGATTTACCTGTAGGTACGTCTGTAGCAAAACTTGCATCAGCATATGCAGTTAAACTTAGTTCATTCTTCGGCTCCAAATATAATGCATAATGCATTGTTTGTTTAAGATATCTCAACACACAGCACCTTGCCAGTGCCTTTCAGTAGGCTAAGCATAAAAACCTGGCTAATTGGTTGACACTATATGCTATGTCTGGCCTAGTCCAATTACTAAGATAGGATAAACTACCAATTAATGATTGATAAATGCCTTTATCAAAAACAGGACTTTGCACATCACTGTGGCTAAACTCCTGGTTCATTGGTGTCTTAGCGATTTACAAAATTCCATTTTAAAGTTCTTCAGTAACTGGTTAAATTTATCTGCCTGTGAGATTTTGTAGCCTCCCTTAGTTTTATCTATTTTCAAACCAAGATACAGTTTAATCTCACCTCTATGTTTGATTTTAAATTTCTTCTAACAGTAAAATCATCCCAGTAGCTTCTTGCTCAGTTTTTTTTTTTTTTTTAAGAATTTTATTAATTTTCTACAAACAGACATAACATACAAAACATTAAAAACATCTACTCTCATATATACTTCCGGTGTGTCGGTTGGTTCATCAGTTTTGTGCATTCATTTTATAGTCTCAATTACAGTTATATTACATAACCACTCATATTGTCAATCCATATCCTAATATTACCAAAAAAAAATTAAAATAAAGTCTTTTTCTGACTATACTTTTAATCATTCATGCTTTGTGAGATAACAATACTTCAAACAGTTTATTCTATAACAAATCATATAGTCATAACAAATCAATCCTAAAAACCCTTCATAGATATAATACTAATGCTCTATTATTGTATTTTATCATCTAACCATTGATAAAAAAGATCCCAAATTTCATAAAATTGTTTATCTTCTTGCTCTCTAATTTCAAATGTCAATCTACTCATCTCAGCACATTCCAATATTTTCTTAATAATTTCTTCCTGCAATGGTATTTTCTCATTCTTCCAATTTTTAGCAAATACTATCCTAGCCGCTGTTAATACATTTACAATCAAATATTTCAAGTTTTTATTATATATATCAGCTAAGATTCCCAATAAAAAGATCTCTGGTTTCAAGTCTATGTGTTTCTTTGTCATTTTTTCCAACCACATGTGAATTTTAGTCCAATATTTTCTGGCATCCTCACAAGTCCACCACATATGATAATATGAGCCAGGTATCTGATGACATTTCCAACATTTTTCAGATTTGTTCTTGAACATTCTTGCTATTCTTGTCATCCCAGTAGCTTCTTGCTCAGTTTTAAGGCCCTGTCACACTGCCCAACTGATGCAAAATGTTTGTAAAAAGGACACTGCGGACGAGAAAAATGTTCAATCTGTTGTTATCCGCTCTCAAAAGGGGCAAAAATTTGCATAACCAGAGCTGATAACACGGAAAGGAACGGACGCGGGGAGGGTGCAGAGCGGATGGAAAGCGGATGCGGAATGGAAGCCTAGCGGATGGAAGCGGATGAGAGCGGATGCGTAGAGGATGCGTAGATGGCACATCCGCAGGACTTCCGGGGGGCCTCAGCAAAGCGGACGCGGAACGGATGAAGCGGATGCACAGTGGATGAAGCGGATGCACAGCGGAAGCCTAGCGGATGCACAGCGGAAGCCTAACGGATGCCTAGCGTTAACTGCGCATGCGGGGAGGATGCATTGCATAAGCCCCGTGGATATAAGGGAAGCAGCTCGGAGCAGGTCACCATTCAGAGGAAAGACCTGCTGCCGGACGGATTGACAGCCTTGCCTGCCCTGCCTGCAAGCCTTGCTGCAAGCCTTGCTGTCTGCCTTCCTGCCAGCCTTCCTGTTTGCCTGCCTGCCAGCCTTGCTGTCAGCCAGTCTGTCTGCCAGCCTTGGTGCCTGCCTGCCTGCCAGCCTTGGTTCCTGCCTGCCGGCCAGCTTGGTTCCTGCCTTCCTGCCAGCCTTGGTTCATGTCTGCCTGCCAGCCTTCCTGCCAGCCTTCCTGCCAGCCTTGGTGCCAGCCTTCCTGCCTGCCTTCCTGCCAGCCTTGGTGCCTGCCAGCCTGCCAGCCTTGGTGCATGCCTCCCTGCCAGCCTTCCTGCCAGCCTTGGTTCCTGCCAGCCTCCCTGCCAGCCAGCAACCCCACAACCATGGGGAAGAACAGAAAGCCTCAGCCATCTGCTGCCAGCCCTGGCAAGAGGGACAGGGCTACCATCCCACCCCCTGGCCCTCACTCTGGTTCTGCTGGGGCTTCTGTAGCACGGGCTCGCTCTTCTGGGGCTGGAGCTTCTGCTGCTTTTGCTTCTAGAGGAGCTGATGATGCGGGGGATCAGGCAAGCACTCCAGCACCAGCCACCTCCATAGCACCTGAACCCTTCACCCCTGAGACTGAACAACCAAGAGGAGTGCCAGAGACTCATTTTTCTTTTATAGCTTGTTTTTAATAAAGTCTATCTTTGATTCACACACTTGCTTCATTTCTTTTTTTTAATAAAGTCTTGGTGGAAACTTTTAGAAATGATTTAAGCCTTTGCATGCTTGAGGGATGGGTTAAGATAGCAGTGGGATGGGCAGGGATACCTGTGGGATGTGTAATAGCTGTGGGATGGGTAAGGATAGCAGTGGGATGGGCAGGGATACCTTTGGGATGGGTTAAGATAGCTGTGGGATAGATAAACCTCCAGTGCAAGCATAGCGGGACTGGATGGTCCACCCTCCCATGTGCCACACCTATGGCCCTTTATTATCAATAACAATGTAATCATTGATCCACACATGTCAACATAAACACAACTCTTTATTAAATGCCCTGTTCATTGTAGGCCCACCCAACATATATGGCCCAATCTCATCAGTGTGATGAGACAGGCTGAAGGAAGCATCCATTAAGCATCTATCATCCTGTCTTGCCACTACACTGCTCCAGCTGGGGAGTTGCACCAGTGTTTCAGGAGGTCGCGCTGCTTCTTCCCTTCACTTGAAGCTCTGTTGGGGCCTTGCACATCCTCAGTGTCTATCAGGATTTGCCCTTGCCTCCATTCCCCAGGCTCCATGTCCCCATTGCCTTGTTGGAGGTCCACGAGCCTGTTCTGCAAGACTGGGTAGCGGGTGCGCATGAGATTGTGCAGGATGCAGCAAGCTTCCATGATCCTCCTCACGGTCTCTGGGCAATTCTGCATGGTGGTGAGAAGTACCTGGAACCTGTTGGCCAGGATGCCAAAGGCGTTCTCCACCACCCGCCTTGCCCTGGACAGCCTGTAGTTGAAGATCCTCTCTTCACGGGTGAGGCATTTGGAGGTGTAGGGTTTCATGAGGTAAGTTCTGAGGGAGAAGGCGTCATCCCCCACGATGAAGTAGGGCACATCTTGTGTGTCATTGGGCAGTGGGTCTGGATCTGGGAAGCCCACGATGAGGTTGCGTTCCAGCCTACCCTTGAGGTCACTTGCGTTGTATACCTGGGCATCTGAACATGAGCCGTTGTCTGAAGCATCGATGTACATGAACTTGTAGTCAGCATCGACCATGGCGAAGAGGATGATGCTGAAGAAGCCCTTGTAGTTGTGATAAGAGGACCCTGAGTTGGCTGGCACTTTGCAGGCACGTGCTTGCCATCGATGGCTCCAATGGTGTGTGGGAAGTTCCACCTCTGATACCACTGCTCTGCAACTTTCTTCCATCCTTCTTCAGTGGAGGGGCACTGGAGGAGCTCCTCCATGTATTCTTCGATGATGGCCTGCACCACTTCTCTGACCACAATGCTGATGGTGTTGTGTGGCACCCTCCAGCCGTACTGCATGCTCCTGTAGATGGTCCCTGAGGCCAGGTGGAGCAGAGTGAGTGCCACTTGAGCCCAGGTTCCAGGCTGGGCCGGAAGTTGGTGTTTGCCTTGGTCAACCTGGGTGTCAGGCGCTGCACAACTTCGTGAAACATAGCTGGAGGCATCCTCATGAAGTTCTGGAATGCACGAGTGTCTTCGTTCCTGAGCTCCACCATCAGCTTGTTGTACAGTCCGTACTGTGCTCTTCTCCCGATCCATCTTCGGACCCAGACGCTTCTTGGCCACCTCTTTTCTTCCCGTAGTAGAGTTCACAGAGCCTGTAGATGGCTTCGCACTGTTGCAGAAGGATGGTGGCTGCCAAAAGGACTTTGTTACGATCCACGGTGGACATGACTGGATGCTGTGGAAGAGCAAGAGTCAGATGAAGGCTGCAGAGGTCTGCACCGCAGGGCTGCTGGTCTGAAAGTGAGATCCAGGTGAGTTGCTCCCCCTTTTTGTAGGCAGTATACGTTTTCCCCTAGGTGTCCCTTTGCATCCTCTAGGCATCCTCTAGACATCCTTAATATCCGAGATAGGTCCCCTCTGCGAACGTTTTTTCCGTTTTAAATGCTTTGTTTCCGTTCTGCATCCGCTAGGCATCCGTTCTGCATCCGTTCCGCGTCCGTTCCACTTCCTCCCTGCGTCTGTTTACCGCTGGAGCGGATGGAGTTGCGCGGATGCGCAGCGGATGCCTAGCAGATATAGCGGATGCGTAACGGATGCAGAGCGGATGCCTAGCAGATGCAGAACGGACACATTGGATACATTTTCCGCTCAAAAGTTTTGAGCAGTTCAAAACTTTATGAGCGGATGAAACGTCAATAGTCGGATGCTGGACGGATAGAGAGGATGAAAAACGGATGCAGTGAGTACAGAACGGATGCATCGCGTTAATCAACGGATGACAAGTGTTTTTCTCCACTTTACATCCTCTTTCCATCCGTTGGTGCAGTGTGACAGGGGCTTTAGTGATTAATGCTATGTCATCAATGAACAATAGCAACAATGCAACTATACCATCACTTTTCTTTTTGAATAAACATGGATCAGCCATGTTACAAAACCTATCTTTGTTCATTTCTTCACTATGCACTGTTTCCATTCATAGCCTGATTGCTTCAAGCCATAAAGGCTCTTTTTTAATCTCCAACCATCAGTTTTGTTGTCAGTTTTTATCTCCAAAGGTTTCTTTAAATATTTAACAAGTTGCAACGGTGCATGTAGATATGTCGTCTCAACATCTAAATGGTTTATTGTGTATTTCTTCTTAGCTGCCCACACTAATGCTGCTCGTAATGTGGTAGCCTTCAGACTAGGTGCAAACACCTCATCGTAATCATTGGCTGACTGACTGAACCCTTGTGCTACTAACCAGGCTTTATGGGTAACAGTCCCATTCATACCTGTCTGAATTTTATAAATCCACTTACACCCTATGACATGCTTATCTGGTTGTAACCTGACATTTTGATATACCTCCAACTTTTGTAAGGATTTCAGTTCCTTATCCATTGCTTCCTGCCAAGCAGCCTGAACCTTAGCAGGATATAGTTTCAATTCATTTTAGTTAGTAGGAACTATATTTACTTGGCATGCTATACTAGCCTGATATCTATCTGGTGGTCGTGTTACACGGGTTCAACATCTAGGCAACTCAGAGCTTACTGGTGGACTCTCATTTTCCACCTGCTCCTGTTCTTCTACCTCCTCCTCTGCCTGTTCTTCCTTTTTAATGGCTATTGATGGTTTAACGATCTCATCGTTAACAAACCAGGTTTCTGGCTCCATCTTATGGCCGTTGGAGGAACCTCAGTCTATCACAATTACAACGTTCTCTTGAAAATACAACAATATTAATGACTATCCTGTTTATATATTGCCAACCCAACTGTTAGGTGACTATCATTCCTAACAATCTTCAATGACACTTAAGGCTTTTTTTTTATCCAATAATTTTGTTTCTACCATATCAGGACTTGTGGCTGGTCACTGACTTGTGGCTGGTTTATGAATTAGAAAATACTTTCTTTTGGTGAGTGGTATCCTAAATCATCTTTAAAAAGTTAAGATATACAAACTAAAGATAAAATCTTCTATTTATCTGTGAAATAAACAGTGAATTCAATGACACATACTTTGTTGTAATTATATGAAGACATACTATAAATTATATGAAAAATGACAAATAACTGCTACAGTCTAAATGGACTTCCAGTAGGATCATTTATGGATGGATAACGAAAGAATAATCAATTTTTTTGAAGCTGACTTTTCATGTAACAATTCAGAAAATATACCACTGACAACAAAAAAAGGAACTTACTTTTAAAGCTTAGCAATATTAAGATGTGCTTTGAAAAAAAAATCTGTGTGTCCTATTTCTTGTATATGGCAGACATGCAAAACATTATTTTAGTGTCCTTCAAAACTGATTTATGTAAGATGTCCTATTGTTTAAGAGGTATAATACCATCCTCCAGAAGCATGGCTAGCTAGATTGTAAATGAGTGTGTGTTTTAATTATGGTCGGAAACTATCTAATTATATATAAAGCACTCCCAGTAGAAGTGTTCTAATTCTGCAGTGCTTTATTGCTGATGATCTGCTGATGTCTGCTTAATACATTTTGACACAAGGCAAAGATCTATTCATTCATTCATTCATTCAGGTATTTCAAATAAATCAGAACACATTTTTTCAATGCTGTCAATTTATTCAGTCTAGCACTTGATATTTTTTATGGCAGACTTGCTTTTTCTGTTTTACTTCAGCATGTTCATTTGCCACTACTTTCTTCCGAGGGGTGAGAAAGAGTGATTGGCTCAAGTTCACTGAGCCAGTTCCCTACCTAAAGGCCCTGTCCCACTGGCCGACGGACGCAAAACATATGCATAAAGGACACAGCAGATGAGCAAAATTTCGGGGGTGGCTCCATCCGTTGTCATCCGCTCCCAAAAGTGGTGAAAATTTGCATAAACAGAATGGAAACGAACAGAAAAGAACGGACGGGGATAGGATGTAGCTGGGATGTTAAATGGATGTTCGTAGGAAGCCTAGCAGATGACAGCGGATGGAAGCAGATGACACATCCGCAGGGGTTCCGGGGGAGAATAGCGAAGCGGACGCATAGCGGAAGGGGTGGATGCATAGCGGATGTTGCAGATGCATCACGGACGCCTATAAGAAGCAAAGCGGATGCTGAGTGGATGTATATAGGATGCAAAGCGTTCACTGCGCATGCGGGGAGTATGAATTGCGTCAGCTCCGCGGATATAAAAGGATGCAGCTCGCACGCAGTCAGCATTCAGAGGAAAGATGTTCTACCACATACATCTTCGAATAACACCATGGTTTGTCAGTCAGGGAAGAAGAGAAAACCAGTGCCTACTCGTGCCAGCCCTGGCAAGAAGGACAGAACCAGCATCCCACCTCCTGGCACTGACTCTGAAGCTCTGGTGCTGCTGGTGCTGCTGGTGGCGGTGCTTCTCCTGCTGCTGCTTCTCCTGCTGCTGGTGGTGCTGCTGCTACTGCTTCTGCTACTGCTGCTGCGGTGGACCAGCCCCAAGGCCCTCAAAGCCCTGCTGCTGAAGGCCCTGCTGATCAAGCCCCTGAAGGCCCTGCTGATCAAGCCCCTGAAGGGCCTGCTGCTGAAAGCCCCACCAGAGGGAGGAAGAGGCAAGGGAAGGAGAAGGGAGAGAGGAAACAGTACACCGTTTCCGAGGAGCATGAGGAGGAGGTGCTGGAATGGCTGACGGAGAACGAGTACCTCTGGAGAAAGGGCCACAGACTCTATCGCGACACCAAGAAAAAACAGGCAGATTGGAGAGACAAGGCAGAGAGCCTGGGTTACACTGCAGATGTACTCCTGGGATGGTGGAAGCACATGCACACCTGGTATGGCAAGCTACACCTCAAAAAATCTGGGCAGGCCGCTATCAAGCTCAATGACCGGGAGATGTACGTCATGGCCAAGTGCAGCTTCCTGGAGGGTGAGGTCCACCACCGAGGAGCAGCCCCTCTGACACCCCTCTCCCTCAGACAGCCCACACACAGCCAGTCCTCTTCCAGCCAGGAGACAGCTACATTGTCCAGGAAGGTGTCTTCAGAGGGCCCCATGGCAGAGACCCCCCCCCCCCGACAGCTGCACACCTCATGCCGGAGGACTAGGAAGATCTCCTGCCACAAATGGAGCAAGAAGAAGCAGCCACCAGAGACCAACGCACCCCCACCCCCAGCTCCACAGGATGCAGGCAGAGAGGCAGACTGAAGGGCCAGAGCCACACTGTCCTGTTGGAGATCAGGGACACAATGAGGACCACCACAGAACTGCTCTCTCAGCTGGTCCACTTGGACAGAGGATCCTCCAGCCGCCACACTTTCATCACTATGTGAGCCACACCTTGAGGGATATGCCCGAGGCCCAGTACCTGGTGATGAAGGAAAAGATCACAGCACTTCTGCACAACTCTCAAGGCCCAGCTGAACCTGCTCCAACCCAGTCCAGGTCTGTTCCTCCACCCCAGGCGATGTCACAGCCCTTCCACGGCTTTCAACAGCCTCTCACCTACCAAGGTTATGACTACCAGGACTTCCCACAGCATAAACAGACCTTCCCAGTCCAGGCCCAGGTTCATCGCACGCCACAGACGCCACACCTCGCCCAGCTGCAGACCAGACAGCCCCACTACAATCCTCCTTCCTCCACCCCACAGCCAAGCCCCTCAACGGACAATCTGTCATCAGTCTTGGGCCTGACATCCCAGATACTTGATGAAGGGCCTCTCAACCTCACGGGACTGAGTCAGCACTCGGACAGCTTCCTGAACACACCATCCCCTGTTGTACTCTCGGGGCCAAGCACCCCAATGGCACCTCAGAACAGCACTCAAGCCACAGCCACCTCCACAGTCCCTGCCCGCTTAACAGCTGAGACCATGGACATGACTCAGAGTGATTGAGAATAGTGTCAGAGACTGAGTTGTTACTTGTTCACTTTATCTTTGCTTAAGACACTTTACTTGGTTCATTTTGCTTTTTTAATAAAGTCATACAGTTTACTTAAGACAGTTATTAATAAAGGTTATCTTTGCATGACACACTTGGTTCATTTTTTTAACTTAATAAAGTGTTGGTGAAAATTTGAACAAATGGTTAAGCCTTTGCATGCTTGTGGGATAGGCAAGGATAGTTGTGGGATAGATAAGGATAGCTGTGGGATAGATAAACCTCCAGTGCAAGCATAGTGGGACTGTGTGGTCCACCCTCCCAGCTGCCACACATATGGACCTTTTGTATCAATAACAATTTATTCATTGATCAACACATTTCAAAATAAACAAAACTCTTTATTAATGCCCTATTCATTGTAGGGCCACTCAACATACATGGCACAATCTCATCAGTGTTATGCGACAGCTTCAAGGAAGCATCCATTAAGCATCTATCATCCTGTCTTGCCACTCCACTGCTCCAGCTGGGGAGTTACACCAGTGTCTCAGGAGGTTGCACTGCTTCTTCTCTTCACGTGAAGCTCTGTTGGGGCCTTGCACATCCACAGTGTCTATCAGGTTTCGTCCTTGCCTCCATTCACCAGGCTCCATGTCCCCATTCCCTTGTTGACGGTCGACAAGTCTGTTCTGCAACACTGGGTACCGGGTGCGCATGAGATTGTGCAGGATGCAGCAAGCTTCCATGATGCTCCTCACAGTCTCTGGGTCATGCTGCATGGTGGTGAGAAGTATCTGGAACCTGTTGGATGCCAAAGGCGTTCTCCACCACCCGTCTTGTCCTGGACAGCCTGTAATTGAAGATCCTCTCTTCACGGGCGAGGTATCTTAACTGTACGGCTTCATGAGGTAGGTTCTGAGGGAGAAGGTATCATCACCAATGATTAAATAGGGCACATCTTGTGTGTCATTGGGTAGAGGGTCTGGATCTGGAAAACCCATGATGAGGTTGCGTTCCAGCCCCTCCTTGAGGTCACTGGCTTTGTATACCTGGCCATCTGAAGCTGACCTGTGGTCTGAAACATCGATGTAGATGAACTTGTAGTCAGCATCAACCATGGCAAAGAGGATGATACTGAAGAAGCCCTTGTAGTTGAAATAAGTGGACCCTGAGTTGGCTGGAGCTTTGCAGGCCATGTGCTTCCCGTCTATGGCTCCAATGGTGTGGGGAAAGTTCCACCTCTGATACCACTGCTCTGCAACTTTCCTCCAGCCTTGTTCAATGGTGGGACACTTGAAGAGCTCCTCCACGTATTCTTCGATGATGGCTTGCACCACTTCTCTGACCACTTTGCTGATGCTGTTGTGTGGCACCCTCCATGCATACTGCATGTTTTTGTATGTGGTTCCAGAGGCCAGGTGGCGCAGAGTCAGTGCCACCTTCAGTCCAGGGTCCAGGTTGGGACGGAAGTTGGTGATCGGCTTGGTCAACCTGGGTCTCAGACGTTGTACAAGTTCGTCAAACATGGCTGGTGGCATCCTCATGAAGTGATGGAATGCACGAGGGTCTTCATTCCTCAGCTCCACCATCAACTGGTCATACAGTCCAAACTCCATTCTTCTCCCGATCCATCCTCGGACCCACACAGCTCTTGGACGTCTCCTTCTTCTCCTTCTGTATAAAAGGTGAAACAGTCTGAACAGGGTTTGGTTCTGGTGATGAATGATCGCAGCTACCATACGGATTGTGCCATGATCCCTGGTGGAGAACAATGGATGATGTGGAAGAGCAAGACCAAGGGTGAAGAGGTCTGTACACCACGGCTGCTGGACTCATACTGAGATCCAGGTGATTTTCTCCCCCTTTTTATGGGAAATATCGGTTTTCCGCTAGGTGTCCTTCTACATACTCTAGACATACTTCAGACATCCTAAATATCCAAGATACATCCCAGATACAAACGTTTTGTCCGTTTTAATCCTTTATATATGAGATGCATATGCTTACATCCTTTCTATTTCCGTGCTACTAACGCTGTGTGGACGTTCCGTGTACCTTTCGTTTCCTCCCTGTTTCCGTTTTCAGCTGCAGTGGATGTGAGTTGCGAGAATGTCCAGAGGATGCCGAGAGGATACAGCGGATGTTTAACGGATGATAAAGGACATCAAACGTTTGTTGCCCGTATATGTCGCGGATGTACATCGTACGCAGTGGAAAGTTCATCCGTTCAAAAAGTTTTGTGTAGCTCAAAACGTTTTGCGTGGATGAAATCTCAGTGGACGGATGCTGGAGGGATACAGCATATGAAACACATATGCAGTGAGTACACAACAGATGCATCGTGTTTTCCAACGGATGGCAAGCTTTTTTTAATGTTTTACATCCTTTTTGCATCCGTTGGTGCAGTGGGACAGGGGCTTAAGGAAGGACTAGAATTCATAATCATCTGGTTTCTAGCCTGATGTCTTAATTACCACATCAACCTGACTCTACACTAAATCTGAGTATAAGGAGGGCTATACTTTGAAATATATACAATACTTTGTTCTTGGCTTACAAATGCTGCCTTGTTTGTACATATAGCAGATTGAAATAAATGTTGCACAAAATTATTTGGAAATAGAACTAAAAAATCCCTCCTTACTGCCATAGTTTGAACTGTAGGATGGTAATGTATCCACAATTCACTAAAACTTTCAAGAGTTCCTCTAGAATATGCATATGTCTGTACAAAAAAACAGTTAACAAAACTATACTATCTTTTTCCAAGTTCTTGTTGCTACTCCAAAGCCCTGATTCTATCTGCTTCCACATGCTCTTACACCTTACTATATGTTCTGAAGGCCATCTTTCAAAAAATATGCACAACTCACTATTGCTACTTTTTCTCTGGTAAAGGAAAAAAATATTTGTCTCTCATCCAGTTGCTGTACAAATAAGAGGACAGCACAGATCAGTTTCAGATCCATGGGAAAGGAACAAGTGTTATGCTCATTCTTCTTCCTAGTTTTCCATTCATTTTAAAGTAAAGGAGAAATATGAATTGCTGCATCAAAAAAATCCTGTAATACTTGACAGGAGAGAACACTTTTTAAGGTAGTTTTAAAATTTTTATTAGAAACATCAAATTTTTAATTTACTTACACTAGCAGTATAAAAGTGTAACACAATGGCTGTGTTTATATGGTCCCTCTGGCCAGGAAAATTAGTTTTAGCCCCAAACAATTATGGTTATTTGGGTGAGAACTAGACTAGCTTCTAACAGAGGGTATTCTTCATTTAGTGACCACAATTGGAACTGCAACTTGTTCATTAAACAAAGTGGTTGATTTGAAATGAAATTGTGACTGTGCTCATGATCTCACTTCAGCTTTCATTGCTTTATAGACCTGCAAAAGTTGTAACTGCAAAGGTTGGTTGCAAAGTTACTTTTTCATCACCATCACAACTGCAAACGTTTCTAAATAAGGTAGTCATTAAACAAGACTTACTTGTATTTGTAGCAGTGGTGGGATTCAAATTTTTTTTACTACCGGTTCAGTGGGCATGGCTTATTGGGTGGGCATGGCTTAGGGTCAGATGACTGGGTGGGCGTGGCTTGGAGGTCATGTGACTAGGTGGGTGTGGCCAACTTAATGTCACTCACATCAAGGGTGCCTCACCTGGCCCCTCCCCTCCCAGTCATTCCTTGTCACACCCAGCCTCAACATATCTATAGTTCTGTAAAAATGTTGTTCACCTTTTGTTGATTTTATTATCTTCATACTATAGATGTACTTTCATGGACCACTGAAAGAAGGAAATGGCTCACATGCTTTGCCCAAGAGGGTGATAGGCAACAGGCTTTTAGGGAGCTGCCAGAAAGAAGGGGGGACAATATATTTTCCAAAGCACCAGAAGGCAAACAATGTATTTTCTAAAGCACCAGAAGGATGGAAACTGAACACAGAGAGAAGGAACCTAAAAGTAAGGAGAAACTTCCTGACAATGAGAACAATTAACCAGTGGAATTGAATTGTTTGCCACCAGAAGTTCCGGGTACTCCAACACTGGAAGTTTTTAACAAAAGACTGGACAGCCATTTCTCTGAAATGGTATCGAGTCCCCCCCCCAAGGTCCCTTCTAAGTGTTATTCTGTTATTCTGACACCTTTTCCAGGACCTCTAGTCAGAATTTGGCACCCTCAGTTTTCCTGCCTGAACATGGGGTTCGCCTAGAATACTTCCAAGGTTCCTTTCAACTCTGTTAAACACACATGTATTTATGCTCTGAACTATAGACATGTAAATCCTGAAAAATACCTGGGCAAAAGTAAGACAATAAAATCACTCTAGGTGTAGGGACAGTGTAAAATATTAATATATATTAATATATAATGGAACAATTAAAAATAACAGCACTGAGTTTTCTCTCTCTCTCTCTCTCTCTCTCTCTCTCTCCCCCTCTTCCTTTTTTCTTTCTCTCTTTCTCCCCCTTCCTCTTTCTTTCTGTCTTTCTCTCCCTTCCTCTTTCTTTCTTTCTTTCTTTCTTTCTTTCTTTCTTTCTTTCTTTCTTTCTTTCTTTCTTTCTTTCTTTCTTT
>BLBF01000020.1:18888805-18956303 GCA_015471245.1 Laticauda colubrina | reverse complement strand
ATCTATCTATCTATCTATCTATCTATCTATCTATCTATCTATCTATCCATCCATCCATCCATCCACCCACCCATCCACCCACCCACACAACCACACTCAAAATAAGTATATTTTAGCGGTTATAAACATACTACTTACTCTTTGACCTTTAGAACCCTGTGGTCCAGGAAGTCCTCGTGCTCCTGTTGGGCCCTAAATAATAAATAAGAATGAAATACATAGTTATCATAGAGCAGAAGCCTATTTTTCTGTATCATATTTTGTTACCAACTTTCCTCCCAAAAGCAAAAAGCTCAAAAGGCCATCTTCTCCTTGCTGCCCTTTTTTGAAGCTTTCTCTAAAGTATGCTAAAATTTCCCTTCAGCCATTCAGCAGTTTTAAAATTAATCTTCCCTAGTCCTAGTCCAATACTCTTATCAATTGCATCATAATTGCAGGTATGGAAAAGTAAAGTTGTATGAGAGACAAATTATTATATTAGAAACTTGAAACAGATAACATATCAGTCATGGCATTACTTTCTAACAGATAGGCCTTTAAATGGTTAATTAACAGACACATGTGCTCATGTAGGTGCATGTCTTATTTATTATAGTATCTGACCTCTTTGTCAAGAAAACCAAAAATCACTGGACTAGATCCACTGGGAATTAAGTGGAGATTTCACAATGGCAAGAGAATTGATTCATGATTACTCACCCTTCTTTCCTGCTGCTATACATAATGTTCCAAAAAGTCCTACTTTCCCCTGTAATAGTTTATAGCTCATAGGGAAAGTTTGCAATCAATTTCTCAATTTCAGTGAGAAATTAAGCCTGGTTTAAATATCTTATTTTGAACTCACTGGATATAAAAACTTGCCAAGGTTGGAATCACACCTTTAATATTTCCTACCTTTGGTTGAATATTTTTTCTCGATACTGCCTATTAATAAACTTATGCTTAAAAGTTAATGGAGATGTGACTCATGCGGAGGTGCACAAAAATATAATATTTTATACTTACAGGTAGTCCCTGTGGCCCAACATCACCAGGGCCACCTGGTGGACCTGGGTATCCCTGAAATAGAAGTAAATATAATATGGCTGATGCATGGATATATAGTAGACTTGTTTCAGCTTGTATAAATGCCCTCAAAAATGTTCTTATTTACAGTTTCAGAGCTGTGTACAGAATTCTTATGTACTTTATTAGTGAAAAAACTTTTACTGGGAAGCCCAGAAAATTGATTTTCTTAGAGGCTTATATGTATGTGCATTTGTATATGTACACATTTGATTTTTTTTGGGGGGGGAGAAGGATTTTTCCCTTTCAATTCAAATAGTAACAATACTAGTTCTGAAGAAATATATCTCTGAGGTCAAACAATATGCCTTTGATCTAACTTCCAAATTATGTTTCAGGGAATTTTATAACCTCCCCATTACTATTTCAAGCTATCTTTTTCAGATACTTTCCTCCTCAAACAGAACAGTTTCAAAGTCCTGTCTTCAAAATATATATTTTTGGTTGATTTTCAGTGAATTATGACTAACCAAAGCTACATTTTTGCTGATAATATTTTTTAAAAATACCATAATTTATGCAGAGTTAACATGACAAGCAAAAAACTACTGTTGAAAAATAATGCAGTTTCAATATATTTTAAGAAAAATGAATAATTTTAATACCCAATACCTACAATCATTGATGTAATAACTTCTCATTTTTCTTACAGAATAAATGTCTCTTCATGTAAACAGCATTACTTTAAATACTTAGTAAAGACAGGAATTTTCCAGTAACTAAGTATATACTTTCTACTTAAGTTAATGTAAGATAAATTAGGCAGTAGTTTCTTATGTAACCCTGGATTTGCTTACCATGACACCTTTTTCTCCAGGAGGGCCCACTGGGCCTGGATTACCTCTGTCTCCCTTAAAAGTAAATAAACACATACATACACACATACATACATACATACTATTCATAACTATAGCAGTTTATTTGATTTTTGATGGTAAAACTGCATATCCAGTTTTGAAATATTTTTAATAATGAAAATACAACTTCTGTACCTAAATGAACATTTAGTATAGTGGTATGAGTGGTAACTCCTGGTTTTAAACTAATTTCTAATCCTCTGCAGGAATGGAAAATAAAACAAGTAAGAGTTCAGTAGCTACATTTGCACCTACATATGAACCTTTTCCCTATCTCCATTAATGGATTTATCGTTAGAGTTCCCACCCCCCCCAATTCTGGGATGAATGTGTGATTCAAAACAGATTTTAATTAACCCAGAAGGAAAAGATGGATGCTCTCTTCCCCATGAAAATAATACCATTGGTTGTCATAAAAATGTGGATGCTAATAGACTACATGACTTTCAACCCAACTGTATTATTTGCTGACAGATTCTATCAATCCTCTGCTTGGAAAATATTCATTCCATTTTTAAAAATTCTGCTGTTGTTTTACTATTAATTAACATTTTTTTGAAAGCAACATGGAGTAACTTTTACTCTTTTGCATGATTAAATTCCAATACAGATGTAGAGAACACTAGTTGTAATGCACCGTATAGTGTATATTACTTGTGCTGCTCTTGTTACATTAATTATCAGCTAGCATCTTATAGTATACCTTCTCACCAGGTCCCCCAGATAATCCAATTTCACCAGGTGAGCCAATAAGTCCCTAAAGAGCAGAAGACATGAAAAAGCAAATAATCTGATAACTTGTCATTTATAATCAATGTTTATAGCAACAGCATTTAGGCTTATACTCCACCCATAGTGCTTTATAGCACTCTCTGGGCAGTTTATAATGTAAGCATTACTGCATATATCCAACAATCTGGATCCTCAGTTTACCGACCTCGGAAGGATGGAAGATTGAGTCAACCTTGCGTCCTGTCAGGATTGAACTCCAGGACATGGGCAAGTTTGCCTGCAATACTGCACTTTAACCATTATGCCTCTAGGGATTTTATAATGAATCTCAGCAGCTTTATTTATATGGCATTTGCACATGAGTCCAGTCAAATTCTATGAAATATATGGAAATATTTAGGCAATCTGTATAAAATGTTCACAATTTATTGTATACCATATATTCCACTTCTTAGTTATATGAAGAAACTACATATGAAACTGAAATCGCTTTTGCAAAAATCTTAACAACACTGTCATAACAAAGAAACAGATAAAATTTAGGATCCCTGAGGCATGAAGAAAGAAAAGTGTGAATATATGAAACTGGAAAACAGCTTTTCCTAAGTCAATATCCTAAATCAGAGGTCTTCAAACTTGGCAACTTTAAGACTTGTGGACTTCATCTCACAGAATCGGCTGAGGAATTCTGGGAGTTGAAGTCCACAAGTCTTAAAGTTGCCAAGTTGGGGGACCCCTGCCCTAAATAATGAACTCTGTCCTTCTATTTTATGGCAAGAGATCAGTGAGCTGAAAATAGCCCTTCCTAGGCCATTAGATGTCAGATGTATGTATTATAGTTTCAATAACTCTCCAGCCAGCATGCTGGAAAGTCAACAATCCAATTAGAAGAATTTTGAATACATTATTCCTCAAATTATGAGGAATAATTACCATATGAATAAGTTTCACACAAGAAGGAATTATAGTCAAATGCATAATTTCTACAAAATCTTCCAACAAAAGGATTGAGATTTTTCATGTATTAAATAATCTAACTGTAAAGTTATCCTACTGGCAATATTACTCACCTTGAATACATTTCACAAAAAGAGAATAGAATGATGGACAAAGGATTTTGTAATCCTTTCATCCAGAATCAGCTTTTCACTTGGAATCACCCAGAATAAAATCACATATATGAATCTGATATTATTAAATAGAAGGGAGATAGGGAGATAACAAAGTCAAACCTTAAAATATTACATTATTGTAAGGTGCTCTGAGCCTGAAAATATTCACTAATACTAGTCTTCTTCCATAAATGAAATAAATCAGAACTAGTTTGGATTGTCTGCTGAAGAAAAAAATGGATTAGTTCTTTCCCCGTCTGAGTCAACAGTACTATATTGTTTTACATACTTCTCTATGGAGTTCTTATTGTGGATCCTTCTTGCTAATGCTCTTGCTCAATTTTTTTAATCAAGTAAATTGATTACTTGATTAAGTATTAGATTTAATTAGAGAAAATATGATGCAAATTACTTCATATCAAATACAAGGATCCTCACATTTTGAAAAATCTATCTTGTTAATACAATTGTGTTTGAATTTCAGCAAAATAAAACCATGATTTCATATTCTACATTTTCTAAGCACATTGTTTTAAAAAATGAAGTCATGCTTCATCAAATAAAACCTATAAATTATTGGTTATTGATCATACATCACTCATTTTTAAATAGCTTTTTATTTTGACTAATGGGGGTAGTCCAGGCACTGAAAGATCCAACTGTAACAGTTTATATCTAAATAGGATCTATTTTATGTACAAAAATGCTGTGAAGATATAAATCAGAAATAAGGAATTAACGAACTGAGAAATTATATATTTGTTTTATTATTGTTATTTAAAATTTCTTGCAATTCTTGACTAAAAGTGAACAGCAGAACTTTGCAATAAATCATTCCCTCTTTGTTTTCACAAACTATGTTTTTTAGGTCAGGCAAAAGAGAGATTAGACAAATCTAGATTAAAACTAGAAGTGTTTTGTTTAGGAACACTAAATTTTACCAAACTCACCTAAATGCTTCCTGATATTAGTGAGACCACTATTATCTTTAAATGAGATGTATAATATTTTTTTCTTCAATAAAGGAGGTAAAGGGAGACCACATATATAAATATTGACATGATATATAAATATTAAATGAATATTAAAATGAATATTAAAGTTTAATAACAAAATATTAAATATTTAATAAACATTAAACAAATACTGTATACTAAAGAGACTAAAAAGAACATAATAAATCCTTAATAAAACTAACTTCAGAATGAGTGGTTTCTAATCCATTATACTTAGCAATCTGATTTCAAAGTGGAAAAGTTGATTCAGATCTTCAAAATATGAGGGTACTCAAATAATAATTGTGGAATTCTTCAAAACCTCTAATAAAAATACATGTTTGGTTTAAAGACATGTAGAGTGTGAATCTATATTCACAGTCCTGTTATTAACTTTATCTCAGGCCTTATTACATCTAGCAAGCATATTTTTTAAAAATATAAAAGCTACTTGAGGACCTGTATTAATGAAGATGACATATTTTAAGATCTTCATTCATTGTAAAAATTACTTATGGGGCATAATAATTTATCAACTGGAATAATTTATTGGAATAATTTATCAACTTATTGAGTGCCTATGCACAATATACTAAGGCAAGTGTGTTAAAGTCGTGTCGTTATGACGGCATCATGTGACATATTGGGACTTTTTTCCCCCTCACATGGACATGGTTAGCGCGTCATGCATCCAGCTCATGGGCCGGGAGCTTGACAGCTCTGTACTAAGGCAATCAAACTGGTTAACCAGCATTTGCGTGCTGCCATCTTATCCTGCTTCTGCATAGCACCACAACTTTAATAAGATTAAATGTCCTACTCAAATCCAGAGGGACTGCCATTTCCAATTAGCAAAATATAAACTCTGTAAACATCAAATTCCAGTTTATTAAGATCAAAAATGAGGACACCAAATTTGGAATCTATCTTTCACAACAGGAAAGTGAAAAGTCATGAGGGGTGATTGGAATAAAGGTGACAGGCCAGGCATTCCTTTAACTTAATCTTAGCTGAATTAACATGTGGTATGAACCAGGTCATTCAACTCCATAACAAAAATGTATTACATTCAATAACATGGGCTATTGTTGGTTTAATATCACAAAGAGTATTTCTAGTTTTGGTACCCTCTTCTCTTTATTCTAAAGGCATTTACAACAGTAACTTTTCAGGAAAAAGGTTTTTTTCTCTCTCTCTAAGAAAAAAAAAAGAACTAATATAAGTGGGATGCATTCCTTTTGGGTACACTACAAATCCATCTTCTGAATGAATGTAGTGAGGCATTCATACCTAAGATCTTCAATGCCTCACAAATATGCAGATATACAGCACAGAGGAATAGTAAGAAATGCATAAATTCTAGGTAATGCATAAATGTAAAAAATAATGAAGCAAAGAGAGGGAAAAAGAAACCCCATGTTCATTCAAATAAAAATGAGCATTCCAAGATGATAATTTACACCTGTACTCTGAAACCTGAGGCTAACCAATTAAGCAATGCCAAAAACTTTATATCAAGGGTCTTCAAACTTGGCAAGTTTAAGACTTGCGGACTTCAACTACTAGAATTCCTGAGCTAACAAGACTGGAGGAGGAATTCTGGGAGTTGAAATCCACAAGTCTTAAAGCTGTCAAATTTGAAGACCCCTGCTTTATATAAATGAAAACTATGAGTTACTATGTATGATTTCAATGTCAGTTTCCACCAGTGATGGGATCCAAAATTTTTTACTACCAGTTCTGTGGGTGTGGCTTGGTGGCATGGTGTGGCTTGGTGGGTGTGGCAGGGGAATGTTACTGTAAAATCTCCATTCCCACCCCACTCCTGGAGGTTACTGCAAAATCCCATTCCCTCCCCACCTCACTAACCTGCTTTCCAGCTCTGTTCTCCTGTGCAGGACAACAAAAGAAGATCCAGCTGATCAGCTGGGACTCAGGAGGCAGAGAATAGATGGGAGCAGGGCCAGTCAGAGGTAGTATTTGCCGGTTCTCCAAACTACTCAAAATTTCTGCTCCCGATTCTCCAGTACTGGTCAGAACTGCTGAATACCACCTCTGATTTTCTCATCACTGTTTCTGTAATCTTACAATATATACCTCTGTATTTTTATTTCTAGTTAGATTTTGCATCTCAAGACAAAATGAAAGACAAAAGAATATTATGGGACTTTAAAAATGGAAATATGTATGCAAAGATGTAAGATGTAAAAATTGTGTTATAATTTCTATGGCGAAAAATGTATTTCACTGAATAGTGTAATACAATGAAGGAAACTAAGCCAATATAAAAAGAGTGTTCCATCCACAACATAGAATTTCCACTGGGGTCACAAATATGCATTTCTTTCTCTCACTTTGTACCAGTAGTGCAAATTATATTAAGTCTAATTTCTTATCTGTGAATGTTAAGCAGAGTTTGAACATTATTGGGCAGGATATGGAATTCCCCAAAGATTCATTTTATCAGTTGCAGCTGAATTTTGATAGGAATATCAAGCTTCAATTAAATTCGTAGCACATTGTAACTAAGCTATTATAGAAGAATGAAAATGCCTCCATTTAGAAATAGAAAATAGTACACTCTTACTGTTTCACCGGTTTTCCCAAGAACTCCTTGGTCTCCTGTTTCTCCCTGTTGTTTTAAAAATATAAGACTTTATTTTAAATACAGAAATTTAAATATTTTCCTACTATATATAGTTTATACCAGGGGTGGGTCTCAAAAATTTTAGCAAAGGGTTCTCTGCCTGTTTGCTGGGTGGGCATGGCCATGGTGGGCATGGCCTAGTCGGCCTCCTGCACCACTGCTGGGGGGGCACTTTAGCCCTCCCCGGGCTCTGGAAGCTTTCTTCGAGCCTCCAGGAGGGCAAAAACGGCCTTCCTGAGCTGCAGAGACTCTCTGGAAGCCAGAAACGGGCTCCTTTCTGGACTTCCTGAGCCTCTGCACACATCCTGCACTTACTTGCATCCAAAATGGTCCCGTGGGGACTTCTGGGAGGGGAGGGGTAGGTGAGGCCATCCAGGAAAGAAATTTGGGGGTTCTCTGAACTGCACAGAATCTTAGCTAGGGGCTCTCCCGAACCCCTGCCAACCCCCAGCAGCCCACCTTTGGATTATACTGTTTTCTGTATTCCTGAACTTTTATCAACAATTAGAAAAAGATTATTTGCTTTTCTAAAATCTTTCCACATGGCATATTAACTTAAATCTATTTCACAGTCTCCCCTTTCCCTGAAGGGCTTAAATGTCATTTATTGTCTTTTATCTGCTAACAATTCTTGCGTTCCTTCACCAGTATTATCTCTGCCTTCCTCTACAACTATGCACAAACAAACCATTTTCTCATACATTACTCAGAGTCCCTCTGTGAGGGAGATGGGTGATTTCTAAATTTGACAAATATTTGATAAAATTCAAATTATGACTATTTTTAATTTAACAAGATCAAATGTCTTACCTTCAGGCCTTCTAATCCTGGTTCACCTGCAAAACCTTTCCTTCCAGGTTTCCCCTATATTAAAACAAAGGAGTCCCATTTTTTGAAGTTCTTAAATGAAGATTTCATTGAATCACTGACAATTAGAATTGTGTTATGCTTGATACAACTAGTAAGAGTGACTGTGGGATAAAATATATACTATCTGAATATATAAAATTCCTTTGCTTTTTCTTTCAACAAAAACATCTAGAGGAAAATTGCAGTTATATGTTTTAAGTGGAAAACTTGTTCATTCTTCTCCCATGATGGTTTTTGTTTTTTTTTTGACATTTTTAACTGCTGAAATGTAAGGACTGAGTATGCATTTGTGTGTGATAGAGCAGGAATTTCAAAAAGAATATCATTTCTCAGAAAAAGACCTAAATGGTTCTCTGTAAAAAAAATTCTTACTCAAGAGTCTATTCTACCTATCTTGGCCTATCTTAATAGAAATAATTGCAGTTACACTTCATGTTGGTTTATAAAGTATTGTTCTTATAGAAAATCTGTTGTGAATGACATTGTTTTTGTGTTTTATAATGTATACTTTATCCTCTTGATGCTACCAAAAAGACACTGCCTAGCAATAACCCTATAATAATTACTCAACATTTTTAAAAAATAATACTTTTTACAATTGTTCTAAGTATTAATGTTTGGAACAAATCTGCACTGATATAAGATTTCAAAATATGTTTTGGATAAGGCTGAAGAAGTATATGAACCAATCAAAGAAAATTTCTGGCAACACAAAATGAAGACATTGAATAATATGCTCTCAAATGTTGAAAAATCTCCAGAGTTTATACAACTATCTTTAGATTCATTCTTGCTTTGTCTCTTTCTCAGCATTTTAAATCTTGCACTTTACTAGCCTTAATTAAAAATAGATAAAATAATTTCAAAACTAGATTTTTTTAAAAAAATTGAAAGTAGTGGTCTTTCTCAGTCTATCGGATATGAAAGGAAAACAAAAAATTCACTCGAGTTATTTGTTAGCCTTTCAAAAGTAAGTGGGTAGAATTTATTTTAAAACATTGAACTTTTTGTTTTACATTCTTCTTAAGACATTCTGTTCATTTAAGCGACAATGGGAACAGATGCACATATATGGACTAAGAATTTCCAAAAATAAAACTACTATTAATCTATAAATAGGGCTGATTGAAGGCAAAGCAGTGAAGGCATCAAACTTCTTTCTAGCTTTACAAGTGAACAGAAATTTATTACAATAAATCAAATTCCACTTCAGCTACTGCTTTGCATGTCTCAAACTCATTCATTTTTCAAAAATACTAATTGTTTTACATTAACTGTAAAAAATGAAACATTTTAATAGGCAATCCTTCTTAGTCACATTTGGAGATGCCAAGAGTACAGATTAACTGTAGTCCATACTGTATGTAGTCCATACAGATTAACTGTAGTCCATTTTTTTAACCTGACAGAAGCCCCAAATAGGAGTATATAATAAAATGTGAACGTTTTAAACCTTGGATTGAAATTCATTTTGTGTCCTTGAGAATATCCCTCTGTGATGAATTATCTATTTTTCTTTTAATACCACTAAGTATTTGGAATCATTTAAAATGTAACAATATAAATGAGCAGAGAAAGGTAATGTCAAATAAAAACACCTATTATTTAGTTTTATAAAATATTGAGAAAAATGCATGTAAGAAAAATAAGTAATTCTATGCAGTGACCCCTAAATTCTACAGTACAAATAATTTATATACTTTTGGAATAAATTGAACCACACAACTTTCTTTGAGAAAGAACCTGAGTTCCAGCTGAGAGCATTTCAGCCATAGGAGGCTGAGGAAGGGAAGAGAACTTGAGAAGAATATTGGTAATTAATTCAATTGGGGTAGTTATCTATAAATGATATGCTTTTTGAAACATTAATAAATGTGAAAACAATAGGAGAGGGGGTTATCAGGAATACATAATATTTTTACAAAATGTACATAGAAAGGTAGAAAATCCTAAGAAGAAAACTGGACTGAATAAATTTAGTACAGTGAATAATCAGTGAAATGTAGTCATATTCTATTCTATTCCATAACGGACTATAATTTCCTGTGAATAATTTAGACTACAAATACCAGCAGTTCCAATTTCTAAGATTATGAAGCGAGAAATTATGGAAGTTAAGCATAACATCAAGTCCTGCAAAAACATCCGATATATTTAAAAAAAAGAAAAACCAGAACAATTGATTTGATATCAGCTTGAAGGAAGGACTTCAAAAAGTACTTTACAAAAAACTCAGACATTAACTTTACAACAGTAACAAGATCTGAAATGCACTGGTGTGGCGTTTAATTTTTAAACTTCCTGCCTGCACAAACATTTTTGGACCAACAAAAAATTACATGCCTCCTATAACGTGAGATAAAAGTACTGTTATGGTATATTGAATGAGGGATGAGGGAAGTGGTCAGATAAGGGTCAGCTTAGCCTGTTGCAGGACTGCGGATATGTGACAAATGTCTCAGAAGGCACCCCTCCTAATTTATTGGGCTCTAAAGATGATGGGAAGGAATGAAATTTTAGAGTTGTAAGATTTTGTTACTGTAACTTTACAATTAAATTGAGCTGTGATGGTTGCAATGATTAGACTGCAGTATTTCAGGCTGACTCTGCTCACTGCCAGGAGTTCGATCCTGACCGGCTCAAGGTTGACTCAGCCTTCCATCCTTTTCAGTATTTACCCTTGGTCCAGTTACTCCAGTTGGCCCAACAGGTCCTTCTTCTCCCTAAACCAAAAGAAGGGCAATCATTTATTCTTGCATATTGCATATATTGCAGATATCTTTATAATGTAACAGTGAACATCTTAATGGGGCTATGTATATACTTAAACTTAAGAATTACAGAATAATGATGAATTCATAAGCATATATTTATGGTATATAGGAGTAAATCTCACTGGACCCAGTAAGATTTATTTCTGAGAATAGACATGTAATATTGCTTTGGGCATCAATAGTTACTAATTCAGGGACATAATACGACATGTCTAAATCCACTCAATTAAACTTTAATAAATTGTAAATTGGATTTCTTTAGGATGCTTTAGGTAAATTATTATGGATTCAGTTTTAAAAGAAAAGATGCCTCCTTTTTAAGATAAATTATCTCTTAATAGATGGACATTAAAATATGCACTCAACAACACATCTTTTATTTAATTTATACATTAATATATTTCCTCTTCAGAATGCAAAACATAGTCCCTCCTAGTGTGTGTAAAATACCAGATTTGGTTCATTTAACATTGAACAGGTGCCACCAAAACAAGTAAGTTATTGATGGGTTTATACTTCACATCTGCCAGAGAGAAATTTAATAAATTTTGCAAGTTAAAAATAAGATCAACTGCACAGGACTAGAAACTAAAAAACAAGCTCTAAAAACAAGTGTGCTTTTGAAAGAACAATCACCTTACCTCAACTCCTTTGGGACCAGATGGACCGAGAGGACCTCTGTCACCTAGAAACCCCTAAATAGCATAACTCATAAGATTAATGAACAGACATGCTACTGAAGAAAGCATAGAAGAGTATGAGGATTAATGGTAAGAAATATAACTTGATATTATCCCGCTTTATGAAATATAATTGATATTTCCCCACTTTATGTTATAATTGTTTCTCTTAGGAAGCCTTAACTATGAAATCAATATCCATTTGAGCTTCTCTATAAAAAGTATAATATGCATACAGTTATGTACACCTGCATTCCAATTATGTGTTAAAAACTCACAAGGGAAAACTACTTAAATGGAGAGTAAATTGTAATCATTTCCTGCTGAAACCATTAATCTTGGATTAGGCACATGCATTAATTTTTATTTTTCACATTGCAGGGGGGAAAGCAGCTTCAAGGGGTGGATTCTGATCATAAAAACAGCAACAGATAAAGGATTACTCATCATCTCCCACTAGCAGCACTCCAGCAATAACATTTGCAGTCAATAGTGTATTTCATAAAAAGTGAGCTCAGCAATCACATCATGTAAAAGTTAAACTTAAATGGAATTAAATTTTCTTTATTTTATTTCTTTTTCCCTTTTTTATGACTGTTTTCTGTTTTTCTTATCTTAAAATTTGTATTGTTTTTACTCTATGGAAAAAACTTTAATAAAAATTATAGATGGATGGATATAATCTAAAAAAGAGGAAAGTATACAACTTTGTCCCACCTGTTTGCCAACCTGGAACCAGTCAGTTTCACGATGTTCTGTCCATATTGTGTTTTCCTGACCTGTATATAAGCTTGTCAAGAGGGCCAGAAAATATTCTGGGGTTCCCATTTTCCAGAGTCACATGATTTATGTGCATTTTTATAATCACTGAAGCTGACGAAAAATACTTCTGTATTAATCAGCTGAAATGGATTGTTTTTTCACTTAATCAAGGAGTTATCTATCCTTTATTCTTTCTATTTTGCAAGGCTTATTTTAATAAATACCTAAATAACTTAACTGCGACCTCCACAAAATGTTCTCATAAAATGTAGCCTCCTCCGAATGTATCTCTCTGAGACAGTAGTGGCATGAACTAATTAAATTAAATTAAATGCTCACCACATAGCAGACATGGAAACTCAGATTACAGCATAATCCAAGCAATGTAGACAGCATCTCATCTGTGGATGGGTCTTTTGGCTCTAGCAGACATTTAAATAGTTTTTATACAACTCAGAGTGCATTGACTCAATGTTTGGATATTATAAAATGGAAAAATCAAATCACTTCTTCTGTCCATTTACATTAGAAACTTTATTGGTTCTATTACAAAGTTAATGGGGAGCATTATACTGTATGCCTCATTTGTAGAAAGAAATAATTTGGAAAGAAAATCAACAGTCATTTAACAGAATTTCAAAGCTAGAAGCATCTTTCTGTTGATTAGTATCCATACAGTCACTAAATCTGTATTTCAGTGGAGATTATTTAACAAGATTTTAGATCAAATATATTTTATTTCTAGCACTTTTCTGTCAGTCTCAATCCGTGTGTGTGTGTGTGTGTGTGTGTGTGTGTGTGTGTGTGTGTAGGGGTGGGATTCTACCAGTTTGCACCTATTCGCAAGAACCGGTTGTTAACATTCTAAGCAGTTTGGAGAACCGGCTGTTAGAAAAAATTACTGGCCTAACCCTGGAAGGAAGGCAGGAAGGAAACATTCTGGTGTTGCTTACAGAAACTGCCTCTCCGTTAACCCTTATTACATTCTTGGCAGGACTAGCCTGTCTCAGGAACTTCTCTGAAGTTTTTTTCTCCTCCTTTGCTGCTATTTTGCTTGTGTGGAGTGCATTCAAAGTTACAATGGCACTGAAAAAAGTGACTTATGACCATTTTTCACACTTAACAACTGTGGCAGCATCCCCACAGTCACAAGGCCAGGCAAGGAGATGCATGCCTCAATGTGAGTGATATTGAGTTGGTGACGCCCAGCAAATAACATGATCACCAAGCCACACCCACCACCCAAGCCACGCCTACAGAACAGGTTGTTAAAAAAATTGAATCCCACCCCTGCATGGGTGTGTGTGTGTGTGTGTGTGTGTGTGTGTGTGTGTATGTGCTGTTTAGCTTCTCTCGGGTATTATCCCACGTCATTGTAGTGTTGTTAAAGTTGTAGCAACGTTTCAGCAGAATCTCATCTGCCATCATCAGGCTTCTGTATTGTGTTCGTCTGTCTTACAGTTGTTTCAGTTTTAAATTTGGCGCTGGCCTACTGCTGAGCCAGAATGGTTTCTTCTTCATCCTGATTGGTTGGGAGTCTTGGTCTGTGTTTATTTGTCGTGGAGTTTACTGTGTTCTGCTTGATTGGTGTTTCTGATATCTTCTGTCTGTTTTGTGTCTCTTTTGTGTCTTGATTGGCTGGCAACATTGTGTTCCTGTATTGGAGACTTTTAATGCAGTTTGGCTCCGAGTAAATGGACGGCTATCATCTGTTAGGAAGCTAGGTTTCATCTGGGTGCTTGGTTGGGGTGTGTTTGAGCTGGAGGTATCAGGGGGAGTCTGTTTGTGCCCAGGTGTTAGTCTGGCTTCTGGTGTGGAGATTTTTTTGTTTGAGAGTGCAGGCTTCCAAATGATTGACAATCTGGTGGAATCATCTCTTCTATTCATGCTTTCAGGTCTATTTTTCAGGTCTATTTCTTTCAGGAATAGAAGAGATGCTTCCACCAGACTGTCATCCATTTACTCAGAGCCAAGCTGCACTAAAAGCCTCCAATACAGGAACACAATGCTGCCAGCCAATCAAGACACAAAAAAAGACACAAAACAGAGAGAAGATATTAGAAACACCAATCAAGCAGAACACAGCAAACTCCATGACCAATAAACACAGACCAAGACCCAACCAATCAGGATGAAGAAAAAACCATTCTAGCACAGCAATAGGCCAGCCCCAAATTTAAAACTGAAACAACTGTAAGAATCTGACTCACAGATGAACACAATACAGAAGCCTGATGATGGCAGATGAGACTCTGCCAAAATGTTGCTACAACTTTAAAAGCACAGCTACAAGGATGTGGGAAAATACCCGAACAAAGCTGAACAGCATACATGTAAGTACCCGCGAAAACTTAAGAAAACAATACATTTGTTTTCTTAAGTTTTTGCGGGTACTTACATGTATGCTGTTCAGCTTTGTTCAGGTATTTTCCCATGTCATTATAGTTGTGCTTTTAAAGTTGTAGCAACGTTTCGGCAGAATCTCATCTGCCATCATCCGGCTTCTGTATTGTGTTCATGTGGTGTGTTGATCAGATGAACACAATACACAAGCCTGATGATGGCAGATGAGATTCTGCCGAAACGTTGCTACAAGTTTAAAAGCACAACTATGATGATGTGGGAAAATACCCGAACAAAGCTGAATACCATACATATGTGTGTGTGTGTGTGTGTGTGTGTGTGTGTGTGCGTGTGTGTGTGCGCGTGTGTGTGAAAGATGTATTGCATAGGTCACCAAAAATGACAGTTGCATTATTTATAGAATGCTTTGTAATTATTGGGTAGATTGGATAGTTTTTCTGATATTTTAAATATAGGAATAAAATGAAATTCCCTGCTTGGGATATGTCACACAGGACTTTTTTTTAAAAAAAAAAATCTTTCTAGGACTGAGAGAAAATGGATGGTCCAATGTTTTCCAGCTGGCTTTATGCCATAGATAGATACTGTTAGCATTGCTTTTCATTTATCCCTCACCATTTGTCCTTCTTTCACCATTTGTCCTTCTTTCACTGAGCCACGGTGGCATAGTGGCTAGAATGCAGTTCTGCAAGTTACTTCTACTGACTGCCTACAAGTTGACAATTCAAATCTCACCAGGCTCAAAGTAGACTCAGCTTTCCATCCTTCCTAGGTTGGTAAAATGAGAGCGTAGATTGTTGGGGGCAATATGTTGACTCTGTAACATGCTTAGAGAGAGCTGTAAAGCACTGTGAACTGGTATATAAGTCTAAATGCTAATGCTAATCCTTCAGTCAGTCGGAGAAATCAAATGGTGCTAATAGGTATCCATCAATTTGATAGATGTAGCATAACCAAGTAATTCAGAATGCAATTACATAATAGATTTGAGTATACAGTACCAACTACATTATTTGTACAATTTGTACAATGTTTTCCTCAACCCACCCCTCCCTTGGCTCTTGCTACAAGCAGGAGAGAGGAAATCTTGTACCAGTTTCCCAGAACACCAATATGATGCACAAACCTGTGACCGTGACCAGAGCCCCTCTTCGCCCTTTTAGATGTTTCCTGGTTTCTAAAATGATACCTTTAACCACTACACCAAACTGGCTTCCTCATGTAGAGAACCAGGAGAACAAGCTATCTGTGGATCCACATTTCAATTCCAATCTGGAGCATATCTATGAGTACCCACATTCCCAGATGTCCAACACTGAAGAGTTTTCTCCCAAACACAATGGTGCTAAGGACATGTTTTGAATGAATTATGGCAATCTAACTGTTAAGATATTCAACCCTAATCAAAGTTTATTACAAAAACTGTAAGTTGCCTCATTAGGATGTTGCTCTTGTGATATAGAAATCAAGATATATTAACTGAAAGAACAACCAGGGAAAACAGATACAGCCCAAATAATCTTTTAACAATTAAATAAATTAGAGTACATTAGAAGATTGATCATAAAAGAGCTAAACAGTTTCCCGAATGTTCTTCACAAGATGAATTGGGACGACAGTGATTGAAAGAAAATGTCATTATGAAATTGTGTCATTGCCAAGAGTCAATATTTTACATTAGTATTAATATAAAAGGCTTTGTCATGCTTTCCTGGTAGCTAGAGTTTATTTATATATAAATTTCAGGGAGAAGAATGAGGAAAAGAAGAGTTTAGCCAGACAGTCTTCCAAGAAAAAAAGAAACTCTAGAAAACTTCAGTCAGTATGTGACATCTGAGAGTGTTAAAGCTGAACAATTCCAGTTTCACATAGGCCTGGGATAATTTGATTATGGACTCAGTAAAAGCTTTTCCATTTATGTAATGTTCATCTCAAATGTAAGCCACCAATTTTCTCTAATTAAAGAACATATCCTCTATTAAAATATTACATCGAAAAGACTCATCCTTGCATCAAATAAAAATTTCAGCTTCCAGCTAAATAATCAGTGTTCTGACTATGATCTTTGATTAACAATCAACCAGCATAGCACAATTTGGGAAAGGATATTGAATATTTAGTTAAGAAAAATATGTGTTACATCCAGAGGCAATAGCAAATTGTCTATTAAATGTATAGACAGAATAGTACTGAAGGGTCTATAATTCATTAAGACACATTCTCCTCATGTATCTGTACAATTTGTAGAAAATAGCAAAAGTTTGTAGAAAAATAGCAAAAAGAAGCAAAAAGGAAATAGCAACAAGTTTTATTGAACATTATAAGCCATCTTTTCCTCCCAGCAATATTTTAATACAGCCTTTTCAAACTTAGCACTCTCTAGAACAGGCGTTAGCATCCTGTGGCTCTGGAGCTGCATGCAGCTTTTTGGGCCCTCTGCTGTGGCTCCCTGTTTGGTGATCCCACCACTGGCTGGCCCCGCCCCTCGCCCTCTCCTCCCAGTCACTCCTTTCCTGGCCTGAAAAGGTAAAACACAAAAAACAGAAATGAGGAGGAAGGAGGAAGGGAAGGAAAGAGAGAGACCCATTTCCCACAGAAAACACCCGGAGCCACAAAACCTGGGTAGGTATGGTGGGGGGGATATCATGTGACTAGATGGGAGTGATGTTGAGTTGGCCACACCCACTCAGGTTTTGTAGCTCCCAGTGTTTTCTTTTCTGTGGGAAACAGGTCCAAATGGTTCTTTGAGTGTTTAAGGTTGCAGACCTCTGTTCTAGAATGTACTGGGATATAACTCATATCATAGCTTCATAGCTGAGTACCACAGCAACTTGATTGGGGGGGGGGGTTGGACTACAACACATTTGGAAGTGATTTAGATAATAGTGATCAAACAAGATCCATATGCTGCCTTTTCCCATATTATATAAAGATTAGCAATGCTGCAACTTCTTTAAAGTTGGTTTCTCAAACTTCTTTGAAGCAAGCACCCAAAAGATTTCAAAATCAGTAAAATATGGCTTCTATAATTTTACTTTCTGTAGTTAATTACAAAGAAATTGTAATATTTTCACATATTCTTACCTTTGGGCCTTCTGGACCATTTGGACCTGGTACACCAATATCTCCTGGAAAACCCTAGGACCAAATAAACAAACAAAGAATTGCAATTGCCATTTTATTCAAGAACTTAAGGGAAAAAGGAGACCTTCATTTTCTATTCTTTCCCTTTTGTTTAGTTACAGTGCATATAGTGAAAAAAAACCCCATCTGTTTTCCTGTAGAAAAGGATCTGATCAATATTGAAATGCTCCAGATGCTGACCTGCAGCTTGTCTGAGTGACAATACCATATGGGCTACTGACATTACAGATTTCTTGGGATTACACATCCAAGGTCCTTTTTTAGTAACTTCTTCTCACTAACTGATAACTGGCTACATCAAATATTGCATTTAAATCCCTGATTATGATATCTCTCCATAAGCGCACCAATGTGCCTACCGTCCCTGTCCTATTGTTTCTTTTTTTTCTTTTTCATATCCATTTCATGTATTCATAACCATGTTTATACTTATACCTGTTATCTAATAATCACTTGACAAAATAAAATAAATAAAATTTAAAAAGCACTTCAGTATTAACAAATGCCCTCATTACATTAAACTCTACCCAGGAGATTTTGCTGCTACTAGTACATAAATAAAAGGTTTAATTTTTTACAAATACCAAAGTGAATTGTAAAATGAGGCATCTGGGGCTGTAAGTAATCTATAATCACCAGGTATGTCTTTTGTTTTTTAAGGGAATATGTTTTATTTCATAAAATGTCCATTATTCCCATGATATTTGTGATTACTGGAATTTCAGCATGGCAACCATGTAGAAATAAAATCCTACTTTCGAAACAAGAAAGTATTCTAATGAAATAAAATGTATGTGATATGGGTATATGAAAATCACAGCATCTTTATAAATATTCATTACAATCAGTAACCTCATAACATATGCTATTTCTATGGTATATAAAAATACCTAACACATATTATTGCAACAGAATAATTACAAAGCTTGCAACACTTCATCAGAACTTTCCAAATATGTCAGTATAAAATACAACATAGTTGTAAAGGAAACCTTTTTGGAACTAAATAACACAACTTAGCTAATGACTCATGTTGAGAGACCTGCACTTCATTACTCCAAAATTTTATTCATATCAAACATCACTTCCCTACATAATTCTAGAGTTCTTTTGTATGCAAAGCATATGGCAGAAGACTTCCATATGGTTTATTGTCCTGAGGGAATCCTGCACTTAATTACAAATCAAAATGATTTACAGATCAAATGAAGTTCATGTTGAAAATAATAACTAAACTTTTTTTGTTTTTTGTTACTCCAAAAGCATTCTGGAAAGAAAAGCTTCCCAAGGAAACAAGAAGTTTGTATAGTGCAATGGAAGGGCCTCCACATTAAAAGAGAAAAATGACTTAAAGCTATGATGTATTCGATCTGACGAGGGAGTAGCTCCCACAAACAGTTTTGGGACAATTACTATTACCACAGAGTTTAACAATAAAACATTCCTAATAATAAGAAACATAAAGCTGGTTTCACAAAGCTTATCTGAATAATATAAGTTATTATATATATATATTTATATAATATATTATATATTAAATATATATATATTATTTATATATAATATAATATATATTATTTATATATAATATAATATATATTATAAATATATAAATATGTATATTTATATTATATATAATTATATATTATATTATATAATAAGAAACATAAAGCTAGTTTCACAAAACTTATCTGAATTACAAATACAATGACTTAAAAATATTTTTAACTTCAAAAACATTTTTAAATAGGCTCTAAGACAATCTGGGGATGTTTAATTTTCTTCCTTCAGACGACAATCCGTCAATATTATCTCAAAAACACTTCCCAAAAGTTATCCATAACATTGCATATCAGCCTGCTGTTTGAGAAACATAAACCCTCCAAACCCATTCAGATACATTAAATCAGTTTTGTCTCTCTAAACCATGATATTTTTGCTACATATAACCAACTTAGTTGTATCTACTGTTCATGAAATAAATCTAGATCTTATATTTAAAACTACATTTTTGGATGCACTTTAGCAATAGTATAACAATAAAGGTGTACTGTACATTAGCCATGTACAATTTCAGTAAATATTTCCACATTTCCAGGTGAATAATTTATTCAGAAAGTGAAATCAATGAGAATTACTGATTTCTGATATTTAAAATTATTGTATTCCATCCTGGAATTCAAAACGAAGTTCCCAATAAATTTTCAATGCAGACTTAGGTCTGTTTGTTTATTTTTTATTACTAATATTTTATTAATCAATTAAGGATATTAATATAGGTTAGTTCTCATTTACTGATTGTCTCATTTAATGAACATTCCAAGTTATGACAAAAAATAGCTTTGCGACCAATCGTCACATTTTCAATGTTACATGGTCACATGATCACCATTTGTATCCCATGTAACTGGGGCACATTTAAAAACATTGCAGCATCTTGCAATCATATGCTCATGATTTGTGTGTTTTTGCTTACAACTAGCAGAGTTAATAGAGAAGGCAGAATTAAAATTGTAAAGTTATTATCAAAACACCTGAAAGTCCCAATTTGGTCATTAAGTAAGGACTGCCTGTGTGCAAATTTGAAAGATTGTAACTGGTCGATTACCTCTGGTCCAGGTGGGCCTGACGGTCCCTGAGGTCCTGGATCTCCCATTTTGCCCTAAAATTAGAACCTGTATTATGAATCCAAGTTTTTCTTAAGAGGTACAGAAAATGAAATTGTATAATAATGTGCATTTTTTTTATATCCAGCATTTGCATCTTGTTTATTTTAACAAGAAAATTCTTTGCCTTTTGGAAATTACTGCTGGATTAGTAGAAAAAAATTACAGAGTATTAGTCATGGTGATAATACTTTTTTAATAATATTATAGTACATTGTATTATAAAAAAGTAAATGCATGTCATTATTAAATTTAAGATTATACATATACAGATGAATTTGAAACCAATAAATTACTTCATATTGCTTGACTAAAACATTCCAGAGAAAGTCTGATTATATAGGCAATAAGAGTTGACAGCAACTGGAAGGTGCATGATTAATAAAATTGATTAAAATTGATTTATAAAAATAGATTTTCATACTACTCTTTACCAAAAGCCGAATCATGAAATATTAAGATTGCCTATTTTGTTAAGTGGCTCTGCTATGAAAAAAATATTAATCTATGTTTAAATATTATAAGTGATTACCCTTATAAAATAGAAACGTATCTTATTCCAGTAATACATAAAGTTTAGTTCAGAAGTAAAATACAGTCAGTCCTTGATTTACGAATGTTCATTTAATGATAGTTCAAAGTTATTATGTCCTCAGAAAAAGTAACTTATGATCTGTCCTCAAAGTTACAACTACTGCAACCCATGCAATCATGTGTTCACAATTCAAGAGCTTGGCAACCGGTTTTCATTTACAACAATTGAAGCGGTCTTGGAGTCATGGGATCATGATTTATGATCTTCCCAAAGCTATTAAAACATACCGAGGGACCTGGTTTTCCTCTATTTCCTGGAAGCCCTGGCAAACCAACAGCACCCTTTTGAGAAAAGAAAAGAGTCAGGAGTTGCTAAAATTAAAATAACATGAATAATTGCACTCTGCCATTAAAAACAGAAGGAAGGTGATTTTGTCATTCTTTCTAAAGAATATTTTTATTCTGTCCTTTCATTTGAAAGTCACAGTTCAGGAAAATATAATGATTACTTTGTTTTTGTCATAGATACTTACTGTTACAAATACAAGTGAAACCTATATAAAATAAGACATTGGTATTTCCTTTTTTGGGGATCCGTTGTAGGGACCAAGCTATTTTAATGCAAACATTTTAAATCAAAGAAAAATACTTTAGTTTCCCTTCTGCTCTTACCTAACTCTATTCTGTTAAAAAGGAACATATATCCTGTAGGTCGGAGTAAAAAATGGCAGTATTACATTACAAGCTGGATTGGAGTGCATGATTTCTCTCTCTCTCATTATGTTATTCTTAGAAAAAAATTTGCATCATATTAATCTAACCCTGTTTGTCTTTTCCTATCATGCATCCTGCAGGAGTCCCTAGGACAAGGTATTAGAGTTTTTAGATTATACTATAGTGTACTATTTCTAAATATGCCCATTTTATCAGAAAAGAAGCAAGGTAAGCATATGATAGGACGTATTATGCAAGAGAAATTTACTTATAATAAATTGGTATTTGTAACTGGCTGTGTCCTCATAGCAGCTACTTGTGAATGGGCATTTTCTTCATTCAGCAGCGTATTTGCAAGAATGCCAACAAAAATTCCAAATGTGTCCACTAGGCCAAAAAGACTGAACCTCTGGGTGATGTAGCATTAATTAATTACATAACAGTTATCAGAATGTTAAAAGTGAAAGATCCAAGAATTTTCATGTTCTTCTTCTTGATACTTATCATCTTTAAAACCTCTGTGGGTCAAGAATTTTAGTGATAATATGGACGATTTGTTTCAGAAATGTATTTGTGAGTGTCAATGTGCTTCAACATGAATTTAAGTCATTGTCTAGTCCTTCCTTTGCTAACCACTAACATAACAGTTGCCAATATCAGCCTTGATTCCAAAGCAGCCAATCGCCACTCACTCAGCCCTTGCCACTATATGATTGCTGGGGCCAGAGGGAGGTGGAAAGAATAAATAGAATTATGACCCTCCTTTCTTCTCTTGCGCCATATAATCTTCAGGTTTCTGGGAAAGAAAGTTAGAAGACACTGGTGGCATTGAAGTGGCTAAAACTTTCCTAAATTTCAAGCATTCTATAAGTTAGCCCATTTGACCTTGTTTTAATAATTGTTGTCCTATACTTTCTAATTGCACCCAATTGTAGGTTACAGACACAATATAGATTATTATAGCACTCATGAATCAATAACTTGATGAGACTGAAACAATGGACACTGCAGAGTACATATTGTAAAGTCTATATAAACTTTATATAATGAAGCTCTTTTGAATGTACCTTGTCTCCTGGATATCCCACTTCTCCTTGCTCTCCTGTAAAGCCTTGTTCACCCTACAAAGGCATTATAGGATATAATTTTATCAATGTATTATTTTACAGTATATTCCAAATATAAGAGAGTTATAAGTAACACATTTTATAATGTTTAATTAACACAGAAATAACGTTTGCTATTATTTTAGAGATTAATATATTGTCCTGCATTTTCATTCTCTCTCTCTCTCTCTTTCTCTCTCTCTCTTTCTCTCTCTCTCTTTCTCTTTCTCTCTGTCTCTGTCTGTGCTTGTGTCTGTATATTTCTGTCTATATAAAACTTCAGTGGCTCTAATAACTAAAGCAGCTAATAAAACAGATAATTTTAATCATTAAAATATTCGATGTGATCAGTAGAAATCACACGAGGAGCTTCTGGCAAATAAAATTCAGATGATCTTATTTAAAAAGTCAGACAAAGTTCTTATAGATAAGATTCAAAGTTTTAATTTTTTGATAATGAAATTATTTAGATCACCTTATCACCTTTCAATCCAGGTTGCCCCATACTCCCTGGAAGACCCTGTAGAAAACAAAGAATAATAGCATTTAAGGCTCTTTCACTGTTTACAATAGCAACCAGGCTTTGTAGTAACTCTACAATACTGTACCAGAGGTCCAGGAATCCCAGGAAGTCCAGATGGTCCAGTTTTTCCCACAATACCCTAAAATATAATGAATAAACCCAAAATATAATGAATGAATCTGTTTCTTTGCATTACTTTGAGAGGATACTCTCATACCTCACAGGTTTGCTTCTCCCCCCCCCCCCCAGTCCATACTGAATTATCCTAAATTTAATTTAGAAGAGAATAACTGTCATTCAGAGTTGAGTCCTTGATGGTCTCTGAGCACGGTTGTTTGTTTGCATATATGTAATTACCTGCAAAGAAATATCAATACTGCCTCTTGAAAAAGCACCTGACAACTAAAAAGACCAAAGAAGTCCTGACAGCACCTTTGGGACAACCACGACATGGATGACTGAGAATCTCAACATTTAGCTATGCACTTTGGGATGAACACCCTTCGAATGGAGTGGGAAAATGAGCGGATTTCCAGAAAAATTGCAGACTATAGGAACCATTTGTGCTTCAATTTGAGATGCAGACAACAAAGGCTTATCCCCAATAGCCTGCACCTATGTTTAACAATGAAAAGACACAGGGCAGAAAATATTCTGCAGAAAGCACAGCTTCAACTTCCCAATGATTCAGGTGACCTCGAGGGCATAGACAAACCTCTAAGTGGCCTCCAACAGTTCAGCTGTCTGCACAGAACAGAAATTCTTCCTTTCTCCACTATCTAGTCATAGCTGAAGAAGCTTCTTAGATGAGAAGCGAAACACTGTCCAGTTCAAACGTCCAGTTGTCTGTTCAAAAAGCACCTTTGGGATACTCACCCTTATATTGGTACAGTAAAACTACAGTATTAGTACCCTTACTTTCTAACCCTCATCCAAGTAATTTATAGTTATATTGAATGACAGTTGACACTTCTTCCAGCTTGATGGGAAGCCATGCACAGTTGCTAAGTATGTCATTTTTTTGTACTCAGAATTAAAAACATAATTAATTTTAAAAAATTGTTTGACAAATTTGTCCATATAGTCATGTGGTGTATGGTTCTTATTTATATAAGTCTTGCTGAAAATTATACAGTTGTAGTCTTTATCAGTAAAATAGCTGGCCAGAAACCCAGCTTTATATTATGTATGCATTACAGTAAACTAAAATGGCCAAGATTCAAATTAGTCACTTATTTACAGGATTTTTTTTAAAAAAAGTCTAACTAGCCAAACAACTGCATGAAATTATAGAAACTGTAAGAAAGTATATGGAATTTGTTCTATTGATGGTTAAATAAGAGAAACAAAAGTTAGAACTTTTAAAATTACAAGAAAAAGATTAATTTTATGATTATGGTTGATTACTATAAGCTATTATTAATTATAATGAGTATTAATAATTAATATGTATTAATACTATGAAGGAAAACTACTGGTAGTGTAAGATTATACCTAGAGAAAATCATCACTATTATGATGCTGAGTATTGTTCAAAGGAATTGTAATCAGACAACACACTATCTACATGGATATTGAATGTTGTTGTTGTTATTATTATTAGTATTAATATTAGTAATAAGAACAATGAAATTATAGAAAGTATCTTTAAAGAGTTGTGTAAATAACTATCATTTGAATATGACATGTACCTATACTAAATTGTAGAAATGCTTAGGAAGAGCTTCTCAACAATTTATACTCACTCTAAGTCCAGGAAATCCAGGAGGACCAACTCCACCAACATTTCCCTTTGAAAAAGTTAAATTATGCCATTGAAAATAAACATATGTCTTCATATATGATTCAAATAAACATAGAAACAATCCATTGCACATTTAATCTACACAAGAAAATTATAGAAGCAATGCTATATTTAAAAAAAACCAAGACACTTCAAAATTCAGCATCTTATTTTCAAAAGAGTTGTACCCTGTTATCTACAAGAACATTATTTCCTTTTGTATTGTGTCTTGTCAGAAATGCAGTTTCCTTAAGTTCAAAAGGAACATTTGCTTTGCATGGCAGATCACACACTAGGAATTGGATTTAGGAAGTAAAATTGGGGCCTCATACCTTTGCAAGCCTTCAGCAATTTAAAAAAATGCAAAACAAACAAATAAACTGAAAAAAACTACATTTACGGCCCCACTAATATCTGAAATTCTGAAGGTAGAAAAAGGTCACAAAATGGGCTAAATTTTGTACCCTAAAGTTCTTTTTTATTAAGCACATGACATCAACAGGTTTTGATGTACAAATTAAGATCCGGGCCTAGAAGCTGAAAAACTGGCTGAATAACTTTGAACCAGCTGCTTTCTCACTTCTCCTGCTCGTTCGCTCTCCCTCTCTCTCTGAGACCTACATACCTCATAGGATTATTGTGGGGAAAATGAAAGCGTTAAATACGTTTGCCACTTGAGTTAAAGTAATAAAGAGAGATAAAAATCTAATAAATAAATAAAGAATATCATTCTTACAGGGCTTCCGTCAGGACCAGGAGAGCCTCTGTTTCCAAAATCACCTGGCAATCCCTGGTAAAAGCAGCAAAAGAGTATTGTAATACTAATAAAAATAATTTGGTAATAATTATATTCTTATTCTCTGGCATCTTTGAAAATGCAAATATTTTTTCAGGAGAATATACTGTTTTTTTGGTTCAGGAGAATATACTGTGTTTTTGGTTCAGCAGCTTCCCATAAAATCTGACATATGTGAATGGTCATGCAACACACTAACAGATCATTTGTATCATTCAACATAAAATGTTTTTCACCACAATCGATTTGAAGTTCAGCTGTTGGTTAAGTGTGTGTGTGTGTGTATATATACGGTATGTGTGTGTATGTATATGTGTGTGTGTGTGTGTGTGTGTGTGTGTGTGTGTATATATCTATATATATATATATATTTATTTATTTATTTATTTATTTGTTTGTTTGTTTTCTTAGGCTTTCGCGGGTACTTACATGTGTGAGATAATACCCGAAGGAAGCTAAACAGCACATATATATATATATATATATGTTATTTTTAAGTTTTCGCGGGTACTTACATGTGTGCTGCTCAGCTTCCTTCGGGTATTATCCCACATCACGGTAGTGCTTTTAAAGTTGTAGCAACGTTTCAGCAGAATCTCATCTGCCATCATCAGGCTTCTGTACAGAGTAATTACTCCGAGAAGCACAAAACCGAAGACACAAGCCTGAAGATGATGAATAACATTTCATCGAAACGTCGCCAAGATACTTCCAATTTTATGCGGGAGAAAACCCGAACAACCAAAGATCCATATAACCAGCCATACATTTATGTATTTCAAAGCAGCTTCAGGATGAAACTTTTAATGTGCTTGATTCATTACTTCAACTTAACTTAATGGATGAAGGGTGTGATAACTCAGTGATGGAAGATGTTGAGTTTGTCAACTGGAAAGCTAGTAGCCCAGGTTCGAGAAACGAGGCTCATAAAACAGGGTGAGCTCTATTCCTTGCTCCAGCTCCTGTCCATCAGCAGCAGTTCCAAAGCATGCAAATGTGATAAATAAATAGGTACCACTTTGGTGGGAAGGTAACAGTGTTCTCAGTTAATGTTCATTCACTCAGCGATCATTCAAAGTTACGATGCTACCGAACACGTGGCACTACAACAACTTGTCCTCAAAATTTTGGATAGCCTAGCACCTAAACAGTCACATAATCGTGATCCAGGTGTTTGGCAACTAGCTCACACTTATGACAGTTGCATCATCCCATGGTCACATGATCACCAAAATTCATCTATCTAAAGAAACACTGAAAACCCGAGAGAACTCATCCAGCTTAGTTCTGAAGCTAGTAGGTTACAGTGACTCACAGATTTCCTGCCACTCAAACAAACCAGGATCGAGAACCTCAGGGTTATAGAAGTCTTGGATAGAATGTTAAACGAATACAGTATAAGCATGTGCTGATCCTAGCAGAACTTGTTAAATGAATACAGTATAAGCATGTGCTGATCCTTTCAAGTATGAGGATGCTACACAATCATGCTTTGAAATCTAGCAGTTTTTATATACAAGTTTTTATTAATCTAACAAGCTGACACTTTTACTATAGAAAGATGAAAGAGACAAAAGGGCATCCTTTCCTTGAATCTGCTATTTAGCTAAAAGCCTTTGAATCACTGAAAAGACAACAGCAGAGCGGCGGAGAGAACAGGTCTCCACTGTTCATCGCTGCTGTTGGTTCTGCAGAACTGGGCCGAACTGGTAGAATTCCACCACTGGAGCAAGGGTTTAAATAGTACCAAAAATACCAAGTAATTCTGACCAGTTGTACTTCAAGGTTAGTGGTCTCTCTGGCTGGCTAACACTAATATATCAAGGCAACACTTTATCAAATTTAACTCATTTAAAAAGGCTAAGAAAACAATGTTCAGTTCCCCAAACAGCCACAATTAATTCCACATGTCCAAATGCTTACTATGCAACTTTACAAGCGCACACATATATTACACACTTGCACATAAATTACTATTAGTATATTTTGCAATTGTTCAAGGAAGTTAAACGCCACCAACTTTCATACTACTACCCAAGAAAGAAGCCTATTCACATTTTACTAGAAGTAACAATGCATTGTTTTTGTAATTACAGCAAAAGGAAAGCATTTTCTATCATACTAATTTTAGTTATAAAAAAGCCTTTACCCCATTGGCCTAATATGAAGTTTGCAAAATCTGTGTATCACATATAATCCAGGTGGCTATAACTTTAACATATACTAAAATTTGCTAGTTGGTATGTAATGTACATACTTATGGAAAAATACAAATTTGGAAGTACAAAATATCTTAGCATAACATTCATTCTGGTATTTGGATTATAATTTGGATTATAATTTCTTATTAATAAAACTAATCTATTGAAGTTTTCCCCCCTTCATTGGCATTATTAAAACAAATACTCCAAATTGCTTCCCAGAAGTTATCTATCTTTTTTAAAGAATTTTTATGGCGAATACCTGTGAAACTTACATACCTGCTTACATTTGCAAAAATGTAAGCAGTACAAATATAAGAAAGTTTTAAAAGAAAGATGATAGGGCATGTGGACATGTATTTTCTGTAATCACCAGGAAATTTGTAATTGAAATAAGAGTTTTGGACAGTCTTTAAAGGGCATCTATTCTTTAACTGAGAACTAAGTCTGTATCTAATTCTTCAATTAAGTAGCATCTGTCTGAAACTGCCTCCCAAAGAAAAAGACACATACTATTGACCAATGTTGTTTCTGAAGTTTTTATAATTTAAAAGCACTGAGTTTTAGCACACTGAATTTCCTGAATTCACTATGGATCTGCCCATCTTCCCCAGTTATGCTCTATTTTCTCACAAATTGATTTACAATTCATGTAACGAAAAAAATATAAATAGTAAATAAATTAATTTGATTAAAATTAAATTAAAATTAACCTCTTTAATGCAGAATATACAAAGAACATTTAAAGTGCAATAAGGAGACCAGATCCCTAGCTGCAAAAACCTGAACAACTCATAAATTGGCAGCATAGAGTTACAACTTTCTGTGTTGCTTTGCTGCCATCTATGGTCATCCAGAATTTTGGAAATCTTATGCTGTGATCCTATAATTATATATCTGCAGGAAGCACTTCACTACATTTAGAAATAAGTCTAACCTGAATAAACTGAGCTGTCAATCAATACATGATACCATACAATGAAATAAATGTTTGCCACTTACTATTCTCCCCTTTATACCTCTTTTCCCAGGTAAACCTGGAATACCCTGAAAAAAACAACAAAATTTAAATTTTCAATAGAAGTTACAGGTTTATTTAGATATAGCTTGCTATCATTGTTCTTTCATGTTATATTGTTTGTGCTTATTCATCATTACTATTATCAAATGAGAGTTACACTGAATTTCTTTCACGAGTAATAGTTTTGGTTGAGCAAAGATGCCTCAGCTTACTCACATTTGTTTTCATAAGTGTTGATCACTTTTTCATTTTGCCCATTATGGACCACAAATGATATTCGGGGTGGTATTTTTAAAGCTCATTTTTAATTCTTATGATTTACCCACATTGCTGCTTAGTCAATAGTTAGTCCTACTGTGCAAAGTAACTGAGGACACCAAAGATACCCACAGAAATAAGATCACGAGTCATCCCATTTATAATAGATTAAACAATTATATGGACCATGATGATTTATTTAATTTGATTTAGACTTCAATAAGGATTATAACAGAGGGGTCTTCCAGGGAAGAGAAGTTTCTTCATATAAACTGGCCTAAATTGTTGAAAGAATTTGAAAGAATTGAAGTCTGAATTGGTCTGGAAACAGAGTAGCAAGTATGAGTGGCAACACAATGAAATTATAATATAATTATTACAGCGAGATCAAATAACAATCTATTTGCTCATTTTAGACAGGTTTTAAGACTATTTCCATGCACAATGCAATCATTCAACAGGGTTGAAATATAAATTTCCATAAAATATGAATCCTATAATAAAAAACTAAGAAACAGTGCTGATTCAGGATCTCAATGGTATATTTATTGTGGATGAAACAATGTATTCTATATTCTATAAAACCTACTCTTTCTCCCTCAGGTCCAGGATTCCCAGCCACTCCTGGAGGTCCAATGAAACCCTTTGGAATTATAAGTAAGAAAAACAAGAACATGAGAAACTTATTCCCCAACACATTATATTCAACTTTTAAGCTTATCAACACAACTAAAAAATAAACTTTATAATTTCTGCAGAATGTTTGGAACAGATCTAAGCGGTTCAAAATGTTAGGCAAGCTGTGCTGCTGAGATGAGTTTTTAAAAACTGAGATGCATTGTTTATCCTGGGCATCATGGTTTATTGTTATAGCTGTTGTTTATAAATTGCTCAAATTCATTCTTGCAAGATAGGCAGACATGTAAAATAAATAGTACATATATGGACCAGCTATTTTAAGCTTGATTAGTAGATTCACCATTTAGGGCTAGAGTTAACTTTGGATTTAGGAAAATGTACAGGGACAAAAAGCAATTTCCCCTAACAAATGTCTGCCATGTAGCTTGAATTTTAAATTGGGGAAAGCTGCGATAACAAACTTTATATCAGAAACACACAAGCTTATCCTCACCTTAAGACCTTAACGGAGCTTATCTGTCACAGTAGTAAGTTGTGATAGTCATAAAACAGGTCACCACATAACCAAACCAATTTTATGACTTTTTTGCAATAGTTGTTAAGTAAACACCACAGTAAACCAATTGTTTACACAGGGCTCATTTTGCCCAAAAAATTGAAGTAAATGTCAGGTTTTGGGGTAAAAACATTGTAAAACATGGTGATGTGACTATGGGATGCTGCAAACAGCTATAAATATGGACCAACTGCTGAGCACATAAAATGCAGTCATGTGACTACGAGGCAAGTTGTCATAACTTCAGAATTTGATCTAAAGTAATCTATAAATTCAGGACTATCTGTCCTTCTGATTTTATTTGACTTCAGAGGCAGAGCCTGAATAGTGTCACCTAAGCATGCCCTTATTTATGTAGTCTTCTGATATAAAATAGTATATCAGGTTTTAATATAAAACCACAGGCACAAAAAGGTTTCTATTCACATATGCATATATTCAAAAACTGAAGGATTAGCATGAACAGATTGAAGATGATGAGAATAAAAGCCGTACGTTAATGAAACTCATTTTATGAATCAGAATTAATCAGTGAGTAGAGAAAGAACAACTTTGCATGAAATATCTCTAGTCCTATGTTAAATTATGGTTGAGCAAACAAAGCCATGTATATAATGCTTACTTACTCTTACACCTTTCGGGCCTGGGTTACCTTCGGGTCCTGCTAAACCCTAGCACAAGAAAACATGTCTTTTACATGATTTTCCAAATAAGAAAACAATATATTTAAAAGGTGTTAAATGTATTAATTTGCAATGTTGGTTAACATGCTTTTTGAAATCATGTCTGTAAAAGTCAATATTCAGTACATACAAAATGGCTCTCAAAGGGCTTGTAAAAGATACATAATACCTTTGGTGTGGGTACTATTTCCTTTTTTTGGTATAGTCAAACATTCATGAGAATTGCAGTCTTACTTCAATAAAATAATAAACTTAAGCTTGGATGTGCTTCCATATATTTCCCAATCAATATAATATCAATATACCCATCCCAAATCTTTTAAATTCTTGCTCCTTAAGAATGGCTAGCATAATGCTATTGTGTTATGGAATCAACTATGAAACAGTATTGGAAAGTTTTAATTCTGTATGTCCATGATAATAGTTTATTATTTAACTGTTGCTACAGAAGCTAAAAACAAAGTTGAAATTAATCTGAGTATCTGGATGAGAAAACTTTTTTTACAATCGCCCATGTCATATTAATTGTTTTTTTTTAAGGAATCCAAACAATTATATTTCCATTTTTGTTACAAAAACTTTCCCTTTTCTCTCTACAAAGATCAATAAGGAGATTAATGCAACACAAGGAGCTGTTCATCTTTAAGCATCATATGATTTTTTTTCATGCATCTGGAAGCTAATTTCCTGACCTTTTTCTTACCTTTGCGGACATAGCTCTGATGGGCCCTAAGTATACTTAAGTTTGTGTTTTTGCAGAACTATAACAAAGAAATCACCCTACAAGACAGCTATTAATTCCTATGCATTTGTCTCTCATCTTCTATTCATTGCACTTTTTTTTAGTTCATCACTGTTATTACTGAAAAAGCAAAAATTATACCAGTGCTAATTCTTATTTCTTACATTCTTTTTTATAAATAGCTACTATGTTAAATCAGTACTGATTTCTGATATACATGTATTAAAACATGATAGTTTTTTTTACACTATTGGGAATGTTTTCATTTTAAAACTAGAAGGTTTTTTTTAGAATGAAATATTGATAAGTAAGAGCATGGTTTCCCTTCAACTGTATGGTTTTGGATAGTTTAGTTTATAGAAAAACGTATATTGCATAGTTTTTATATTCTGGACTGAAGTCTCTGTTTATGAAAAGTTTTATGACACTTCTATAGTTTATTAGAGATAATGGTTCATTGTTTTATGAAAATTGAGAACACATTTTTAAAAACAGTGCTGATTCAGGATCTCAATGGTATATTTATTGTGGATGGAACAAGCCAAATTAAAGCAATGGATGCCTCAGACCAAGGACTCTAGAATTCTGACTTATGTTTCTTCAAAAAATTAAACCTGTTTGTTTCTTTGATCATTAGATATAATGTCAATATTTCTATTATAGGATTAATTCTAGAAGAACCCTACACTTTTTGATATGTGCAATAAGTATATTTTGGAAACAAACTACACACATTAAATAGCATACAACAAATTAAATTAGGTAAGGATATCTTAATTTATTTTTTTCAATTATCTTTTCTGGTAATTTAGGCTAGAATTTTAGTTACTGCACCTGCCTGCCAGGGTAACCAAGAGCCCCAGGGTTGCCAGTCATTCCTAGAATTCCCTAAATTGAGAAGAAGAAAAATACACTTTAATCATCTATGTAAGTATGAAATATTCATTACAAATCCACTCTTCATTTAAGATTACATAAAATATATTCTGTATGCAGCATCACAACTCAAGTAAGCAGTAGAGAATGTAACTCAAAAGCAGTGAGGTAAAAAGCAGGGCCATTTTGTAGGGTCTTGAAAAATAGATAAACCTGGCTTTCTAGGAAATTTTTAGAGTATAGAAAAAAATAAAAGAAATTGTACATTTTCTTTAGACAAAAGTGTGAGATTTATAAAACAGAGTGCACAAACTAATGCTAGGGTTGTATGACTGCTTAGATTGAAATGAATAGGTTCATTTCAGGTAGGTTGACTATCTACAACTGAATGCCATCAACTCCAACTCTCATCAAATATCCTAATGAAATAATTCAAAAGCTGGGGTTAATGTCTATTTTTAGTGACTCAAAAGTTTCTGAAGTGTTGGAGTAATGACAGATTTGTGAATAGTGATATAGTTATAATTTCTCTACTTTCCTTTTTAACAGCAAGAGGTAGCCTCTTACTTATCACTTATTATTTTACATAAATTCTATTTTCTATTACTCTGAAAGAACAATTGGACAGTTTAGCAATTTGCAAATGTTTTTAAATGTGATGAATTAATGTGTGTTTTTGTGGTTGAACTCAACTAAAAATCTGTAACAGTTGAACATGCTTTCATTTTTTTTAAATACTGTGAGAGATGTTGCCTTCTTCCGAATCATTGTCATAAATATCTATGCAATTAGTAGTGATTAATCTCTCCTGCTCACTGCTTTTTGAAATGTCTTTGAATATTAGTAGCTCGAGTTGATATGTTGTTTGTTTGAGCTTCGAGCTTGGTGATATGGTTGCAAACGTTTCGTCCCCATTCAAGGAGACATCTTCAATGCACTTTGGATTGTGATTATCTGAGGAAGTACTGACCTTTCAATACCTTTCTGAGTCCTGGCCTGATTTCAGGTTGTGTGATTAGCTGGCTATAGTTATTGAGTAATAGTCCTTGGTTTTAAATACCATCTGTGTGATGCCTTCGGGATTGTGGTTGATGTTGTTCTTTTGTTCTAAGTGGTTGGTAGTGGTTGTCTAAGTGGACACGTCAATGTATCTGAATTGAATTCAATACTTGAATACTTGTATTCAATACTTGAATTTTGAATACTTGAATACAGCTCATCAATCTGGAACCCGCATTACATATCTGATATCAACACAGTTGAGAAAGTTCAGAAATATTTCACAAGAAGAGTTCCACTCCTGTCCTCGCTGCAGAATACCTTATGCCACCAGACTTGAAATTCTAGACCTAGAAAACCTAGAACTATACCACCTTCGATCCAATCTAAGTATAGTATATAAAATGATACATTGTAATGTCAATGAATACTTCAGTTTCAACCATAACAATACAAGAGCACACAATAGATACAAACTCAAGGTAAACCGCACCAAACTTGATTGCAGGAAATACAACTTTAGCAACAGAGTGGTCAATGTCTGGAATATTCTTCCTGACTCTGTTGTTTCTTATTGACCTCACTCCTTTCCTAAGAGGTCTGTAGGGGGCATGCATAAGCACACCAACATGCCTACCATCCCTGTTCTATTGTTTCTTTTTATTTTTCTTATATGTATCCATTTCATGTATTCATAACTATGTTTATACTTATACCTGTTATCTTATAATTGCTTGACAAATAAGCAAACAAACAAATAAATAAATCTATTAATGTATTGGTGGAAAATAAGGCTTCCAGGAATTCCCTTTCTCTCCTTGACTTTGCCAGGCCTACAACAGTTGTAAGTTTCATTTAGAAGAAAAGAACATCAACCAAGATCCCGAAGGCAGCATTTAAATACCAACGAACGGCCATGCTGTTATAAAGTTAGAACTTGACAGATCCCAAGAAATTGGACATCACCCGCAGCTGATCAAATCAACCCTAATCCAGACAATGACATCTTCAGAAGACATCAGAACACAACACTAATTTTTATCACACAGACAATATTTAAAACCAAGGACTATGACTCAGCAAGTATAGCCAGTCAATCACATAATCTGAAATCAGGCCATGATTCAGAAAGGTATTTAAAGGCCAGTTCTCCCCCAGACAATCCCAATCCAAAGTGCACTCCTCGAATGGGGACAAAATATTTGCAACCAAATCGCCAAGCTCAGGGCTCATCATCAACATCACTGCTTTTTATTTTGATTAGCAATAGTTGTCTGATATATGAGATTTTAATTGGTGTGCAGGATTAAACATTAGCCCATACTCACACAAAAGACATTTGACAACCAGCCAAGCAAGCATGAGGAGCTTATTAAATATTTGGGATTAATACACAGCATATCAAATCATGATTGCTTTACTTACTTGCTCCCCTTGTATCCCTCTTGGTCCTGGATATCCCATTAAACCCTGAAGGTATAAAAAACAACAACAAATGTTGCACTGAAGTCTAAAACACTCCCACATGTCGTCATATAAACAGAAGCAAGCACAATCCTTTTGTTAAAACTCTCCCAAGAGAATTTTGCCAAGTTTAATTTTTAGACTTAGCAAAATTTCAGGACATGAAGTACACGTATCAGTAAATATTATTTAAATAGAGAGGGAGAAATCCTTATGTCAATATAATTACTTACTAAAATTTCTAATAAGCCATCTGGCTGATATCGAACAAAGGTTTGTTTTATGTAACATAAACTTAAGGGCCTGTCACATAGGCCGACGGATGCAAATCGTATGTAAAAAGGACACAGTGGACGAGAAAATGTTCCATCCGTTGTTATCCGCTCTCAAAAGTGCCCCGAATTTGCATAAAGAGAGCGGACAACAATGGAAAGGAATGGACGGGGGGAGGACCTAGCCAGGATGTTAAGCGGATGCTCCACGGAAGCCTAGCGGATGGAAGCGGATGGATACGGATGGCACATCCGCAGGGCTTCCGAGGGAGCACAGCAAAGTAAATGCGCAACCGAAGGAACGGATGCAGAGCGGATGCCGAGCGGATGAAGCGGATGCAGAGCGGAAGCCTAGCGGATGCAAAGCGTTCGCTGCGCATGTGGGGAGGATGCATTGCGTCAGCCCCACGGATATAAAAGGATGCAGCTCGCAAGCAGGTTACCATTCAGAGGAAAGACCTGCTGCCAGACACAGCTCCAGCCAGCCAACAACCATGGGGAAGAAGAGGAAACCTGTGCCATATGCTGCCAGCCCTGGCAAGAAGGACAGGGCCACCATCCCACCCCGTGGCCCTGACTCTGCTTCTGCTGGGGCTTCTGCTGCTCGGGCTGACTCTTCTGGTGCTGGGGCTTTTGCTGGCGCTGCTCCTGGTGCTGGGGCTTCTGCTGGTGCTTACTCTGCTGGTGCTGCTCCTGGTGCTGGAGCTTCTGCTGGTGCTTACTCTGCTGGTGCTGCTCCTGGTGCTGGTGCTTCTGCTGGTGCTTACTCTGCTGGCACTGCTCCTGGTGCTGGTGCTTCTGCTGGTGCTTACTCTGCTGGCACTGCTCCTGGTCCTGCTGGTGCTGCTGGCGCTCCTGCTGGTCCTGCTGGTGCTGCTGGTGCTCCTGGTGTTTCTGGTCCTGCTGGTCCTGCTTTTGCTGCTAATGTTGTTGTTGCTGCTGCTGCTGCTGCTGCTGCTGGTGTGGTGGAGCAGCCCCTAGAACCTCGAAGGCCCTCTGATGAGGGCCCAGATGGCCCTGCCAGAGGGAGGAAGAGGCATACGCGTGAACGGGAGAGGAGGCAATGCTCCATTGAAGAGGAACATGAGGATGAGGTGCTGGAATGACTGAGGGAGAACGAGTATCTATGGCGGAAGGGACACAGGCTCTATCGAGACACCAAAAGGAAGCAGGCTGCTTAGAGAGAGAAGGCGGAGAGCCTGGGCTACACTTTGGAGGTCCTCCTCGGCTGGTGGAAGCACATGCACACCTGGTATGGGAAGCTGCACCTCAAGAAATCTGGCCAGGCCACGGTCAAGCTGACGGACCGGGAGACCTACGTGATGGCCAAGTGCAGCTTTTTGGAGGGTGAGATCCGCCCCTCTGACAACCCTCTCTCTCAGGCAGCCCACAGAGAGCCAGTCCTCTTCTGGCCAAGAGTCAGCTCCTGTGTCCAGGCAGGTATCTGTGGAGCGTCCCACGATGGAGACCCCACCGACAGCTGCACTCCCCGTGGTGGAGCACGTGGAGGACCCCCTGACGCAGTGGGAGCAAGGAGAGGGCACTTCCACCAGAGACCAACCCACATCCACCCCCAGCTCCACCTCCACAGAAAACAGGCAGAGAGCCAGACCGGAGGGGCAGAGCCACACTGTCCTGCTGGAGATCAGGGACACCATCAGAAGCAGCGTAGATCTCCTCTCTCAGCTGGTATACACGGACATACCATCCTCCAACCGCAAGCCCTTCCTCACCTACGTCAACCAGACCCTCCTCGACATGTCCGAATCACAATACCAGGTGATCAAGGACAGGATCACCGGTCTTCTTCACAACCCTCCAGGCCCAGATGAACCTGCTCCGACCCAGTCCAGGTCTGCTCCTCCACCCCAGGTGATGTCACAGCCCTTCCAAGGCTTTCCACAGGCCCTCACCTACCAAGGCTACGGCTACCAGGAGTTCCAGCAGCACAGGCAGCCCTTCCCAGTCCAGGCACAGGTTCATTGTATGCCACCGATGCCACCCACGCCACAGATGCCACCAACGCCACAGATGCCACCCACGCCACAGATGCCACCAATGCCTCACCTCGCTCACCTGCAGACCAGACATCCCCACTACACTCCTCCTTCCTCCACCCCACAGCCAAGCCCATTTCATTCATCCACACATTTCAACATAAACACAACTCTTTATTAAATGCCCTGTTCATTGTAGGGCCACTCAGCATACATGGCACAATCCCATCTGTGTAATGAGACAGGCTGAAGGAAGCATCCATTAAGCATCTACCATCCTGTCTTGCCACTACACTGCTCCAGCTGGGGAGTTGCACCAGTGTTTCAAGAGGTTGCGTTGCTTCTTCCCTTCACGTGAAGCTCTGTTGGGGCCTTGCACATCCACAGTGTTGATCAGGTTTCGCCCTTGCCTCCATTCACCAGGCTCCATGTCCCCATTGCCTTGTTGGAGGTCCACGAGCCTGTTCTGCAACACTGGGTAGTGGGTGCGCATGAGATTGTGCAGGATGCAGCAAGCTTCTACGATGTTCCTCATGGTCTCTGGGCGATGCTGCATGGTGGTGAGAAGTACCTGGAACCTGTTGGCCAGGATGCCAAAAGCGTTCTCCACCACCCGCCTTGCCCTGGACAGCCAGTAGTTGAAGATCCTCTCTTCACGGGTGAGGCATGTGGAAGTGTAGGGCTTCATGAGGTAGGTTCTGAGGGAGAAGGCGTCATCCCCCATGATGAAGTAGGGCACATCTTGTGTGTTGTTGGGCAGGGGGTCTGGATCTGAGAAGCCCATGATGAGGTTGCATTCCAGCCCCCCCCTGAGGTGACTGGCGTTTTATACCTGGGCATCTGAAGATGAGTCATTGCCTGAAGCATCGATGTACATGAACTTGTAGTCAGCATCGACCATGGCGAAGAGGATGATGCTGAAGAAGCCCTTGTAGTTGTGATAAGTGGACCCTGACTTGGCTGGAGCTTTGCAGGCCACATGCTTCCCATCTATGGCTCCAACGGTAAGTGGGAAGTTCCACCTCTGATATCATGCTCTGCAACTTTCTTCCATCCTTCTTCAGTGGAGGGGCACTGGAGGAGCTCCTCCAGGTATTCTTCGATAATGGCCTGCACCACTTCTCTGACCACAATGCTGATGGTGTTGTGTGGCACCCTCTAGCTGTACTGCATGCTCCTGTACGTGGTCCCGGAGGCCGGGTGGCGCAGAATCAGTGCCACCTTGAGTCCAGGGTCCAGGCTGGGCCGGAAGTTGGTGCTCTGCTTGGTCAACCTGGGTCTCAGCCACTCCACAACTTCGTCAAACATGGCTGGTGGCATCCTCATGAAGTTCTGGAATGCACGAGGGTCTTCGTTCCTCAGCTCCACCATCAGCTTGTTATACAGTCCGTACTCTGCTCTTCTCGCGATCCATCTTCGGACCCAGACACTTCTTGGACACCTCCTTTTCTTCGCATAGGTGAAAGAGCCTGTAGATGGCTTCGCACTATTGTAGAATGATGGTGGCTAGCAAAAGGAGTATGTGACGATCCATGGTGGTGATGACTGGATGCTGTGGAAGAGCAAGAACCAGATGAAGGCTGAAGAGGTCTGCACAGCAGGGCTGCTGGACTGAAAGTGAGATCCAGGTGATTTCTCCCCCTTTTTATAGGAAATATAGGTTTTCCGCTAGGTGTCCTTTTGCATCCTCTAGGCATCCTGCAGACATCCTAAATATCCGAGATACATCCCCGTTTTAATGCTTCCTATGCGAGCTGCATCCGCTTTCATCCTTTCTCCGTCCATGCTACTAATGCTGCGTGTCCGTTCCACGTCTGTTTCGCTTCCTCCCTGTGTCCGTTTTCCGCTGGAGCGGATGCGAGTTGCGCGGATGCACAGCGGATGCCTAGCGGATATAGCAGACGCGGAATGGATGACGACGGACGTCTAACACATGTTCCCCATATGCGTAGCGGATGTAGAACGGACGCATTGGATACATTTTCCGCTCAAAAAGTTTTGTGCAGCTCAAAACTTTTTGAGCGGATGAAATGTCAATAAACAGATGCTGGACGGATAGAGAGTATGAAAATCAGACGCAGTGAGTACAGAACGGATGCATCGCTTTAACCAACGGATGGCAAGTGTTTCTCTCCATTTTACATCCTCTTTCCATCCGTTGGTGCTTTGTGACAGGGGCTTTATATATTTATAATCAAATTTGGATAAAGATGAAGTAGTTTTTCAATCCCAAATCTTTTTCAGAGCATCTTGAGAAGCTAATTTGATTATAGCAGATACAATTATCCACAGAGCTCTAAGAATTTATCTAGAAAAAGATATTTGCTAGCATTTTTTTATATGTTAAAAGAAATATTTTGTTCTTATGACAATAGAAGCATCTCAGTGAGATAGCTGATGTAAACCTGTTGGATAACTCACAATACTTTTGTTTTGCATATGTGATCAAAAAGTTTTGGGAAACTTTCTGATCAAATATGCTATACATTTTGGGAAATATATAATACACTGTTATGGGGGAAATCCCATAATATACAATATACTAACTAGTGAGAGCTAATGTAATGTAATGGTTAAGCATTAAAGTGTTAGTCCAGGAGTGAGAAAATACAAGTTCCCTCAGGAATGGAAGCTGGCTGGGTGACTGCACAGTTCTAGCCTGGGAAGGAAGAAACAACCATCTTTTACCCACATTGTGTAAATAGATAAATGAAGTCTTCATTCTGGAGTAGGATTGATTAGGGCTGCTAATAATATGAATTCATATTCTCCCAAACATACATTTACAAATTGTTTTCAAGTCTAAATTAAGAAAGGTATTGACCAGGAATGGATACAAAAAGCTGTTAACATCAAAAATATGAAACGTAACATCACAATATGAGCTCCAACCCTTAGGTAATTGCAACAGAAATATAAAAAGGATATGCATTGGCACCACAAGATCATAACACACATTTAACCATTTTCCCAGCCACAGATGGCCATTATGAAATTATGCATGTGTACAGTTTGATCTGGAGGAGAGTATTTTGAAAGAATCCGAAAATATTCCATTACCACCTTTTGGATGTTTTTGGCAAAATGAATGTGATAATAGTTTGACAATTTAGTGGGAAATACATACCTGTTTCTTAAAATTTGGTATCAATAAAAACAAGGGAGGAATGAAGTAAGGGATTATTTGAAGAACAAGTGCAAATCCTTCACATGTAAATTAGGTCTCAACATAAATATGCATTCTTGCGGTTCCTAAATTAATATCCTTCCACTTCATCCATGGCACATTTCACTTCCTCTTAGTCTACATAAAGGAGAGCTAACTCCTCTTTGTGGTAGTTATTCTAAAGGGTTTTAAAGCTAACAATGAAAGTACATGTAAGTGATAATTAGTCTGTAAAGATAAAGAAACATTGCAGCTGACAGAGGCCCTTGTTTATCAGACAGCTGCAGTACTTTTATGTGGCCTGCCCTGTTTTAACCTTTTAAGAGAAATGTGTAGTTAAAGAAGTAACTTCTGTCTGAGAATCCAATTAGTAGACTACAGCTACTAATTGATTATTTCAGACATGCATACAAATGAGAAAAAAATTGACAAAGTGACCAGAACTCATTCTAGTCACTGAACTTGTATAACTATAATTTCATGAAGCTTCTTTGAAAAACACAGGTCATCCTTGACTTATACACATTCATTTAATTCGGAGTTACAGTGGCATTTTAAAAAGTGACTTAACAATGTCTCCCATATTTATGACCATAGTCAAGTCATGTGATCAAAATGTGGTTGCTTGGCAACTGGATGCATTTACAATGGTTGCAGTGTACAGGGTGTCATGTGTTTACCATTTGTAACTTTCCCAGCTGGTTTCTGACAAGCAAAGCCAATAGAGAAAGCTGGATTCCCTTAAAGATTCTGCAATTCACTTAACAATTGCAGGGATTTGCTTTACAAACATGGGAAAAAAGGTAATAAAATCTGATACAACTGACTTAACAACTGTCTTGCTTAGCAATGGAAATTCTGTTCTCAATTATAGTTGTAAGTCAAGGACTAACTGTATTAGGCTGATTTGTAATTTTGGAACTATAATGCTTTTTTTGCCTAGGGAGATTCTCAGTCAATCCAGGTCATGGTTGTTCCAAAAGTGCTTTTTTCCGGAGGCAACTGGACTTCTCTTTTTTTTTCTTTGAAGATGTTTCACTTCAATCAATGAGTCAAAAGGAGGGCTGTGAAAATATTTACAGACCCCTCACATCCCAAACATAAACTGTTTCAACTTCTTCCCTCAAAACAATGCCATAGAGCACTGCACACCAGAACAACTAGACACAAGGACAGTTTTTTCCCAAAAGCTATCACTCTGCTAAACAAATAATTCCCTCAACATTGTTCAACTATTACAAAGTCTGCACTATTACTGTTAATCTTCTCATCACTCCTTATCAGCCATCCCCTCCCACTTGTGACTGTATGACTGTAACTTGTAACAATTTATATTGACTGTTTCCTAGTATGATTTGATTGCTTATTGTACCCTATGACGATCATTAAGTGTTGTACCTTATGATTCTCGACCCTTGACAAATGTATCTTTTATGTACCCTGACAGTATTTGCACCAAGACAAATTCCTTGTGTGTCCAACTACATTTGGCCAATAAAGAATTCTATTCTATTATATTCTTCTCATACAAGAAACTTCTTCAGCTCTGACTCAATGATGGGGAATGGATTTACATTCCCTGCACAGCTGGTAATTTGTTATCTTTTAGTGAGTCATTGAGGCACTGTGCTGTCTGCACGGCATATAAATCCTTCCATTCCCCACCATCCAGTCAGAGCTGAAGAAGCTTATTTGATGAGAAGTGAAAAGTTTTCAAAGAAAAAACAAGAAAAACCCAGTTTCCCTCTGAAAAAGGACCTTTGGGATAATAAGGACCTTTTTTTATTCTCACCTGGAATAAACTAAATAGTAGTTGAATATAAAGCAGGCTTTCTAGATATTGTTTAAACCTCACTGTATTAACTCGATACATGGAAAGAAACTTTAGAATCTAAACATTTTAGAATACTCTGAATGAAACATTGGATATATACAATGAATACAATTTCACATTTGTCTGCAATGTGTAACAATTTTCAGATGAAGCATGCTGTCATGTTTTGTTTACGGCACTAGTGAATCCAATATTAATTCATTCTGATATATTATTCTTATTCTGTTTAGAATAACTTCTAGAACACACAATAATATATTACATGCTTCAACCCATTGTTTGTCATAATTAGCAGCCTCTACAAATTTGTTTGAAATTTAGTTGGCAATTCTTCAAAACAGAGAGATCTTCATTAACACAGAGATCTTGCTGTGGGATCAAAAGCTCCCTGGTACACATGTAGAAACCTCAACAGCTGTCAGAAGCCCAATTAAAATCTGAACTGAATTTACCTCTCTGAAATCCACTTTACTATACTAATAGCTTTTTTCTGTCTCTCTTCTTACATACATATTGTTTAAAAGCAACAGAAAATATATACTATGCACCCTCCTACACAGAAGATACAAAGGTGGAGTAATCATTATGAATAAGCCAGACCATCCAGGGAAGAAAAAAACAGATTTGATGGGAATTGCAGATTTTGTGGGGCTTATTTGTAGAAAACAAGCTCACTACCAAAGCTTACTCCCACTCTGTTTGGATATAAGCTGACAGCCAGCTTTATCCTAATCAAGTCCAAAGCACGTTCTGACAAGATTCCAGCTCAGCATTCAGAAACCTGATGGGTTTTGCTTTGACAAGATGGCTGTCAGCTTGTTCAGGCAGGATGGGAACAAGTTCTAACAGCAATCTTTCTTTTTTTAATGCACAAACAATATCTAATCCTTTGGTGCACAAAGCTGGATCACTGACAACTTGTTTCTACTCTGCCTGGATAAGCTGACATCAAAATAAGGATTAGTTGCGACTGTAAAAAGCATGCAGTCATGAAAAATAAATTTGAACAAAAAATGAGAATATCTTTCTCAAAACTAAGGTAGGAATGATACAAAACAGTAAAAGCTTATACTTCTCATTTAAAATATGTTTTTTTAGATTGGATTGCTTTATTGTTTTTAGTGAAAGGTTAACTTTATAAAGCTGTAAATTTCTATTATTGTTTTATTTGGCTTATAAATGAAGATATAATTACTTATTTCTTGCTCAACCTTAATTATTCATAAGGGTGGCTTTGTTGTCAAACAATTTATTTATATTTTAGAGGGTTATGGCATCACAAAGTTTGAAATCTTGTTTTATAAAAGGCTGGTTTTTTAAAGCCAAAATCAAACAAATTACATTATGGCTTCACAAAATATTGGTCATGCAATAAACTTTAACATCACATACATTTTGTCATGCCTGCCTGTTTCAAATTCATTTGACTGCAGAAGGACAGAACTGAATGGATGAATTGAACCCATATTCAGTGATAAAATCTGATAAACAAACAAATAACCAAACAGTGCAATCTTATCCTAACCTCAGGCAGATAAATTTTGTTGTCAAACTATATTTTTTTAAATTTGTGATCATAGTATTTTCCAAAAACATTTTGCAAAGGTTTGTGACTCAGTCTAAAATAACAATGTCAAGCTTAAGTAGTTAGTTCTGAATTAGAGACAGGTGATCTAAAGAGATTCTTAGTCATCCAGGTCATGGTTGTCCCAACTGTGTTTTTTCTAGAGGCAATTGGAGTTTCTGGTTTTTCTTTCAAGACATTTCGCTTCTCATTCAAGAAGCTTCTTCAGCTAATCAAAGTTTTGAAGAAGCTCATTCAGCTTCTTCAAAGAAAATTCAGAAACTCCAGTTGTCTCTTGAAAAAGCACCTTTGGGATAGAGGCAGGCTAGTTTGGATGTCCTGAATATATGGACAGATAGTTCTCAGGTTACCAGGGCAATTGGGATCAGAACTTTGCTGTTGGGTACCAGTTTTGTTTTGTGCCTTTTGATTTGTCAGAACAATTTGCCTTTAACATTAATCTGCTTTTTTAATAATTTAAATAATTATGTATGAATACTATAATGTTTTTTTCAGGTTCCCTAAGAGTCTCTTGACAGTTTATAAATATTAGATATTGAATTAGCCTAATCAACTTTGACCATTTTAATAGATTTGAAGATCTCTGCACCAAATAAGCAATCAGAAACACACTATCATAACTCAAAAGAAACACAGTATAATCTCAACCCATGTACTATTTATTTCTTACATAAAATATGCTTAACTGCCTGCAAATAGCAGAATTCCAGCACCTCAATTGCTACAAAGTTATAATTAATTTGTAAATTTCCATAGTTTCCAAGGCATCCATGGTCCATTCAAGTAATTTATATTCTTGTAAGAGGGCTTTTCTTGAAAACTCTTTTTTAAAACAGATTTATTTAAACAATGTTTTACGGTATTGGAGTCCTATAGGCTATTGAAAACTTGGTTTCCTACATTTTCAGTATCAGGAGTGGCTCTGATGACAAACTGCAACCTCAGATTCTGAAATCTGTAAGAAATTCCTTTTACATATGAGCATTAAATATATATTAAATATATATTTAGCCTCAGTGGCACAGTGGTTAGAGTACAGTACTGCAAGCTACTTCTGCTGTAGCCAGCAATTTGGCAGTTCAAATCTCACCAGGCTCAAGGTTAACTCAGCCTAACATCCTTCCAAGGCAGGTAAAATGAGGACCCAAATTGTTGGGGGGCAATAAGCTGACTCTTTAAAGTGCTTAGATAGGGCTGTGAAGCACTATAAAGCAGTATATAAGTTTAAGTGCTATTGCTATTAAATTATTTGTAATTATAAACACTAATAATGGCCTACAAATACACATACAAAAAAAAAAAGAATCTTACCTTTCTACCTTTGAGGCTCTCTATGCCAGGTAACCCTGTTAGTCCTGCATCACCCTATAAATTTAGTAGAACGTTAATGTAGCATGATACCAGATCAAAGAAGATCATGTACTCTGGAAAGACTATGTTCCCCACAGCCCTCAAACTACTGCAATATGACCCATCATCATGGTATTGCTTCTATCATTAAAAAATTTCAGTGACATTAAGCCAGAGATTCAGAGAATCTCCTGCAGATCTTTGTGTAAACAGCAGAGAACTAGCAAGGATTCCTGATTCTTGGTAGGACAGCAGGACCATTATCATGCCTTGCTCTTCTTAAATTATATTTCTGAAATAAAGAATAATCTGGAGTAAATTTTTGTGGAAGAACTATGAACATTGCTAAGTGCTGATATTAAGTATGAAGTCCAGGAAACAGAAACATTTAAATCAAAATAGGTTCTTGCTGATTTTCTAATGAACGTTTAATATGGATTATTATTTTAAAAAAATGAATAGTATCATGTCTGATTTTAATGGTAATACAATGACAGCACGCTGAAAAAATATTGAAGAAAATAATGTGAACTCCACATTATTTACAAGAAAACTACATGGATATGTCCATGAAATCATCAGGAGTTAATCTGAATTTAAAAGAGATGATACCATTTACATATTAGTCTTTTGCATCAAGCTCTGGGTGATGAATCTTGCAATAATAAATTTGCAAGGTGATTCCAGTTAGATTACAGCTTGACTGCCTTGGTAGTATATCAATAGCACCATCTTCATTAAATAGACAGGACTGTTACTTAATAGTAGAATAGTGCCAAATTTTTTTCAAGTATAAAACATGCAGCATTCATTTCTACCATCTTTGTATTAGTTTTCAAAATTAGTAATATAATTTTTTGAAAAACCTGCAGATGTACCAAAGAGGTCTTTCCAAACAAAATTAATCAGTGAAATATATTGTATCCAAAAGAAAGTCAACAACATTACAAAGAGCATATTATATGGACCAATATAGCATTTTGAGATCCATATTTTTCACAATTAAGCAAACCCATCATTTTTTTTCCCTTTTGTTTCTACATTTTCAGTCACCCCCTCACCTGCAGCTTGCAGTATGACACTGCTTAGGTCATTTTGATGAAAGCAAGGAATTTCTGTTAATGCCCATGCTTTAAGAAGAAAATATTTGTAACTCCAAACCACAATTTAATTTATCTACATAATCCTCCTATAATTTTAAATTGGACATAAATCATACAGTATAAATAAGAATATGAGCAATATTTATATTAGATAGTACTAGATCATAAATCATTTACTTTTTCTCCACGCTTTGCTTTTCCTGGGGAAAACCCTGGATCACCTTTGGGGCCCTGGGATAACAAAATTAAATTAACATACGAGGCACTGGTATTATTATTAAAATCACTTAGAAGAGAGTACATTATTTAGGAGAAGGCATATAGAGATATATATCTATATCTAGCTATATAGAGTCAATGAAATATATAAAATAAAACTTTAATCAAGCAAATAATTTCCATTATATCCTGGAGGTATTATTTTTACACACAATTTACAACATTAGCTGTTCTAATATAGATGTATAGATGACTTGTATCTAGAAAGAGAAAAACATAGTTTTAGCATTCTAGTAGCTATATTTTAGAAATATTGAATACTTCTCTGGTAGTTTAAAGTACAATTCTAAAAGGTCAGATCAAATTACCACCATCTTATTCCAAGAAAAAGACACCCTTATTCTTCAATCTCCTCAATTTTCAAGCAGTAAAGCTGCATCCAAAAATATCCCCAATAATTCATAATATTTTCCTTTCATATGTTCCTTTACCTTCCTCTTAGTTTTATTCTAATATCGGTTTTCCTATTATTTCTTTTCAAATTTTCTCCTAATTTTCTTTTCTGCATTTATTTAGCTTTAGCCTAACTTAAGCCAATGTTAGCAAACTTCTGGGGCAATGGCAAAGTAATTACCTTTTTACCTCCCAAAGTAAAATGGGAAAGTTGCAAATTTTTGTCCCCCAACCTCAAGTGAGAAAGCTTGTAATAAACAAGCCCACATCTTACTTGACTTCAAGGTTCTTTTCTGAGAGTTTCCAAAACTCTCATAGATGTTAAATTTTCGTGTTTAGTTTGAGAGGAAAGCAAATGGTATCTATGTTCGATTAATTCTCACATGTGTGGGTAATATATTGCTGATCCCTGTCTTAAGCCTATTTGGAAACCATGTTTTTTTTGAAACCCTTGGGCTGAGTTGTTAGGGTTGTAAACTGATTTTCCTAAATTGGGAATATCCACTCAAAGGAACTGAATCACTTTTGGTTCAAGAAATGCCACTATGTGTGCAAGAGCATCCGTGAAGGCGAGGGGTACAGAGGATCTAAGTGGCATCATGTACACTATGTCATGATGTCTTTGTACAAATGATAGGAATTATGTACTTGAATCATTTTGAGTAGCAAAATGGAACAAGTACATGATTTATATAATAACTCCTGCAACATCAGCTTCTACAAGATTGTTACATACAAATGTATTATTTAAACCCAAAGCAGCAGTTTATAAATCTGGAAAAGGATCTAGCTATATTAATAAAGTATCTTTGTCTCTTAAACCATTTTTAAAATATATAACAAAATGAAGTCATCATGTTTATACTATCAATTACTGAATTATTTCAAAATTTTATCACACTAATTTTGTTCAGGATCTGTAATGTGTAATGGGCATTTCTTCATTTCCCTTTTCTTAATTATTTAAATGATACAATATTAACCTTTGTATCAATATTAACCCATTTTTCAATCTTATCTGTTTCTTCTAATTACTATAAAAAAAAACTTGAAGGAATTTTTATTTTACAAGTAGACAGCGGATCCTATCAAAAACAAGAGATTATTAAGTGTTAGGTGTACTGAGAACCCACAGAACATTTAAGCTTGGGATTAACAAAATAAATTTCCTTTTGGCTGCCTACTCAAACTTGTTGCGAACTATTGATGTATGCTGACATAATCTTGGTAAAAACAACTGTTCATGCTAATTAGAGAAGCTGATGAAGTTCTACAGAGCTTAACTTGGAAAGGATTGAACCTGTCTTGAAAGTGATGGAAGTTCTACTAACCCTTAAATTCTTCTCTGGCTCCAATTGAAGAATTGCCACTTCTCCGGCCTATTAATTCCTCACTGTCCATCATTATTATATTTTCATTTCCTTACACTGAACAGGAAAAAATTAAGAAGCTGCAAGTGTAGTAACAAGGAACCATTCCTTGTCAAAACTGTATTCACTACACTTGAATGTGTTGCTGCAATATTCTCCTTCTCCTTGAATCAATCATGTTTTTCAACTTTCAGGATAATGTGCAAAAAAAACCCCAAAACCTAAATTTCCAAATTAACCCAAACATCACTATCCCAGATTCATATGCCAAAATATTCTCCATTTGCTGTGCTAGATACTTATAGTACACTCAAAAATTACATGATATTTGTTTTACATTAACCTGTGCAAAGCTTATCTTATATATTTTAATGACCAGGAACAGTTTTTAACACCTGTCAGTGCAGGTCAGATTCCCATCCTAAGGAACTGTTTTAGAACAAATGGCTGTGGTTGTTTTTATCTTGTAACTCATTTATCAAGGAGCTCTAACTAAATCTGAGTTGAAGCCTTTCCAGAATTCCATACAGCTGTCTAGAGCTATCTAAATTGTATTTTGTGCGACTGGACCTCCCTTTTAAACTGCCTACTAGATTTGACTCTATCAAAACATTACAGTATTTTTATCCTCCAGGTAACAAAGCTTAGGAAGTTGCTAAACAAATAAAAGAGGAATGCTGAAGCAAGACCTTTATTTCAGTATGTAAATATTTTCTGAATATTTCTGAATATTGAATAATGCGTGTATGAAAATAAAATAAAAAATGGCTGCTTTGTTAATCCTTGCCTTTTAAAGCATAAACCACCTTTTAAATAATCTCTTTGCTTTTACAGATAGTCCTCACTTAGCAAACCAAAACTGGTATGAGTAATTTAGTTCCTAAGCAATGAAGTTGTTAAGTGAAAATCATGTGATCTTGATGGGCATACTATATTTATTTCTCCTTTGGTTGTTAAGTAAACGGACATGGTTGCTAAGTGAAAAATCATCAACATTATAATATTCATGTATAGCATACCTTTGTACCAGGCAAACCTGGTAGCCCAGGATTTCCATGTGGACCTGGAATACCCTATGGAAAATATAAAACACATAATTAAAAAGAACAGTAAAGATAGAACTTCGTTTGTGCAGGGAAATTTCTTAGGGATTATTAACCTATTTATGTTGGATGTCATGAACATTGTTCTAAAGAAATTATTCAGAAACCATTACAACTAAACTTGGTCCAAAATATGCTTTAAGCACCAAAAAACAGGAAATGTATTCAGAATAGATTCAAGACAGGCTTCTTCCTAGCAGTCTCAGTTGCTGTCATGAAGTGAATCCCACCAAGTCGCAAGGAAAGAACTGGCCCCAATCCAAGCCACTCCCAGCTTGGTTCCTCCCAGCCCCAAACCTCCATAAGATAAGGGACTGCCTCCCCTTCAACTCCCCCTACTCACCTATCTCCTCCCCATCGCTGTCCTTTTGGCTGCTCTGTGCTTCGATCCCTCTGCCACTTCTCAACTAATCTTCACCTTCCTCCTGCTGACTAGGTGCCGGTCTTGGCTCTTACAAGGCAGCTTCTGATCAATCCAGGTCTTCTTTCCAAGGCTGTATGTAGCCTTGTCCAAATCAGAATGCAGCACTATCACAAAGTTTTGGAAGGCTTCATAACCTTGCGAGGAGGCATACATGATTTGAACAAGGGCACATGCAATTTGGACAGAGGCACATACATGGCTTTGGGAAGAATATGGATAGCAGCTTTCAGAACTGCAAGGAGCCAGATTACGTGCAACTCATCAGCATCATGAGGAAGAAGATAGGGAAGGTCAGCTGGATGAAGTCAGACTGATAGAGCAAAAGGGCCAGGGTGCAAGGCTGTCAAAAGGGCAGACACGGAGGGGGGACAGAAAGACTGAGGGGGGGGGGAGTTGAAGCAACCCAATAGTCTTAAGTACAGGACTGTAAAGTGCCTGAATTTTGATCATGTTACTGCAGCGACCATAACTTCAGGGACTGGGCACAGCTACCATCCATTCATTGCTGCAGTAACTCTGAACAAAAACTGAATGAATGGTTATTAACAGAGGAGTAGCTGTAGTTCTAGTTTTTTTCTGTTTTGAAACTGTTTTTTGATTTGAACATCTCTAAAGGTCTGATAAGTTCACACTAACTAGCTGACAATTGTCACCCTACAAACTAAAAATTGTACCAATTAATATAGAGAATAAGTCATTTAGCATTTCAAATACACATTTTAAGGCATTTCTGTGCTGCAGCAATCAAATCGAGTCTTTATAACACATAGAAAAAATCTGGTACAAAAATTTAAAAAAATACAAAGAAAATTGAGTAAACAAACTTTAATTAAATGAAAGAATATCTTCTTGAACAGAGTAAATGGAACATCTGAGTAATAAGGTACCAAGGCTACAAAGAAGCAAACAATAAAATCCTACTCAAAATCCCATTAACATGATAAATCATTTTCCTAAAATAAATTTGAGTGTTCAACTTTTCCAAATATTGAGCTGTAGAACTAGTTTCTGTTTTGTCCAGTACTGTAGGAGATGACCTGAGAATTCCAGCTTCGACAACAAGGATCTTTTTTTGATGATATATTGTTAGATTATCATTTCTGCAATACTCAGTCAATCTTGCTAGCGTCAGAGTTCTAATCTAAAATATCTGGAGAGCTCTAGAGAAGATTAACATTGAGGAAATTTGATAGTGGGTTTTGAGCTAAGCTGAAACTGCTGAGGAAGGTGACTCTGGAATTGTGGTCAAAAAGAAATTTTCAACCAAATGTTGCCAATGTAAAAAAGCAATCTTCCTACTTGAAATCATTTTATAGTAAACTGAAAATAAAATATCCAACACAATAAGACTTTCATACAAAACTATTTTTGTGACTGCATGCTTGGAATTATGTGTAGAGTTCTAATTATCCCGCTCAGAAAGTATATTGATAGAAAAACTGCATGTAATGCAATCGAAATGATTATAGCACTAAATTAGGTTCCAGACAAGAAATTATCATGGAATAAAGTTGAGTGAAGGAAGAACTCATACAGGTAACTCATAAAATAATGCTTAATTTCAAATATACAGACATATACAGCATTTCTACTAAATGATGAAGCCATACAGTAGAATATTCCTTTCCTCACCACATTGGTTGTTAGCCACCAATTTTGATAGATTTAAAGGAAAGATAGATTAAAAAGAAACCCTTGGAGGATCAGAGTCTCAAAGGCTTGTATGGCTAAGTTTGAAATCATAGCCAGCAACAGAGCAGGAAAAGAACACACTGCCCTCCTCTGTGTTTTTGAGAATCTTGAAAGCATCCTGTTGGCATAATGAGTCACAGGAAGCCATTTGACAAAGAAAGACTAAACAATATTTTCATCACATATTTTCCTCAGCTAAAACATAGGTGTTTTTAGTTATATTGACCTCATCGGATATACACTGGGTAAAAATAATTTACTTTCCCTTTTCCAGAAGAGGGGGTGGAAACCATGTAAAACCTCATACGTGACATAATGTAACAGCAATGTCTCTCTATACTCTGAAAACTTAAGCGTATGAGGATTTTTATACCATTCTGACGGACCCTAAAACATGGAGGAGGCAAGTATTGTAGCTCCTACTAGAATGGAGATTCATGATTGAAGCGGAAGTAAGCTACCATGGTATACTTTTTGTCCTTACATATTTATTTATGAAAAGTGATAGGATGGAATACCTAAATCATATTTTTCAGAATATTAAAGACATATTCAGATAATGTTTAAAAGCATACATATAGTCCTCAACTTACAACAATAACTGAGTCCAAAATTACTGTTGCGAAGTGAAACAGTTAAGTGAATCACTGCAGTTAAAACAACTTTTGCTCCATTTTAAGACCTTTCTTGCCACTGTTGCTAAATGAATCACTGCAGTTGTTAAGTAAGTAACATGGCTGTTAAATGAATCTGGGTTCCCTATTGATTTTGCTCGTCAGAAGGTCACAAAAGGTGATCACATGGTCCCAAGACACTGGAATCGTCATAAATATAAGTCAGTTCCAAGCGAATTTTGATCATGGGGTTGCTGCAACCATCGTAAGAGTGAAAAATGGTTCTAAGTCACTTTTTTCAGTGCCATTGTAACTTCAAAGGGTCACTAAATGAACTGTTGCAATTTGAGGACTACTTGTATTTCTTTATGTATGGCTAACTAATGAAAATGATACAAAATCAATTCCAAGTACTTTTGGTAACCAAAGCCAATGCAGAAATCCTTCTTTTAGAAAAATATGTTTCCTGCATAAGTTACTTATCAGGAATTAGTTTTGAATTCAAAATAATTTGGTATAATGCCTTTCTTTTTGTGATTTTGAACAACAATATAGCCCTGTCATTTCTGTTAGCATTTTAATTCATATATAATATTAAGAAGGATTATAAAATCATTATTGCCAAATGAGCCTTAGTGGACTTGCTGACATCTCACACAAGGCCATAATGGGTGGGTTCAAACATTTTCCTTAACTATACTGTTTGTCACTTGACAACTTAGCCGGTGATAATTAGTCTTACAGAGTGGGTGAGGAATAATAAACAGACACTGTAGAAATTTCTCTTTCTCCAATTGGTAAAAAGACATGCCAAATTTTCAGTCATCTGACAGAGTAGATTTTTGTATGCTGGCTGCCAACACACATGGAATATGCATCAGTTCAGTTAACTTTAATATAAGCCAGGCTAACATGTTTTTGATGAGTTAGCTTTTGTTCATCATAACATGCCATAAATTCCTTTCTTAATGCCTCAACCAATGTTTAACAGAAAAAAGCTAAAATAACCTTCCATATTATTATGTAAATATTATTAACATATATCTTGCAGACCAAAAAAAAAATCCAACATGGGAGAACAATAAAATATATAATAACCAACAGGCAAATTCTGAATTTCAGAATTTTTGTTATAGAAATTTTGTTAAGTTTTGAAAAATACATGTTACACTCTGAATACAATTCATTGCTTTACCCAAAGAGATAGAAATTGTAGTCAGTCACATTGTTACAACACCAAAAGAGTAAAGAGGCATTATAGGATTGCAACTTTAACAGTTTCTTCACTGTTGGCAGTGTTGTGCTTAACAGTTTAGTGACCATGGCCTAGAATAGGGGTCGCCAACCTTTTGGACCTCAGGGACCACCAAACTCATACTTTTAAGTCCCGTGGACCACTAATATGAATTTTGACTGATGGTGGCTTGTTGACATTGGTGGGAAAGTTGGTCCCATATTCCAGAGCTGCAGTACTGGCCCTTTGGTCATCCCAAAGCAGCTGCTCCTCCATCCGGGTGCACCAGCCTGCCATGAAGGAGCTTCTCCATAATGACCAAAGGCCAGTCTTGTGATTACTGCAGCTCTGGAATATGAGGCCGACTTTCCCACCAATATGAGCAAGCCACCCTGGGATGGATTTCCCTTCCCGCCGTTGATCTTACCTTCCAGTTCCAGCTCACGTGGCTCTACTCAAGATAAGGTTTGCGCTCGGCTGAAGGGTAGGGGCCAGCGGGTGGGTGGGCCATGTAGGCAGCACAGCCTTTTGTTCCTGCACAGCCTTTTGTTCCCGCGCAGCCTGGATTAATTGTTTGCGGGAGACATTTATCTGCAGACCACACAAATTTTCTTGCACTGGTGGTCCCTGGCCCACTGGTTGACGACCATTGGCCTAGAAAACACTTATTAACATTTTGCCAGCAACTAAAGGAAATATGTTCTTTAAACCACAGTCGCTAAACCCTGAAGCTCAACATTGCTGAAGAGATATTAGCAGTGAAAGCCTGCACCAGTTTCTTTACTGTTTTTTGCTTTCTACCTTCAGGATATAAAATTCTAGGAAGTCCATTCTACCTCAAACCAAAAAAGAAATAAAACTGGACACTAGGCTTCTGATATATTTTTTGTTATCATGTAAGTTCAAAGTTTACATTCAGTTAGCTGCAGTTAGTTGCAGTGTAAAACAAAATGCACTGCTAATATCCTAGAAAAAAGCAATTAAAAACATTACATTTTTAAAATACATTAAGACAGTTCAGAAACAAGTGGTCTACTTGATTGTGAAAAGGTGTATTTCTGGAAACAGATATCTACTCACTCTCGGGCCTCGCTTTCCTGCTGGGCCAGGTAATCCTGGAGGACCTGGGGGTCCCTAAAGGGGAAATGAAACAAAACAGAACAATGAACACAAAAATCAGGCATATGAATGACAATCTTAAATTCTGTATTTCAGAAATTGAAATTATTCATTAGTTTAGTTCCCCTACCGACAATAGGTTGACTAAGTGCATAGGATTTTTGAAATTGAAAAAAATGCTTATCCTAAACACCACAATGATTAGCATATGCCTTAGAAGAACAGCAACAGTGATTGGGTGGCTCAGATAGTAACTTCTAGTGAGACACAATACTTGATTAATATACAATAACAGTTTAAGTAGGAAACTTCAGTTGATGACCATTACAACCTGGTTTAGATTGTAACTAAATTATCAAGGTCTGAAAATGAGGAAAGATAAATAAATTGAAAAGCCATCAGCCTTGCATCTATCCTAGGCAGAGGCTAATATTAGGAATAGATTCTCCTGCTCAAGCAGGGGGTTGGACCAGATGATCTCCAAGGTCCCTTCCAACTCTGTTATTCAATGATTCTAAACTGCAAACCAATCACCTTTATGACAGCCATTTATATTTATGGCTGCTTGATTGGTTAAGCCAAGATAACTTCCTTGTAGATAAACAGACAAGTTGGGTTGGCCAACTTTAGACCATTTCTTAATTTTATACATATCCTTATTGAAATATACACGAACAAAATTAGACAAGCCTTTAAATCCCATAGATACAGAGAACTAATCAAATGTACAAACTGTCTAATCATTTCCAGAATATCTACAGAAATACCAAGAAGCCTGAAAACACTAACCATCTTGTAAAGAAGGCCATCAGTTAGCAAAAACTAAGATTTTAGCCAAAAGATCGTTGAAACAGCTGGCAAAAGGCAGGATTCCAACTGAGCAAACTAAGATCGAAAAGTATTTAGGGATGGTTGTCCGAACTACATCTCTAGAAAAAAATGCCTGTAAGAATGCTGTCAAGAATATCCAATGAAGTATTGTTGTTATTTTAATACCCTTTTAGTATATCAGGGAACATTTTACACTCAATCAATTTTGTTGAGAGAAAGTAATTAATTTGATTTATGGAGCTCAATATTTTTTTTAGAATTGAAGGCCAATCCAAATTTCTAAAGCCTATCACCACAATTCCTGAATTTGTGCCATATTCAGTCTTCCATTTTTGTATTACAAAAATCATTTTCACTGTGACCTGATGTAATAAAGACAAAGCAGATAGGAATGAAAAGTATAATTAGCTGCTGTTGTCAGGGTTCCCGCGATTGCCCTAATTAAATTATATTACAGCTGCATAGCTTCAATCCTGCAGAAGCCTATCTAAAATAACTACATTTTAAAAAATATACAAGTAAGGCACGACCCACTGGATCATCTTTTTAGTGATATTTCCTTACGAGATCCCTGAATACCTTCAATAACACCAGTATTTCTAACATGCTGCCTTCACTGGAAAAGCTGTGATACATTCAGAGATGTATATGCAGTAGTGCGATTCAAAAACCCCAACAACTGGTTCTCTTCCAGGTTGATGGGTAGGCATGGCCATTGTGGGTGTGGCCTACCAGAACTTCTGGGAGGGCCATTTTTCATCCTCCCAGAGCCTCCATGTGGACCCTGCACTTACCTGCATTCGAAACAAGCAGTGTGGAGACTCCTGGGAGGGGTGGGATGGGGTGGGCAGGGCCAGCCAGTCGGTTCAACCACCGGTTTGCTGAATCAGATGTAAATTTAACATCTGATTAAATCCCACCCCTGTATATCTGCCTTGAAAATAGCCATGTTGAATTTTTTAACACAGTCATATTTCAGTCATTACTAAGCTGATCAATTAATATAAGTTGTTATAACCTTACTGTAAGAGATACAGGAATGCAATCATTTTCTCTACTGAACTATCCTTCTTTCTGAAATGGTGTTGTCCACAAATATTTTTATGCAGATGGGAGATTAGCCAATCATGAACTATTATAACTGATTCTACAAATCTTAGAAAAATTTCTGGCTTCTCCATTTATTTGTTCGTTTGTTGTTGGTTGGTTCTTTTAAGTGTAGTACAATTTTGTTTTATTTTACTTGACTGCAAGAAATAAACCACCACACAAAATTCTATACCTAAACACACACAAAAAGAGTACCAATTAAATGCATGTCATTCATTTGATAGAGAATTGATAGTTTCATAAATATATATAAATAGACAAAAATTCTTCCCAGCCTTTCTGTCTTTAGGGACTTTAAAATTAGCAGCCATTCTAGACTTGGAAAACAAGATAACTCTGTGTCACTTGAATATATGGAATAGAAGTGAAGACGGCATCAAATGACCTTGTTAACTGTTCATAGTGACTAATCAGGCTTGTAAATTTTGCCACTCTTGTCTATTAACTCTAAGAATAAGCAGAGAGTAGGCATTAGCCATGTTCATCTACCAGGCTAAGCCAGAATTCTGACAGCAGGAATGTTAAAATAAACAACTGAAACTAATTTTGTGGTTGATTTAACTCCCAAATAAGCAAGGAATTGTTTGGCACTTGATCATGGAGGGAAACCATACAGAGTGCCTGGCATATATATTATACAAAACATACCATGAAAAGAGCTTGATAAATGCTTAAAATTTATTGTCCAGATACATCTGGCATCATACATTCCCATAACCAGTGGATATATTTTAGGCCTTTATACCAATGTAAGGATTGTGTTCCCTTCATAATTTTTCAGGGATAAAAAAATCATTTTTTGGAATATAACATTCTAATATAGAGATTTTTTTAGTTTCTAGTTGTCCGCTTTGTAAGGTTTCAGCGGCGGCAGGAATCCGCAATTGTGCGCTGTTCCTGCTGCGCTCGCCGCTGGAGTGCCCCCAATCCAGCTGGATTTGGGGGCTATAGTTACCCCATAGAGGTAACTGAAGATAGGAGAGACTCAGCAGGTGTCCGGGGGAATTGCAACCCCTCCCTCAGCTGGCTTAACTCCCTTTTCCGAAAGTGGTGGAGCGGCGGTCAGCAATGGCCGCCACAAAGAAGCTTTCATCCGGAAAAGAATGTGCAGGAGGAAGCTGAGAAAGTGAAATTTTTTGGCTAACCGGGATGACAAGTAATATTTAAATACCCTGGAACTTAAGTTTTATTAAAGATACATCGTTCCCGACGGAAGAAGTGGTGAATGAAAGTAAAAAGGGAAAGTTTGTTTTTTCTCACTCTCCTTCCTTACGATGATAGCAAATGTGGAGAAATCGGAAAAACCCATTTTGGCTTCAGCAGGTAATTCAATTGAAAATTGAAGCCAAGGGGACAATAAAGATTTCTGAGCATTGAAAGAAAAATTTCAATTTTTTTGCTATAAGTGGTAAGGGAGAGGAAAAGAATTAATATTAAGATTTTCTTGGAGGAAGCTGCTTGGAATTTATAAGATTAGAGCGAAACTGTAACAAGACTTCTAAAAGATATATTTTAATTGGAGTTTTATAACTGAACTATAACCCCAGGAAGAGAAAATATAAAAAGAAGAAAGTGCTAAATGAAATAGACTGTGTGTATTTGGATTGCTTGGTGACTTTGGACTTTTGGAAATTATTATTTGAAAGACTAAAATCATTTGGGTTATCTAAAAAAACTTTTTACAATGGCACTACTTGTTGATGAACTGAAAATTGAATTAAAAAAGCTAAAAGAGGATCAAGAAGGGAAGGGCTCTTCTGGATCTGTTTTCCATTTTTTAGAAATGGCAATTTATACCTACCAGAAACTACAAGAAGAAGAAGACTGGTATGAAGAAGAAGCCATCTTTAATGAACAAACAACTTTAGCCGGGGAAGAAAAGAGAAAGAGGGGAAAGAAAATGCAAAATTTAAGATTTAAAAAAAACAACTAAAAAAGGGAAAAATAAGGTGAAAAATCGATGCAATGTCAGAAAGCAACAGAAAAGAGAAATACAGAAGAAGGTGGAGATTAAGAAGGTGGAGATTAAGAGACAAGGGGGTAAAAAGACAGGATTGGAGAAGAAAGGAGGGGAAAAAGGGAAGAGAAGTTACAAAGGTTTAAAACAAGATGTAAAGAAACAAGATCTATTCAGAGATAGTGGGTAAAAATATGATTAAAAAAGAGATTCTGCAAAGTACATAAGTAGAATCAGAATGAAAAGTATATATTATTTTAAGTGTTAAATTTAGGGGAAAGATTTAAAGGTGTCATACTTCAATCTGATTACAGGAGAAACTTTGTGTTAATGAGAAAAGATAATAGAAAATTGAATTAGAACAGACAAAAGATATACTAGGAGACAAGAGGGTAAAGGCAGGACTGGAGAGGAGAAGAAGGGACAAAGGGAAGAGAAGTTACAAAGGTTTAAAATAAGATGTAAAGAAACAAGATCTATTTAGTGATAGTGGGTAAAAATATGATTAAAAATGGAAAGTACACAAGATTGTATTGTTGTATTTATATTTGAAATAATGTTAGAAAATTGGATTTAATAATACAGTTTAATTTGCTATGGATTATTGTTTTAATTATATTATAAACTTATTCTTTTCTATTTTATAATATAGTAAGTAGCTTCAGAATGTACTAAGTAGAATCAGAATGAAAAGTATATATTATTCTCAGTGTTAAACTTAGGGGAAAGATTTAAAGGCACGATATTTCAATTTGTGATCACAGGAGAAACTTTGTGTTAATGAGAAAAGATAAATAGTGGGTAAAAATATGATTTAAAAAAGAGACTCTACAAAAGTACATAAGATTATATTGTTGTATTTATGTCTGAAATAATGTTAGGAAACTGGATTTAATGATAGAGTTTAATTTGCTATGGATTATTGTTTTAATTATATTATAAACTTACTATGTTTGAAACATTGTTAGAAAACTGGATTTAATAATAGAGCTTAATTTGCTTTGGATTATTGTTTTAACTTATTACTCTTTCTTATTTTATTATATAGTATGTAGCTTCAGAATGTACGAAGCAGAATCAGAATGAAAAGTATATATTAATTTAAGTGTTAAATTTAGGGGAAAGATTTAAAGGCGTCATACTTGAATTAGTGACTACAGGAGAAATTTTGTGGTAATGAGAAAAGATAATAGAAAATTGAAATAGACAGACAAAAGATACATAATGATTTAAATTGAGATGAAATAAATAAAATAGAATTAAGAGAGTTAAAAGAGGGGAGAAGCTAATAGAAAATGTTGAATGGTAAATAAGATATGAAATGGGATAAAAAGTGAGCATGAATTCAAATTTACGTCTGTACAAAAAGATGTAACCCGGGAAGCCGCTTTCCAAAAAGAAGTTTTCTGTTTTTATGTTTTGTGTTTTGTTTGTGTATGTTTGTTTATTGAAAATTAATAAAAATTAAAAAAAAGTTATATATTTATATAGTTACTTACCAAGCACATCTAAATTATACTAAAGTAACCAAAATATTGTTCCATCCCCAACGCATGTCATAACTTTTGAACACTCCCAATGTTTGGAAATTGAAAGCTGACAATTTTGACATGCCCTATGACATAGATACATAATGTGAATTGTTTGAAAAGACATTTATCAAATTGTTTGGATTTTGGTTGGGTGAATTAGTCATTGTAGTTTCTGAACTTTTATGTATAGCTTACTATATCATATGAATTAAGTTACTGTGGTTTATTCAATTATACATGGTTAAAAAAATCCCCATAGTTTGGCATTGTATGTAAAACCAGTCAAAGAATCTTAGGGCACCAAAGAGACTGACAACTTAACAATGCACAGAATTAAAAGCCATATAAAATAACAAAAGAATGAAAAGAATACACGCTGCTCAAAAAATAAAGGGAACATAAAAATAAGACATCCTAGATCTGAATGAATGAAATATTTGTATTAAATACTTTGTTCATTACATAGTTGAATGTGCTGACAACAAACTCACACAAAAATTAGCAATGGAAATCGAATTTAGCAACCCATGGAGGTCTGGATTTGGAGTTACACTCAAAATTAAAGTGGAAAAAAACATCAGGCTGATCCAACTTTGATATAATGTCCTTAAAACAAGTCAAAATGAGGCTCAGTAGTGTGTGTGGCCTCCACGTGCCTGAATGACCTCCCTAAAATGCCTGGGCATTCTCCTGATGAGGTGGCGGATGGTCTCCTGAGGGATCTCCTCCCACACCTGAACTAAAGCATCCCCCAACTCCTGGGCAGTCTGTGGTGCAACGTGACATTGGCGGATGGAGCAAGACATGATGTCCCAGATGTGTTCAATTGGATTCAGGTCTGAGGAACAGGCGGACCAGTCGATAGCATAGCCTTTGTCTTGCAGGAACTGCTGACACACTCCAGCCACATGAGGTCTAGCATTGTCTTGCATTAGGAGAAACCCAGGGACAACCGCACCAGCATATGGTCTCACAAGGGGACTGAGAATCTCAGCTCTGTACCTAATGGCAGTCAGGCTTCCTCTGGCGAGCACATGGAGGGCTGTGAAGCCCCCTAAAGAAATGCCACCCCACACCACTACTGACCCACTGCCAAACCGGTCATGCTGGAGGATGTTGCAGGCAGCAGAACATTCTCCAAGGCATCTCCAGACCCTTTCACGTCTGTCACATGTGCTCAGTGTGAAGCTGCTTTCATCTGTGAAGAACACAGGGTGCCAGTGGCGAATTTGCCAATCTTGGTGTTTTCTGGCAAATGCCAAACGTCCTGCATGGTGTTGGGCTGTAAGCACAATCCCCACCTGTGGACGTCGGGCCCTCATATCACCCTCATGGAGTCTGTTTCTGACCGTTTAAGCAGCCACATGCACATTTTGTGCCCGCTGGAGGTCATTTTGCAGGGCTCTGGCAGTGCTCCTCCTATCCCTCCTTGCACAAAGACAAAGGTAGTGGTCCTGATGCTGGGTTGTTGCCCTCATACGGCCTCCTCCACGTCTCCTGATGTACTGACATGTCTCCTGGTAGCACCTCCATGCTCTGGACATTATGCTGACAGACACAGCAAACCTTCTTGCCACAGCTTGCATTGATGTGCCATCCTGGGTGAGCTGTACTACCTGAGCCACTTGTGTGGGTTGTAGACTCCATCTCATGCTACCACGAGAGAGAAAGCACTGCCAGCATTCAAAAGTGACCAAACCATCAGCTAGAAAGCATAGGAACGGAGAAGTGGACTGTGGTCACCACCTGCAGAACCACTCCTTTATTGGGGATGTCTTGCTAACTGCCTATGTTTTCCACCTGTTGTCTATTCCATTTGCACAACAGCATGTGAAATTGATTGTCAATCAGTGTTGCTACCTAAGTGGACAGTTTGATTTCACAGAAGTGTGATTGACTTGGAGTTACATTGTGTTGTTTCAGTGTTCCGTTTATTTTTTTGAGCAGTGTCGTTGAATGCAGCTTAGATCAGTTACAATAATAATAGATCACTAGTTCATGGAACAAAATATATTTAGATAATCAAACAATGACTATGGCTATATATGTTCATATAACATGCTAACTCATAATCTGCTTAACTTTGTTTTATGGACTAAATCAAAATTAGCTGTGGTCACATCATTGCCATGGTTCACAAATTACCCTTCTTTCTGTCCCTTAGCAGAATATTTTTGCACTGCTCATGCAGATCTCCTAGTTTCTCTTGCAGGGGTGTCAAACTCACGGCCCTTGTGATAAATGTGTCATGCGCTGGCCACGCTCATGTCTGGTTTAATGAAGGGGGGGGGAGTCACAATGTGTCACATGACGACACCGTGACGACGTGAGTTTGACACTCCTGTCACTCTTGGCCATTATGCAGTTTTTGCTATCACTTACAATCTCCTGAAGTACACAGTTTTAGAAGTTTCCTTTATTCCTTTGTATTCTTCCTTTTGTTTTTTGTTTCTCTTTTATTTCTTCTGTTAAAGCAATAGTTAAAATAACTGCATTTTTCTTGGCTCTTTCCTTCTCCTGCAGAAGGCAAAGTTAAAAGAAGAAGATTCCTCCAAGGCATGAGAAAAGTCTTGCTTCTGCCTGCTAGCTACCAAAATGCAGTTATCCCTTTCTTGTCTGTTTCTTCTTTAATAACTGAGACCAAAACTGCTAGCTTCTTAGCATGCTAGTGATGGTATGCATTTACATGGAAGCTGCTATAGAACAGGTCTACAAGGTTTCAGAAAATTAATTTGTCAGCATTAGTTCCCCAGGTATCCAATAATCAGATGCTTTAAATCTGGGCTGAAACTATTTTGTTGTTTTAATTCTGGCACCACTTACAAGTAGGCTACATTCTTCAAGTTTGCTTTTGAATTTCATTTCTTCAGTCTCTTGGATGACAACCATGGCCTGGATGACTAAGAATCTCCATAGACATGAGGCTCGGCCATTTCAGATTTTTTTTTTTTAAGTATCAGTTTTCTAAGAAGGTGTGTGCATTTATAAGGAAACAGGTATGCCCTACCCAAAAGAAAATGTTATTATAGATATCATGCCCCATAAGAAGTTTTAAAGACAACAGAGGTATGAATCTATAAACATACTGGGTGGGGATTCATGGACACAAGGTGAAAAATTCCCATCTAGTTTTCATGTAAAGAATATTGGTCTAATCCATTCCATATTCACAACATATATTGACCATCACTATAAGAACTAGGACTCAGAGGTAGAATGGATTCAGAAACTTTTATTACTTGAACAATGGCGTTTGATTCATGGGAAAACAATCTAGTCCAGCTTTACTAGCCTTGTGATCTCCCAAACTCTAATACATTTGGAGGACAGCAGTTCTTATGTTTGGCTCTTTGTGCAACATACATTTCTCGAGAATTTCCAGGAAATCTATCTACAACAAAATATCCATTATAAAATACCGTTATAAAATACCCAAAGCCCAGGTTATTTCTCATATTCCCACCATTAGCATAGAAAATTGAAATTACAGGAAATTCCTGCATTATAATAACCTTGGTAAATCCCTGTAATGTGGCTTGAGAATTCTTGTATTTTATTAGATACCATAAATGAAAGCCACTTACCACCTGTCCAGGATCTCCTTTAGGCCCCTTAAGGTTTTCCATGTCAAGTAGTCTCTCCCATTCTTCATAATCATAATCATAATAATCAGCATCAAATTCATAATTGTCTTCAACATTATAAATCTCATCAGGCTGAACTGTATGCTCATCCCATGAGCTAAACCGGTTAATTAAAGGTTCAGAATGAAAATCTTCATGCAATGTTGTATTTAAAAACCGATGCATATCCATTAGTTCATATAAATATGGCTTTGATGTATTTTTCATCATATGTTTGACATTAGGCTGCTTTATGGAAAACAGCAAATTGGAATTCATTTTTCTTTTCATATTTTCTGTCATAGAGTCTGTATAATTTAAAGTTAATTTTGTGAAAGGCAAGGAATCCCCCTTCTTTTTGCTGACATAATGTTGATGTTTTTTGGAGACATTCACAATTTTCTGGTCATTTGGTTTTGACAAGGCAGTAATATTCCCTAAGTAAAGAGGAGTCAAGGAAGAAGTTGTCTGCGTCAGTTCTTGAGGATCTTTAACCAATGCTGACTTACTGGCGTGAAGATTTAATGTACCTTTTCTTTTACTTAATGGTTGGGTTACTTTATCCAACAGCTTGCTTGAGTTTTCCTCGCTTGGAGAAATTGTATGAAACCAGTATGTATCAGCTTGACGACATTGTAGTTTCACATATTTACAATAGTTTGTCAAGGCTTGTGCAGAGGGGATAATATCCAACTGACATAACACACCTTCAAAGTTGGCTGACTGGAAGTTCATTCTTCCTAAGGTAAATAAGCTATGTGAATCAAACTGTACTTTGGAAAGAATCTCCTTACTGAAGTGTTTCCTTCCACATTGAGTATATAGGGAGACTGATTTTTCTGCAACATCAATAGCAAACGTGTGCCATTGCTCATCATGAACCCGATAATCAAAGTATACAGAGTGCTTGCCTCCAGTGTGCACAATTATCTTCCTTGGTAGCAGCTGTATACCAAACTGCAGTCTGTTTTTATTCCTAATACTGAAAAGAAAGGCATTGTTTACTTTGTAAGAGCGTAAGCTAATTAGTATGGCAAAATTGGAACCTAAAGCTGATACCCCCACTTGAGAGATGGGAACTTCAATGGCTGTCTGAATGGATAAAAGAACTCCAAATGCAGTTAGGTGAATCCCTTGAGGTGATGAAGCATGTGACAGACGTATCAAAGGCCCTGTTGTTGGATGATGCATAGTTTGCCCACTTAGGCCTAAGTGATGGAGAACATCTATGCCTGGAAAAGAAAGAAAAGGAGGTAAGAAAAATGATGCTTGCTTAAATTCACTCATGCAGTTTATAGCAATTTTTGCAAATTGCTGCACCAATTTCACTTAGACATCTGAAAGTGGCACTGTTCGGTAAAATGCAAATCTGTCACATGCAGGTCTGCAACATGCTTGATTCCCACCAACATAAGACATACAAATTGTGCAAATACAAGGATAAACACTCATCAGTTATGTATGACATAACTTTAGAAAATGAGATCATGGGCTCCTACATGGCCTTGCATCCCATTATGTTATTTCCAGATGGCTGACCATGACTATGACCTTTAGATGAGGATAATAATTCCCCTAATGATTGCCAGAAGGAAGGCTGTGTTAAGCCTGGCTACAGCAAAAAGAAGAGCCTTAAAGATAAATCAATATTAAGCCACAAGGTTTTATAAATTAGAGTTTACTCTAGCAGAAGCAACAAACCTTTCAATTTTCTTCTCAACAAGCTTTACATTTATTTTTTTCTCTAATTTTTAATTTTTTAAATGGGATAACTTAGGTCATTCATTTCCACAGATTTTCTATAGATTTAGAAAATCTATAGTTTAAAGTTATAAGGATTCATAACAAAATCAGCACTGATGTATCTTTCTTTAAATCAATAGCAAATTTAAGACTTTTTCCAGAAAAGCAGATTCATCTAACTCTCCAAAGCGAAATAATAAAACAGACTTTGTTATTTTCAGGTATCAAAATGTAAATTGAAGCCAATGCAAAGCAAATTACTTTTTCTTTGTGATGTATCTACATTTAAAACTAAAAAGAATAATATGCACAAATACTAAAATAGATATATATTAAAAACATAAAATACAAATGACAATTTCAAAAATTGAACACATTCTATACTTATCAAAAGAAAAGAAAATGTACATTTCCCTTCTACTCCTAAGAATTATACTAAGCAAATGTAAGATTTCAATTTATTTGAGACTGTAATGGAAAGCAAAAGGAATTGTATATTATAGAAACAAAGAGAGTCCTGATTCTTCTCTCATCTAATTCAAAGGAAAAATACATGATGTTGTCATGCCTCATATAGCAGAGGAATGTTGTTAAACTGCAGCTTTTTTGCATAACCAGACTGGATCATTCTGGTAGATCAAAATCAGCTCTGAATGCATTCCTATTCATGATATCAGCTGTGCTGGTATTGACAGTAGATCTATTACCAGCTTTCAAGTTCAAAATCATTCATTACCTATACAAAATAATTATAATGTTGTTGTTTTTTAATTGTCCTTGAAAAGCTTCAGATCTGTTTCCAGGTAGTCTGCTACTCTATTGATAGTTCTCTGATCATCCCATTTCTATTCTCATTGGTAAGAATCTGCATTCCAGGTTGTTGTTTTTCTTCTGCTTTTATGTACAGACATCAGTCAAATCAAACAGCTTGGCTTGACAAGCTGTTTTGGAGCAATCAGGAAGTGGAAATAATGTGATAGGAAAGTGCCCATCATCGAAAATCTCAGATTTCTCCCCCCTTTCATATATAGGATGACAACAGAAGCTGAATACATTATACAATCTTAAAAGAATGTAAGCAATTTTTTAAAGTACAAGATGACCCGGGAAAGTATGTTGAACGCTTTCTTATCCATATCTTTTTTATTTTCTTTCTTCTTTTCACCACACAGTTTTTTTTCTAATCACAGAGCCCCATCAAGGTACAAAGAAAAGGAGTACCTTTAAGGTGAACTTTTTTAAGGGGGGTAGAAACACAGAAATCAACTCCTGCATTTTTAACTTTAACAACTAAATCTTAACTTTAAAGTACCCCGCAAACAACTTTTTAGGGAAAAGTTCCCTAAACTTCCAAACCTTTTCAAGTTTAAGATGAGTGGACTTCAACTCCCAGAATTCACGAGACTGCCCATTATAAACTTGCCAAGGTTGAGAAATACTGGATTATTCAGTTCCAATGAGTGGAACTCTATTTTGATACCTGCTTTGTTCTGATAGATTAAAACTTATGTAGGATAGGGTGGCTGTGAAGAAATCCCAGAAATTATGCAAAGCTACTGTTAAGCCTGGGTTCCCCAACCAGGGTTAGGTAAACAAGCTAAACA
>BLBF01000020.1:18869398-18882427 GCA_015471245.1 Laticauda colubrina | reverse complement strand
GTCACCACATCAGATAATCCTTTGAATCTATTAGATACTATACATTATACTTAACATCTTGATTCATTAGATGTTCATCTGTCATTTGAGGGTGATAGTCCAGATGTCCAATAACAGACCAAAAGTAGTTTATATTTTCTTTCTCCCAATGTATTTTATTTTTCCTCCAGGACTTGTTGACTGGCCCCTCTAGGAAGAATGCTTTCCTATACAAGGCATTGGTCTAATAAAGCATAGTACTTCTTATGAGTAGATTGACATCTCCCAGATGTTTTCATGAATTTTTCCTTAAAATCTCATGCTCTAAGTATCCTAGTTTCTTATAGTTAAACGTGCCTAGAAACTGGGTGCGTGGTTACAATTCATGGCTAGGGGTAAATTTGACAGTGTCATGGTGCCACTGAAGAAATTAAATCTCATTGACATCCTATCAAAATTAATCTACCTTCAACCACTTAATTTTTATTTTGCACATTTATATGAACATCCCCCACAAGAAATGATACAGTAGCAAAGCACTCTGACTTGAAAAAAGGTTTAAACAAGAGATAATGGTAGACTATACTTAATCTCAGAATTGACCTCATCACTATAGCTTGAAAGCAGATGTGAAATAGATTTGCAAACATTGGTTATAAATGAATCTGGTTACCATTAACTACTGTCATGCTAGTGCAGATATAATATTCAGCTATGATTAAAACAAGTCTGGAATATGTAGTAGTTTTTACATTTATCAGTGGATGGGTATTAGGAGCACAATCCTTTGCATGCACACTCAAAAGAAATAAATCCTTTTCTGCCAATGGGCATTTTTGCAGTCTATCATACTATTAATTTCTTCATATCCAAAAATAAAACAACAACAACAACAACAACAAAGACCAATCCTACATAAATTGCAGAGGAAAATCTGGAATGTACTTGCTAATACATGAAAATGATGCTGGCAGCAGCAAGAAATGCATAGATTTTATTCTTTTTTCTTCCTTTTTTAAAAAAAAAAAAACTGTATTCGTGGAATCCAACCGGACAGAAAATATCCACACTAATCCTAAACTAATCCAACACATGCCCAAATACTTCATCTGAACACTTGCTGCAAACAAGAACATAGGAATAGTGATCCTTAATGCCAATTTTCTATAGGCATATTGTGGATCTAGCAGGCAGTGGTGCTATCTCACTTATTCTAAGAGAATATGGATGCTTAGTTTTCTGTTCGTATACTGTATGCATATAAAGATTATCATTTTGAATTATGGCAATGACCACAAGCTTTTGTAAACATCTGACACTTTCACAAATGAACCATGAGTATACACGCACAAAGAACTCCAATATCTGATGCACTGAGAAGAAATTCTTATGCTGCCTACATATAAACAAACTTAAACATATCCAACTAATAACATCAGAGAAAGAGGAAAAAATTTAAAGAATACAAGTAAAAATCATACTTTTCATCTAAGCAAGGGGGATTTTAGAAAATATGAAAAAAATGAAAGGGAATATTTAAATGTCAACAAGAATATCTATTATTTTTCATTGCACAGTCAGCCAGATGTTCATACTAGATTTGGCATTTTATCCACTAATGAAGTCCTTCCCAAGGAACTGGGATAGGCAAATGGATGTTTGATGGTATTAGAGGTATTGTTGCAGAATGCAATCTGTTCCGAATAAAACTATCTTTTGCAATTGACTGATGATGTATTTGTCAATGCCGATGATGTTCAAGTGTTGCTCCAGATGTTTGGGATTGCATTCAAGGCACCTATTATGATTGGTACTACCTTTGCTTTCTTTTATCATGGTCATTCTATTTCTATTTGCAGGTCTTTGCATTTTGTTATCTTTTCCAGTTCTTTCTATTCTGCTGTGTCCGGGTGTTGCCTCTTCCACTAGCCAGAGTTTTTTGTCCCTCTTGTCAACTGTTAAGTCCAGGGTGTTATGTGGCAGATGCCTGTCTGTTTGAATTTTAAAGTCCTATATTTTAAATTTTCTATGGTTTTCTCTATTTTATCGTCCTACCAGTTCTCCCTTGCATGCAAATGATATTTCTTGCAGATCTTCTAATGCACCATTGTTGCTACTTTATCATCCCATTGTTCATCGTCAGTCTGTGCAATCTTCTTACAGCAGCTACTCCCAGATGATTCACTGTTTCTCAAGCTTCTTCACAGAAGCAGCACTTGTTGTCTGGTACTATATATGATTATTATTATCTGATGATTTTTTAAAAAAATAAAAATGTTATTTTTTAATAGCATACAGATGGAGAGATAGTTGAGAGCCACTAAATAAAATATCTTATGGATGGAAGTTCAGATAATCTCTGAGATGGAAAAAGATAATATTTTAGATAACACCATCTCAAGTTTGATAAAGATTTTAAAATGAACACTTTGGTTATCCTAGTACAAAATACAAACCCATAATATTTAATTAGACAATTTTTCCAGGTTCGTCTAAAATCTGAGCTAAAAGTGTTCACTTTACACTTTTCTTCAAAATGATTGCTTAGGTTATAGTTCAGCATACCATGCAAAGCTTGAATTTATCACTGTTTTCTTATTTAGTTTCGTATAATCCATACAGAAGCATATTTCTTGGAGTTCAGGACCGATTAAAATGCTCTGGTTATGTTATGAAGAGGTCAGCATAGGTCCGACATAACAGTCAAGCACTGTCCTTTTCTTTTAGTATCAGGGAGGATCCCAAACAATTTTTCTCTCCAGAAAATTCCCAAATAGAGATAATTTGAAATTCCCTTATTGTCCACAGTGATATTAAACAACACTGACTTCCTGGAGTGGCAGGCCTGAATATTTTCACATGCTAAAATCTAGGTTTCAGCCTTGTTCTTGACAAGTTCATGTCATTGTTCCATCTTTTCTTCAATAGATAAGGACCCTTCCTGGCCACTTGAGTCTGGTTGATGGTCACCAGTCTGAGGACCAATATCTGATCTTCTGGCTCAAAGTTGTATTCTCTGGCATGAAAATTATATCAGACTTTCTGTTCAGTTTCAAAGTACTTAATTGTATTGAGTACTCTGTCTTTCTCATGGTGTTCTGTAGTTGCCATTAAAAGATGTTTACCTCCTTATTCTCCCACCCAGTGATATCAGATGAGTTCCAGCAGACATCTCTACCCTACATAAGTTCAAAAGAAGAAAACCCCACACTAGAAGATAATACCAAGCTGCAGTTTTTGCAGTATTCTTATATAAATGTTTTAATCATAACACAATTCCATGGTACGTCTCCACTACTTCAATGACTTGCTGATAGTAGATGATTAATGTAAGATGTTCCACTTCAGGATTAACTCACAATTTCTGACTGACCAGAAAGTAGTCACTACATCTATCAAGATCTCCATAGTCAACCAATCCCAGGAAAAAGATTTATTACAGCCTGACATATATCTTTAGCTTCAACGTAGCTTAGAGCATTAGAACATCAAGTGGCATATTACACAAGAATCAATATCTACTGTTTACCACAAGTTGTCTTGAGTATGTCCCAGAATGTCTATTGCCATTCTCTGGATTGGAGTTTCCATGATTGACAAGGGTCCATCCTTGTCCCTCACTCACTGGAAATTATTACAAGATCTTATATACTTGGTCATATTCCTGCCACATCCAATCCAAAAGATTTGCCTTACCCTTTTTGTGTCCACTTGGGGGTCATATGACAAAGTTGAAGATGCACCTGTGAAACTTGCTGAGCGCAATTATTTTTCTATGGGGCTTGCAGATATGTATATATGACATATCAGTTTTGAGCTTGCTTGGGGCATTGTCTTCTACCCCAGAAGATATATTTCTGTAGTGTTCTATTGTAAAGGGACCATGTGAAAGGCACATGGATTTCTCTTTTGCTTCTTAATGTACCTGCCTTTCCACCTCATGGATTTGCTTGATATATAGATCTTCTTCCTTTGTTCTTGGTCCCTAAGAGAACCATGTGTGCTCTCTTGGTGCCATATACTGTTCTTTCCCTATCTTGTAGCCATGTTAGTTCTTTTTCAAGCTATCCAAGAAGTGGGACAAGAACTGTCATCCTCTTTGTACTTTGGAAACTTGTATATTTTCATAGGAACTGCTAAGAAATTGGACTAGTTGCAAGTGAAGGCCTTCCATTCTTTAAATTCCCTCTTTCTAATTGTTAGGCATGTTCTTTCTTTTTTCCTTCGGTCACTTTAATTCCAGTTACTTTCATTCATTTAAGATAGCAGAATGCCATTCTTCCTTTTTTTCTCTAGTTCCAGTTTTTCATTCTATCTAGGCTTAGATTCTTAATATATTGAATCCAATATAATTAAACTGTGTGCTGGCTTCCACAGTCTCAATATTGTACTCTCAGAATCTGACACTATGAAATGTCTTCAACTGTTTGGACAAAAAAGCATGATTTCATGCTTTTCAGCAAAATACAGAAAAACCCAGCTCCTTAAACAAATCTAGCTGTCCTATTGATAGCCAGAAGTGAATATAATTTGGAGGCATGGAAGTCTCTGTTGTTGTTTTTTTTTTTAAAGTTAAGGAGAAAAGTGGGGGTGGGAAAGAAATGCCCACTTACCCTTCCCAAATTAGACGCCTTTCTCAAAGAAAGGAGAAAAAAATTCTGGACTCCCCTTTAGGATACACGTTGTTGTTCTGTAGGAAAACTAACTTATCCCAATAGGTGGTTATAGATCTCCAACTCTTATCCAAGATGACATCTAGATTTTCACCCCTTGTCCCTATGTCCCACTTTAGCAATTTGGTTTTTCTCCCTGCCATTTTCCCTGAGTATCTCAACCAGCATCCTTCCTCTAACCCTGTTATATGAGAGAAATAAGACTCTCATCTCCTATTCTGGCTTTTTGGTGATTAAAAGGCAGAAACTTTTTTTAAAAAAAGTAATTTCTATAGGAGCACTTTCTATAATGCTGAGGATGAAACAAGTTTCAGCCCTTCTGTGGAAGATAAATGAATCTCATAAGAGATAAACAAAAATCCTATATTTTTAAAGTGAAAGATAAACTGTTGTTAAAATGCAGACATTCCCTATAGAAGGAAAAACATACAGAGTTGCTTCAATAAAACAGTGTTTTCTAAGTGGATTAAAAAGAAACAAATCTTATGTAAAGTGCAGTGCTCCAAGCAAACCACAAGATGGCTACAGAATAACTTAATGTAAAGAGCCGAGAGCTGGAATACAAATCCGAATCATAGGATAGTCTAACAAGAAATTATTTACTCATGTAATCACGAAAGTACACATACTGGAGACTCATAGTCTAGTAAGATAAAGATTAAAATTAATACAACATTCCAATCTTTTCAGAAATAACTATCACCTGAGTTATTCCCATTGTCTGTATTATTCCTGCATTTCCTACTTCCTAGGAGTTCCAGCAAGTTAATGTGGAGGCTTCTGAATACTGAAAAAAATCTCAATCTTTTTCCCAGTTTCTGTCTATAGCTCTTGCTTCCATTCTCTTCCCTTCCTGCCTCCTAAAAAACGGGGCTTAAATTTTCTTCTCCAGTTCAGGAAGGGCTGCATTATCTCTTTGTATCTATGTGAGCAAGAATCATTTCTCCTTATTTATTTCTGCCTGACTTCTTCATTTCTCTGTGTCTGTTGCTATCTGGCATGCAGTCTGGCCAGCTGTGAATGGGGCTGAGGCCTGTCATTCACAATAATCCCAGAAGCAAACTGAGAAGCCCTGTAGTTTTTGTTTGATTTTGTTTGACGTGCACACACACCGGAACAATACATAAATGTCAACAGAAAACCATTTTGGCATCTACATGTCATAAAGATGTAAACTGCCTACTAATTTAACAAAGACATTGTTCCATGATTACTAAACACGTGCATGTCTTTCTTTTTAGAATATTTATCCTTCCTTTGTTATTTTTATAAATAATTCAGGGTGATAAACATATCTAACTAGCTGAATACCTGTGCTTCGCTATGAAACTATGTGATCGGGCTTAGTTTTGGGGAAGGAAAATAGGGGGGGGGGGAAATCTGCCTCTGTCTACCAGCATCCATGGGTATTCATCTGGCTAGCATCCTGGCAGGGTGTGAGAGAGTTGAGGGCTGTTTGGAAACTCAAACAGTATGTGTTATATGAGCAAGAAGGAGACAGCAAGGAATCTGGGCATGGCTTAGCGCAACTGTTCTATACTAAAGCTACTTGCTGCTGTGAAACTAAAACTGAAACTCCTCTCTTCTGCTTGTATTTTACATTTGGAAGAGATTTCTTTTCAGGTGGGGAGGGGGAGGAGAATTCCTTAGCATCAGAGCATGTTAGTAATAATATACAAAATACTCATGTTCTGATGGTCATTTCGAAAAGTCCTTTCTTAGTGAGCACCTAGAAGCCAAGAGGAACATATGTGCCAAATTTCAAGTTTGTAGGGTTTACAGTTCTGGAGATTTTGTGATGATGCGTGAGTGGTATTTCGCTTTTATATACTGTACATAGAAGAAGAGAGATATTCCTTCTTTCTCCTGTTTTCCCCATAACAACTACCCTGTGAGGTGGATTGGACTGAGAAAGTGTGACTGGTTCAAAGTCAGCTGGCTTTCATAACCAAGGTGGGACTAAAACTCATAATCTCCTCTTTCCTCTTTCTTCTAGAAAGAAGTTGACAGGTTCAGCCAATTATTAGAAGTATGCTCAAAATGCAGCACTGAATCATATGATAAGGTATTAATAAAGAAGTCTAACGTTGCTTATTATACGAATGATGTAGGATTTTGTGGGCTTTTTCTTTCTCTTCGTATATATAAAATTGAAAAATAAAAACACAAGAAACAACCACTGGAGCAAAATGCTTATGAGAATGTAAGTTTAACCTTTCCCATGCAGATCTTCATAGAGTTTTCAGACTATCTTTTTCCCTGATCTCAAGACATGTAATGTTATTTACAGGCTAGTGCTTTGGAGTTACAAGTGATTTCAGCAAGGAAAGGTGTGCTAGGAATTGGTACACTGTTTGCAGCAGCTAAAAAGCTATAGTCACGCTTTGGAGTTACAAGTGATTTCAGCAAGGAAAGGTGTGCTAGGAATTGGTACACTGTTTGCAGCAGCTAAAAAGCTATAGTCACCTCAAAAATTACATTTTATTATGGCACTAATTTTGCAGTTCTAGAAAATGCTTATGACTTCTTTCCCCTGATTCTTTTTTACATCCATTTCAAAATATTTTCCTTCATCTGGACTCAATTTACAAGTCCTCAAACTAGCCAGGAAACTATAAAAGAAACTATCAAGAGAATGAGGAAACAGTATGAAAAGATAAATAGTAAGTAAATCTACCCACAGCTACTAAGTAAGCCGATGGTACTGACTCTAGAACAGTGGTCACCAACCTTGGCAACTTTAAGACTTGTGGACTTCAACTCCCAGAATTCCTCAGCCAGCTTTGAATGCTGCCGTCAACTTCCACTTACCCTTGGAGTCAGTCTGCCGGTTGCGCATCCACAGCAGGCGCCTGGCAGACATGGAAGAAGCCATTGCCTTTGTGGCGAATTTGGCGGAGCTTAAAGTAATGTTGGCAGTGAACTTGGCTGCCGCTATTATTTTGTTGAGGTCCTGGTGGGACCTAACATCAGCAATGGGAACTCTGTCCTGAAGTTGATGCAACCAGTGAATAGACAACCTGGTAAAAAACGAGGCCAGGGTGGAAGCTTTCACAGCCCGAGCTACGGCCTAGTGTGTGTGCTTCAGAGTTTGTTCCGACTTTTTGTCCTCCGGTCATAAAACATCCTCCGGTTCCATAGGGGTACCTGAGGAAATGAAGGTGGCTACCACCGGGGAATCTACTGCTGGGAGAGCTAATGCATTAGCCAAGGCGGGACCTACATTAAAGAACCTCTTGTCCTGGGAAGAAGGGTGAGCCCTGACAGGGGGTTCTCACACTGGTCCTTTACTACATCCAAGAACAACAAGGGAGATGGGAGAACCTCATTTCAGACTACCGATTTGGAGAATAGTGCTTCTCCCTGGCTTGAGGGGCCACCTCTTCTGGGCTTAACTGGGCTGTAACCAGAGCCTTTTGTAGTAAGGGCCAAAACAAGGAGGGCTTAAAGACAGCAGTTGTTCTGGTTTGGTTTCCTCTTCATCAGAGAGGAAGGGGTCTTTAATTTCCTCCTCTTCCTCCAGAGAGGAACTACTCTGTTCAGATTGGTAAGAGGATCCCGTCATCCTGTCCCTCCCAGCTATAAAAATGATGAGGGGCACACATGGGTTCCGAACTGGGAACCTCCCTCCATGTGGGAGGGTTACCCAGACAGAAGGAAGAAAGGATACCGGAGCCTCCGCCCGGGGGGTGGAGGAGGTGTTTGAGACCTTCAGCAATTCCCTGTCTGTCTGCCATTGAAACTACTTCCTAGATGTCTTGGGACCTGTTCTCCTGAGGAGGAACTATCATCTGAGGCCCGGTCACAGAAGGGATAAGGTTAGCTTGCTCCCAAAACCTGTAAACCCCTGTTTAGCAAAGCCTGTTGAGGTTTAGGTGTAGCTGTGTTCCAAGTAGGTGGCCTGTAAGAAGGGCCTGACAAATTCAGGTCCTGGGGAAGGGCCTCATCCTGCCTTTCAGGTGATCAGTTCCGTAGATGGCTAGCCAGACTTCCATCTGCCCTCTCTGTGCCTGCAGCTTGTTCTTGTAATTGTTGAGCATTTTTTGTTAATTGTTTCTTTAAAGCCTCTTTTCTGCCCTAAGTTCAGACTTGGAGACCTTCTTGGGGGCCAGGCCCTGACCTTGATCTTTGCTGTGGCCTCCCTGTTGGCTGAGCGGCCTCGTGGTCATTTTGGGGGCTTGAGAGGTCTGAATGCTCTGCATGCCTGATGGTCCTGGCTGGGCCCAATCTATATCCATTGCTCAAGGAAGAAACACCGGAGGTGCTGTCAGCTCCTCCTGATGGTGTTTTTCCGAGCTAAATGGCCAGGAGAGAGAGAGGATCACTGCCTCGGGGCCCACTAAAAAATGGCGCCCGGAGGAACTCGATCACAAAATGGCCACCAGCCATGAGGTGAGGGGCCTTGAGGCCTTCGATGATCCCTGTTGCACTTTTGAATCCCTGGGGCTTCGTGCTGTGGCCTTTGTTTGCCAATTTATAATGGCCAGATTAATATCTTCGCAGAAGGAAGATTGCCCCTCCAATCGATGCAGCAGTAGGAGGTTGGTTGGGATCGGGTCTAATCGCTGCAGAGACCATGAGCACAGCTATTGTAAAACTTTGATAGTTTATGGGATAATATATCTTCTGGAAGACTTGTGCAGCCTCGGGAGGTTTTTACAAGCCGTGTGGCCCAGGGAAAAGCTGCGTGGGAGGCTGTTGTGATGCTAATTAATCTCTAGCAAGTCTGAGGGAGGTTCCATCGCGTTTTGGCCTATCGCAGTTACTGTCTGCGTGTCAGTGCCTTGCTGAGGCAGCTGCAACTGGAGGAGAGCAGATCCCCACTCACCTCATGAGCAAAGCTCTACCAGAGCCCTGAGAGCTTCTCTCAATCTTGATGATTCTTTTTTTCTTTTTTTCAATGCTTTTGTTTTGAGGAATGCTAATTAATTCAGATTCCAGAGACAATAGCACATATGTTCAAGAGCTGAGTTGAAAAGCTGGGGCTCTCAGCAGAGGCGAACCTTTTTTAGTGGCAGACTCAGCTCATGTCATAAGTGGGCGGAGTTATACCCAATGCTGGACTCTAGAGCAGTGTGATGGAGAACAGGGCTGTCAAAATCACAGCCCAAGGGCCGGATGCATCACGCACTGTCCATGCCCATGCCCAATTTAGCGAAGGGGAAAAAAGTCCCAATACATCACGTGACACCTCCATGACATGAATTTGACACTGGTATAGACTATAAATATTCTTTAAATGACCTACAACAGAAATCACCAGGTATTGCTATGGTGCAAATATATTATGAGGTTTTAATTTACATTGCTTTATGGGAAACAATGAAAATAAAAATGTTCCCAAGTGTTTCTTTCACTAACTCACTAATAGAAAAAGAAGTAAGGATTAAGCACATTACAAATGTGCTTGTATTCGTGTATTAGTTCCACTAAAATTAATGGAAGCAAGCAAATACAAAGGTGCAAATACAGGGTCTGACATCTATATTATTGTATCGTCACAGTGTGGAGACATGATTGGAGTATTTATAATAAGAGAAGATAGATGCTAACCAAATGAAAATCATTTTCCATGAGCAAAATATCCAATAGTTTTATTTATTTATTTAGGAACCAGTGAACCCAGACAAATCCCAGTGCAAATAAGACAGAATAACAATACAACATAAAATAGATAAGGCAGAAAGCAAGATGGTGAATCTAACCAACAGCATCCAAATACATACAAACATACCCAACAGGGGATCCCAAACACCTTAGCACTGTGTATGCACTATACTTCCTTCAATTCCCTATTAGTCAATAATGGAATCCTTTCTGAACTTCAGACTTGCTTTTTGATGGTTAAAGCCTAACATAAAGTGAATGTTAGGTTATGTTAGGTTAAAGCCTAACATAAAGTGAATGTTTTTCTGAAACAGAATAAAAAGGATATTACATGTTTTAGCATATGTTTTGCATAGACTTTTAAATGAATGAATCATACAATTTTTCTCATCGAAGAGGCTGTTAGTCAGGCTAACTTTCAGGAGTATATGCATTCAGTCGTAATGCCTAATTTCTCATGTAATAAATGGAACTTAGGCATATGCATTGGTGCCTAATTGAAGTATCATTTTCTGTATGATATCCAACTCATAGATAAATATCTTTTTGAGAAGGGGGAAAAAGTATCCCTGGTTTGATTTTACCAGAAACCTATTGTATGTTCTGGTTAAATTTATCATGAGTTCCACTGAACAAAAACCAACATTTAGGACAAGAACAGTCTTACCATTAGGCTGAACAAGACAGTTGCTTCAAGTGATAGACATCAGAACATATTGGCAAGGTAGAAAAATCTGGGTATGTCACAACTTACAATATATGCCCCTCAGGCAACCATATGATAAATAATATTGCACTGTTATAAGAGGTCCTGTTTGAATTAATTGCTAGTTTTCCCAATCTCTATACATGGAATAGTAGTTCCTTCATACCCTTGAGCTAGTTCTAGTATGGGAGATAGTGTCAAAGCAAGCTAGCAGTACTGAAGATGAAAGTTATTGTATTAGTAAAGTTCAGAAACAGCAACCATACATTGAATAAGTATGAAAACCTTCCCAACATATTTGTATTTCATATTTGTGGAACTTTCTCACACAAGAGTAGAACTTGATTAGCACAGGTTCTCCACACGCACCAAGTTCATTAACTTCCCTTTCTTGGATTTCAAGTTGGAAGTAGTTGGAAGATACATCATATCTGGCTAACTTGTTCTACATTTGCCTCTCTTTGTGGTTTTTAAATATAAGGAAGTTCACCAGGCCGTATCCACTACACCAATCATACTGTGATTGTCACGCTGTTATCTATGGAGACCAATGAGAATTTGCTTTCCTACCTGGAGTGGATGTGATGACATTTCCATATTAATAATGTAAAAAATGTCAAAATGCTTGAATTTAACAAGTTCCTTCTTCTATATGAGCATTCGATCAATCTTGGAAAGGTTAGGACATTAAAAAAAAATAGTGACCAATGAGAAAATTTCTGTCTTTTCCCTGACCACTTCTCCTTAATATACAGGGTGTCTTTTATTCTGAATCAAAAAATTGTTAGTCATGTGAATACTCACCTGCAACTAAAATGTCACTGCATGAACAGGTTTAATATCTTAATAAAAACTAGAACTTAAAAGCAGACACACATCTGACATATACAGATTAATTCAAACCGGAGAGGTACAAAGGAAAGAAATCAACCTTACAGCTTATAGCTCTTGACAGGACAGTCACATTGCTGTCTTGCTTATCCATGGAAAGATTAGCTAGCATGCTAAAATATTTACTTATAGAAAGCAAGCCTAAGTGACTGATATTAAAAGATTGGCTAGTCAATGGAAACAGTTCTGAACAGAAACAAAGGCAAAGCTTAGGATAAATCAAACTGCTCCTCCAAAAAATCACCTGGAGTTTTATGCTTGAAATCATGCCAACATATCAACTCACTGCAAGTAATTATAAATGTTTCTTTGCTTCTGTTGGCTTCAGGGAAGAAAAAGATAATTACTGAAGATGAACTAGAGAGAAAAACTATAGTTATAACTTGGCAACCTGACCACTGAAAACAGCATCTACCTGTAAAGTGGGAGAGACAATGTGAGATTGGGGAAAATTCATTTCCAATTCATTTCCCTCTTGCCTTTCATATCTATAAACAGTAATCTTTGGAAACTTTTTCTTTCTTACACAAACAGGGCTGCAAGGTTGCGAAAATAAACGCTATGGTGCCATGTTCATGTCTAGGAGCTGTGTAATATTTACAAATCACCTACAAAAATGTTTATTTTAGACAAGCTGAAAGGAAATTTTGTGCATTCCTAAGTCTTGCAAGCAGCATTCTCTGGGATGAAGTTAAATCTACTTAAAAATCAAAAGGTTTCATCTTTTTAAAAACATTCACAATGGGGGTCTTCCTGGTGAAGAAAAAAGTTTTACAAAGAATTAATATTTTCAATAGATCTTAAGTGCATCCATAAGAATCTGCAGTTTAAGAGATGCAGCCTAAGACAGAGCCTCTATCTCTTTACCTCAAAAGACCTTTTATTAACTAGAAGGACAATATAAGAACCAAACAGTTTTTGTCTTAATGAAGACTGCTATTAGAAATGAAGACTACCCTATTAGAAATTTAAAACTAAGAAAACTCACAAAAAATGATGGATTTTACTGAGCTTCAATATTTGGTAGGAACAATTACGTGAACATATAAGTGTGTTGACAGTGAAGGACTTTTCTCTCATGACTGGTTAGATTAAATAGCATTGAATAAAACACATGTTCCTCTTCAATAATAATAATAATAATAATAATAATAATAATAATAATAATAATAA
>BLBF01000020.1:18748286-18869388 GCA_015471245.1 Laticauda colubrina | reverse complement strand
AATAATAATAATAATAATAATAATAATAATAATAATAATAATAATAACCATCAAAGGAATACACTTGCAAACTATAGATATGGTATATAATCTAAGATACTTGTTCTTTTTTTGTCTGGATTATAATTTATTAAAATGAATAAACAATTTACCCCATTGTTAATATCCAAATCAAAACAACATTTTTCAACATCTCAAGTTGGAAAACAAAACTAAACAAATTAAAACAAACACTAAAACTTTAAATTTTTTTTTAGAAAAATTCATAATCTCCCACTCTTCGACCTCATCCTCTCTCTGTCGATAAACACACCTCCTAATTTACAGCCTGGGACTCTTTCCATCCTATGCAGAAATGGGAAACCCGCCAGCTAACTTTTCCTCTTCCTTTTTAGCCACATGATTGCTTTAAACATCAACGAACAGGCTAGCCCAGCTTTCCCCAACCAGATGCCCTCCAGATGTGCTCCACTCACTGGCTGGCAATGATGAGTTTTGCAAGTCATCCAGCACATGTTAAGGGCTCTGCGTTGGGAAAAGCTGGGTCAGCTTATTAGAAAATAGATACCAAAAAAGGTCAATGATGATCATGTACAAGATGTACATGATCATCATCATCATCGTCACTGTGATCATGACAGTGATAATCATGAAATAACCACAGGGGTGTGTGTGTGCGGAGGCAATGTTATTCCTACCACCATCCTTTAGGCTCCAAAAGACCTGTTGTGAACACAGTGGTCCTTATTCCCAGGTTATTATGTGTGTTTGTGTGTGTGTGTGTGTGTGTGTCTATATATATATATATATATGCTGTTCAGCTTCCTTAAAAAAACAAATATATATATATATATAAGTTTTCGCGGGTACTTACATGTGTGCTTGTTCAGCTTTCTTCGGGTATTATCCCACGTCATTGTGGTGCTTTTAAAGTTGTAGCAACGTTTCAGCAGAATCTCATCTGCCATCATCAGGCTTCTATATGGAGTTTGTAACTTTAATAGCACTTCAATGACTTGGGATAATACCCGAAGGAAGCTGAACAGCACACATGTAAGTACCCGCAAAAACTTAAAACACACACACACACACACATATATATATATGTGTGTGTGTGTGTGTTCAGCTTTGTTCGGTTATTATCCCACGTCATTGTAGTTGTGCTTTTAAAGTTGTAGCAACGTTTCGGCAGAATCTCATCTGCCATCATCAGGCTTCTGTATTGAGTTCGTATTCTGTATTGAGTTCGTATTCTGTATTGAGTTCGAACTCAATACAGAAGCCTGATGATGGCAGATGAGATTCTGCTGAAACGTTGCTACAACTTTGAAAGCACCACAATGACGTGGGATAATACCCGAAGGAAGATGAACAGCACACATGTAAGTACCCGCTAAAGCTTAAAAAAAACATATATATATATATATATATATGTATGTATGTATGTATGTATGTATATATATATGTATGTATGTATGTATGTATAAGTTTTTTATTTTTTTATACACACACACACACACATATATGTTTTTTTATATATATATACACACACACACACACATATATATATAAAATGCACCAACATGCCTATCTTCCCTGTCCTATTGATTCTTTTTATTTTTCTCATATGTATCCACTTATCGATTCATAACTATGTTTGTACTTATACCTGTTATCTTGTAAGCGACCGACACATCAAATATAGAAATAAATGGACCACTGCCTTATTTATCCCCTTGATTTTGAACCCGAAGCGGCTCATCCACAGACAAGGCGTTCGCAAATCCTCCAGCCACTGACAAGGCGGGCGAAGCTCAGGGTCCTCAGGCAGCAACCCGCCTCCACGCCGGCTCCTTCGGCCTCCTCGCCATCCCTCCCTCCTTCCCTCCGGTGTCCTTTCTTCTACTCACGTTTGTGCCGTGGGAGAGATGCTTCCACTCCTTGTCCTTTGAGCTCCTAAATGCATTTGTCTGCATTTGTCCGAGCAGCGAAGTTCTAACCGAAATCAGAAGCCAACACTCCCGGACCTCTCAGGGTTCAAGTACTGTCCATGAAAACGACCTCCGGAACCTGGGAGCCGCTTCTCTTTGGCTTTTTTGCCCGACGCTCGCTTCCCTTTAGCGCTTCTTCCACATAGTTTTCCACTCCGCGCGGCCAGAGTGGGAGAGGGAGTTCACGCGTGCGGCTCAGGAAAAGACGTCCTCTGTGTGTTTGTTGTGTGTGTGTGTGTGTGTTTGGAGGAAAATTGCCTCTGTTTGTTTATGCGTTTGCCAAAGTTGCCGCGCTCGACTCGCTTTGCAACTGGCTTGCAATTGGGGAGGTCGTCGGCGAGGAGACCTTGGCGCTGGAAGGCAGCAGCAAAAGAAGAGCCGTCGGAACTGGGAAGAGGCAGCACCTCCACGAGACCAAAGGCTTAGCAAGGGGGGGAGAGGTGAGGCGGGAGGGGGGGCTGGGGGCGGCGAAGAGATTTCAGGTTGCTCTTTGCAGCCTCTTGAGCGGCAAATAGCGCAGGCATTCGGCGCTGAAAGGCGAGAGCCTCTGGCTTTGGAGCGGAGCGAGCTGGCAGCCAACCCCCAAAGCGAAGCGAAGCCTCCCCACCGCGGGTCGGTGTTGAATTTCATCGCTCACTGACTTGCGATTACATCATCAGACCCAATCTTGAAAGGAGCTCCCGCGACCTCTGGTCCCGCGCGCCTCTCTTCCCCCGCGGCCGCCGAGCGGAAAAAGACAAAGCGCCCGAGGGCACGCGGGTGGCGCGGGGGCCCGGCTACGGTTTGGCGCGCTCGGCGCAGCCGCCAGAGGGGAGAAAAGTTGAGGCCGCCGGTTTTGTCCCGCGCGCTGGTCGGTGGTGGTGCGGAAAACGCCATTGCAGTCGTTGGGAGGCGCTCTCGTTGGGCCGCGCTTCTACCTTAAAAATAAAAAAAAATAAAAAAAAATAAAACAACCGAAATGGGCGCTATTATTATGAATGCCGCTGCTGTTTCTGGTTTTTTTTTTTTTTTTTCTTCTTCTCTTTTTTTTAAGGTCACTTTTTGAGGCAACATTTGGTCAGGGTGGCTAAGAACGTTTGAAAATTTCAATTTGAAAAAATTATTAAAAGCCGTGTAATAACCCTGGCTACTATCACTGAGGTGAACTGAGGTTTACCCCAAAAGAAGTTATGGAGTGACAAAAGCAAAGCAGTTCCAAGAAAACGTATAAAATCTTTATTAAAGTTATTAAACTCTGAAGGTCAAACAAAGCTAATGTGCAAGCATTTTCCAAAATGTTCATCAGACAGGATTGTTTCAAATAATTCAATAAAATCTGCTTCGCATCACACTTTATTTCTGATAATTTGGTGGACAGTAATGTCTTCTATGTTGTTAGCAACAATAACAGAAGTGGCTTGCCATTGCCTTTTTCTCAATTTTTTTTTTTTTAAATATTTCCCGATTGAGCCCACAGCGCTATCTTAGACTATAGTTTCTCATGATCTTCTATCCAAATACTCATCAGTATGTTTCTGCTTAACCTTTTAAATCAACACTAACCAAGCTTGGCAGGGTTTTTGGAAAAGGTAGCTGATTGCTTTTAAATGGAAATATGATTATCTTAAAATATTTTTTACAAATAGCTTACAGGCATAAACAACAGGTTTTTTTTATTTTAATTGTGCTATTGGAATGACTTGGATGGGATTCTTTCAAGAAACAATGGAAAAGAACAACTAAATCAATATAAGTAAAGCTCACAGCGTATGGAAATGTCTAACATCCAAAGACTAACATCCAAAGTGTCTAACATCCAACAACTAGCGAGAGGGCAGGTGGGATCGGATGAGTGTCAAAGCCACTGCCCAAAACCTAAAAGATCACCAAGGAGTACATCCGTAAGATGGCATCCAAAGATGACTTGCTAAGAGAATGCCTAAGGCAGGACCAGACATGGGAGGAAGATCAAGCAGAGGCAGTTCCTTGACAAGACAAGACCCTGCGTGGGATGAACCATAGATAACTGAGGTGACAGACATTGGGAAATTCTACCAGTGGCTGGAAAGGGTTGGACTAAAAGACAGCACTTGAAGCATTGATCATAGCAACATAAGAGCAAACACTAGACACCAAAACTATAGAAGTAGGGGTCTATCATCTACTCCAGGGGTTCCCAACCACCGGGCCCCGGACCGGTACTGGTCCATGGATCATTTTGTACCGGGCTGCAAAGAATGAATAATCGTGATTAAAATATATATAAAAATATGTTTTTAGTAAAGAAATAGTAAAGAAGCTCTTTACTGTTGGGAAAGAATTGATTTTGCCGGTCCTTGAAAAAGTGTTTCTGCATGAAACTGGTCCCTGGTACAAAACGGTTGGGGACCACTGATCTACTCGACAGGACCCAAGATGCAGACTGTGCAGAGAGGACTTAGAGGCAGCCCAACATATAGTGGCAGAGTGTAAGATGTGGGCAGGAGTGGCATACACTGAACAGCACAACTAAGAAGCTGAAATTATGTACAGGAACATCTGCACAACAATTTCCCCAGAGAAATTGTGAAAGACTGCCCCCGATACCGCCCTGCCCCTTGATGCAATTGTCATAATTCATTGACACATCATATTACAAGTTGCCACATCACATTGCAAGCTACAAGTATTTTAGTCAACTTTAGGACAAAATGATTGGGACCAATAACTATTAGGTTTTAACAACAGTTATGCAACATAAAACTGCTTAACAAAAACATTTCATTGTGCTAAAGGTAGGCCATGTTGAAATAAACTTTAAAAAGGACCATCTTATTGCCAACTTCTGTGACTTAAAAATCTTCCAAAACAGTCTATTTTATCTTATTGATGTAAGTTTCTACATCAACTGTATTAACTGGGCACAAGTGTTGTAGAGTTGTGGCATTTACTTTAAAGTTATTGAAAGTATTTTTCTGATTATTAGTGAATATTCCAAGAAAATTACACAAACAATAGACCATCTCGCCTCCCAAAATTGTAAAAATATGAAAGCCAGTAGTCTAGCTTCCCTGTCTGCCTCAACCATCATAAATTAAAGAATGAGATTGCCTTTTACTGTGACCAATGCTAGCAATGCAGAATCTGGGTGGGCATAATATGAGGTACTGTTAAAGTGCCAAAGTACACTTATATCAGATTAGCGAATTTCAGTTAAGTACATAAAATATTATTTTGATATCAATTACTTTTTGTGGGCTTAAGTAAACCAGTCTGAGGAGATGGCACAGTGGGAAACAAAAAGTCTGAGAAAAGACAAGATGGTTGCATAAACATAGTGCAGGTGTGAGAATGGGATGCAAGCAGTCCGTCCTAAAAGAAGGGTGAGAGAAACTCAGGTCTTAAAAACTCCATTCCTCACCCCACTCTAACACAGACTATACATTGCAATATGCAGGTATGAATGTATGTTTGTTCTTAGACCATGTAAAAGTTAATCATTACCACAATTATCTGTAAAAAAAATGCATTACTAGTAGATTTTGTTTTTATTTCTGTTGCTATGTTAAAAGGTGCAACTTCTGAAATCAGTTGACAATGAATGGCTAATACTAATGATCTCTTATATTATCAGTATAAGATATTGTTTTGTCAAACATATCCATGCTTTCCATATCTGTCCAGTAATGTTTTCACTGAGATTTGTTTTGATCATAGTGTTGTATGTGATGCCACCAAAATGCTACATGCTCAGAATGTCATACATATTAAAGAAAACTTATATATCAACATAGGGACTTGAGTTATTTATGAAATAATAAAAAAATTAAAAACACTTAAACTAATTAATGAAACATTTAACAGTTTGATCTCATTCAATTATGCTTGTAAACATCATTTTATGGTTTTTTTCTTTCTTTTGTCCCTTTTTTCTTTCTTTTTTCCCTTCTTTTCCTTTCTTTTCTTAAATGTTTAGTAGAAGAAAAATTAGAATAATATGGTTCTTGACCTGATCCAAGAAGGAGAAACAGAATCATTGCAATTCATGGTGGTCCATCAGGCATTCAGAAAGGTATCAATGTCAACAGGATCTCAAACCACTGAGATCTAAGATAAATATATGGATATGTGTTTCTATAAACTTCTCTAAAATCTCATTGACATTTTTTATTCAAGTTTAAATGTTCTAGTGATGATAGGATTTTGGGAACCAAACAGTTAATACCATAGTAACCCCCTCCCATAAGTGAATCAAGGGTAGCCCGCCAAAGTGCCCTCAAGAATTTGTCTGATTTAGTGACTAACTAGTGTGGTGCCTTGTGATCACCTAAAATTCTCTGACTCTGATTTAATCTCTTCCTTGCATGCAGCAATCCCAGCCAGACTATAGCAACCACAATGATGTCTCGTGAATCCAAATGTCATTGCACAAAAGATAAAAATTACCTAAGTTATAGTAAGTCAAATGTGTCATGATGTGATGATGCACAATCTGTAATTTGTGTCATTTTTGAGGTGATGTGATGTGCACGATGTCACTTACTCCTCCTTGCTTCCTGCAGGTGGTCATGATTGTATGGTATATCTATGATATATTGTTACATTTATTCCCACATTACTTTTAAAGTACCACAAATTCATCAGTGTAGATCTTATTTCTTATTTCTAAGCTATCTAAATTGATCAGCAGTACTGTTCTTAGCCAAGAAACAGAGACAAGGCTTAAAAATATAGTTTCTTTATTTAGTATGAATCTACATAATTGGCAAAAGCAACTGAAATTCCTAGTGGGTACAACAGCAGCCAAGCCTTGGCACTAAAATGTAGGTAATAGTTTAAAAGATGAGGGAATAAGAGGTTTACATTGAATACAATTAGAGTAAAATCTAGCCATAGTACTTCTGGAAAATGTTTGAAGAACAGATGTAATTTGGAAGCAAGTTTTTGCCAAAAGAAATACTATATTCTTCATTCAATTTTTTCTTTTTGCTGTTTGCAACTGATTTTCCAATGTTTTTATCCTGAATGAAACATTATAAGTCTGTCTCAGAGATTTTTTCCAAGTTGTCTCCTAAAACATGCACAAGAAAATGTTAAATCATACAAGTCAGGGCCCATGTACAATGTAATAGGCAAAGTGTATGTACTGGTTATATGTCCAGCCCTCTGTGCTAGTATGTGAGATCCCAGTTACCTGGTTATTGATTACAATAATCTTCAGATATATGCATTTTTCTGTTTTTATTATGATTTTAATTGGTCTTAAAATAATTTTCAGATTGTTTGCTGCAAGAGTCACTTGTTTGAGATAGGCAGCCATATAAATAGAAAAAATAATAAATAAATTGATGTTCAAACGATTACCTGGTTGCTGAAATTTATAAAATGTTGCTTGAGATGAATCTGGAAGATGAATTTATTAAATATTATATGGTAAAATGGACAAAAAATTTGGTTATGATATAATTTATTGAAGTGAAGTGAAATTGTATTGCCACCTATTCGCCCATGGTGATAATGCTAGACCTATGGGAGAATGTATGAACCAATGGTAAATTCATTTTGAATTACAGCTTGAAAGAAAACTTTTATAAGATTATGTACCAGTATCCTATATGCTGGTATCTGATTCCAGATAGACTGGTAAAAATGTATAGAAGCATTTCTAACAAGCGTTGGAAATGCAACCAGAATCCAGGTACATTCTATCATATGTGGTGGTCTTGGAAGTATGCTAAATCATATTGGATAAATATAATATTGACAATGCAGAAAATATTTAAAATACAAATATTAATGAAACTGATGCTTTTCTTCTAGGTATTATGGACAAACCAATTGAAAAACAGTTTGGAACATTATTTCTTGATGACTGCTGTGAGGATTGTATACGCATATCAAAAAGAGGATTTTAAAATTGACTGAATTAGCAAAGGTGGAAAAATTAACTGGTCTGATTAGAGACAATGGATTAGACAAGTTTATAAAAGACTAGAAGTTGTTTGTGGATTTTCTACATGTTAAATTCAATGAGAGATGGTTAGAGAGATTTGAAGATTATTTTTAAGTTTGGGGTAACCTACTGACTGTATCTAAAGACTGAACATTACTATTAGTCAGACAATAGAGACTTGATTTCTTCAGTTGTTACAGAACAGGTGTGTAACATATTGCCCATCTTAGCAGCCATCACTAAAAACACCAATTCACTCATTGAAGTTCACTGAATTTTTGACAGAATAGCAATAGAAAAACCAGGAACATATTAAGCTGTTAAAGCTGTTATATAAGACTCCTTTATGGATTGTTGTCTTGTAATAGTAAAGAGGCTTATAGCCTCCCTATAGAGGCTATAGGGAGTGTACACTCCTTATGCCATAAAATGGCAGATCAGCGATGAAGGTTCAGCTTTAAACATTGGAAAAAGAAATGACAAGCCATTCCTTTATGCTGGCCAACATAACCAAATGGACATACACACAGCCAGGACAATGTCAGCATGATTCTGGAAGATGAGCTCAGGTTGGAAAGTATCCAAAAAGCTACTGGGGAAAAGTAGAAGGCAAGTACAAGCGGCACTGGTGCTTGTGATGTGGTGGGATGAAAGCTGAAAGAACATCTAGCTACTGATGTGGCCAGAGGGAAATTAAAATTTGATTCAGTAAATGTGTGCTATTAGCATGCTAGAATCACAAAGTCAATCTTGTCAGATCAGAAATGTCAGGACTTAATATGAATGATCTGAAAATCAGAACACTGAGACAGACTGCAGTTGTTCACTTCAGAGAAGCTGCTGATCTTTTGTTGCAGATAGGAAGATCAAAGAAGACTGGTCAGACATAAATGTGTCGATCCTGGTGCTCATACACAAGTCAAACTTGATTGAATAATCTCTATAACCACAGAGGCAAAGGGAGCAGAAGTTGAAAACTTCTATAGTAACTTCAGTAGCATATCAACACAATAGCAAAGAAGACATTTTATTAATTATAGTGGACCGGAGTACAAAAGCTGGAGGTAAAAATAGCTTTCGGAATAATGGAAAAAATTGGCCTTGATGAATGAAACAAAGAAGAAAGCAGACTAATAGTCTGCCAAGAAAATGCAATGTTTATACCAAATACCTCTTTTCAATAAACAGAAAGACAACTCTGCCCAAAACTGGATAGAGAATACCAAAATCTATTTTAGTATGTATTCTGCAATATTATAATAATACATTATGTAATTAAATCAATAAATACTTAATATTATTATAGCAAAAGTGTTAATTAACAGCAAAGGGAATGTTAAACAGCCTCACCTAGACAAGGTTCGAAAAAACAGGCTAATCAGAAATTAAGATGACTGGTTTACTTTTAAAAAATCATTTTTTTAAAAAAAAGGGGGAAATATAGTCTTATCATGGAAATGAGGCTGGATTATTACCTATTTTGACTTATTAAAATTAATACTGTTATTATTCTAGATTACTTTAAAGTTGCACAGTATATCAAGACTCATTCATTGTGTATATATGCCCAGGGCCCTCCATCGGTATTTCTCAATTAAAGGCTATCTAATGTATATATAATGCATATAAAGTCTATGTAGCACTTGGAATTTGCTTCAACATCAAGAGCTTCCTCACTTATGCCAGTATTCATCATCACTGAGGAGAGTATTAATCACATCAAGGAAATCCACATGGTAAATATATTTCAAATATTATTTATTATATTTGCAATCAGATCCCTCTCTGTTGGGGTTAGAATACATGTGGCTCTCAGGTGTTTTGCAGTATAAGCCTACTAATTGTTAGCAGCAGAAGAGCACTGAGTGTTTTTTAAGGTCACATCAATGCAGGGATTTAGTACCAGTTTACAACCAACTCCATACCTCTCTTTTCTTATGATGCTACCCATGTTTAAGAGCTGTGATAAGTCATGTCCATCTCACCAAGGCATAATTGAAGCCACAGAAAAGTCAGTACTTGGCTTTGGAATAGTAAGCAATTGTAGGCATTCCGGTTCCCCAGGGGCAGAATCTTTTTTTCTTTTTCTACTGGCCATCATGCCTTGCTTTCTGTCAAAGCACATGGTAGATACATTAATAGCAATTAAATTCTTTTCTCCCATCCTTCTCTGAAGTGGGGGAAAGGGAATTTTTGTTCATTCAGGACCTAGGGAATTGCATTTTCGCCCTCCATTCTCTAATTGTTGGCTTCTGAAAATGTTTACAGGTTCCCTGTATTTCAGGCCAGGCTACAACGTAGAAAATCACAGGTCAGTTTCAAAGAGCTTTGGAGATTGGAGTGAAAGCAGTGTTGGTGTGAAAGTACCCTAAATTACTTCTATATTCAGAATGTTGTCTTCAAAATAAAGCAGTTATTTGGTACATTTTTCAATAACTTCCATACAGGTTATTGAAGCATCTTTATGGGCTTCTGGACTTGCCAGCTTTTAAATACATAGAAAGTCTTAACTATTCAGGCCAGAAAACTGAACTTAAAGAAAAATCTAGAATGTGAATAAAAGAAACATCAACAAAATTGGGTCATGCCAATTGTCAGGATCAAACGAGAGGAATAATGGAAGAATAAGAAGCAGATTTTAAAGTCAAAAACAATAATTGAATTCATAACAATACACATAATCATGAAAAACATTCAAAGAACTCAATAACATAAAGTCATATACCTTTCACAGTTCTGTCCATCACTTAGCTTCCTCTCACAGCTAGATTTTGTGGTGACTAATTAATGAAATTTTTCTCTATATATCTGTATCCTTATGCAATATAACTCCATTATTTCTCTCAAGTTATTTGCAATGACAGCTCATACAACATATTCTCACTGAGAGAAGAAATTGCAAAAGGAAATTATAATCAGAACATACCATAAACATGCTGTTAAAACATCTTAATTTGTTTTTTATCACTACAAGATGAGTGATATACTTCAGAATTTCAAAATACATTTTCCTCAAAATTGGACATTTGGAGAAACAAATAGAATGATATATTTTGTGCTGGAGTCATATGCCTGGCAGATACTCCATGAAAAATCTGAAACTACTTCAAAAATTTATTTCCTCTGTACCCCACAAAATACAGTGGTAGGCCATGTATTCAAGTTTCTGGAAAGCAGTGCATGGAATTGTTTATTTAACTTCTGCAACAGACAGCCAAATTTTATATTTAATTGCTCTGGTTAAAGAAAATATTACTTGTTTATCTAATAAGGATTGAGGAAATCCATGAAATGGAAAGATTTACACCATGTCTTTTTTGGCAGCTGACAACAATTAGAGGGGATCCCAAAATCAACTCATTGCTTTGTGGAAATAAGAGGACTGAAGTAGTTGAGGAGTGATATATACAGTCAGAACAGTTATGTGGTACCATTTTGAAGGGTTTTGTAAACCTTTAATTGCAGGTGAAGGCTGTTTTGTTAAGTAGTCCCCACTGGTACAAAAGCAAACTAACCATCAATTAATGTTCAGTTGGAAATTATATGAGATTCTCCAGCCTCTACTTCATTCTGCTCCCTTCAGCCAGTGAAAAACCTCTAAGAATCTCCCAATTTTTTTTTAGGTCATATCATTTTCATGGCCAGAGCTTCTATCTCCAGCATTCCATGTAATCAGTATCACAACATACCTTGTATTATTGCCATGACAGCTGTATTAATACACTTTAATTGGCTCATTGGAGACTTCCCTTGGCCTGTTGGATGATGGACTCCTAACTCCTCTAAGAGTTTGTGTACTTCCTTCTCCAATTATTCTGCAGCTGCAAAGAGTTCAAAAGTTTTCACTTCCAATGTTAATTAGTCACAGTTTAGTGTTATGCATTAACTTTAAGCAATGGTTAATTTTAATTACATTTAAAGTAAGTGCCAGTGGTTCATGTGCTAGTGGTTCATTCAGATAAGATAACAATGTACTAAAAACAGGACCAAATTTTCTAAACTGTCCGTGGTTGTGCTAAGGGAGGAAGACAGCCCCACTTGTGTCTCAGGACTAGGTTCTTGTTCTAAAGTAAAATAAAACTTTTCAAGATGTACAATTGCACCCATTAAATTAGAATAGGATAGGATAGGATAGGAAAGAATAGACTTCTTTATTGGACAAGTGTGACTGGAAACACAAGGAATTTGTCTTGGTGCAAATGCTTTCAATGTACATTAAAAAAAAGATACATTCATCAAGAGTCAAGAATCATAAGGTACAACACTTCATAACATAGGGTACAATAAGCAATCAAATCAGACCAGGAAACAATTAATATAAATCCTAAGGAGACAAGCGATGAAATTACAGTCCTACAGTCACAAGTGGGAGGGGATGGGCAATAAGGAGTGATGAGAAGATTAATAGTAGTGCAGACTTTGTAAGTAGTTGGACAATGTTGTGGGAATTATTTGTTTAGCAGAATGATGGTATTTGGGAAAAATTGTCCTTGTGTCTAGTTGTTCTGGTGTGCAGTGCTCTATAGTTAAATCTATAGTTTCTACATTTACAGCTGCAACTTAGAATCCATAATGTAAGCCTGAAATATAGAAATTCAATGAGAGGTACCCCAACTTACGACCACAATTCAGCCCAAAATTTATGTTGCTAAGTGAAATATTTGTAAAGTGAGTTTTGTCTCATTTTGCAACCTTTCTTGCCACAGTGATTAAGTGAATTCCTGAAGTTGTTTAATTAGTAACACAGTTGTTATGTGAATTGAGTTTGCTTGAAGGTCTCAAAAGGTGATCACATGACTCTGAGACACTGCAACCGTCATAAATATGAGTCAGTTGCCAAGTATCTGAATTTTGATCATGTGACCATGGCGATAATGTCATGGTAGTAAGTGTGAAAAATGATTATAAGCCACTTTTCATCACTTCAAATGGTCATTAAACAAACCGTTATTGTAAACCAAGGACTATCTGTAAGTATACCATAATATTAGTTTGAGAAAATCTTCAAAAGCCTTCCAACAGATAAAGAGTGAGAAAAAATCTATTGGAAAGAGAGAGTCTGCATTTTAGTGAAGTATTTATTTAATTACAGGACATCTGTAGAGTTGTAATTGCAGGAATGTTCTTATCTCAGATGGCAAACCTCTGATAAAGAATGTTTACAAGCAAATACAACTCAGGCAAACAAAGTCACTGATCTAAAGGAGGATTAGAGAGAGGAAGTAAACATATGTTAGACTTTAGCTAGAGATAATTAATTGTGTTAATTACTATTATGCTAAACAGTAACAAAAGTTAAGCAGTAGCCAAAGTTAACCAATGATGGAGGATAATTAAAAATGTGTATAAATACAAGACTAGACTCCAATAAAGTTCATCATGATTCAGTTGATCATGATCAAACACCTCGACTGCCTCGTCATTACAACAGACATCTAGACCAATCCAATATATCAACATCGAGATTCCTGAGCAATTGTAATTAGACTTACAATCATACAATCAGTTAAAACAACTGCTAGAAATACTTGTATGGAATGAGGAGTTGCTTAAATTAAGATGCCAGCAGTATCTGGGATATATTTGTGAGACAGAATATTTCAGATATCATTGGAAAGTTTTTGTAAACATTACCTCACATCTCTCCTAATGCTACAGAGTTAATTAGCTAGGCTAGCTGAGGACTAGTCACAACATTTCTAGTCTGTTTGCTGAGTAGTATTTCATTTCAATATTTCTCATTCCCTCTATAGGTTGTTTTAAAAAAAATCTGGCACAGATATACATATGTGGAAATGGTTTTGCAAAATTTGCAAAAGCAAACTTTAATAGTAGAGACTTTGACAATGAATAGAATTCTCTAACATCTGTTGTTGTCCTATCATAATAGAAGAAGCTGAATTATTCGCATGTAACCATTGATAGCTTTCCCTGCTTCTTTGGATACCATCCAGTATTTTTTTCCCCCTCCTTTGGGGCAACTAAAACAGCACAATCACTAGAGAAAAGCCTTCAAGCCAATGTTTCTTCATTTCGGAAAATTAAGCAAGATAGGCAAAAGCAGCTCTTTAAAAGTCCCCCATCAAAAATAGAAATTACATTTGTTGCATTAATGTAACAAAGAACAAGATTAGGAAATTTGCTAATTTTGCTAAGGATTTCTTAGACAATTTATAATGAACAAAACTTTGTTGTGGAAAGTTGCAAATAGCAGAAACATGCAGTCCTGAATGTATGACCACAATTGGGGTCCGAATTGTTGTGGCTAAGCAAGGTGGTTGTTAAATGGATTGTGCCCAATGTTGCAACCTTTTTGCCATAGTTGTTAAACGAATCACTGCAATTGATAAGCAAATCCATTGACTTTTTGGAAGCCAATTGGGAAAGTTGCAAATAGTGATCACATGAACACAGCAAACATTGTAATTACATGCTAGTTACCCAGCACCCAAATTTTGATCAAATGATTGTGGAAATGCTGCAACAGTCATAAATGCGAGGACTGGACATTAGTAACTTTTTCAATGCCATTGTAACTGCAAACAATTGCTAAATGAAAGCCTCTCATCCTTCCAAGGTCAGTAAAATGAGGACCCAGATTGTTGGGGGCAAAATGCTTTTAGTCAACTTCCCAGAGAGTGCTATAAAGTACTACGGAGCGGTAGATAAGTTTAAGTACTAGTGCTTAAGAATATTCCTATTCTTCTTAAAGCCCCAAAGGCTTTCCTTCTTTTAAAAAGTTCTAGTGGAAAATATAATGTATAGTATTGGTGTTTTCATCAGTTTTATCACTTTTCTCTTTTGCAAGCTGTAGATCAGGGGTGGGATTCTACCAGTTCGCACCTATTCACTAGAACCAGTTGTTAAAATTCTAAGCAGTTTGAAGAACCGGTTGTTAGATGAAATTACTGGCCTAATCCTGTAAGGAAGGCAGGAAGGAAACATTCTGGTGTTGCTTACAGAAACTGCCTCTCAGTTAACCCTTATTACGTTCTTGGCAGGACTAGACTTCCTGTCTCTGGAACGTCTCTGGAGTTTTTTTCCCTTCCTTTGCTGGTACTTTGCTTGTGTGGAGTGACCATTCAAAGTTACAATGGCACTGAAAAAAGTGACTTATGACCATTTTTCACACTTACGACTGTTGTAGCATCCCCATAGTCATGAGAGGCCAGGCAAGGAGATGCATGCCTCGATGTGAGTGATATTGAGTTGGCCACATCCATCCAATAATATGACTACCAAGCCATGTCCACCCAGTCATCACCAAGCCATGCCCACCACCTAAGCCATGCCCACAGAACCGTTTGTTAAAAATTTTGAATCCAGAGAAGGCGGAGCTACGTCTCGGTGTTACAGCTGCGATCTCGGGGCTCTGAGATCTCAGCTGATATTTTTGCCTCTGGTCGGTTCTAACGGACCTAAACCGTCCCGTAGAGACGGGGATTGTGAAGGGCATAGTCCCAGGATCCCAGAGACATCGCAAAATCTCTGGTTTGATCCGGGAGAAGCCCTTTTGCTGGAAGCAGAAAGGCAGCCTCTAAAGCTGCTGAAGTCGGGACAACTCCGGAAAGAAAGGGATTTAAATGAGCGTGTATCGGTTGGGTGAGAAATTCTTTTGCATTATAAATTGATTAAGACTTGAAAGGACATCCTGAACAAAGAAGAAATCTGTGGCTTTATTTTTCTTTTGACTGAACCTGGGTTGAGCGGCGTTTAAGTGATGTCAAATTGAGACTTGGATTATTATTTTTTTCTTATTTTCTTTGAGGACTTTAAGGTGACTTTGTAGGTAACCGGATTGAATTTTCTCTTATATATATTTTTATTTTTCACTTGATTTTTATTTTCTATCTTTTTAACTTTCTTTTTAGGATAGAGGCTCCCTTTGACTATCTTTTTCTTTTGTTTGAGTTTTTTATAAACATTTTTTCTTCTGGCTGGGGGGGGAAAGAGTATTTAGAGATGCTGTAACACTGCCAACTAGAGGCTTGAAAATATTTTATTTGAATTGGGGAGAAAAGCACTTCTTTTCAAGGACATTTTAATGTGATAAGATAGAGGGAGAATACAGTAAAATATTATTACAGGTGCTCTCTTGGACTCTTATCAATATCTCAACATTTGAGGTTTGGCTTTGAAGCTGCTGGAGAAGACAGTCATAATAAGAGCCTTGGATAAAGAAATAAAGTGCAGTGTACAGTGTATATATATATATATATATATATATATATACTTTTGAAATACCTACTCGCCAGCCCTTTTGGTTAATTTTAACTCTAGCATTTTTGCTTTTTATTTCAAAGGGAAAGCCTCAGAGTTTTTTCTTTTTTCTTCTCCTTCTTTGCTTCTTCCATCTATTTTAATTGGATTAGGGTCTAGAAGAACCTGAAGACCTTTCTTTTTCCTTTTTTCTTTTTTCTTTTTTGGCTTTGGGCTTTTTAATATTGGATTTTTTCTTTTTCTTTTTGATTTTTTGGACTATATTTGGTTACTATACCAGCTGGATTTAAAGTCAAAGAGAGCTTGAAGACTTGGAAATATTAAAATGAGCAGGAAGCCAAAATCATTCGGCGTTTTTGCTTCTACCTCTGCTTCCCCACCACTTGAAGGACAACTTTCAATTCAGACAATGTTGAAGCAAGATAAGGAACAAGAAAAAGTAAATTTACAGATGATTATGCAAGGAATTCAAGATATTAAGATAAAAATAGATACCATGGACAAAAAAATAGAGAAATCTGATGAAAATTTTAAACAAATGATGGGAAAATATGAGGAGAGATTCCAAAAAATTGAGGAAGAAGGAAAACAAAGAGAGGAGAAGATTGGAAATATTGACACTAGATTAACAGTGATAGAACAAGAAAAAAATGGGATGTTGAGGTGGGAGATGGAAAGATCAGAATTTTATCTTAGATTTCAAAATATAGAAGAGGAAAAAGGAGAAAACTTGGCTGTGATAATGATAGAAATATTGGCAGATCTTCTGGAAATTACTGAGGAAAAAATGATGGACGGAGTAGATGAGATATACCGAGTTTATACAAGATATGCGATGAGAAATAAACTACCAAAGGAAGTACATATTAGATTTACTAAAAAATCCATCAGAACACAAATACTACAAGTGGCAAGAGAAAAAGTATTGAAATATAAAAGCAAAGAGATTGTAGTTTTAAAACAAATACCTAGAAGAGTGAGAGAGATGAGAAGAAAATATCGATTTTTGACCAAAATGCTACTGGAAAATGAAGTGAACTACAGATGGCTGATACCAGAAGGACTAATTTTTACGTGGCAAGAGCAGAGACATAGAATTGACTCGATTGAAAAAGCAGAATTTTTTTATGCAGAATTTTTTGGAAGAAAAAAAGAAGAGGCAGAGAAAGAGATCTCATTAATTGAGCTTCTGGAGGAACAACTGGAGACTGAAAAAGAGAAAGGAGTTGTAGGTGGACAGGTAGACAGTAAAGAACAACGTGAAGTGAGAGCTACGAGAGTTGTTAGACCTAAATATAAAGCATAATCATGGAAGAAAAAAAACTGATTACAATGAATATAAATGGACTTAACTCAGCTGTTAAAAGAAGGAAAACTTTTCACAAATTAGAGAAATTAAAATTTGATATAATTTGCTTACAAGAAGTTCATATTAAAAAGCAACATGAGCATTTGTTAGTACAGCCAAAATTAGGGAAAATATTTACTTCTTTGATTCAATGTAAGAAAAGAGGAGTGGTTCTCTATATTAAAGAAGATATTCCAGCAAAACTGATCTACACGGATGAAGATGGAAGAGTATTAATGGTGGAAATAATGGATAATAATAAAAAAATACTCTTGATTGCAATTTATGCTCCGAATGATAAACAAGAAGAGTTTTATAAAAAACTACATATGGAAATAATTAGACTGGACTATGTTAACATAATCATGATGGGAGACTTTAATGGAATTGTGGACAATAAATTGGACTATATAACAACAACAACAAAACAAAATAGAAAGATTCTCCCTAAATCTTTTTTTAAAATGACAGATGAATTAACCTTAAAAGATATTTGGAGGGAAAGAAATGTTAAAACTAAACAATATACTTTTTATTCTAATAGACATTTATCATGGTCCAGGTTAGATATGATTTGGATCTCAACAGAATTAATATCTACTATTCAAGAAACAAATATTGAAATAAGTACTTGGGCAGATCATAGTCCAATGACAATTAAATGGAAGGGACAAAAAAAAAGATCGAGATGGACATTAAACAATACCATTTTAAAGGAGAAAGATTTTATACAATGGATGGAGAAGGAATTAGTCTTTTTTTTTAAAGAAAATAAAAAAGAAGATACCTCAATACAGAATGTTTGGGATACAATGAAGGCATATGTAAGAGGTTTGATAATAGACTATACAAGAAAAAAGAATATTAGGAAAAGACAAACCTCTAAGGCCTTGGAAGATGAATATATAAGACTTGAAAAAGAATTACAGAAAATACCACAGAAAAAAGATATTAAATTGAAACTGGATGTAATTAAGCATAAAATGGAATTAATAGAGAAAGAAGAACTGGCACAGAAAATTAGAAATTCTAAACAGAATTATTTTGAAGATGCAAATAAACCAGGTAGATGGTTAGCATATAAACTGAGAAAGGAGAAGGAATCAAGAAAAATATTGAAACTAATAGATGATCAAGGTCAAGTTTGTTGTGGTAATAAGGAGAAAAAGGAAATTATTCGAGATTATTATGGACAACTATATAAACAAGAGAATATTGATGAGAAAAAAATTAAACAGTATTTACAGAATGCTAACTTACCGAAGATACCTAAAGAGACTGAAGAAATGTTAGAAAGCAATATAACAATGATGGAACTAAATGAAGCATTTAAAAGACAAAATAATGGGAAAGCACCAGGTCCAGATGGACTTCCGGCAGAATTCTATAAAAAATTTCAAGAATCATTGAACACTCCATTGTTAGAAATTATGAATGAAGTTATGTTAAAAAAGATGACACCCAAAACATGGTCAGAGGCTTATATTACACTTATTTTAAAGGAAGAGGCTGACCCGTTGCAAATTAAGAACTATAGACCTATTTCCTTATTGAATGCAGATTATAAAATCTTTGCTTCAATCTTAGCAGAAAGACTGAAAAAATATTTAAATAATTTTATCCATCCAGATCAAAATGGATTTCTACCAAAGAGACAAATTAGAGACAACATGAGAGTAATTTTGGATACCTTGGAATATTATGAGGCTCATCCTGAAAAACAAATGGCTTTGATATTCCTAGATGCTCAAAAAGCATTTGACAACGTGAATTGGAGATTTATGTTATTATTATTGGAACAGATGGGCTTTGCCAGAAAATTTATTCAAGCAATAGAAGCCATATATAATAAACAGACAGCAAAGGTAATGATGGAGGGAGAATTTACAGATCTTATTAATATAAGAAGAGGTACAAGACAAGGATGTCCCCTATCTCCTTTGTTATTCGTATTAACTTTGGAAGTGTTGAATAGAAATATTAGAGATGACAAAAATATAAAAGGAATGAAAATTAAAAAGGAAGAATTTAAACTACAAGCTTTTGCTGATGATTTAGCTTTTATTCTGGAAGACCCGTTAGAAACCGCTCCAAAATTATTGGAAAAGGTAGAGACATATGGTGAGATGGCTGGCTTGAAAATAAATAAAGATAAAACAAAGATTTTGACAAAAAATATGTTGTTGAGACAAAGAGAAGAACTGACAGATCTTTTGAAAATTCAAATTACAAACAAGGTTAAGTATCTGGGGATATATTTGACAGCAAGATGTAGCACATTAAAAGAGAATAATTATATTAAACTTAAACAACAGATAATTACAGATTTGAAGAAATGGGAAAATTTACAATTGTCATTAATAGGGAGAATTTCAACAATTAAGATGAATATTTTACCTAGAATTTTATTTCTCTTTCAAACAATACCAATTAGACTTGGAAAAGACTATTTTGAAGATTTAAATAAAACTATGTTGAAGTTTATATGGCAAGGTAAAAAAGCGAGAATAAAGTTAAAACTTTTGCAAGATGCTAGAAATAGAGGAGGTTTTGGCCTGCCTAATTGGGAACTGTATTATCAAGCTGCAAGTTTGATGTGGGTCAAAGAATGGATAACATTAAGAAAACATAGATTGTTGACATTAGAAGGACATGATTTACTGTTGGGCTGGCATGCTTTTTTATGGTACAAGGGAACTAAAACACAGGGGTATTTCAGAAGACATTATATACGGGAGTCTTTGTGGTTAAATTGGGAGAAGATAAAAAAACAATGTTATTTGAAAATTCCAATTTGGTTATCGACTATTGAAGCATTTTCCTATCCTATGATCTATAAAAAGGAACAAACAGTTAGATATGGGGAACTGTTGGATGAAAAGGGTGGACTTAAAACGATCCAAAATTTAGAGGAACAAGGTATAAGGATGAATTGGTTTTCATATGCGCAAATACACTCAAGATATCTTGAAGATTTTAAAACGGAAGGATTCTATGATAAACAGACTGATTTAGATAAGATATTGATGGGTACTGATGAGAAAGTGATTAAAAAGTTATATGGTTATTTATTGGGAATTAAGCTAGAGGAAGAACAAGTTAAAGAAACTATGATTGCATGGGGGAAGAATTTTGGATATGGAATTGATTTAGAGCAATGGCAAAAATTGTGGTCTCAAAATTATAAAATGACAATGTCAATAGCATATAAAGAAAACTTGTATAAGATGTTTTACAGGTGGCACCTTCCCCCGACAAGAATAGCAAGAATGTTCAAGAATAAATCTGAAAAATGTTGGAAATGTCATCAGATACCTGGCTCATACTATCATATGTGGTGGACTTGTGAGAATGCTAGAAAATATTGGACTAAAATTCACATGTGGTTGGAAAAAATGACAAAGAAACACATAGACTTGAAGCCAGAGATCTTTTTATTGGGAATTTTACCTGATATATATAATAAAGACTTGAAATATTTGATTGTAAATGTATTAACGGCGGCTAGGATTGTATTTGCTAAAAACTGGAAGAATGAGAAAATACCATTGCAGGAAGAAATTATTAAGAAAATATTGGAATGTGCTGAGATGAGTAGATTGACATTTGAAATTAGAGAACAAGAAGATAAACAATTTTATGCAATTTGGGGTTTTTTTTATCAATGGTTAGATGATAAAATACAATAATAGAGTATTAATATTATATATATGAAGAGTTTTTTAGGATTGATTTGTTATGATTATACGACAAATTGTTTGAAGTATTGTTATCTCGCAAAGCATGAATGATTAAAAGTATAGTCAGAAAAAAAAATTTTTTTTTATTTTTTTCTTTAGTAATATTAGAATATGGATTGACAATATGAGTGGTTATGCAATATAATTGTAATTGACACTATAAAATGAATGCACAAAACTGATGAACCAACCGATACACCGGAAGTATATATGAGAGTAGATGTTTTTAATGTTTTGTATGTTTGTTTGTTTGTAGAAAATTAATAAAAACTTTAAAAAAAAAATTTTTTTGAATCCCACCCCTGCTGCCGATGGTATCATTCACCTGTTAGGGCAATTAATTCAAGCTTTGCTTTTGTAATGGAATGTGAATATGGCCTTGGAAGAATGAAAAAGTGGAGAGAAAGATGATGCTGAGGGAATGGTCCAATAAAAGAGAGAGGAACCCACAACTCCAGAGTAAGAAACTTAGAAATAATCCAGAGTAAGAAATTTAGAAATAATCCTATCTAATCAAACAGTAAAAAGAGATGATAGGAGACTTTCAGACTTGCAAGATTCTGTTAATGTCGTCTGTTAATTCCAAAGTAGAATTCGCTCATGCTGTTATGTTTCCTGTCTGGTTAACTTAGGAGGCTGACAGCTTTATTTTTCTTAGGTAACTTCTCAGAATCTGGCACTCTCCAATTTGATATATATTTTTTGGATCACAACTTCCAGAATCCTCAGCCAGTCCTGCTTGGAATCCCAATTCTTCTGGAAAACAACTGGCTAAGGAAAATTATTCAAGACAAATATAGGATTCCATTAAGAATCAATGAAAGTAGCAGAAATGTTCCCTCTCTCTATTATACTACTTGATACTGACGGCCATAATAACATCTTTTTCCTCTGCCAGCAGTACCACCCAAGCCTTGCCTGAGTATGGTTATTATTTAGAGATCAGCTAGTTAGTGGGTGGGTGTGTCTGTATCAAATTTATGGGTTAAACAGGGTTTGGTTTCAATTTAAGGATCAGCTAAATGCTTGTGTCTGTCTATGTGTATGCAATTAAACAAAAAGTCCCAGCTATTAAGCTTTGGTATGGTGGTCTATCGGCTAGCTGTCAGGTGATTTATATGGTTCTCCCACTTTTGACATGATAGCATCTTGAAACCCCAAATATAGAGGTACAGTAATGTAGAAGATTGAACTTAAAGAGACATATAGCACAAAATAAAAGGCTAAGCCACAAAATAACAATACAGTTTTGAAGTGCTGGAAGGGAAGCAACTGTAGAAAATGAAGGAAGATAAATTGAAAGTATTGGTAAAATGATAAGTTCACTGTGAGATGGAATTAAAGGCTTTTGGGGTTGTTTTAACCACAAGGTTTCAGCATCTCAGAGTGACAAGGAAGCATTACCACAATGCTAACATAATGTGCTGTTCTCAAAATACACCAGAAATGCACATCTATACAATTCCATGATAATCTCAGGGAAAGTTTAATTGAAAGTTTACAGAACTGGCTCACCAAAATCCAAAGTGCAATTAGATGACAGTAGATAAAGTCGTCTATCTTTTTTGTTGCTAGGTAATGGCCATTTATATTTTTTTCAGTTCATATTTGATATGTCGTATCTTAATGCAAAATTCCATGAAGGAAATTTATGCATAAACAGGAAACAGATTTTACTCAATGGATAGCATTGGACCTTACCAGAAATCTTTCAACAACTAGGTGAACACCTTACAAATTGCAAAGCAAAAGAAGGAAACACCAAGTACAGGATGTTAGTCAGATGACAAGCTGATAAGTATTGGTTGAGAAAGAATGAGGGCTTATCCAATCAGTAAAGCATGCCCCCAAACTTATTTAATTATTGCAGGAAAGCTGCTTTTCAATGCAACATATTATATTAAGTTGAAATCCAACAGACAAGGATTGGGAAGGAAGAAAGCTTGATCTGGCTTCTAGCTAAACAAACACCCTGGAGGAAACATCTAAAAAAAGTCAGTCAATGAATGTCCCAATTTTTCTTGAAGCAGTTTAAAGGAAACATTTTGTTTAGAGAATGATGGAAACAGTGTTGACGTGGTCCAAAACTCAGGTTCTTTAGAAACCTAAGGTTTGGAGGTAGCTGCTCAGGATGCTCAATGAGATCAGGAATGATAAATTCTCCTAAAAATTAGCTTTACCCATGTTTACAGTTTATAGTACATCTTTTCTTGCTATGCTTGATCACAGTGTGAATCATAGGATGTATTATTTTTAAATCAGGTTTTGTTGAATAAACCAGTTAACTAGTTTGGCACGCATGGTAAGCCATAACACATGTTTTATGAGTATTGGGGTTTACATAACATGCTAAGCCAAAGCCAAATAAACCTTGTCATATCCATCAGTGATGTACAAATGAATCCATGAAGTCCGAGCAATGGCAAAATGTATAAAGTTTGGGCATGGTCCATATATCCAAATTATTGTTTGATATAAATTTTGAAAATCATACCTGATTTAAAACAAATTCTTCTATGACCAGAATGCATGTGTTCACTCTGCACTAGCTAAATTCAAATATTTCTCTAAGCTATGGTTTGCATCGCAAATCATTGCAAAGGCTATGTTCACACATCTTGGCAAATTGCAAACCACCTATCTCATGAATCCATATGGAATCTGATGGCATATAAATAAATAAACCAATATTGGAGTCACCTAAATTGGCATTAAGTACTATAAATAAGGTATTCTTCATCATATTAGTATGAAAATTCATCAACGTCTTTCAATTGGTGGATTTACATGAAGCTATATAACATTATGTAGCTCCTGAACCATTGTGTAGTGTGTACACCATGCTATCTGGAGAATAATAGACAATATAGCCAACATATCTGGAGTGAGAAGATGCCTGGTTTAAATTTCCTGCTACCTACAATTGGTTTTCATTATCTGTTTGTGCTGGCATCTTTCTCCACATCTGTATGGAAGCACAGGATATAAACTCTATCCAGATTCCAAAGAACAAATGCCCAGCTCTGTTTCAATGGCTTCTATCCAACAGCCTTCCTTTGCTGAGAGAAGATTTTTGATCCAACCAAGTGAGAACTGAGAACTGAACAAATAATTCCCTTTCCATTCCTTAGGCCCCTAAACTAGAGATTTGGGTGGCTTTGCCAAACTGTACGCAGGCAATACAGTTAGCTGTTGCAAGAGAAGAATGGATAAAATACTTCATCTCCACATTGTACACATGGATAACCTGGATGAAGGACTCTTGTATTAATTTAAGGGGCAATATAATTGCCATGGCCATTTTTGCTTTATTTATGTCAAATAGCAACCCTACATTGCTCTTGACAGAGCAAAACAAGCTAATTGTCAGATTCCTTTTCTGAGAAATTTACAATAAGAGAGAAGAAATGGAAAGCATACAGGTGAAACTCAAAAAATTAGACTATTGTGCAAAAGTTCATTTATTTCAGTAATGCAACTTAAAAGGTAAAACTAATAAATGAGATAGACTCATTACATGCAAAGCAAGATGGTTCAAGCTGTGATGTGTCATAATTGAGATGATTGTGGCTTATAGCTCATGAAAACTCCAAATCCACAATCTCAGAAAATTAGAATATTACATGCAATCAATAAAACGAGGATTGTACACAGAACAATATCGGACCTATGAAAAGTATAAGCATGCATATGTACTCAGTACTTGGTTTGGGCCCCTTTTGCAGCAATTACTGGCTCAGTGTGGCCTGGCATGGAAGCTATCAGCTTGTGGCACTGCTGAGGAGTTATGGAAGACCAGGATGCTTCAATCAGCCTTGAGCTCTTCTGCATTGTTCGGTCTGATGTCTCTCATCTTTCTCTTTGCAATGCCCCATAGATTCTCCATGGGGTTCAGGTCAGGTGAGTTTGCTGGCCAATCAAGCACAGTAATCCCACGGTCATTGAACCAGGTTTTGGTGCTTTTGGCAGTGTGGGCAGGTGCCAAGTCCTGTTGGAAAATGAAGTCAGCATCCCCATAAAGCTCGTCTGCAGAAGGAAGCATGAAATGCTCCAAAATCTCCTGGTAGATGGCTGCGTTGACCCTGGACTTCATGAAGCACAGTGGACCAACACCAGCAGACGACATGGCTCCCCAAATCAACACAGACTGTGGAAACTTCACACTGGACTTCAAGCACCTTGCAGTGTGTGCTTCTCCATTCTTCCTCCAGACTTTGGATCCTTGGTTTCCAAATGAGATGCAAAAATTGCTCTCATCAGAAAAGAGGACTTTGGACCACTGAGCAACAGATCAATTCTGTTTTTCTTTAGCCCGGGTAAGATGCTTCTGAGGTTGTTGTTCAGGAGTGGCTTGACAAGAGGAATATGACATTTGAAGCCCATGTCCAGGATCCATCTGTGTGTGGTGGCTCTTGATGCATTGACTCCAGCCTCAGTCCACTCCTTGTGAAAGTCCCCAACACTTTTGAATGGCCTTTTCCTGACAATCCTCTGCAGGCTGCGGTCATCCCTGCTGCTTGTGCACCTTTTTCTTTCCCCACACTTTTCCCTTCCACATAACTTTCTATTAATGTGCTTTGATACAGCACTTTGGGAACATCCAACTTCTTTTGCAATTATCTTTTGAGGCTTTTGCTCCTTATGGTTAGAGTGGGACACTTTGAGCCTAGCATATTAAACCTTTTTACAATATTCTAATTTTCTGAGATTGTGGATTTGGGGTTTTCATGAGCTTATAAGCCATAATCATCTCAATTATGACACATCACAGCTTGAACTATCTTGCTTTGCATGTAATGAGTCTTATCTCATATATTAGGTTGATCTTTTAAGTTGCATTATTGAAATAAATGAACTTTTGCACGATATTCTAATTGTTCGAGTTTCACCTGTACACACAAGCAAAGAATGGCTGGGAATAAATCAAAATAAACAAACAATCAGACCTAGAAAGTAATTAAATTATTGCTACATATGGGACTTGCAACCCTATGAAATTTGTTATTTTCATTTGCTGGACTGGGAACTATGGCTCTAATCTAATTTTTGATTAGGTTATATAATAGTTATTAGGTGGCAGCTTTCCCCAAAGAGCAGCTACTGTACGCTGGCCAGTTTAGGATGATGGGAATTATAGTCCAACACATCCAGAGAGACTTGCAGTTGAAATAGAAACTAGCTAGTTTGCTGGATTTCTTGTCTTGCTAAATAACTTGACAAAGAAAATGTTATTTTCAGAAGCCAACCAATTCACACTTAATATTGGAACATCTTAGGAAAGTGACATTTTGACCTTGTTAATGTATTTTCTGTGATTACATTTCTAAGTCTGTTGATATAGAAATCAGTTGCTTCATTAGTTGCTCCAAAACCACAAACAGATTTCGGGGCTCTCTGTATATATCATTTTAAATGACTTAAATGTTCTAAGAAACAGCTCCATTTGTTAGTAAGGCAGGAAGAATAAATCCTGAAAGCAAGTTGCTATATTATGCATTTCTGGTAAGTGTAGTCATAAAAGTGTTTGACCATTCACTGACCTCACAATAGAGGAAATGCTGTCCACATTTTGGAACACTTAATGAGTTTTCCATACTTTACCAAGTTGGTTGTGGGCCAGCAAGTGTCTCTACAATATCAGAGCTCAGAAAATTAATTTTCAGTCCAGTTAAGGGTACAAAGCTTCATAGTAGATGGTTCATTGATTCTATCATTGATGAGAATCACTTCCTCCTTCCACTTCCAAGGTCCTTGAGTCTCTCTTTTTACTTTACAAATTCAAAATGGCTTAGCATCTAACTAGCATTTCTCTAGACCTGTTCAGTTAATGAAGGTGAACCCTGAAACACTTTTTCACCTGGTGGCTTTCTTTTTTCCAACTGCAAAAACAGTTGTAACAGGGGAAGACTTTAGATAGAGGTCAAATATTGTGTCCTCCCTTTGTTAAGGAAGAGGAAATTCAGGTGATCCTCATTTAAAGATCCACAACTAAGATGGCAACCTGATTATTAAGGAAAGTGGTTACTAAGTGAAATCATGACCATGCATAGGATCTTACCTCAGCTTTCTTTTGCTTTAAAGACCTGCGAAAATCATAAATGAGAGGATTGGTTGCAGTTGACTTTTTCATCACTGTCATGACTGTGAACAGTCACTAAATGAGGCAGTTGCTAAACAAAGACAAGTTGTAGGAGCTACTCATAAGGAGAATAGAGTTTTGGAAAAAGAATGACAATGAGGACATTTGCAATAGAGCCTAAAAATTCTTCTGAGCCTTACTGCTTTCTTTCCTCCTCTTTTTATTTCTGAGAATTTTAAATTATCTAACACACTTTCCATAAGCTGGTTTATGTGGAACTGGTTCCATGATTACATGGGCTATTAGCAGCCACTACTTAAAGTCCAGTTGATGTACCCCATTGCTCTAGCTATGGATACATTTTCCATTGTAGCGTATTGATATTAAAAATAGAGGAATTTTGGAATCTTGCATGTAACTTGAATGTTTTATTAACTATTGTTATGTTATTAGAATATAAATCTCAAGTGCTTGGAGACTTATACATTGGTTGCCATGATGTAAAAAAAATGTTGAGACTCTAGAAAGAGTGCAGAAAAGAGCAACAAAGATGATTAGGGGACTGGAGGCTAAAACATATGAAGAGTGATTGCAGGAACTGGGTATGTCTAGTCTAATGAAAAGAAGGACTAGGGAGACTTGATAGCACTGTTCCAATATCTCAGGGGCTGCCACAAAGAAGAGGGAATTCTTCTTTGGTATCTGGTAAGAAAAAAAATCCAGGAGTCAGATATGGAATTTAGAGTGCTTTAGCTCGGAATAGCTACTAGAGAAATTATTGAGTGAGCAATTGTGTATAAAGTAAAATAAATCAAACTCTTAAAAGATGGGGTCCATTCTCAATGCTATTTAAAAAGAAGGAGAAGAAGGAGATGATGAAAAAGAAGAAGAAGGAGATGGAGGAGGAGGGGATGAAGAGGAAGAAGGAGATGGAGAAGAAGGAGGAGATAAGAAGGAGAAGAAGATGAAGATGAAGGAGATGAAGATAAAGGAGATGGAGAAGGAGAGGAATGATGATGATGATGATGATGATGATGAGGAGGAGGAGGAGGAGGAGGAGGAGGAGGAGAAGAAGAAGAAGAAGAAGAAGAAGAAGAAGAAGAAGAAGAAGAAGACTCAGCAAAAGAGTCATCAACTTTCATGCAAAAGAGTTCTAGGGAGACTGTCTGTACCCCTTGAGAAAGAGCTCTTCTAAACATTGGTCAGATGGTGTTTGATTTCGTTGTACAAGGTGCAATGACAATAAAGTAAACTAAACTAAATAATAAGTGATCTTTTAGTAAACTCTTACTGTGAAGAAGTTTCACTTGAAATTCAGGATGTAAACTGGCATCTGATACCTTAAAGGCATATTATGTGGTCCTGTTTTCTAGGACAGTAGAAAATAAATGGCTGCCTTCTCAGTTTCCCAATCAGAGCCCTTCAAACATTTGAATTAATACAATGTATCCTGTAGAATCTTCCCCTAACAATAAACTCTGATATGTTTTGAATGAAATAAAATATTTCTATTTTATGTACTCTATACTCTTTATGTTTATGACTGCATTCCCACTCACACTAGTAATACTATTATTAAATTTGCAGGTGATACAACAGTGATGGGACTCATCTCTGAGTCTGCATACTGACTCATCTCTGAGTCTGCCTACTGACATGAGGTGGACCGGTTGCTTTTGTGGTGTGGAGACAATAACTTGGTCCTCAACACCAATAACCAAGGAGCTTATAGTGGACTATAGAAGGAACAGATCAGACATCCAGCCCTTGCTTATCAATGGAGACCGAGTGGAGCAAGTGGCCTGTTTTAAGTTTCTGGGTGTTACCATAAAAGAGGACCTGACCGAGGGCACTCACATTGCAGCCCTGGTCAAAAGGGCCCAGCAGAGATTATACTACCTGAGGCTTCTCAGAAAACAACAACTGAATGAAAAACTGCTGGTGACCTTCCACCTCTGCACCATAGAGAGCATCTTAACTTACTGCACCTCTGTATGGTTTGCCAATTGCACAGTAGCAGATAGGAAAGCACTCCTGAGGTTAATGTCACTGCCCAAAGGATCATTGGTTGCCCTCTCCACTCTTTGGAAAAGCTTTATAGCTCCCGCTGCGTTAAGAAAGTTCAAAACATTCTCAAAGATCCTTCTCATCCTGGGAACCCTTTTTTTGAACTATTACCATCTGATAGATGGTACAGAATAATAAAAACAAGGACAAATAGGCTGAAAATCAGCTTCTATCCCAGGGCAGTAACTCTGTTGAATTCTACTGCATAGTGCAGTGTTGGTGTAGTGTCGGGGGTTTTCGGTTCAATGTGTGGAAGGTGAAAGGTGTGTGTTTGTGTTTATTTTCATGGTCATGATGCGCACTGAAGATGATGTTTGATTTTGTTGTATGAGGTGCAATGACAATAAAGTAAACTGACTAACTTAAAAGGGATTGAATCATTGTTCTACAGACAAAAGTTGGTCCTGAGTGACTGAACAATGGGGGTTGTAAGTAATGTGGAGTTTTGTCTTTTTCTTGACAAACAAGACTTTGTACTTGTCAAAATTAATTTCTAATTCTAGGAGATCTCTGCTTACTTAACCTGGATTAAGCCAGTGAAACCTGTTAGAACTTAACTTTTGAAAAGACGCACATAGACTTGGGCTGCTAGCATGTGTTTGAAAGCTACATCTGCTCACCACTCTCCTAATATAAGATGAAAAACTTATCAAAGAAGTACCCAGAAATAGAAAAGCTTTGCATCTCCCAACATTTTACTATGCAAAGAAAACACCATAATTGAAAAGGGAAAAAAGTTGCATATATTCAAGCAGAATATAGCCATTTCTAAAATAGATTCCATATGGTAGATTTATGAGAAAAACTAAATATGGTCTCAGAATTATGGTTGAAAGTATTTCTGCTTGAAAGATGAGATATAGATGAATATCTGGCCTGACTGGAAATGCCTTCTCTCACTATAAACAGTTGTTTCATCTGCTACAGAATATACAAAGATGTTTCCACATATAGTGTATAGAAATATAGTGGCTTATATAGTGGCTCATTAGGTAGGTCTTAACATTTAACAAAAATGATAAATACTGTATAATAATTGCTTGCAAACAGATATTCTTCTTAGAAAAAAAAGTTTAATAGTCTCTGTTATGAAAGGACTCAGATTTTTTTGATAGTTGTTGAGTTAACAGTATAGTTATTAAGTAAATCTGGCTTCTCCATTTACTTTGCTTGTCAGATGACCACCAAAGGTAAATCACGTGTTAACTGCCCAGAATCTCCTTTTTTACAATCCTGTAATCTTTATTTGGGGTAGAGATGGAGCGACTGGATGGAGCTGAGTGTTTACTGGCCAGATGCCCTTCCTGACAGCAGTGTGGAGGTCACAGCAGATATTTTTTCTTGGTACCCTGGGAGGGAAATGTCTGCTGCTCTCTAGGATTGAATTCTTAACCTTCTGAGTGGGAGGCAAGCATCTTCAGCATTAGGCCACCACACTGCTCTTTAACTTCCCAAAGCAATCACATTTAAATTGACAGAATTTAAAATTATTTTAATAAATAAATATATTTGAGAGCCATAGGTTTAGGTTAGTGCTCCTCAACCCGGTCCCGCCCTGAATCTGACTGCAGCTCCTTGATTTTCAGTCAAAATGGACATGCTGAGTGAGATTAGAGCTGGTTACTCTATTCATGCCACGGTGTATGCCTAGCACAGAATCAGTGTTAAGCCTCCCAGCTTTTCCTTCTTTGTTGATTTGAGTGAGTTCTTGTTTGGCTTCAAATCCTTTGTTTTTAATCTTGTTCATTTGTACACAGCAAGTTGTAGGAATGCTGATGTCCTTGGATTGATATTTCAAAGCAAGCTGCAACAATGAGCCATTTGTATGTTGTGGGTGGTATGTGTTATTTATGAACTCATCTGGAAGTTCTTGGTAAGGAAGCAGCTCTTGAAGCATATTAGAAACATTGCTACTGAATGTTTTAATAGTTAAGCCAAGCATTAGTCGTATAAAGGCCAGTTTCCTGCTTTTATTCTACTCCCTATGTATTAGTAACCTTTCTTTAAGATTATCTCACTATTCCAGAGTTGTCAGTTTACTAACTCCTGTGATTTTAACCAATGACTTTGAAAGTTTCACTTCATAGTTGGAGATTAAGTTCCCTTAATTCTCCCTTGCAAAGGCCACATTACACTATAAGCTTTTGAGAACTATAATAGAAACCAGAATGAAGTAATAAGCAAGTACAAAGCATGTGTGTCTCTTAGGAAGTGATTAGTAGGTCCCAAAACCATATTAAAAAATTGTTAAAAAAAAAAAGAAGAGCAAAATATGCCCCAAATCTTGTGGGATTTCAGGCCTAAATGGCCAAAATACTGTAATTTTTTTTTTAAAAAAATCATTTATTTTATTGCAGAATTGATTTGTATAATTGCACATTTTTTTATCCTAGTAAGAAACGCATTCAGTGTTTGCAGTGTTTCATAGGACTTTCTTAAATAAGTGCTTTAAAGCAGCAACAGGGTACTTGGTTTAATTAAATTTGCATTGCACATGCATGGTACAATCCTCAAATCAGGTAAAAACTTTGCTTAAGCCTTGCAGCTTTTTTCTGTATCTAATTTGAAGATACATTTGAAGCAGTCATTGGGGAAGCCAACAGGGAAAGTTGCAAATCTTGATCACATAATGTCTCACTTAACAATCATACAATTTCATGATGAATTTTCTGATCTAACTGTGGTTGTAAATTGAGGATTACCTGTATTTTTTTCAAAGGTTAGCATGTAACATTTATTAATTTGTTTTGCTCATAGTTGTTTCTACCTCTCTTGGAGTCAAATGCTTTTGTTTTCTCTTTTTGTACGTATTTTCCCTTTTATCATATCACTTTATGTGATATTTTTTAGTCTTAGTTGTTCCTCTTTTTCATTCTCCATCTTATTTTAATTTAAATATAAGTGATTTAAATAAGCACTTCATTTTCCTATAGGCATTTACACTTGTAATAACTTGTCCTGTGCTTTGATGCACAAAAACAATTCCTTAATCTAGATTTTTAAAAATATACATAGTAATTTCCCGCACCAGCATGTTGTTTGTCTTCATCTGGGCCATTCATTTTTAGTAAAATGAACTAAACTGATGATAGGTTCCTATTATAGGGGAAAAGTGAATAAATTAATGTACAGTATATTTTTGTTACCCTATAAATCATAAAGTTAAAACCAGCATCATGAAATAAATGTCTAATATGGATCCAAAGCTATAGTTGGTAATTTTCATATGGTATATTACAGTTACTGATTTTTTAATTGAACAGAAAATTTTTCTGTGTTGTTGAATATAATCTGCAGCCCAGGTTATTGGTTTCTAAACTTAACTGAAGCAATCTAATACTAAGTAATTATTCAGGACACAACTTTAGAAAGTTTATTAAGGATGAGATATATTTTTTCATTTCTTTTCTAAAAGTGAATTTATCACATTTGTCACAGGATCAGATGATTTAGGTGACTTCTTTTGCTTTAAAAAATTGTCATTACAATTAAATATATGAACTTAGTCCTGATGGCTTTGATATATAAAATATATTCAATTATTGTTTTTATTTTTTGTAACTAGGAAGTGATTGTGAAGCTTTTTAAAATAAATCTCTGTTTTTTTAATTTTAAATGGGTAGTATTGTTACTCCTAAACTAGGCAGGTATACATGTTTTAATTCAAAACCTACTTCTTTGATGAAAGCGAAGGTTAGGATTACTCTGTTTTATAGATTACAGGGAGTTCTTTCAACTATTGTATAACTACTAAGGCTGGATTTATGATCAAGCTCTTGATAATATTAGATTTTTCATTGATGTACTTGTTTTCACTCAAAATAGATGATGCCCAGCAGCTATAATTTCTTTGGATGCTTAAAAAGCCTTTGATATAGTTTCTTGGGAGGTTTTGAAGTGGGTTTTGACTTTCTTTTAGTTCCCCCCTAATTTTATATTTTGGATTGGTGTGATTTATTCAACTTAAGTTATGGCTGTTTATTATTGTTACACCCTTTCCTTGGTTATGCTTTTCTCAAAGTATATTCGAAGGAGTTCCTTTTTTTCTCCTTATAATTTGGCCTTAGTAACTTGGATGTATATAATTAGAAGTTTTGAAACATTAATGCAATTAGGAGATGGAGAAGATACCATAAAATCTGCTATGTCAACTATATCATGTTTTATAGAGAAATAGAAGCCTTTATTCCTAATTTCATATCATTACTGCTTGAGTCTGGAATAATGTCTCAGTGCGCTACATAAAGTGGGATAAATCAGGTATGATGCCATTAAGTCAGGCTAATACTGTACAAAAATATAAGGATGGGGCTTCATTGGAGTTTGAATCTTTTATTCATCTTGTTCTAAAAATTTCCAGAAACCCTTTTGAGATGGTCAATGGAACTGATTCCCTCTTTGTGGAAAAGGAAATAAGATCTGGGCCAAGAGATAATCTAAAATTCATTTGAGTGTTTGGGATAAGATAAATGTTATTAAGGTTACTCTATCTCCACACTTGATTCCCTCACTCATCACATTATATTAATTGAATGCACAGAAATGGGAAATTATGGCCCCTTTAAGCATTAAAATAGTAAGTAAAAATAGTAAAATAGTAAAAACCATTAAAATGTCTAATTCAAAGTATGTACAAAAACAAGGGATGTTAACAATGGGGATGTTCTAGGATGTTTTAGCCAGGCATTGGGGCTCTTGGTTCATGTAGCACCCCCAGGTATGGGAGCATAGCAATTGAAGTAGGCATGTGTTGTGATAAGGTATAAAAGAAAAATTTTGAGCAAACTGGCTAGTTTTTGGAGTTTTGTTTACACCATAATTTTTATAACTCTTTTTCTTTTTAATTATTCTTTTAATACTTAACTTTGAAGTATTCTTCAAAATATTGTTATTTTATTTAGGTATACTTTTTTGGTTAACCAGTTTAACACAATACAGTACAATTATAGAATTGTGTTTTCAGATTTCCTCCATCTCAGCCCTTCAGAATTGAAATTTCTAATGCATCATAAGGGGAAATTGTTAAATGTATGAATTTTTAATTAATTAGTAAAATTGGGGAGTGTGGTATCTGATTCAACCTCCAAAATCCAGTAGTAGCTTGAGACCAAATAAGCTCAGATAAGAATGGATATGTGTGTAGATATGTGTACATAGCTCAGATAAGAATGGATATGTGTAGCCTTATGTAATTTCAGTTGATTGATAACTTTGAGACAATCCATTGTTCAAAAATGAAGATGCTCAGAACATCCTACAACCCTGTGTAGATTTACGTCCAGAAAAATCTAATCTAGCTTCCAAAGAGAGATAAACCCAAATCATCCAACATGAATATTAGGAATAAAAAGTATTGGAATTCATCTCTACTGATCTGTGTAAGGTTGAGTCAAGTTCAAGATAAGAGGTGTGTTGCTCTTTTTGTTTACAAGGGAGGATCATTCATGCTACTCAAATATATTGTAAAACAGAAAATGAGAGGTCCCATGTCTTCCTTTCCTAAATTGATGAAAAACTTCTTAGCAATTGAAAATATAGTCTGTACTGGCATCAGAATTTGGTGAGGCGGAACTTTGGGAAAGATACTTGATAAAAATATTGGGAATAGAATATTTAGAATTTTAAAGTTGGAAAGGGCCAATTAATCTAATTCCCTGCTCAGTGCAGGAATCCAAATTAAAGCATTTATAATAGATGGTAGTCTGACTTCTGCCTGAACACATCCAGTAAAGGGAAGTTCCCAGCAAGAGTATTTTTGTGCCTTTTACACACAATTTCTCCCTTCAGCACATGGAAGATGTTTTGGATTGGCCTCATAAATTCCTGAAACAGAGAACTGAATAAACTTGTACTACTTCTGAAACATCAGGTGTAAACATTAGGTGGGAAAGAATTTAATAGAACATTCCTTCCTAAAATTAATAAAGGCAAATCCCAGTCTCTAGATATTAAAATATGTTTGCTGCGGAAAAAGTATTTAGGGAAATCTAAGGAAAGCACCAATGTCATATGCATAAAAATCCAAATAAAATGTTTAAGTAGAGAAGAAGTAGACTGTAAATCCTATGCACTTTTTTTTTTTTTACTTAAGAAGCCCAAGTACATTTTGGAAGATTATTAACTCACTGCTAAACTAGAATTATGGGCCAAATGTAATACTTAGAAATGCTATTTATTTTGGGCAGTCTGCATTTATTTAGATGTGAGAAAAATTCAGTCTGTGTATAACATGAGTTTTTTCATTTTTTCACCTGTTTTAAGGTTCATAATCATGACATAAGTTTCAGAGTTAATATTTGGCATTGACCAACGAAGCATAAATTGGGGTTATGTTTGGCTACAGTGAGTCATTCTTTTTTGAAAGCTTCTGTGAATGAATACTTCTGGAGAGATTTTGAAGAACAAAAGTGACATCTAAATTTAACCAATCTTTTATTTATAATAATGCCCTTATAATTATATGAGGGAACTATATACCAGCAAAGAATAACTGATGGACTCTATAGCAGTGTTTCTCCAGTCTAAAAACATTAAGCTGCCTGGACTTCAACTCCCAGAATTCCTCTGCCAGCACCAAAATCCACACATCTTAAAGTTGCCACGGTCAAGAAATAATTCTCTACAACATACAAAAATTAATTCAGACATAATACATTAACTTGGCAGGATGAGCAGATTGTCTCATTAAGAATAAGGACACTTTCATATTATCAGTTTTCATGGAACAAACCATATGGAACCGTTTAAAACTGACCCAGATGTTTAAGCAACATTGCCAACCTTGAAATACTGAAAACACCATTGGGGACCTATCGTACCTGGAGAAAACTAATGTACTCAGCTGCCCATCCAATATCCAAATATGCTATGAAGTATCGGATTTATATAGCCTGGTTTTCAAATTTAACAGGAAAATAGTGCAAAAAATACATTTAAAGTCAGGAGGGGAAGAAACTAAAAGACAATGCAAAACAAAAAACAAAGCCAGTTGATCATTTAAAAAAAAAACACACAAAAGAAAAAAATATGTATATTTGAAAAATTTGTAGACCCAGAGATAATATATAATGCTCCCCATGGATAATTTGAAATTATGTATAAAATCATGTAGAGAAATACAGTCACTTTTAAATACATTCAAATTTTTAATGACATCAAAATAGAATTTGGATTAGATATGCATACAACACTGAAATAAAAAAGGACAAAAAAATAATATTCAGATGGAATTAAATTAAGTTATAGAATGGTGCTAACATCAAAGAATTGTCTATAGAGCAGAATAAATAATCTTTTGCATGCTGAATCGACAAAGAAAACCAGTGCTAAATAGGTAAAACAATTTAGAAATATTTTAAAATCTAACATGAATACCAGTAATAAAATTAAAGCCACACATAGGTGGCTCCTTGAACACTATACACAACAGATATTTTTGGCCAGATACAATCTTATTTCAAAACTCCCAAATATATTGCAACACGTCATGTACCACACCCCCACAGATCACTTGCAACAGCCACAGAAAATGGGATGGTTGTAGTTTGCTGAAATATACCAGATAGAGATGAAAATAGAGGTCTTGATGCATAAAAGCAAGCAGGAGGATTCTTAGAAATATTTGCAAAGAATACAGTTGAATCAAAGCATATAAAACTGGACAGCAAAAAAAAATATTGGAGAAATAAACTCTGTATAGTCAATACGTGAAAAAACAGAAGGTGCATTCTGCAGTAACAAAACTTGGCAATGGCTTCAGATTGGACCATCAAGAGAGAAATGGAAAGATTACTAATTGTAGACCAAGAACAAAATATATCAAGAAATGCCATGAAAACAAAAATTCAAGAAACAGGAAACAGCAGCAAATGTTCATCAGGCAAAAAGAAAAACAAAGACTGTTGATCACCTAATAAGCAGATGTGGCAAAATTGCCCAGACAGATTATAAAAACAAAATATGATTATGAAGCAAAAATTGCACATTGGAATTTAAAGAATGGGTTTGATTCTCTAAAGTACTGGTGTGACCATAATGTTGACAAAGTGCTTCCAGAATGACTATGTAATTATTTTATGCGACTTTAGATTTCAGAGGGACCAAAATCTAGAACATTATAGTAGCTGAAGAAATAGATGCCGCAATATCAAGTGAGAACAGTGTTACTCAATCAGAAAATATTGTGAGCATTGGGGCTTAATTAATGAGATACACAGATTATAAAATAAACTGGCAAATGTTTCCCCATAATTTCTCAATAAATAATCAGGAGCTACAACAATTGAATTATCAAAACAGCTGGAAAAAATATAATAATCTGATTTCACAATATTTGATTTTGAAAAATAATACCTGCTTGGGGCCACATATATATTATGATACGATTTGGACAATTTATAAATTTTGGAATAAACCTGGAAATTTAAATTTCCAGCATTTGCTGGACATTCAGAAGACAATAGCCAGAAATAAATCATGGCATTTTATAACATGATATTTGTGCCAATAAATCCTTTTTCCTTATTCTTCTTAATTATGATAACATCCAAAGAAGAAGAAGCAATAATGTTAAAAAAAAATGAGAAAAGTTTCTAAATGGAATTTGACAAACAAATTATATCTTCCTGACCAATTCTCATTTACAAGAAATTCATTTTCCATAAGAGTCTTTTCCCCCCTCAAGATAAAGTTAGCTGTGAAGATGAAATTGAATGGAAAAGGATTAATAACATCAGTGATGTATTGCCTTCCAAGTGTGTTAGGGTTACAACTCCCAGATTCCAAAACCAGCAAGATTAGTGGGGAATTTTTGAATCACAACGAGATAAGCTAATTCTACTAATTTAATCATTAACAAAATCAAGTCTGAAGGTAGAAACTTCTCATAGCCACTTTTAACGAACCTGATTAATTATATTGGGTCCTTCCTAAGTTTCTTCCTCTGGATGTTAATCTATTGGCATCTACTTCCTCTCTTGTTTCTGTTCGGCATCCCATCCTTTCATCCCCCAAGGTTAACCTCACATTCCATTATAAAGATATCATTTGGGGAAAAGTAGCCAAGAGCACAATGTTTACTTATTTTTATTTTTTACTTTATTAGATATGTTTGCCACCCATCTCATCATGTGGTGACTTTTGCTTGAACCATCCTATTTTGCTCATCTACATACTGAATAGTTATGTCTAATGCCTTAGTTCTGAAACAGTGAACAGGTTCCCAGTAAACGCTAATGTTCTCATTCTGGAAGTTTCTTATATATTCCTGGAACATGAATCTAATTGGCTTCCTATATTTGTAACAATGGATTGCCAGATGCTCCAACACAAAACATGCTCTTGCCAGATGCTCCAACACAAAACATGCTCAATTATAGCAACGTTGGGATTGCTATTGTGTAATTGAAATTGAACAGTGAGTTCAGTAAACATACAAACAATTGTCCACTGGAATGTTCAATAATATAACTTCCCACAAAGCCTTTGGTATGCTCAGCAAATTAGTTTTCCATCTTTATTACTTTGCTGTTAAAATGAATGGATTTATCTTTCTGATTTGTTTTCCAGCTTTTTCTTCTAAGGGGAAATGGAAAATTATGTGGTTCATCCACTGAAATAAAAGAAATAAGAAAGCTACTATTTTCTCTTGTTCTTGTTTAAAAACAAAAAAACTAACTTCCAGCCAGCTCTCTTGGAGGAAAATATTTATTATCATCCAAAATAAAACACACAGAAACAAAGGGCACAGCCACCTTTAAGTACAGTTCTCCAGACTTTGAGCAGAAGTATTCTGCATAATTTGAACTGATCCTTGATTCTATCATAGGAATGAGACTATTGTTTATTATTGTTTTAACACAGGATAAATTAAAGAATTAATGGACTGTCCTGACTTATTTTCTCCTCCCAAGAGACATTAAATTGGGAGGGGGAAAAGATCCACCAATCTTTCTTCTTAATGTGGGATAAGCCTAGGAAGAGACAAGTTTTGAGAGATGACTAGGCCAACAGGGTTAGCCATTTGTTAAAACCTAATACTGATCCAGATGTGGGATGGGGTGGTGTCTGGCAAAGAAATAGGGAGTCCACTCTTTAGTAACCAGGTCTCCAATCCGACCCAGATGGTCCATGAAATTGGATCCGATGAAAGTGATGAGTTCCTTTGGCTGCTGCTGAATCAAAGCATTTTGGTTAAAATAAAAATGGTCTTAAATTGTACTTGGCAACTATGCTTGTTTCCTTTTGAGAAACTCTTGATATATTTTCAAGGAACCCTGGCTTTCTGAGTACATACTTTGAAACTATTGTTGAATAGCCAGTAAGTAGGGGGATTTTAAATGTATAAACTTATTAATTTTTCCAGTCAGAAAAAAGAAGTTAAGAACACAATCTGAATTCCCACTTTGAAAACTCAAGCTATTATTCCTCAAATGTATCCTCGGCTCTCTTCTTTATATCCATAGGTACTACGGAATTATTTCAAGACTTCATTCACAAGTAGTTCATCTTTATTCTGATAGAGACATATTGTCTAAAAAAAGGCAGGAGACATTTTTAGTAGTTGAGGCAATCACTGGTTGCAGTCAGTGCTGAAGAATAAATAATAGTTAAGCAAAATCCCCCAAAGATGATGTTTTAATGCATATGATAGACTTGGTGCACTGCAGATCCAGTATATCCAGTGGCCAAATCTGGTGGACTTTTCAATGAACTGAATCTGTTTATGATTGAAATGGAGAGTATATGCATAAATCCCTTGTGGGATTGTAGTATTGAGCTACAATAGTATTAACCACTTCTTATACTTCAGTTAAAGTGAAAATATTTTACATATGTTCCTATGATGTTCTTTACTTGCATCTGGACTTTAAGAGTAAATTAGAATGAATCTTCTTCATCCAGGATTTCATAAAACTACTGTTGCCTAAAGGAGCGTGATCTAAGTTTAGTTTGGTACTTTTCTCTGTTTCTTCTATTGACTAGTTATATATTTATAGAACTATTTCCCATGTCTCAAAGGTGCCTCAAAGAACATGTTTATTGGATAGAATAGGATAGAATACTTTATTGGCCAAGTGTGATTGGACACACAAGGAATTTGTCTTGGTGTAAATACTCTCAGTATACATAAAGAAAAGATACATTTGTTAAGAATCAAGAATCATAATGTATAACACAATGATAGTCTTGGGTACAATCAACAATCAAATCATATTAGGAAACAGTCAATATAAATCATAAGGATACAGCAACAAAGTTACAGTCCTACAATCACAAGTGGGAGGGGATGGCTGATAAGGAGTGATGGGAAGATTAACAGTAATAGTAGTGTACACTTTGTAAATAGTTGAACGGTATTGAGGGAATTATTTGTTTAGCAGAGTGATGGCTACATCATATTAGCAGGGGTGGTGAAAACCAACTCTGAAGTTTCCGTGGGAATAGCATAATTAAAAGAGTAACTGTTTCCCTTCCCAATTGTCCCAGGTCACATTGTCCAACTGAAGCAGTCGGCAGGTTCCTCAGTCACTCCCTTCCTCCTTCAAATGCCACTTGTTGGGATGACCTTGGTTCCCATGGGAAGGCTGGTTGTTGTATCTGCAGGCGGTCTATTTCCCCCCCACCCCCTTAGAGTGTGTGGCAACTGTGAAACAACTATGAAGTAACAAAAGACAGCTTCAGTCAGGTTTGATTCAGAATTAACAGTTTGACCTTTCATGGGACTAAATGAACTTTTCCTGGTTAGCCACCTTGACTGAACACAGACAAGAAATTTAATAATAACACAAACCAGGCTGTATTAAGAATTCCATTTTTCCTCCAGTTCACGTGTTAAACTATTTTCCTGAAGTTGCAGGGACAGGGTGGGAAAAATAGGCTGGTGCCAACCTAATTTGATCACTCCAGAAATTAATTTTTGTGTCGCTTGAAAGGAGGAAAAATGGCAAGAAAGGATAGCTTTGCAGCAGCTGGAGTGAGAGAGAGGCCATGAAGGACTGGGGCATCCATGATCATGCACTGCTAGCACACAAGATGGTGTTTATTGTGGGAGAGCAATGAACGGGGTCAGCTCCACTGTACAAAGATAGCCAAATACAGTCTTTGACTATGTTTTTATCTTGAAGACACAGCAAGAAAGTTAACCTTAAAATAGACTAAGAAAAATAAAACATTGTTGAGTCAGCTGTTGAAAATACATGTAATTGCCAAGTTCCACTACTTGATTTTCTGAAAATATAGCCTCCGCATACAGTATCACAATGTGGTTGCTTCCTATGCAATGCTTGCAGTTTAATAGAATCTATATGCCAAGGCGGGAAGCCATGTCTTCAATCTACCATCCAGGCCTCTTCCATAGCAGCAACCCTTTTTGCTGGATGCATCAACCAGCTTTTGATAAAGAACAGTGACCCCGGGATACTGCAACCATCATAAATATGAGTCAGTTGCCAAATGTCTGGATTTTGATCACGTGACCATGGGGATGCTGTAACAGTTGAAGTGTGAAAAGTTACTTTTTTTCAGTGCCATTGTTACTTTGAAAGGTCAATAAACAAACTGTTGTAAATCAAGAGCTACCTGAGGAAGGCATGCAGATTGGCCTCCATAGGGGGATATCTACTAGCAGAGGTAATAGCTTCTAGGTACGGCTTATGTAGGGATTGTTTGGGTTAGAAAAGTTAATTGACGCTCCCAGAGAAGTGAGGTTTATTGAAATTAAAAGTCCTGTTTATTCATTTTGAAAAGACTGCCAATTATTTTGAAATTTAAAATAGTAACTGCAGGCAGCTCTTCCACAACCACGATCCTTCCCTGCCCATTTGGTTCATGTGGGTTGCCAAAAGAGCTTTAGTTTGGTGTTAGATTTTCTTTCTAATAAAAGCTATTGAATTGGATTCATCATTATGGATTACGAACAAAGAGAAAAGAATATGTTATCTTTTGTTGACATTTATAGGTCTCACATTAGAAGAATATGGTGTGTAGTGCAGTATCTTAATTTTAGACCTGAAAATATTTCAGCAACTACTTTGAAAATATAGGGAGTAGGAAATGTGTGAATGCCTGCATGCTTTTACATAAATATTATATCTCTATGCCAGATTTATTTATGAAATTTATACACCCCCCTCGCTCCGTTATGATCTAAATAAATACTAAATCCAGATGTTAAGGACTGGATTTACTTAAGCTGTTTAACAGAATGGGGGAAACATGACATTTCACTTTGACCAGGAGTTTCCAGATGCTTTTTTGCTTTTGCTCTGGAGAGGATGGATACAATTATTGAACCCTTTGTTGGGGCTACCGCTGTGGAAAAGTGGGAGAGGGGGAAGCACCAAAGGAAAACTTTTATTTCTTACCACGTCAATGGCTTCACAGATCCATTTCTTCAGAATAGAAAAATCATGTTTTGAGTGATCCAGATGTTATTTCTGTTTATACGCCCTTTTAATTATGTGAAATGCTATGTAAAAAGAAAACCAAGTCTGCCTATTGAAACAGATGTTCAACCTGTAGAAGTTCAGGTTAAGTAAACCAAGAATTGTCTTTGCATTTGGTATTTCTCTAAGCCTTTGTTTCGATCATAGGAGTTTAATTTATGATCTATTCTAGGGATAATTATTGATGCAGTTTGCTGCCATAGCAAACCTGGAGTAACTGCTCGAAGTTGGTTCCATTGATCTAAGATTAGCACCAACACCTTTTACCAACACTTCTTATCAAAAGGGCACCTTAACCCTTCATATGTAAAAGGCTCTGCAACTTGACAATAAGCATGGTATACCAACCATAGGGTTCTACATTTTTAGGGTGTTGGATTTAAGATTGGTTCTTCTAGTGCAAAGATGAAAGCCTTTTTGCACTTTAGCCCTCCTCAGTCCAAACTGCAAGGGAGTTGTTATCCCAATGTTTTTATAGAGTTTGATATTCAGTTGCCCTCCAATCTAAAGCAAAAAATAGTCTTGAGGAATAAATAAAATTGATGTAAAGTTCCATTCATTTTATTTTATTTCATTCTTTGCTTTGTGACCAGAGTTATAACAGCTGCACTCCCTGGCAGCTCTTTTGAGATTGTGATCATTGGGCATTACTAAATAATTTACAGTGAATAAAGAGTGCATAGGGATATACAATATATAAGCACAATGGTTAGAATTGCAGTACTGCAGGCTAACTCTGTCTACAGTCTGGAGTTTGATCCTGACAGGTCTCAAGGTTGACTCAGCTTTCCATCCTTCCAAGGTCAGTAAAATGAGGACCCAGATTGTTGGGGGCAACATGCTGACATTGTAAACCGCTGAGAGATGGCTGTAAAGTATTATGGAACAGCATATAAGTCTAAATGCTAGTGCTAAGTGCTACACTGCAGTTACAAATACGTGTAGTTTTTTTCTTGATCGAATGAAATCTGTTTCTGCTTCGTTTCTAAAGCAATATACGCACCACCTCTCAATAAATGCACTTTCCTCTTTCTCTAGTCCATCACATTTCAGTATATACCATTGTTCACATCTATTTTTTTTATTATTTAATTAATAATATTAATTATTATTATAAATAATAAAAAAGATTGTTTTTTATTTTCTGTTTTATATATGCTTTAAAATGTTGTCCTCAAGGGGAAAAAGGTATTTACAATTCATACAAAGGCTAGTGAAATCAGGAACTGAGCTGATTATGGTTCTCTTTACCTGAAAACTGGAAGAACCAGGTATCTGTGATCTCAGTCTTGGACAAAGTGTTTTACATTTTAAGGAAATGGTACAGCAATAAATACGCCATTGTCACATCTGTTGAAGTTCCAACTGACTAGATGTCTATTTTAACTGACTATATGCCCCACTTCTTTCAGCAAATTAAAGCTAGAACTGGAGCCCACATCCACTGAAATGAATTATTTCATTTACTCTGAAATGTTCTTTTTAGACTATCACTGACCTCATTCACTTGACATATATGAATATCCTACATGTGAAGAATTTCCTAAATGAGAATTCTGCTAAATGGGAATCACTCATCTGGGAATGTAGATTCTTGCACATGAAAGTTCATATTGCCATCCTCATTAACTGAAGCTCTCTTTCAATACAAAACATCCTTTCCTAAACTTGGATTGTTGAATCTTGAATCTGAACTCCTACTAACCTTGACTGTTGGTCTTGATAAATGGGAGTAGCTGTAAATCATTTCCCCAAATTTTAGGTTATTTCTTGGGGAGGTACAGACAGAGTCCAGGATCCAGGGGAGGTATGAAGAACTGTATTGTAGCAAAATAGCAAGATTGCAGTAAATCTATTTTTTCCAAAGTTTAATTTTCATTTGTTCATTTGTATGCATTTTGTTGTTTGAATTTTTATGCAAGTGTGTAGCTTAAGATTCATTAATAAAGGTGTGATGACAAAAAAAAATTAGCAACCTTTGCTGTGGACCAACTTAGGAATTTAAGGTGGAGATCTAGTAGGATTTTGTAATCTAAAATTCAACGAGAGTTAAAATCATCTTATGAAATTCAGGCTTGCCTTTTCGATTCATGGAAGAGCCACTGAGACCTCTTGAATGCTTGAAGCCTAGAAGATGGAAAATATAACTTTCCAATAGTTACAGTAGAAAGTTAATGAAAAGCCAATCAGTTTCCATTCTGTAAACATTAATTAGCAGGAAAAGTATATAGGTAGCTGTAACTTTGAAAAGGATGTGTATTTTCTTAACTCAAAACCTTTGATCATTTTTGTAATAAGAGTGTAAGAATGATCTTTTTCACTTCCTACAGAGTATTACACATATAATATATATTTGAATGTATCTTGCTTAAAAGGTAGGTGAAGATGTCAACCATGGTTTTAAACACAATGTATCTGATAATTCAGTGCTTTGAAGTAAGCTGTATATTTTTTTTCTGTCAGCAAAACTCACTAACTGTTAATTTAACCTTTTTATTCTCTGCTTCTCAAAACAAAGAATGAAAAGTTTGGAAAACAAAATTAAGGGACCATGGAAATTATTTATTTGATGTGAAGTTACCAATAGAATGAGATCACAAAACACTTTGTTATGTTTTATTTAACTGAAATAAATTGAAAACTCATGAAAAGCAGGACTCAGTGCTCAATATATAATTAAATATTATTTTTCTATCATTTTTTGCTAATACTGAATACAATATTTCTATCAAAACTTGCCCAGAATTTAATTTTCTACTCAAAAGAGAAATTCTTTAAAACACTGTTGAATTGGTAAAATTAAGATGTTTACAAAGATTGTAGGCTGAGGTTATTCACTCATTTATCAAAATGGTTCTTAATTTCACCTTCTAATAAAGAAGAAATATAAAAGGAAAATGCACAGTCTCTGTATCCCCAAGAGCTCCAATGTGCTGCTTGATAGCTAATTTGTGAATTGGGAAGCCCTGACATCAGTCATTTGGCAAGATGCCCAAAACATTTCAAAAACTCCAGATGTGCCTACCAGCCCAAAATGTTTGGCAATCTTTACATTATATTTAAATAAGAATTAAAGCTGTTATTTCCAATTGTTCAAACACAAATATTTAGATGAGCTTTTGAAATCGCTTTCTAAAATGAAACTACTACAAATAAAAAAGCTTTTTGTTGAATGAGGAGGCTGTTGGAGAGATAGCTAGACTTTCACCGCTATATTTGGCTGGAACTCTCTTAAATATATACTTGGTGCTAAGCTCAGACTTCTTGCTGGAAAACATCAGGAGATCTTAAACACAACACCGAAAGAAGTCGATAAATAAAAACATATTTGCTTTTCTTGTCTAACAGGAAGCTGTAATGATGGGGGAGGGGTTGTTTTTAGTTGGAATGTAATGAAATTGCTGGTTTATTTTTAAGAAGTGTTAACCAGCATGTGTTTGTGCAATGGTAAAAGTGTAAATTGTTCCTCAACCTGTTGCATTGATAACATAGTAATGAATGACAGAGGGAACAACAGAAGCCATTTATTTAAGAATCAAATGTATGTTTAACAGAAAAGTTCCCAATTTTTAAATTTGTATGTTTGTACTCATGGAGAGGTAGAGCCCATTGTGTGTAGTGGTTTAAGGCACCAAACTAAGAGTTTGAATCCTACCTTGGGTCTGATGCCAATTGTTTAATTTTGAGACAGTCATGCTCAGCCCTAGGAAGAAGGCGGCAGTGGGAAACCATTTCTGAAAATCACATTTTTATCATACTAAACATATTTCACTTTTTTATTAGATAACTTACTTCACAGAGTGCAAGGATGCTGTGGACATAATGTCACTTTCAGGAAAATATTTGACAAACTAACCCATGACTTATTGATTAAAACATATCAGAAGAAGGCAGATATCAGATGAACATTAGGGTGAAAATCTTAATTATAATAAGTGGATAAATTATGCTAAATTTGCTTTGATATGGTCAATACCTGATAGGGTTCGATCATGATGAACCCTTCTTTCTTTGATAATCTATGATTAAAGCTGTCAGATGCTTCAAGTGCAAGTGAAGAACTGTCATGCTCCATCAGAGACACCAACAGAGATTGAGAGGGTAGCTCCACTGGCCTTGGGGGAAACTGGGGAAGGGCAGAGTCAGTCCAAGCAAGGCTTTTCTGAATTAGTAAGGCCTGCAGACAGGGAAGGGCAGGAGAGACAGAGCTCAAGGACTACCCTCTCCTGAGCCAAGAACAAGGAAGGAAAAGAGAAGGTGAGAACAATGCAGATCTGCTAACCTTGTTTACTGGACTACTTGCATCCAGAGGCTTCTGAAGCTTTGAGTAAGAGCATTGATCCAGGACTTGTAGCGAATGTGGAAATGTTTGGGGACACAGTTGGAGCAATAAAGGAGATTTAGACCTGTTCTCTGGCTGTGTTGCTTTTGTGCCACTCCCCAGGTCATCACAAGAACTAGCAAACCTTACTGACTTCATAAGAATTGAAACTGCTGAAAACTTTGTTTTTTAACAATATTCCATATTTCTATTAAAAAGCAAAGAGCCAAATATAGCAGCTTTTGTGTTACATTGCCTAGAGAATAACACAACTGTCAGCAGTATGTTCTGCTTAAAGAGATTCATATGAAAAGCTGATGTTCCTAATTTTGAAAGGATGGTCATGTTTGGTAGTCACCCAAGAGCAGGTGTGAGATTTGAAAAGTTTTGAATGCGCTGCCACAAATGTGCATCTAGTGAGAGATTTGCTAAGGATGTAATCACTGCAACTCTGAAAACAGAACTTTTCCATCTGGCCACCATGTGCTCGATCCATTGAATCTGGCAGCATGAGAGATGCCTGCAAAAGTTCTGTGTGCTACTACAGATGTTCCAATGAAACCACGAGGACTACAAACAAAATTCCGCTAGGAAAACAAACAATATATATTAAAGCTCATTGTTATACCCTTTAACCAGGCTGAATGGTATTTGCCGGTTCTCCAAACTACTCAAAAATTTCACTATCGGTTCTCCAGAACTGGTCAGAACCTTTTGAATACCACCTCTGGGCTGTAGCCCATGGGTTGGGGACCCCTGCACTAAATCTACGAAATGTGTCTAAATCCCAGGGCCCATGATTCCCAAGGGAATGAAATTTGGGGAAGTTATGGTTGCTTAAGTGCTATTGGCTGCTGCTGGGCTCACGGGATCTTTCTTTGCAATCCTCCATTTCCAGCCAGTCTCACAAATCCCTCACTCCCTCTCCACACAACAGCAAAGAATGGACTCATCATGTGGCTCTTAAAGAAGCAACAACTTTAAAGTGCCAGAGCATATATAGAACTTTATTCATCAAAGCAAGAACCTTGGAGCGCACATCTGCACCTAGATACAGGTAATCCTTGACTTACGACCACAACTGAGTCTAAAATTTCTATTACTAAGAAATTCTTCTACTAAGTGACACATTTGTTAAGTTAATTTTATGACCTTTCTTGCCACAGTTATTAAGTGAATCACTGCAGCTGTTCAGTTAGTAACATGGTTGTTAAGTGAATCTGGCTTTCCCATTGACTGCTTGTCAGAAGGCTGCAAAAGGGGATCCCATGCCCCTCAGAGACTGAGAAGCCATCATAATTGCCAAGCATCTGAATTTTGATCACATGACCATAGGGAATGCTACAATCGGCCTAAGGTGAAAAACAGTCACAAGTCACTTTTTTCACAGATGTTGAAACTTCAGCCATTAAACAAACTCTTGTAAGCATGTATATATTTTTGAGGACCCAATACAGAGAAAAAGAGCTAATTGTGATGACCCAGAGTGTAACACAAACTTAACAAAATCCAAAACGTAAATAAATGTCCTTTAATGCCTCCAACTTGGCCTCACTATTCAATAATTCTCAGTTGGAGATAAATCTTATTCAAAACTAGTCTTCAAAAGAAAGCAACACAGTCTCAACTTAATGAGCAGATAGAGGTGAAATAAAAAACCAAACAAACGACAATGACGAAATTTCCACAACAGAACAGGAGAAGTATTTACCAAATTCAAGGAGGTAACAAGGCAGTCTGTTGGAAGGATGCCAACCAAGATAACTTCAAAACAAAATAAAACACACTTTGCTTCTGACAAGCAAAGTGTTTGCTTCTGTGTTTTAACCGTCTCTCTTATATACTTGTCTCCCCAGCTGCAACCAATGAGGAGGATCATAGCCGTTTTCTCGCTCGCAAGCCAAACTGTTGCCTTCTCAGTTCCTCCCTGCGTGTCCTATGATGCAGAGGGGATGGGCCTGGTTCTTCCTCTGCCCAGATGGCCTCTGGCCTTCCCCAGCCTCCTCCACAACCTCTGGAGCCATACCTCCACTCCCTGTCGGGTGTTCTTCCTCTCCCTCAGAGCTTGACTCTACCAAGGGCATGACAGTAATCTTCTCCTTCTCTTTCAATGTATTATATATCTGAATAATTTCTTCTAATAACATAACAAATTTATTCTTTATGAACAATCAAATTAAAATGTTCTCTATGTAACAAATATGCTCATAATGACTGCTTGGGATTACCCGAGCAAATGATTCAATACCTAGAAACATCCAATGAGTTTCCATATCTCTGCAAATCATGCAGACCCAAACTGGATCTGTTGGAAAGAATTGATACCATAGAAACATGAATAACATAATAGCATCCCTGGACGCCTTAAAAGAAAGATGATCCAACCTTGAAAAAAAGACACAACGCAAAATCCTGAATATCCAGTAGCTACAAACCACATCTCTACCAACAACCACAACCCAATCCACAAAAAAACATAAATCAGACAAATAATGATACCCCAATCCCCATCAGAGAAGCTGTTGAGTGTGAACGGAAACGTCCAAACGCCATCTTATTTGGTCTAGAGGACATCAATGACAATGATGACATCACAACTGTCCAAAACATCATCAGTAATTATCAAGCATCAAGCATCTCCCCTGATGAAATACTTGACATTTCCCGCATTGGCTGAGAGCTCAAAAACAGAGACGGCTCTGTGGCCCCACGCTTCTGCAGGGTCATTTGCAAAAATGAATCAAGCAAATGTAAATTCATTTACACTATAAATTCACTTGTCACAACCCACACTAACCATAAGAACCTCCGTTGTCGCCCTGACCTAACCATACAGCAAAGTGCCCGCTCCCATGTACTCCGCACTGAACTCAAAAAACGCCTAGACAATGGAGAGAAGGACCTGTACATTGACTATCATGCTGACTGTATCAAAAGTAAGTCACACAACCCGCAACTCAGCTTTAACCTTTAACCACAACCCTACCTCAACCAATCCACCATCACCAAAGACTAGGCATGCACGCCCCTAACTACTTCAATTCAAACTATTGCTGAACTTAAATGCAAGCTACTCAATGCAAGACGCCTTGCGAAAAAAAACCCTGAATTTCTCCTCTTACTAAATATGGCTAATTCGACATCATATTTGTCTGTGAAACATGGCTCAGCGCATCTCTCCCTGACTCCATTACCACAGTAAGAGACTATCATGTTTATCGATCAGATCGTGAAATTCGTAGAGGAGGTGGTGTTGCTATCTTCTATAAAAAGTCCTTACATCTAAAAAACATCCAAGTTACCCAGGAGCTTGCTCTTCCTGAGACCATTATCTGTGAACTATCCTTAAATATCACATTTCGATTCTTACTATGTTACAGAACACCTGACTATGACATCGAATATGTAAACAAGCTAAATACACTACGAACATGGGCACCATGTTTTTATCTTTCTTGGTGACTTTAATCTACCTCATATTGACTGGACTCTAAATGAATGTACAACTGAACCCATACATGCAACCTTCTACAATGCTGTTACAAATCTGGGACTGGAACAACGAGTAACCAATAACACTAGACTAAACAACTGCCTCGATCTCATCTTCTGCAATAGTTTGAATTTAATTTATGGAATACAAACTGAAGAACCCTTTTCCAGCAGTGACCACAATATGATTGACTTTTGTCTCAACATACGCCCACACAAAAATCAACACAACGATGTGATCCTCAATTATAACTCCAAAAAAGGCAACTATGATCTTATAGACAACGATCTCTCATTCCTTGATTGGCAGTCTCTATTCATTGGATGCAATACTGCTGAAGACCATTACAACATATTTTTACTTGAAGTCAAAAGAGTCATCAAACTATATGTACCAACAACAACTCCCAAAACACACACACACAAAAAACAGATTACCCATAACAATAAGGAAACTTCAATCCAAAAAGAGATCACTCTGGCGGAAAAACAAATCTGGTCACGTTGCCAATTTCAAAAGCCGATACAAAAATTTATGCCACCAGATGAAGACTGAATACATCAATATAACATTAAACAAGAGGAAAACCTTCTATGCACCAATTCCACCTGCGCTTTTTACAATTTTGTAAACCACAAACTAAAAGACTCAAGGTCCATCCCACCCCTGATAGGACCTAATGGTAAAGACTGCAATGACAACACCATTAAAGCCAACATCTATAACACATTCTTCGGGTCAGTATTTGTAAACAGCAATGAATCATTCCCAGCATTTCCTAGTTGAACCACAGACAACTACAATGATCTAATACATATTGATTTTATAGAAGACAATGTTGAAAAAGCACTACGCAATATAAAACCATCTCTATCTATTGGACCGGATGGAATATTTGCCTACTTCTTAAAAAAGCTATCCAATGCCATAGCCAACCCTCGAAGCATAATCTTTGAAAAATCTTTCAGGACCAGCTCCTTGCCTAACCTATGGTCATAAGCCACAGTCATCCCCATCTTCAAAAAGGGAAACCCCAGCCAAGTTGAAAATTACAGACCAATCTCCTTATGCTGCGTTACCTGTAAAGTCATGGAATCAATTATTAACCAATCCATTATCCTCCACTAAGAGACAGACAACCTACTCTCCAATAAACAATTTGGTTTCAGAAAAAAACTATCCTGCAATCTGCAACTCTTACACTGCAAAAACATATGGACTACACAACTCGATCAGGGCAAAGCAATAGACACAATCTACGTAGACTTCTGTAAAGCCTTTGATTCAGTGGTACAGACAAACTACTCCTAAAACTAAAATCTTATGGTATCTCTGAACACCTACATAACTGGATAGAAGCATTCCTGTCAAACAGACAACAAATGGTCAAAATTGGGAGTGTCCTATCAAATTCTGTACCTGTCAATAGTGGTGTCCCCCAAGGCAGTGTTCTAGGACCAACTCTCTTCATACTCTACATAAATGACCTCTGTGGTCATATTAAGAGCAACTGTGCTCTTTTCGCTGATGATGTAAAGCTGTTCAATACCAGACAATACTGATACCCTTCAAAAAGATCTTGACTATGTATCAGAATGGTCAAATGGCAACTTCAAATCTCAACAAATAAATGCTCTGTCTTACATATTGGCAAAAAAATTAGAAAATAAAATACAAGCTGAATAGTCAAGATCTTGTTGATGATCCAAGCTCTGTAAAGGACCTTGGAATACTCATCTCTAATGATCTAAGTGCTATAGCCCACCGTAACTATATAGCCAAAAAGGCATTCAGAGCTGTTAACCTAACCATACATAGCTTTTTCTCTGGTAATATCACACTACTAACTAGAGCATAGAAAACATCTGAATACAGCTCGAATACAGCTCATCATATACTCGAATACTCGAATACAGCTCATCAGTCTGGAACCTACATTACGTATCTGATATTAGCACAGTTGAGAAAGTCCAGAAATCTTTCACAAGAAGAGTTCTCCACTCCTCTACTCGTTGTAAAATACCTTATGCCACCAGACTTGAAATTCTAGACCTACAAAACCTTGAATTACGCCGTCTTCGGTCTGATCTAAGTATGGCATATAAAATCATACATGGCAATGTCCTACCTGTCAATGAGTACTTCAGCTTCAACCATAACAACACAAGAACACACAATAGATACAAACTCAAGGTTAACCCCATCAAACTTGATTGCAGGAAATACGACTTCAGCAACAGAGTGGTCAATGTCTGGAATACTCTCCCTGACTCTGTACTTTCTTCCCCAAACCCCCAAAACTTTAACCTTAGACTGTCTACTATTGGCCTCACCCCTTTCCTAAGAGGTCTGTAGGGGGCGTGCATCAGCGCACCGACGTGCCTACCATCCCTGTCCTATTGTTTATTTTTTCTTATATGTCCCCATTTCATGTGTTCATAACTATGTATATACTTCTTCCTATTATCTTGTAAGCAATTGACAAATCAAATAAATAAAAATAAAATAAAGCCGGAATTTTTTTTCTCCTAGGAATAATATCAAAAGGATGTAGGAAGGATTTAATTTATCTTATAGTACATGCGTTGACGGTGGCTAGAATAATATATGCCCAATATTGGAAGAAAGAAAACATACTGTCAGAAACAGATAATAAGGAAGATTATGGCCTGTGCAGAATCAGTCAGGTTAACTCTAGAGTTAAAAAATAAGGGGAAATCTGACTACTATGAAACGTGGAATAATTTTTATCACTGGTTGTATACAAGAAGGCAGGGTCAGAAGATAAGTAAATATGATGATTAGAATAATTAGTAAAATATGTATCAAAAAAGAGGATTGTAAATGGCGAAGTAAAATTTACATATATATAACAATTGTAATGCCAGAATGGCTCCACCGTGTTGTATTCTTATAATTAAAATAAATAACAATTTTTTAAAAAATGAGATCTAAGTTCAGCCCACCTCAAATTCTTCTGTTGACTCTTATCTGTCACTAATTTGTTTAGCACTGCAGATTTCCTGTGCTTGACAGAGGAAAGGAAAATACACAATAAATTATTATTGATCTTCTGTTAATTCTTATTATGAGAACTTCAGAAATATGACTGCCTCGCCTAGTAGGGGAAAAACGTTTACTATGCTATTTGGGGCAAAAAAACTTTGTATTTGGAGAACTAAGCTGGCTATGCTATGCAACAGAGCAGACCAAAGGGGAAGCGCTCACAGATATAACCTCAAATGATGTTTGCCAACTTACATAAGTGCAGAAGACTTTGGAGAAAATTACAGGGAGTTGGTTTCCAGAATCAACAAATTCTGTGGAGCCACAGGAATACTGAATATGTCTGGCTTGGCAAAGTTCCTGGGTTCAGACCCACAAGTTTTGATGTCTATAGAAGATAACAGGTTTAAGATTAGGATGGCAGGGCTCAGTATATTAACACTTAAGGACTGCTTCTTGCTAGAAAAATTATAACTGCAATTGTAAGGTATTTGCCTTCAGAGGTTATCAAAATAGGGAGAATGGGTGATGCAGATTAAAAATAAATATTTTTTTTATTTTTTTTGCCATTTTTTTAAAAAAAGAGCTTTTGGGTTTACATTAAATAAAGCTTTTCCTGTGCCAAAAATAAAATATAATTATTCTCATAACATATTCCTCATAATGCAATGCCTATACATAGGATTTCTCATTCTCCGTGTTCTGAAGTGTTCCGGAAAAATTTTGCTGAGCACCCCACAGTTTGTATTAAAAACAAAAATTTGAACAGCTATGTGTAAATTAATTGTAAGCAGCATACGGGTAAGGGAACAATCTAGTTCAAAGGATGATTAATCATCTCCAGTTCAAGACATGTTGAACAAAATTTATTTCTTCCAGACTTCTGGATCCCCAAACCAAACCCTTGTGTTTCCACAAACTAACATGCCTAGAAACATACAGTCGAAAACTCAGGAAATTTATTCTAGTTCATGGGAGCACTGACTGCAATAAGTGTCATATTATTCATGATACTGTGGGAATCTCTTTTATTGGGATAAAAACCACTAAATAACTTGCTGGTGGTCCCCCTTATTCAAGTTACTGAATAACCTTGATCTTACTTTTTTGGGGGGGTACTGTTATGCATTTCAGCAATGCTTATATTTTCTTTACCAATTTAAGTTGGCCATATTTCCCTCTGCATAATCTCTGTTCAGCAGAATGCTGAATGAAAAGGATTCTCTATTTCAAAAACAGTAGTGAGAAGGAGCATTGAAGAACAAACAACTGTGTTTGATTAAAACAAAACAGGCCTCTTAGTCTTTTTGATCTTTCTTGACTTCCAAATCAGACACATTGAGTTCGACTTACTTACCATCACAATCAATTCAAAACCCTGTATATATCCAGACCATTAAATACATGCATTAGACAGATCTTTCATCTCCATCAAACTTCAAATACTCGCCCAGACAACATTGCATTCAAAATGTGTTTTTCTTTCTTTGTAAGTATTTATTTGTCCAGGACCAATTTTTTTAGGGAGGATACTCCTTTTTTCATCCTTTAGCATCTTTAAAGCCTACATTTTTCTCAGTACGAGATGGTTTGCATATTCTAAAATGCATTTATGGACAAATAATCTGTCATAAGATGAAGGAAGCAAAAGTTTACACAAGATTTGTGGAAAACCTTGTCTATTTGGACTAGATTTAGGAAGATAATATTTAGGAACATTCAACAAGTAGCCTGTAGAGATTCTGTCATCTAGGTCAGTGGTCGCCAACTGGTGGGCTGTAAGAAAATTTTGGTGGGCTGCAGAGAAATCTCACCCCCAGAGCATCCCCCCAAAGCAATTAATCCAGACTGCACAGAAACACAAGTTCCCCTCGCCCACATGGCCTGCAGGAACCCTCCCCACCCACTCACTCCTTACTTGGCAAACTTGCCTGCTAAGTTGCTATTTTTCCTTTTTCCGACCATCATTTGTTCTGCTGTGCTGGGAGATTTAGATTAGCTAGGAAGCAGAAAATGGTTGGATTTCTTGCTTTCTAGCTAGTCTTTAGATCTTCACCTCTGCTTTTGAGCACAGCCGAACCTTCCTTAGGACTGAAGGTTCTATTATTCAGTGCAGACTCACAGCAATCAAATTTTATGTGACAGACTCAGGTTGCCGATGGCAGATAGATAGATCCCTGAATGAATCTGTCTGCCTGCTTTGCCTGATTTTGGGTAAAAAATGCTCTTTTTCTAATAAAAAAATCAGTATTTATATATTTATATTTACATACAAGCTATGCCCAGCCAGTCACATGACCACCAAGCCACACCCACAAATTAGGCCATGCCCAAGAACTGATTAAGTAAGTTGAATCCTACCCTACGTCTGTGTGTTTGTGTGTGTGTAAGAGAAGGAGGGAGAGAGATTAGATCAGATCTCCCTCTCTCCCACCAACATCAGCAAGCCACCACAGTCAAAATTCATATTATGAGTCTGGTGGTCCCTGAGGTCCAAAAGGTCCTGATCTAGGTCATAGTTGTCCTAAAGCTGCTTTTCCAGGAGGCAACTGGACTTTCTTGTTTTTTCTTAGAAGGCATTTTGCTTCTCATCCAAAAAGCTTCTTCAGCTCTGACAGGATAGTATGGAATAGAATGATTTATATTCTCATCCAAGGACACAAATAAACCTCCAGGTGCTCCAACGACCCTCTACAAGGATGCAAATGACCAGCTGTCTGCAAGGAATATAAATCCTTCCATTCCCCACTGTCAAGAGTTGAAGAAGCTGCTTGGATGACAACTGAAACATCTTCAAAGAAAAAAACAAAAAAGTCCAGTTGCCTCCTAAAAAAAGCATCTTTGGGCTACTCAACAAGTAACAAAGTAGAGAGAGTTCACATCAATTTGTAGTTGCCAGATGTACAAAGTATCAGGTGTGAAGCAGTGCCTGCTCATAGTAGAGGTTAAATTTCAACTTGGTGAAGTCCAAATAAGTCCAGTATATGAATTACAGTACCCTAACATATTTACAGGGTCCGAAATTAGGTAGGGTGATATTATTAGTGGGTTAAATACGAAGCAGAAAGGATGTATCTGTTTCATGCTGAACAACCTGCATTGATTTATAGAAAAGAAAAAGAACCTTGTGAAACAAAGTAAATAATGTATGAGCAATGGAGTCTTGCTTCTGAATCTGAGATAAGCATCCAATAACTGCCCTCTTGATATTTTTTTTAAATATATACATCCTCCCCATCAATATCCATGTGTATTTTGGGGCTGGTAAATTGGGATGTGAGTAAATGCCTAGCAATCTTGCAAGGAAGTGCACCCAGCTATGAATAATGATCCATAGATAACTGAAAAGGGAAATTGGCGCAATAATTGTAACACCAAGAACCGGGTGTTAAAATACCCCTCTCTGTTGCTAAAATGTGATTTCCCACTAAATATCAACAATGCCAATTTTTTTCCATAGAATTTTATTGATTCTACTTTAGTCAATTTTCAATCCACTTCATCATTGCTTAAGCAACCATTTATTCAGATTTCCTTATTATAATTTGTTTAAGATTTACATCTCAATGTTAAAGTTTATTTCCCCTCTCCAAAATTTGTAAACATTTAAAAAACCAGAACTAATGATAAACGCAAACTCATAGTTGGAAAATAACAGAACTAGATCTGTTCCTCAGTTGTCAGAAATTCACAAAGTGCATAGTAGCAATATCACTTAGACTTATATATCGCTTCTCAGTGCTTTGCAGCCCTAAGCGGTTTACAGAGCAGTTTACATATTGCACCAAACAATCTGGGTCCTCATTTTACCGAACTCGGAAGGATGGAAGGCTGAGTCAGTGTGGATCAAACCCCTGGTCAAGTTAGCCTGCAGTACTTCATTCTCACCACTGTGATTCCATGGCTCATATCTTTGTTTGATATTAGTTAGTTAGATCTTAATTTGTCTACATTTGTGCTTCCTTCTGGATGTGTGTACTTCTACTCCCAACGATTTCTAGCCAGCAAGCTCATGGTTGAGTGTTCATGGAATGGAACTCTTTTATGTCTAGAAGCTGCCAAGATTTACAAATGCTGGCCTACATAGACGTGTTTAATTTTCAAGTATTGAAACAATGCAAAATAAATATTCCACCACTGAATAAATAGCACTTCTCCACAAATGATATTTCAGGACTAAATTTTACCGAGATGGATTTATTCTACAAATGTAGAAAGCACTTATAATTTCAGTGTTCTCTATATTTTTTACATACCCCAACACTGTAACTTAACATTTTTGCCTTCTCAGAATAACAAAACTGCCAACCTACCATTTTGCTTCTGCCAAAGCATATTTTCCTCTCTAAATCCTGCCTGTAAAATTAAGGCTGCTAAAAATACATAGCTTATTTTTTGTAGTTTGTAATTCACAATGGCTTTCTTGGGAGGTGGAGCTAGTAAATTGGTATGTGGATAAGCACCTGGTATGTTTGCAAGGGCCTCCACCAGGAATAATCCTGTGGTCGCAGTGATAATTAAAAAGAGGAATTGGCATGACAAATGCTTTGGTGGGAAAAGGCTTCAAATTGGGCAGGTGGTTGCTGGGTGTCTAAAAACTACTCTACAAATTAGATGGTACAGATGAGCCATGAAGGACTGTGTGTAGCCTTTTCATCTTTTAAGTATACTGCATGTATGTTTCCATAAGATCATTTTAATAGCTCTACTGGTGTTGGAAAGAAATTAAAACAAGACATCCCACAGAACGCAAATATGCTCAGCCATAATGGTTTGCTGAAGTTTAGAATCAAGTTGTAGAAACTTAGCCATTGTGACTCATAAGCCATGGTTTGTAATTCAGTGTTCTGTGCAAATGCAGTTACTAAACTAGGAAGCAGCGCCTAACCAATCAGTTTATCTAAGAGTAGCTAAGCAGGGTTGATTGGAAGTTAGATGGGGGAACGAACTACCAGAATGAGAGAACAGCAAGCCATTATGTGGTGCAGCTCAGAAAATGACAGATTGTCTCATCTCAAGAGACTTCATATTGTTACTGCAGTTTATTTAAATGTCTATGGAGATTAAATGCCTATGGCAGCTTGTTTACTACCGCACAGAATAAAGTTATGTATAATCAGAACTGTAGCATTTTGTAGGAAAACATTTTATCTGACAAGAAAAGATGACAGTCCCAGGATTTAGCAACAGACATCCATCTCGACCAGTTCAGGAGACCTAAGATTGGACAATAATCCAGACTGGAGAATTAATCAGGAAGTTCATGCAAGAAAACAAGCCAGGATGATTTAGAGCAATAAATATTGGAAAATCAAGCAAGCCTTAAAAATTGGCTTGTTATTCAAGCATTGCTCCTATACAATTGATAGCTTTTAATTTTCCTTCCTGTCCAGCTTATCCAGCAGCCTCTGCCTAAACCTGGAAGGTGCTTTGCTAAGGAAATGCTCACAGGGGTTCCAGGGCAGGTACACTATATCCGAGGTTTCCTGGGGAAGCCGTAGTTTGCCCTGTCTCACTTCAGGCAACAATTATTGGCTGAGGGAAGAAACTGTTTCTTCGATCTTGGCATCCCCTCCAAATAATTGAGTCAAAAACAGCACTTTAAACTAGGCCCAGAAACTCATGTATCATTACAGTGATCATGTATGAATCTAAAAAAGCCCCATTTCAATTAAGACTTTAGCACAGGGGTCCCCAACTACTGGGCCCTGGGCCAGTACCGGTCCATGGATCATTTTGTACCGGGCCACAAAGAATGAATCATCATGATTAAAATATCTATTTTATATTAGCTAAAGCTAAGAAACCCTTTACTATTGGGAAAGAATTGATTTTGCCGGTCCTTGAAAAAGTGTTTCTGCATGAAACTGGTCCCTGGTACAAAAAAGGTTGGGGACCACTGCTTTAGCAGATATATTTTCCATAAGCAATTTTTGGAAGGTTTTCAAACTACATTGCAATAGTCCATAAAAGAGCAATTCCTCTTTATAGCCTGACTGCATATACGAAGCTGGGATTCCAAGCAATGTTCTGGAATTTACTGTAGATAGTCCTTGTTTAGAGATTGTAACGGGGGCAAGTTGGTGGTTATACAAAGCAGTCACTTAACAAAAACCACATGACGCCAAACCAATTTGCCTTCAATTTTATTTTAATTTTCAATAGCTTCTTGCTACTTCCTTCAGCTGAACTGATGGTCTTTCTGAGGACACATTGGAGTAAGTAAATAAGCAAGTGAAAAGAGCAGAGAGATGCTGCAAAGGTCATACACGCGAGAACTGGTTCCAAAGCATTTTTAGTATCATAAGTCTGATCTCTAAGCAAGGACTACCTGTAAATTATTGAAGAATCCAGATGCCTTAAACTCATCCTCTCGATGAAAGAAATCTGATGTGAAGAATATCTTTTAAGAAATTCCTCAAGGCAGCACATTATGGAAAGAAACCATTAAGATTCTACTATCAGGCTCAAATCATTCTTAGCAAAAAGATTTATAGCACCTTCATGCCATGACTAGGAAGTAGAGATAAAAGTTGTGTTTTGGTTCTGAAACACTAGTAATAGTCTATTTGGCAGACTAGATTAAAGCAGACCGGGGCCTCAAGTTGCCTTGAAAGACTTCAGCTTCTGCTCTAAATTCTGCCTTCCCAGACACTTAACAAATCAAAAACATATGAGAGCAGGGTAATTCCTCCCCTTGAAACTCTCAAGCACAGGGAGAAACCAACTGATAATGCACTATTCCTTCCCTTCTTCCATCCAGAATCTTTCAGGTCTTCAAAGATTATATGGACTATGGACAATAGGGTAGAAGCCCAGTTTTTAATGCTAAAATCCCAAGAATCTGGGGCACCTCAGCACAAACATTTATATAAAGCTGGAGGGATTAAAATCTAGAGTAGCCAAATTCAAAGCACAAAGAACATTTTACTAGTGCACGCAACAGCCAACAGCAATCCTGGATTAGGGGAAATGTACTTTTTATGTTACCATAATTATCATTGAAAATATTATTATGAACAAAAGACAAAAGGCCATCCCAGATAAAGTATGCTTGGTAGATATCACCTCCCAAATTAATTCCTTTGCTAGTCATGTCAGCATTTCTTTCTTGTCTGGGTTACTTGTTTCTGCATTCCTAGGATACATAAAAAATAACTCTGATAAAATGAAGTTAGATTGAGGCATTTGGATTCTGAACTAACCATACTGAGGGCAGAAATCTATTTTAAAGCAACCTTAATATAACTGGTTCCTCTGGTTTGGCCATTAGAAAGTTAAAAAAGAATCACAATGTGCCTTCCTGAAACTTAAATGCATTTTGTGTCCTCTATTCTGAAATAACAAAGCCAGTCTTTTTTCCTTGTAACTTTCTTTCACCTATTTGTTAATTGCCATTTTAATTCTTCAGTTTACTTTTCTTAAGGCTAAATGTATCAGGTCTTTCAATCTGTCTTTACATATCTCATCCTTGATTATCCTCATCCTTCTTTGAACCTGTTCCATTGTGATCCTTCTTTAAACGATGGTGCCCAACATTGGATTACTTGGGAGTCTCAACAATGCAAAGCAAATTTATTACTGACTTAGAAATAATGCTTCGGTTGATGTAGCCTAGAATTGCATTTGTTTCCTTTGCAATTGTTTCACACTGCAGTCAACAATAACTGTATTCCAAGATTTTTTTTTCACATTAACTATTAGCCAGCCAGGAATACCTCCACTTTTTTTTTTTTTTTACTTCTGCATTGGATCACTGTTTGTAAGTGAACAACTATACATTTGTCTCCCTTAAATTTTAGTGTTACTTTCAAGTCATTTATCTAGGAAAATTGTTCTAAAGTTTATGTTTCTGAATGTTTCATTACCAGGCGAGGTAACATCTTCAGCGGAGTTTGGGGGATGTCAGTGTCAATGATCTTCTGCTTATAAGGGCTTCAGGTGTGGATGTGTCAAGTGAGAGTCTTGTGATGTGTAACATGAGTCATCAGTGAGACTTGTGATGGGTAGGTTACATCAGGTGAAGGTCATTATGGGGTGAACTGTTGGTGGATGGGTTGCATGGTTGAGAAACAGTACTGTATCTGGTTGGCTGTGTGGCTGATTTGGATTCTGAGGGGTTTGTAGACTGGTTGTCGGTCAATGAGTCAGTTGATGGAATTGCTTGTGAGTGTCAGACTTCAATGAACTCACAAACATAGCAGGTGGTAGCGTGGCTGAAGATTTTTGTGTTGCTCCAATCGAATTGGTGCTGTTTGATGTTGGTATGGGTAGAGATGTGTTTCTTATTTTTATTCTTCTTGCTTTTAAAGCCTCATAGAATCATTCAGATTGGATACTCACTACATAAAATAAATATTAATAAATATCACATCCATTTTTGTGTCATCTGATGATCTGATAAACATTCCTGCCACTTTTCCATCCTGGTCATTCGTAAAAAATATTGATAAGCCATAGGATCCAGGATTCAATTTGTGATATTCCATGTGAATCTCTCCCCAACTTGATAGGAGTATTTGAGTGTTATTTTCAAGCCAGATATTAGCTATTAACAAAAAATATTAATTTTGGGGAACATAGTGGAAAAGAACCTAAACACAATCAGTTCCAATGCTATAAACACAGACAAAAATCTGTCCCAAATATACTTTAGTTTGTGGGGAAAAAAAAAAAAAAAGGAAATTTAGCTAAACATTGTTACATAGGAGGCTTTCAAAAACTTTACATAGTTTTGGATACTTTGGTTTTGGTTTTCTGATCTTTGAAGACTGTGTTCCAGTTCCTTTAAAGACACTTCATGGCGTTTATCTCGCTGGAAAAAAAGGACAAATAGACATTACTAACAAATTTACACATTTACATTTTGAAGACCAAATGCTTGATGAAGGAAGTAATTTCCAAGTAATTTAGGATTAACATATATATGTGTGTGTGTTTGTGTGTGTGTGTGTGTGCTGTTCAGCTTCCTTCGGGTATTATCCCACTTCATTGTAGTGCTTTTAAAGTTGTAGCAACATTTCAGCAGAATACAAACTCAATACAGAAGCCTGATGAGATTCTGCTGAAACGTTGCTACAACTTTAAAAGCACAATTACAATGACGTGGGTTAATACCCGAAGGAAGCTGAACTGCAATCTCATACATATATATATGTATGTATGTATGTATGTATGTATGTATGTATGTATGTACATATGTATATGTATATGTATATATGTATATATGTATATATATATTTGTTTTCTTAGGCTTTCGCGGGTACTTACATGTGTGCTGTTTAGCTTCCTTCGGGTATTATCCCACGTCATTGTAGTTCTGTTAAAGTTGTTGTAACGTTTCAGCAGAATCTCATCTGCCATCATCAGGCTTCTGTATGGATATGGGTCTTACAGCTCCTGGTTTTAAATTTGAGGCTGGTCCATTCTGATTGGTTGGGAGCCTGGACCTGTTTCATTGGACTTGGAGTTTGATTGATTGGTGTTTCTGGTTTCTTCTGTCTGTTTTGTAGCTTTGATTGGCTGGCAACACTCTGTTCTTGTGTTGGAGGCTTTTAGTGCAGCTTGGCTCCGTGTGAAGCTGCACTAAAAGCCTCCAACACAAGAACAGAGTGTTGCCAGCCAATCAAAGCCACAAAACAGACAGAAGAAACCAGAAACACCAATCAATCAAACTCCAAGTCCAATGAACACAGGTCCAGGCTCCCAACCAATCAGAATGGACCAGCCTCAAATTTAAAACCAGGAGCTGTAAGACCCATATCCATACAGAAGCCTGATGATGGCAGATGAGATTCTGCTGAAATGTTGCTACAACTTTAACAGAACTACAATGACGTGGGATAATACCCGAAGGAAGCTAAACAGCACATACATACATACATACATATATATGCTGTTTAGCTTCCCTCGGGTATTATCCCACGTCATTGTAGTGTTGTTAAAGTTGTAGCAACATTTCAGCAGAATCTCATCTGCCACCCCAACCACAGAATCATCAGAGAAGCCGTAGAGATTGAAAAAAGACCTGAAAGCATGAATAGAAGAGATGATTCCAGCAGACTGTCAATCATTTGGAAACCTGCACTCTCAAATAGAAAGATCTCCATGCCACAAAACAGACAAACACCTGAGCACAGACAGACTCCCTCTGATGCCTCCAACTCAAACACCCCCACACCAGGCACCCAGGTGAAACCTAGCTTGCTGATGAAGAGCAGCCGTCCCTTCACACGAAGCCAAGCTGCACTGAAAGCCTCCAACACAAGAACAGAGTGTTGCCAGCCAATCAAAGCCACAAAACAGACAGAAGAAACCAGAAACACCAATCAATCAAACTCCAAGTCCAGTGAACACAGACCCAGGCTCCTAGCCAATCAGAATGGACCAGCCTCGAATTTGAAACCAAAAGCTGTGCGACACACATCCATACAGAAGCCTGATGATGGCAGATGAGATTCTGCTGAAACGTTGCTACAACTTTAACCACACTACAATGACGTGGGATAATACCCGAGGGAAGCTAAACAGCACACATGTAAGTACCCACGAAAGCTTAAAAAAACATATATATATATAATTTTATATTATTTTATATTATATATATATGATTATATTTATATTTATATTTATATTACATTACATTACATTACATTACATTACATTACATTACATTACATTACATTACATTATATATATGTATATATATATTCAAGTAGGGAGACCAGCTATTTTCTCATCAGGTAAGTAAATATCCCTGCAATTTGTGAGTGTTGGCTGTAGTAACCACTTCTGGTTAAATGTGATTCCATAAATGACTGTCTTGGGGTAGGGGTTTTTTAACATATAGAACAGAATAACAGAGTTGGGAAGGATTTTAGAAGTTTTCTAGTCCAGTCCCCTGCTTAAACAAAAGACACTATACCACGGCTGACAAACTCGTGGCCCACTGGCTGGCCATGCCTACGCCCGGTTTAGCGAAGGGGGAGAAAGTTGCGATGCGTCACGTAATGCTGCTGTGATAACATGAGCTTGAATCCTTGCTCTATACCATTTCAGACAAATTGTTGTCCAATCTCTTTTTAAAAACCTCCAATTTTGGAGCAGCCACAACTTCTGGAGGCAAGCCATTCCTTTGATGGATTGTTCTACAATGATTGTTCTATAATGATAACCTACAACATGTATACATATAACAGTCCTGAGCTTTGTTCCTATGTATATACCAGGGGTGTCAAACTCAAGGCCTCCCGCAGCACTTTGTGGCTGAAGACATGCCCTGTTTTGGCTGCCAGAGGCACTGTGGGCTGGAAAGTGCTGCAGGAGGCTATCCAGGCTGAAAATGGGCACTGGGGGAACCATGCACAGACCCCTCTGTGCCCCGTTTTGACCGGCAGGGTGCTGCAGGAGGCATCCGTCCCATCTCATCTCCACCCCCATCTCCGACCGGCCCGCAGAGGAGAAGTACAATGTTGATCTGGCCCTTGAAGAGATCCAGTTTGACACTCCTGGTATATACCATTCACAATTCTTTCCAGAAATACTTGATGTAAAACAATCTTATATGTGTTTTCTCTTCCATAATGTATTTTCAGTATATGTGCATTGTACATGCATGTGCATGTGTATATATGCTCCCTTTTGTGTAAAAAAAAGATGAACAAATGATGTGTTCTGTATTAACTCTACAACACTCTGCTGGTACATGAATTAAAATTAGTTTCATGTTTATTTTTAACTGTCAGTCTAACACAAAAATGGAAAATGCTTAAAATATAACTTAAAGGCCCTGATACAAGAAAGGAAAGAAATATTCTGTTGGAACAAGAATTTTAAGACATGATCTGTATCTACTAAGTGTTCTGATGTTTTCTTTGGAATGGTTAATTCAAATAAATTTGTGGTAAAAAAGGCTACTTAATAGCTTGATGTAAGTAATATTTCCTAAACACCCTGCAAGAACATGAAACTTGGTACATTTTTCAAAAGGAAAGATGGTGGCTCAATGGAAAGGCACATATCTTTATTCAATCCTTGCCACCTCCAACTAGGGCTGAGCAAGATTTTCATTTGTCGTAGCTATTTGGTCTCTCCTTCCTAAATGAAAAAAAAAGATGGAACACGAGGAATTTGCTTATGAGCCCAGTGAGATCTTGTAGCCCACCCAATGAGTGCAGATTTAGATATTATTTCACATCTCTGTACTCAATTTTCATATCAATAAAAAGCAACAGACGCATTCTATGCATTAGCCAAGAAATCCAAGGAAACACTGGCTGTACTTTTAACAATGATTAACTTGGAAGATTCAGCTTAACTATCTTAATAAGATTATGAAACTGTGTTGAGAAGTACAGGGGGGTTCTTTGCTCAACTTTATGTTGTGTGTCACTTTAGGCCTTTCCTGGTTAGGGAGGCTCTCCGCTTGGTCTTTTCCCTTTTCGACTATTGCAACATGGTCTACGTGGGACTACCCTTGAAAAATAGCCAGAAGGTATTGAATGTGGCCATGTAAACCATTTTGTATGCCCCAAGGATGCAGTATGTTACACCTTCATTGTATAAGTTGCACTGAGGGCCGGTTGCTTCTGGGTCCAATTCAAGGTATTGGTTATGACTTTTAAAGCCTTACATGGCATGGGAATAGGATGGTCTTCACCCCACTGCATTAACCTGCTCAGGCAGGGGTGGTATGTTCCAGACCCCATCAGTCTAATTAGCAGGATCCAGGAGGAGAAGGTTCTGTGCAATTGCCTCTCCCTTTGAAACATTCTCTCTCCAGAGGCATAACAGGACCCCACTCTCTTGGATTTTAAAAAATGTCTAAAAACCTGGCTCTGCTATCTTGTTTGGTGCCCACACAAAGGAGCACCTGGCCTTGGGGCTGATTACTACCTGCAAGGTCAGCCTCCCACCTTTTAATTAATTTTTAATATTAAATTTAAACATCTTTGGCTCTTATATAGTTTTTACATTTTAATATTTTACTTGTTACACATTTTATTTCTACATATTTGCCTAGTGATTCTCTGTGAGGGAGATAGGCAATTTCTAAATTTTGATAAATAAACAAATAAAAATATTTGGATACTCACTAAAAAGTGTTTTTTTATGATTGCAGTTAGGTTTGTTTGAATTTCTCTTCATCTCTCTTAATGAGCTTTATGATTTGTTAGGGATCTGACCCCAAACGCCCTTGATTTAATTCAATATCCAAGCAAGATCAATGCAAGGAAGAAACACATTATAATATTACATGATGAATTAAGTAGATTGTTTGTAAGTCCTTGTTCTTATTTGCTCCAAATTACAGAATCATTCCAACCAGCCATGTGTGAGGAGGGGCTATTTAATCCTTTCCTTTCAGGTGCTTCCTTTTCAAAATTTCACTTTCCATCTTTTATAATGATCAGAGCCAGAAAAAAAATAATGTAGACAATTCTCAATGGATTCTTAGAAGTAAGGGCATAGAATTCAGCTCATAGAGAAACATGCACAGAAAAGATTTTCTGCAATTGTCCAATATTGTTGAGAATAAGAAGTCTGGACTTTGGAAGAAAAAGAATAGATAGCAAATAGTAGGAAGTTTAAGTGTTCTACAAATTTCTACTTTTGTAGATATCGATTGACAATACACCTGCAGTGGTAACGTTAGAATAAATTGGAAAATTGATGTGAATTAGCTTATTTAAAAATAAAATATACTTCGTTTGTTCTGTACAATTGGTTTGATCTTTTTGTTTTTATGGAAATCTAATGAGTTTAAAAAGTTTAAGACAAATTAAAGTAATACTGAAATAATAAAAAGAATAGTCAGCCTTAAGCTAGATAATACACTATTACAATACACACATCTAACTTTTTTATATTAAAAAAAGGTCTACTTACATTTTCCAGTCTTTTGGATAGCTCTTTCTTTTCTTTTTTCTTTTCTCTTAATTCATTTTCTAGATCCAATATTTTCAACTGAAAAGATTGCTCCTTAGAATTTATTTTTCCTAGTTCCTCTGTTAACTGTAAGAATTAAACATTTTAAGTTTCACTTGAATTACATAGCTTTTCAACTTCAACAGTAAACTATTTTATGTTTCTGTGAGTGATCACCAACATGCTTGTCTGTTATAGAAATCCATATTTTAATAGAAAAACCACGAAGAAAAAATATATTGAAATTATATACCCTGTTTCTCCAATAATACGGCCTCCCTCAAAAGGAAGTCCCAGCATGTTTTATAGGCATGAAATGAAACTAAGCCCCTCCCCCCAAATTAACATGCAAAATGGGGGGAATGGTGGGGGGCTTGCCGTTAGGAAGTACTTTTGTTGCACGCCCGGATATGGTGCTGCCTGTGTTGACCCTGATATGAAATGCCCCACCAATGCCGAGGTCAACATCCAAGCCATTGCCACCCGCCCACCCAAAGATGCAAGGGGGGCAAATTAAGTCACCCCCGAAAAGACAGCCTGGCCTTTTTTGGGGATTGAAAAAAAAATAAGACCCAGCCTTATTAGATGAGAAACACGGGTAGTTTTGATTTGTTTCCATTAACCTTCAAGTATAGTGTGAATATTTTCAAAAAAAACCTGTAGTTTTCAAATAACCATTCAAATGGAAATGATAGTATTTTTCTAATTTTGTCTGCCAACTTCTTGGCTCAAACTAAAATATCAAATTTTACTTTTGTTAAATCTACATCTATCTTTGAAACCAAGTATTGGCTGAACCCTTCCCTTTTCCACTTAGAGAAACTAACTGAACATTTTTTTCCTAGTGAGAAAGGTTATTATGATCCAGAAGAAAGTTTTGGTTCAATCCTTGCTATTAGTTATATTCTGGGGGAGGGGACTCCCTTTGTGGATCCCTTTTAAACAATTTAATTTTTTTAACCCAATGCGTAATTTTATCTTATGTCCTTTGACATTTTTGTATGTTCTATTTGTTTATCAGGATGGTTTTTTTTTTCAAAAGGAGGATTTAAAATTTATTTTTCTCCATACTGTTCTTTTTTCATGAATTAAGTTAATTTTAAGGAGATTTTCAGTATGTTTCATCCCAAACTGGAGGAGTTATAGAACCTAGGGGTGGGGTTAAAAGAGAGATCAGCCTAGAATCCCTACATCATTATGAACAGATTAAATCCAACACCTTTTGAATTTTGTGGATCCTAATCTAACTCCAAGCATATGCTGTTAGTTGAGAAGATTCTAAACTGTTAAGTATCAGTTTAAATCAACCTTCAGGTGTGGACCTGGTCTTCCTCACCTGAATAAACTGTCTTATACATTATATAAGTACATACATGGAAATCAAATAAAAAGAAAATCAAAATAATTTATCTAACATGGAAAGGATAGATACAGACAGAGGCATGTCTTAGACTTACTAAAGATTAGGCACACTGCCATTTCTTTTAGTTGTGAGTTTTAGTTTCAATGTGAGTAAAAACCATTAGGTTACAGATAAACCGAGCAATTTATTTCAAGCATAATTCTATTTTATGCATCTTTTACACTCCATCTTTACATTTTACTACAATGTTAATATGTAAAGAATTTAAAATTGAATTTATCTGTACACATTCCTGAATGCATTTTCATTTCACAAAAAGCACATTACTAAACATATTTATATATTTTAAAATCCATTTTGCTCCATTTTTAAAAACCAAATTTTGTAATAGCAGGAAATCCAAAAGATACTTATGTTACAATGTGCGATTAGTTTAGAGGAACTAATCCTCTAAATTAGGATAGGTTTTGATTTAGGACTTTTGAACAGGAATTAGGATAGGTTTTGATCTAGGACTTTTGAACAGGAAGGCAGAAAGGAAATTAAAAAGGAAATTCTTTCACAATATAACAATTGTTCTGTATATATAAGTCTCCTTTAAAATATATATCATTCACCCCAAAAAGATTTATAAATTGGGAAGCATTATATATGTGATCTTTGCAATTATGCATATAATCCTCAACTTACAAGTTTGTTTGTTTATTTATTTAATTTATATTGCTGCCTATTCGCCTATGGCGACTCAAGGCGGCTTACATAATGTAATGACCATTCAAACTTACAATGGCACTAAAAAAAGTAACTTATGACTGTTTTTTACTTTACGATCATTGTAGTATCTCCATGGTTATGTGATAAAAATTCAGATGCTTGGCAACTGACTCATGATGGCTGCAGTGTCCCGGGATCATGTGATCCCCTTTTGTGACCTTCTGAGAAGCAAAGTCAATAGGAAAGCCAGGTTCACTTAACAACCATGTTACTAACTTAACACCTGATTCACTTTACAATTGTGGCAAGAAAGGTTGTAATATGGGACAAAACTCACAAGTGTCTCACTTAGCAACAGAAATTATGGCTCAATCGTGGTTGTAAGTTGAGAACTATCTATATAGAGACATGTCATTCTTAATTTTATTAACAAAACATTCATCCGTCAATATTAATTTTACCTGTTTCCTTGCATCTTCCAAAGCAACTTCTAGCTGTCTTGCTAAAGCATCATATTCTGTAAGTTTCTGTTTAAACTGCAGTTCAGTTTTCTGAAGGCTGTCTTCTTGATTCACCAACTGATTTTCCAGTTCTTTGTTTTGCAATTCAATTTCTTCTAGCTTTCTTTTAAGTCAAATATATACATATATATATACAAGCATAAGAATACCACACAGAGAAATAAGTAGGAATAAGTAGCTTTGAAGAAAAGCAAACATCACACTTACCTTTTAACTTCTTCATATTTTAGCTGAATGTTGTAATTTTCCTCCTCCAAAGAAATCTGTTTCAAGAATTCATCGCTATGATTTATCTGTTCAAAAAAGGGGGAGAATTGTTCGCATATCCAACAAAACTATACAGAAATGAACTGCTGTGAAACTAGCTGTAATATTGGCAGATAAACCCACTGTAAATACAAATTAGTTGGACTGTACTTTGCAAGAGTAATATACAAAAGTCCAAGATTGTGGAAGATCCAGTTCAGGGAGAATCACAATGGCAATAGCACTTAGACTTCTATACTACTTCACAGTGCTTAACAGTCCTTTCTGAGCAGTTTAGAGTCAGCATATTGCTCCCAACAATTGGGCTTCTCATTTTATCGACCTCAAAAGATGGAAAGGTAAGCCAGTCAGATTTGAACTGCTGGAAATCACCAGAATTAGTCTGCAATACTGCATTCTAACCACTGCATCCCCACAGCTATTTTCAATAATTGCTTTCCCATCAGCCCTACACACAAGAAGGTATGGACATCAAGATCAATTCATTAGATCCTGCTTTGGTTCTTCTCACCTTCTGAATTAAACTTAACAATGGCAGGAAATGGACTCATTTTCTATTATGTCAGCAAGTGTTCAGCTGAGTCCATCTTCTTTGGGATGGTTAAGCAGACATATTTACATTGCCCTGGTTGTGCTTTTGTGATGTCATTTTTTCACTGCACTGTTGTGATACTCACACTCCAATGCTTTATTTACTATGCCAATTAGTTTTGCGACTTTAGTCATTTTGATGCAAATTAGTAAGAGTGCATTTGCTGGAAAGAGACGAACACACATACTAAATAAACAAAAAAAAACCCCATCCCTTTTGAATTTTAAAAGTTTTATGTATTGCTATGAAGCATGCAACCATGTATTTGGACACATGTTTGTTTAGATAGTGGCTTCTTATTGAAACAAACTTCAATAGAGAGATAAAGTTAATTTCAGCAAAATTGAGATTTGGTAATCACTGTATGTTGGGACATTTTTAGACAGCTGTTGAAAATTAGGGCTCCTGAATTAGATATGGATGGAACCATTGCTTGCACTGAAACTCTCAGCATTACTCACTTCACAAGGTTTTTGTTGGGGAGAAATAGAATGGGGAACAAGTATTAAATATGTCTGCCACCTGTATAAAGGTGGGATAATAATAAAATAAGAAATACATTATTCTTCCATTGTATTATAACAGTTTTATTATTTGCTATCTTTCATGTTTATCCAAAGAATTCTCAAAATAGATAGCAATTATTTTATATAAACCCATGCCTCCCTTGCATCTTGTGTACCCTCTTGATCGGTGCCACATCCCCATAAATCCTCCATGACCCAACCCTTCCCAATCCACACCCCCATTCCTCTCCAATCACATTTTAAGTCTTCACCATTTAGCAAGAGAAAATTTCAGTTCCAATTTCCATTATAAGTTCAGGACTATCTGTATGTAATATTTTTAAATGCCTAGTGGAATGCAATGTATTTGCATTCTACTGTCTACTGAATGAGTGAAATTCAGTGTCTACTGAAAAGACACTCTTTTGTGTCCAACTACCTTTCCTACCCAGGAGCAACTAATTTCTGAATAATACTGATCAAGTAGGTGTTCTGTACAATTGGGCCCATTTCATGCCCAAATCCCACTTTGAAATGAATTGTATAGAACACCTACTTTAAAAACAACAGAAAAGAACAATTTGGAACATTAATTCCTTGAAAAACTGGAGTTAGCTTTAAGAAAAAAAACTCCATTTTCAAAAAAGTTGATGATAGTCAATGTTCATGATGAGAGCCAAGTTGCCAATTTTTTAAAAAAAATATTTTTCGGTGCTGGTTTAAATATCAAGCAGGAAAGTTTTATTCTCGAAGCACCTGAGCCTGTAGCTCCCTAATGGCTTTGGATTTTTCTACGCAGCTCTTTTGGCAGGAGAGGAGACTTTCCTGATCCTTCTGCAGTTTCTCTTCAGCTACTTTCTGTAAGCCACGGGCATATTCTACCTCCTTCTGGCGAGCCTCCGTTTGGCTCTTCATCTGCGTAATGGCATCGGGAGTGGAGGGAAAAAACAGAGTTCAGTCACTTTGTTCACCTTCCTAGTCAAACCAAATACCAAAGAATGGAACACAAAGAATATATTATAGATTGGAACCACATACCGCATCCCTTTCTAAATCTCTGCCTTCTGTTATAGTTCTGCTGTCATGCATGATCTTTTCATATCTTGTTCTCATTTCTTCAGCTTTCACTTCTAATTTTGCCACCTAAGACAACATTTTATTTATTTTATATTTATTTATATATTTATACACACACACACACACACAACAACAACATTAATTGACTAGATTTAGGATCATGTCAGTCAGTGGTGAATCGAGCATACTTGACAATGACACCCAAAGCGGATCATTCTTTAGCATCTCCTTACTTTGTTGTTAAAAGTTTATTTGGTACAATGGTTAAAGAATCAGACTAGTGGTTAAACAATCATCCAAAAAAAGTGATGTTTGACAACTTCCAGGAGAAGAACAGTGAAATAATTATTTCTCCAAAGTAGTGGAGATGACAACACAGCAAAGAACAATAAGCATGGTTCAACTGAACTGTTCTGGACTTTGTCTGGAGATTGTACACTTGTGCTCTGGATGGCTGTTGTTAACCACCAACAGACGAGGGAAGCCATCAAAAGCTCTCAACAGTGATGGAGACTTTAAAGACAGTGGGTTCATCTAATCTCACTTTTTAAACTCTTTGGATTTACAATTATTTTAAACTTTAAAAAACTGTTCCATACGAGTTTAAAAAACCACCTGTTATGTAAATTAACTTACAGCTTAAAGAATTTTTTAAAAAATGGCAAAAGCTAAGTAAGAATTTCACTGAAGAAACTTTTTAAAAAATTAAAGGAACAGACAAAATTAGATTAAGACTTTCGCTAAGAAGTTTGAAAAACTGAGGAAACAAAATAATATCTATGTGGAAATATAATTTTTTAATTTATTAGGAATGAAATAACTGAATGATTTTGAAAATTAAAAAAAAAGCACAGAAACCTAGACTTTGTGATAATAAAAATGGAACACTGGAGTCAGGTTCCAGGGAAGAAAGTGCAATTTACAATATGACAGACAAAGGCATGACACTAGAGACATTTCAGAGGATTTTGAAGAACTGGGACCGAAACATATAGCTAAATTGACAGCAATGAATCTCCAAATGCATTATTTGGAAAATATTCTGTAGACAAAATGAAAATTATGAAAGAAAGCAATGTGCATATGTTTATTTAATTTGCACCCATTTAATTTGCTCAGCTGGTGTTAAAAAAAGAGAGAACAATGACTTCATATTGTGGTCTTATCACTTCCTATACATGAAACACAGAACTCTTATGCCATTTTCAGTTTTTTCCTGTTGCAATGCAACCAACTTGAAAGATTTTGATGGAATAATGTGTATTGAGATTGCTTTGTTTTGATTTCAAAACGAAGTGGTTTTTTTACGTGATGCATTGCTCCAATAGATGTAAGGCTCTAAACCAGAATCCCCTAAAGTGGTCAATATTGATTCCCAAAAGGTTGTTGTTGTTGTTGTTGTTGTTGTTGTTATTATTATTATTATTATTATTATTATTATTTGTAGCACTATTTATTTTATTTTGTCAAGCGATTATAAGATAACAGGTAAAAGTATAAACATAGTTACAAAATACATGAAATGGATACATATAAGAAAAATAAAAAGAAACAATAGAACAGGGACAGTAGGCACGTTGATGCACTTAAGCACGCCCCCTACAGACCTCTTAGGAAAGGGGGTCAATAGTAGACAGTCTTAAGATTAAAGTTTTTGGGGTTTGGGGAAGAAACCACAGAGTCAATACATGTTTTGGGATTGTTGAACAATCTGAAACTTTATGAAATGAAAAATCCTGCTCTAAACTAAGGCAGAATTGCTAGAATAATAGGAAAATCATACTTTCAATTTATATTAAGTATAAGGAGAAAATATTTTCCAAATTAGGCTCATGGAAAACTTACCTCAATTTTATACTGTTCAACCAGTTCTTCTTGCTGATGCACTTGTTTATGTACATTTTCAAGTTCAGCTTCTTCAGTAATAAAATCTGCTTCCAAATCAGCTAGGGATGCCTACAATTGAGCATAACTTGTATAAGCACTGGTCATGAAAAATATAATGGCTGAAAAAAACAATTGGGATTTTTAAATAAAGGTTAGATAACATTCCGTATTATAAGCTGAACTTTAGATTTATTTTTGAATAAGTCCCCTATTGGACTGAAAATCTTTCTTAATATACATTTTGAGAACTAGAATGAACTTTGAAAGCTTTTCATCCAAAATGAAGACCTTCACAGAAGGATTGGCGGGGTGGGAAACCCTATCTATTTCCATTACTGTATTTGCAGCAAATCAAGACAATCCTCTAAAGTTAAAGACAAATTATTTAAGGAAGCAACTCCTGGAATTTCGCTGAGGAAGTTGGGCTGCGTAATGTTTAACTATAAATAAAAGTTTAGATAACTTGCCTTTAGCCTTGAATTTTCAGTAGAAATCTTTTTATTTTCAGAAGCAACAAAATTAATCTTTTGGATAATCTTGTTCATTGACTTTCTTTCATCCTCTTCTATTCTGCTTCGATCCATTACAAGGTCTGTGGTTTGCCTTTCAAGTTTGAAATACAAGTCTTTAGCAATTAATATGTGTAATAGTATGCTGTAATACTATTTAATTATAAACACATTGTAATAATTATCATTGGTTTAAATATAATCTCCATTAGCAATTTTTAGATGTTTAGATGTATATATTTTTATACAGAAAACTGTTTTTCAATAAATAAAATCTACTTATTCTAACTGATGACATGAAAAGAAAAACATAATAAAATTAATTGATTGGGAATTTAAGACTTATTCAAGAATAGCAGTGTCTTATCTTATGTCCATCTACTTTGTGGTACGTTGTGCTATATTTCTCTAATGTATGTACAAAAGCAGTCAATTTATTAAAACTGCAGTAGCACCCAGTTTGTATGGCTCCAAAACACTGCATTATAAATCTGCACTAGAAATGAGATATATGGTTTTATCTATGCTATTCCTAGTAATTAAACAGAATAATTATGACATATTCCACCATTTATCACACTCAGTAAGTTCCATACATCTCACAATCTACTTACTGCAACAGCTGGAAAATTTTATGGACCCCAGAAACTGAAGTGCTCCTTGATGTACACAATACAGTAGACCCATGATTGACTATGGTGGAAAAAAAGGTGTCTGGCAATATCTTTTCTACTAACAAGTTTAACAAGGTTTGTGCTTCAGCTGACTTCATCAGTGTTTGATGGAAAAATAACTGATCCCTAACAGGAGAATTAATTCATTGCACTTAGTATAGGGATGTCAAACTCATGTTGTCACGGCTTTGCTAAATCGGGCATGGGCGTGCCAGCACGTGACACATACAGTCCATGGGCCACAAGTTTGACAGCCATGACTTAGTAGCTTTCCTCTCTGCAATTAAGATGAATTGGAAATGTTCTTATCTACTCCAGCATTGAAATGCATATAAATTACTTTCTGTGAAGCGGTCGAATGATGGAATGATGTGGCAAACACCCTATTATACTGGATACAGAAGAAATGTTGCAAAGAAGCAGCTAAAAAGAAGAAAATTATTCTGCCTCTCTTTTCAATATTGGCCATGGTCAAAGAGAAACTTGTTCTTTCAACAGCCACTATGGAAACCAAGTCATCTAACAGAAGAAACATTCAACCTATTCTTCCTCTAAAGGCCTGTTCATTTGTCTCGTCACCAATGGAGACCAAACGGGTATTTATATCCTAAATGGATATCTTGCAAATGAACCACAGTAGGAATAAATCTACCATAACAGAAGCAGGGCAGGAGCTAACTAATCATAAAGCTTTTGTATCCTCTTCTCAGGCAGTGTAATTGTTGCCCTACTAAAAAGTCTAACATAGACATTTTCCAAACTAGTTCACTGCTTAGGAAAAATGACCACAACTCAATGACCCACAGTAAGTGTGTTTTATTTCTAAAAACCATTGAGGCCACAGGAAAATGGCTGAAATCCAAAAATCTCTCTATTGTACAGTTGGGGGTTGTTATTTATTTAGTTCTTTTTATTTTGTTGATTCCTAACAAACGTCCAAGTAAAATATCCTGAGAATGGAAATTATAAAAATGACATACTTTATATGAAAAATGAAAGCAGGCTATGTTATACCCTTTAAAAAAGAGAATTATTTAGCCACAGGCATTTACTTACTTTTTTAGAGTTTCAACCTGGACTTCTAACTTGATTTTTTCCTCTATTATGATCTCGTGATGACTTTTCCAGATATTAGAAGCTGAAAATGCCTCAGACAACTGGATTTCCTGGAGATAATACAAAATTTGGACTTTGTGTTTACAAGGACCTCTTTTTCAAATTCCATAAGCTTACCGTATATACTCGCATATAAGCCGACTTTAGAACACTTTTTTTTTTCCCCAAAATTTGGGGGTCGGCTTATACGCACATAAATCTGATTTGCTGGAGCAAGTCGCCACGCTAAGTCACTGCTGCAGCCCTTGCCTGGCCCTTTGCAGCCTTCGCCTGACCCTTTGCAGCCCTCACTGGACCTTTGCAGCCCTCATCTGGACCTTTGCAGCCTTTCTCCCTGGATGGACGATGAGCCGCAACTTTTGCCCTGCCGACTTTTCCCTCTGTATTTTTCCCTCTTATTTATTTCCCTCTAATTTAATGCGAGTTTTTGCAAAATGCCTCATTTTGGGGCAGTTTTTTAAGGCTTGGCTTATATGCGAGATCGGCTCATGTGCGAGTATATACGGTAGGAGAAATTGTTCTTTAAAGCAGTTTTTGAAGGTATTGCAGTAGGACACAGTGTAACATTTGAAACCTCATCATAAATACATCACTTAAAAAGGAAAAAACCAAGCTGTAAAACACTAAGTGTAAACTGTAAAATAACCTAAGAACATCACAGTGGAATTTTCCAAAATACTAGGAATGTTTTTCCTCAGTGTATTAATGTTTTGTTCAGAAATGTATTTTTAAAGGAAAGACAAAGAAATGACCACAACCTTTAGTTGTTATCCCAGATAATTTCTTCTTCATTATCCACCAGATTTTACAGGCACTAACTAACAAGATAACTTTACTCAGAAATGTTTCTATTTCAACTGCCTGGGATGTCTGATTGGCAAATGCTAATAAGGTTGCTATAAACAAGAAACCCAATAAGATCAGTATTGGAATTGTAAGTTTTTTTAAAAAACTGATTGGAACCTGGAAAGCATTTTGTATTAGAACTGCACTTCACCAGTTGCCACAGGTAACTGAAAGTTCCACTTACAGGAATAAATAGGGTGAAAAAGAAGCAATGCTTTATTCTCCTTTTTTGCCTTGTCTAGAGTCAAATGGAGCAGACTTTTGGGAAAATCCTACTCTTTAGGTAAACGGCAGAAATCCACAGATTATTAGTAGTACAAAGCTCCTAGTTCCTTATCTTCCAGGACAGAAACTTTAGAAATGCTTATTTACAAGTTTGCAGAAGAATATGGGACTCCTAGCAACAAACACACATAAAAACACCTAATCCAAACAACAATAAGAAAAGCTTATTGTCAAAACACACACACACACACACTATAACTACAATAATCCAACTATATTATTATATATATATATTTGTTTTTTTAAGCTTTCGCGGGTACTTACATGTGTGCTGTTCAGCTTCCTTCGGGTATTATCCCACGTCATTGTAGTGCTTTTAAAGTTGTAGCAATGTTTCAGCAGAATCTCATCTGCCATCATCAGGCTTCTGTATGGAGTTTGTATGTAGGTCAGGCTATCACAGCCGTTGGTTTTAAATTTGAGGCTAGCCTATCCTGATTGGTTGGGAGTCTTGGTCTGTGTTTATTAGACTTGGAGTTTGTTTGATTGGTGTTTCTGGTTTCTTCTGTCTGTTTTGTGGCTTTGATTGGCTGGCAACACTCTGTTCCTGTATTAGATGCTTTCAGTGCAGCTTGGCTTCGTGTGAAAGGACGGCTGTTATCTATTAGGAAGCCAGGTTTCATCTGGGTGCCTGGTGGGGGGGTGTTTGAGCTGGAGGCATCAGAGGGAATCTGTTTGTGCCCAGGTGTTTGCCTGGCTTGTGATGTGGAGATCTTTTTATTTGAGAGTGCAGGCTTCCAAATGATTGACAGTCTGGTGGAATCATCTCTTCTATTCATGCTTTCAGGTCTTTTTTCAATCTCTACGGCTTCTCTGATGATTCTGTGGTTGGGGTTTTCTATAGTGGCTAGGGTTTTGGTGCCATTGAAGTTGATGTTGTGACCTGTGGTTTTCATGTGTTGGACTATTGAGGAGGTGTGTTCCAGCTTTTTTGTGTTCATCCAGGCGGGTACTTATTCTTCTATTGGTCTGTCCAATGTATGTGGCCGGGTATGATGCACAGGGAACTTCGTATATGCCTTGGTTTTCCAGGTCAATGTTATCTTTGGGGTTTTTAAGGATGGCTGCTATTTTTTTGTCTGTTTTGAAGGCAGTCTTGATGTGATGCCTGTGTAGTATCTTACTGATTTTATCTGTAGTACCTCTTATGTAGGGCAGGACAGCTGTTCCATAGGTCTGTTGATCTTCTAGGTCTCTGTTATGTCTTGGTGTGTTTTTGTGGATCAAGCTGGTGATTTTGTTTTTGTGGAAGCCGTTGGCTGTCAATACTTTAGTCAGGGTGCATAGTTCAGTCTTTATATGTGTCTTGTCTGCCAGGCGTTTGGTTCTGGTAATTAGTGTTTTAGCCACGGAATTTATCTGTGCTGGGTGGTGGTGGGATTGGGCATTGAGGTAGTGGTTGGTGTGTGTTTTCTTCTGGTATATGGTGTGTCCCAGTGTGCCATCTGTTCTTTTGTAGATTAGTACATCTAGGAATGGTAGTTGTTTGTTTATTTCCATTTCCATGGTGAACTTGATTTTGGGGTGTGTGCTGTTTAGGTGTGTTAGGAAATTGTTTAGGTTTTCTTTTCCATGGGGCCAAATCACAAATGTGTGATCGATGTATCTTAGCCATAGTTTGGGTTTGTGGGTGGTATTAGCCAGGGCTCTGGATTCAAATTCTTCCATGAACAGGTTTGCAATGACGGGTGACAGTGGTGATCCCATAGGGGCTCCTTCAATTTTCTTGTATCTTTGTCCTTTGTATATGAAAAATGTGTTGGTTAGGCAGTGTTCTGTTAGCTCCATGAGGTCTTTAGCTGGTTGGTATTTATTTTTAATGATTTCAAGAGTTTCTTTTATCGGGACTTGAGTGAATAGTGAAACCACGTCGAAACTTACAAGCAGATCTTCTTGTTCCACGTGTAGATCTTTGATCATTTCTAAGAAGTGGTATGTGTTTTGTACATATGAAGCTGCGGTTTCAGCATGGGGCTGTTGTTGTTTTGCTTAGTGTTTAGCATGGGATCACCACTGTCACCCATCATTGCAAACCTGTTCATGGAAGAATTCAAATCCAGAGCCCTGGCTAATAACACCCACAAACCCAAACAATGGCTAAGATACATCGATGATACATTTGTGATTTGGCCCCATGGAAAAGAAAACCTAAACAATTTCCTAACAAACCTAAACAGCACACACCCGAAAATCAAGTTCACCATGGAAATGGAAATAAACAAACAACTACCATTCCTAGATGTACTAATCTACAAAAGAACAGATGGCACACTGGGACACACCGTATACCAGAAGAAAACACAGACCAACCACTACCTCAACGCCCAATCCCACCACCACACAGCACAGATAAATTCCGTGGCCAAAACACTAATTGCCAGAACCAAACGCCTGGCAGACAAGACACATATAAAGACTGAACTATGCACCCTGACTAAAGTATTGACAGCCAACGGCTTCCACAAAAACAAAATCACTAGCTTGATCCACAAAAACACACCAAGACATAACAGAGACCTAGAAGATCAACAGACCTATGGAACAGCTGTCCTGCCCTACATAAGAGGTCCTACAGACAAAATCAGTAAGATACTACACAGGCACCACATCAAGACTGCCTTCAAAACAGACAAAAAAATAGCAGCCATCCTTAAAAACCCCAAAGACAAAATTGACCTGGAAAACCAAGGCATATACGAAGTTCCCTGTGCATCGTGCCCGGCCACATACATTGGACAGACCAATAGAAGAATAAGTACCCGCCTGGATGAACACAAAAATGCCGTAAAAAGCTAGAACACACCTCCTCACTAGTCCTACACATGAAAACCACAGGTCACAACATCAACTTCAATGGCACTAAAACCCTAGCCACTATAGAAACCCCCAGCCACAGAATCATCAGAGAAGCCATAGAGATTGAAAAAAGACCTGACAGCATGAATAGAAGAGATGATTCCACCAGACTGTCAATCATTTGGAAGCCTGCACTCTCAAATAAAAAGATCTCCACACCACAAGCCAGGCAAACACCTGGGCACAAACAGACTCCCTCTGATACCTCCAGCTCAAACATCCCACCAGGCACCCAGATGAAACCTAGCTTCCTAATAGATAATAGCCGTCCTTTCACACAAAGCCAAGCTGCACTGAAAGCCTCTAATACAGGAACAGTGTGTTGCCAGTCAATCAAAGCCACAAAATAGACAGAAGAAACCAGAAACACCAATCAAACAAACTCCAAGACCAATAAACACAGACCAAGACTCCCAACCAATCAGGATGTAGAAAACACCGTCCTGGGACAACAGTAGGCTAGCCACAAATTTAAAACTAACGGCTGTGATAGCCTGACCCACAAAAGAACTCAAGACAGAAGCCTGATGATGGCAGATGAGATTCTGCTGAAACGTTGCTACAACTTTAAAAGCACTACAATGACGTGGGATAATACCTGAAGGAAGCTGAATAGCACATATATATGTTTTCTGAGGTTTGTTTTCGTGTGTGTGTGTGTGTGTGTGTGTATGTATATGTACATGTTTTTACACATGCTGTTCAGCTTTGTTCGGGTATTTATATACAATACCCTGTATTATAATATAATACAGTTATATAACTGTATATATAAGCCTGATGATGGCAGATGAGATTCTGCCGAAACGTTGCTACAACTTTAAAAGCACAGCTACAAGGACGTGGAAAAATACCCGAATTATTGTTGTTACCTAGTTTGATTAAAAAAAAAAGCTTAGAGAGCATCAAGGACACCTCATTTCAGCCCTGAGCTACAAATATTCTCCGTTTATCTGTACAACTTTCCATTGGATAGCTTCATAAACAGTGCACAACATTCAACTATGTCAACTAAATAAAAAACAACTTTTTAAAGCCCTGGATTGAAGAAACAAATACAAGCACTTTGAATCTTGTTCCAGAGCCTGAAAAAAGTGGCATTAATATATGTGAGTTATATCAAAGATGTTTTATTAAACATAGTTCATTAAAGCAGCAGCCATCTTCTTTCTGCCTCCCATGGAAGCATGTCAAAATTAATTTGCCTATAAAATCTGAAAATGTTCCAAATCTTTTTCAAAATGTGCAACTCTTATAAAGTAGGGAAGCCAAAGGCAGCATACACGAGAAGGCAATCCTTAACATCAGATATTTTGGGCTCAACTGTGGTCATAAGTCAAAGACTACCTGTAAGTCATTCCAATACCCTTATATGTATTTCATCAAAAAATAATGTAAATATGCATGTGTGTATATGAAGTTGAATTTCTAAGTATTAAATCACTAGCTAATGACTAGTTTCCTTTCAGGAAGGTGTCAGCAGTATTTTTTAACCAACAGGCATGTTTGGAATTCTGAAGGAGTGTTGACGGCACTCTCATAAGCAGCTACTATGGAGCTATCAGCAGTCCTATCACCCTTCTATCCACTCACCTTGGCTTCTACAATTACTAACCTTCTCCTTAATTTTTGAAAATAAGTTTTCAACAACCACTTTCATGTTTTCAGCTCTTTGTTTTTGAACAACAACTGCTCTTTTCAGGGCATTCCTCTGTTCCACTTTTCTTTTCTTTTCAGCCAAAATGTTCTGCTTATATTCACCAACTTGTCTCTTCCATTCAGCAATATTCTTCTCCATTGTCTGCAACAAAATTTTTTTAAAGGTGTTCTGAGTACAGGAAAATTAATGTGAATGTTGACTAGATGAAGGAATTGACATATAATCTACCTTAACCAGAGACTAAATACTGTATATTTGTCTTTTTAATTTTTTCTAAATATCCTCCCTTTATTATCTATATAAATAACTCAAGATGATGAGCATATTTAACATTCCTTCCTTCTATTTTCCCCACGAAAACACTGTGAGCTGATCTGATCTGAGAGAGTGACTAAATGTGAATAAGTTCCATGACTGGATCAAGGCTATTGAAAATGTACCACATGCGATAAAGTATTTTGAATATCTAGATGACATAAGTGCTGAAAATCTGAACACTAATGGAGGCTGACTCATGCATAAATCGTCAACTCTATATTCAGTGATAAACAGCAAGCCTGAGAAAGGTAAGAAATATTCTGCTACCGCTTTCTGGAAGAATATTATTTGTCTTGTACATAATCAAGCGTCACGCCATTTATTAAAAGTGTAAATCCTATGCACATCTATTCAGAAATAAACTTTTTTTTTTGCATTCAAAGGGGATTACTTTGTATTGTTACATGGATCGATACTCTTATTGATAACCCTATAAACAAGGATAATAGGTTTTTGAATCCAGTACTGGAAGGGAGTCATTCTGATAAGATCAAATCAGTCTGGTTTATGTTCTTTGTGGATCATAAAGGCAGCTCAAAGTACTGAAAACATGGATATTTGATCCAGATTATGAAATTAAACTGGGCAAGGGAAAGAGAAGAAGGTTGGACAAATGTGAGTAGGTCCAGTGTAATATGCCACACTGGTATAGTCATACTGGCAGTGAATGAAAGCAGGGGACCAAAGGAAGAGAAGCCACTAGTAAGATGACAGGAGTAGACGGGAAAGGAGGAGAGGAGAGGCTGCAAATTTCATTTCTGCTGAACCCTGCCTAACTGGAACAATAGAGCAGAAATTCCACAATATTTATGCTTATTTCGGGTTCAAAAAAACCTCCACCCTAGTCTAAAAGACTTTTTACAAGTCTCTCTGTCATAGAATCCACTAGGTAACCATGTAGTCATATATTTCAATTAAAGTAGTGTCTATGTGCAAAGGACAACATTATCTTTAAAAAGGCAATGTACAAGTGCAATCATTTTATATAACAGCATCAAGTAACAAATCCAGATGAGGAGTGCAAAAATGTTATTTTAATTGGTCAGACAATCTAAAAAAGTTGCCTGGGAAAATGTTTTAAGCTATTTTCCAATATAAACTTTCCAGTACCACACTTCCATTTTTGTAGCCACCAAGTCAGCTTAGAGAAGGTCTGTTAAGCAGAAGCCTGCCAAGTCAAATGCAGTCCATCTGCAATGTATGATGACTTTCCAAAAATGAAAAGAAAAAAGATTTTGCACCTGCTTGGAAATACGTGGAAGGAAATTGTGAATTATTCACATATTAAAACACAAAGTTAGTTGGGCATAAATGGATATCCCAATTACCCAGTTTACTGACAAATGCCAGTGAGAAACAATCAATATCACTGTTCTTCCTGTAACCACTAGATGTCACCATTACTGCTCTGTGACAAAAAATTAGGCATAAAACAACTTTATGGCTAGAATGTTCACATTATTTACAACATCTGTCAATTGTGGTTACATTAAGAGTATAATCTTTTACAATGTAAATTAAAAATAAACAATGAGGTTATTTTCTATTTTTCTAAAAAAAAAAGCCTAAATGTATATGTATATGTATATGTATATGTATATGTATATAAATGTATATACATGGAAAAATACAAATTTAAATATAATTTTTAAATGAAATATGTCAGAAATCATAAAGAAATCAAGTTTTCAGAATTTCTTCCATTTAGTCATGGGAAAGATTCTAACATTTTTCCCAGAAAATTCATTTAAATTCCTGGTTTATAATCTAAACTTGGCTACTGGCCTTCATAAGCTATGACATTTAGCTATTTTCTGTCTCCAAGATAAATATGCTTTTTTCAAATCATTGATGGAATTAAAAGGTCTATTAGCAGAGACTAGATTTTTTTTTGGGACTGCCAAATAGGCAACTATTTTTTAAAGAAAGCAGCCCATTCACCTGTATTTTGCATAAAAGTTTACATAACTGAAGTTTAATCACTATAACTTTCTCAAGTCAGAGATGTTCACCTGTTTATTAAGAAAACAAAAATTATAAAAAACTAACCTGAAATTTTGCTCTTAGTTGATTATTTTCTTCCTCTTTTTTCTCTACCTGAAACTGTAGATGAATTTGTACTGTTTGTATTGCTTCAGAATGACGGTATGTGTTTTGTACATTAGCCTAAAATATAAAAGAAACGGCCCAATAAATTCCAAGAAGCTGTATAAAAGCAAATTTTAGGATACTGAATTAATAGCAGCTGCATGATTAGTGCGAAATATGCTGAAGTTTTAATTCAATGTTTATGTGCTCCCTATTCCTGTACTAATCCAGTTTAAATGCTTATATTACATGCAGAATTATATGAATCATATGAATGAATAAGCAAATGTTCCAATTATTTGAAACCAGAGATATATTAATTTTCAAACTATTTTTTAAAAGACAAAAAATTATAAGTTTTTAAAAATATAGAAATAACAAGGAAATATAGAAAAATATATAACAAATTAAAAAATCATGTGATTAATATGTTTTAATATATCATTAATATCTTATATTGTGATAAGAGTTCATATCCATTCAAGCATATCTCTATTAAACTTTAAAGATATTTGGTTAACAGAAATGGAGTTATTAAAAAGAGTAATTATGGATGATGATACAGTATGAAAAATCAAACTCCAAATTTTATGCACAAAACTATAGTCTAAAAATGGTTTCCTGATAGAATTGAATTCAACATCAGATTTACTTTTTTAACATGAAGTTGTTCCAGATAATTTAGGCAGTCTTCCAAAGAGTGGGTGAAAGATCTTTTTCAATAAAAAACCTTGTAGCCATTAATATATATATATTATAACGTATTGTTGAGTTTTACTATGTGGCCAACATATCTAGAAACAGGGTGAATTCTTTTCTAAATTACTATTTTCTTAAATGCCCTACTTTTTCCAGCAATAAATGGCTTCATACTTTTTACAGTGACTTATGATTGAAAGGTTTCAACCCTCATCTTCCATGGTGCATTGTTGGAATTTTTCTTTCAGAAGGGAAAAAAAAAGCACAGGGAAAAGTACAAAGCTCAGGAAAAGAAAAATAGTAATTAAAAAGGAAAGAAGCATTTTGAGCCATTTATCTGCAAGACAGGAGTCATATCTGTTAGCAAGTATAACGTTTATGATAAAGATGGCTAGAAAATGCATTAGGGATCATAGTAAACTTTGATTTGACTGAAGAGGAATTTTTGCTTCTATGATGTAGTCAGTTAACCACTTCACATACTGATGCACAGTTTCTGAAATGAACAAAAGTACTAGACATAACATGTGGAAAATTCCAGAAATTGTTGATAGCTCAGTCAGATAAACCCAATTTTTATTTTTATGATTTTAGTCCATTTTTACTTCCAACTGAATTCTCAAAGCAGCTAATAATCCTTTATAAAAATAAATGCAGGAGCAGAAAAATAAAGGCTTTTAAAAACTTTAAAACATCACAAGAAGTGTTAGTAAAAATGTAGAGTACAAGAAAAAATACATCAATTGTTTATAAGCATTAAATCAGCATAAATTCTTACTTGATCAATTTTAAATAAATAATGGATAGATAATAAAATACAGCAGTATACAAAGATCTCCATACATCGTGGGTCTCCATACAGCTGGAAATTCAATTCAGTATAGTTTATTTCCAGATATGGGATTGAAATTTAAAACTGGCAAATACATCCTGAAGCCAAAAGATTCCAAAAGCAATGGGATTATCATATAACCAGGCACATCTTCTTATAGAAATACAAACATTTTTTAAAAATGTCTTGAAGATATGTGTTAACTTACTTTTTCTTGCTGAAGCTGAACTGAAAGATCTAAAATATGCTTCTCTTTTTGAATCACTTCATTTCTGAGGCTCTTCAGACACAAGGAGAAAAAAGATCCAATATCAGGAAGTTTATGAGATTGTTATTTTTAGATGACTTCTATCCTTACTAGTAGGTATAATATTTAGGGGTCATTCGCATACCAAGTAGCCAACATTTTTTTTCTTAAGTGTGCTTGATTCTCCCCTCCCAAGTACTGAAAATGGGCCAGTTTAGTGTAGTGGTTTAGGCACCAGACTAGAGACCAGGAGACCAGGCATGAAGTTGGCTGAGTGTCCTTGGGCCAGCCACACTTTCTCAGTCCTAGAAGGAAGGCAAGCCACTTCTGAAAACCCTTGCAAAAAACCCGAATCCTGCAGTGATTTGCCCAGGCAGTTGCCAATAGTCAAAACTGATTCAAAACATGCACATGCGTTCTGTTCATGTATTTTTGCAAACTAATTTACAATTATATGTAACACAGAGTTTGTAGAAGGAGAGTAATGTTAGTCTATGGTGACAGAAAATCAGGAGTTTGGTGCACCTTTTTCAATTAGCCAATTTAATTTTTTTAAAATGACCTTTGCATCTGGTATATTGAGCTACAGCTCATGCCTTTTAACAAAATTGACTACTTGGAAAATATACTATCAGAAGTAACTATCAAATTATAAAGTTTTTATCCTTTTTTTCTTCTCTTAGCAGGTGCTGAGTATATCTTCAATGGAGATGTTACCCTTGATGAGAAAAGAAAAGAACCAGAAAAAAAGAACTTACTTCAATATCAATTTTACTTTCTGATAAACTCCGATTCAAATCTTTTGTCTCTTTATTGACAATCTAAAAATAAGTGATAAAGAACACTAGATGTGAATGATTACCCATTTCTAGCAAATATATAAATATGTGCTATATTTATACATAATTTAGAGAACAAAGAACAAAGCAAAACTTAAGCCCCTGTCACACTGCACCAGCGGGTGGAAAGAGGATGTAAAACGGAGAAAAACACTTACCATCCGTTGGTTAACGCGATGCTTCCGTTCTGTACTCACTGCCTCCGTTTTGCTTCCTCTCTATCCGTCCAGCATCCATCTATTGACACTTCATCCGCTCAAACTTTTGAGCTGCTCAAAACTTTTGAACGGAAAATGTATCAAACGCGTCCGTTCTACATCCGCTAGGCATATGGGGGACATCCATTCTGCATCCGTTGTCATCCGTTACGCATCCGCTATATCCGCTAGGCATCCGCTGCACATCCGCGCAACTCGAATCCGCTCCAGCCGTAAACGGACGCAGGGAGGAAGCGGAATGGATGCAGAATGGATGCGCGTTAGTAGCACGGACGGAGAAAGGATGAAAGCGGATGCAGCATGCAAAGAAAGCATTTAAAATAGAAAAAAAGTTCGCAGAGGGGACCTATCTCGGATATTAAGGATGTCTAGATGATGCCTAGAGGATGCAAAAGGATGCTTCCATTCCGCATCCGCTTTCCATCCGCTCTGCATCCTCCCCCCGTCCGTTCCTTTCCATGTCATCCGCTCTGTTTATGCAAATTTTTGCCCCTTTTGAGAGCGGATAACAACGGATGGAACATTTTTCTCATCCGCTGTGTCCTTTTTACAAACGTTTTGCATCCGTTGGGCAGTGTGACAGGGGCTTTACTCCCATTACCAAATGCTAAATACAGCGACAAAACTCATAAAAACAAAAAATGTCTCAGTCACTGTTGTCCCAAAGGTGCTTTTTCAAGGAAAAGCAAAGTCCAGTTACCTTTTGAAAAAGCACTTTAGGGACAACTACCAAAAATCTACCTTCTGTTAATAAGTTCTTTTGCATTCATTTTTGCTTATTCAGGCAATAAAGGATAACTTATTTATGAATTTTCAATTTGTATTTTTCCTTGAGATTGGAGAAGCACACAATATTTAAAAGCAAAAATCTAATGCATGACACAATAAACTACTTATTTTATATCTATAAATCTACTTATATATATAAATAGCTGTTTTGCTAGAAGACGAATAGCCAGCGGGGGGAAAAAATCTTTGCCGAGGGGCCTAGAGTAAGATTTATTTCAAGAAAACAAATATTTCTGCTTAATGTTCTGGATCATCTGGGTGAGCCATCTGACAGATCTGCTGGGATGGAATTTTTATTCCTAAGTTACTCTGGAATGTACTCTTCCTTTTATTTCCTAAGTTACTCTGGAAAGTACTCTTACTTTTCATTCCTAAGTTACTCTGTCATCGAGGGGCTTTTTCAGATGTGCAAATCAACAGAAATTTAGGGACAGCGTACTAAACCTAAAAACATTCTCTGATAAGTAACAGACAGGTACAGAAAACTTGGTATCTATGTTACATTTTTCTGTGAATGCACAATTTCCCTTTGAAATCCTAAAGAAAAAGTTACAAATGTTTAATTCTCTTTTAATTCATGCTATACTTGGTCACAATAATTTACATCAATCTTACTTCTTTTTCCTTGCTTGACCTTAATAGCCAGTTTAACAATTCCTTCATTTTTTGGATAGCTTCTAACTCCTTTATCAGTAAGTCCTCTTGCATAGGAATTGTTATTTCATCAGAAGCAGAAATACAACAAGCCTTTAAAAAATGATTAAATGAATCTCCAAAAATTCTTAAGTTTTTAATGTCAGTTTTAGTCTTAACATTATTTTAAAACAAGCCATCTTGAAATACAGGTGATTTACAGGTAATGTTATTCAAATATAAGAACACCTTGCTACAATGCATATGACTACTAGAGCATTAAAAATTTATTTAGGAAAATTAATCTTCAAATCAGATATGAACTGATAATCTGAAGCAATGTCAATAATGTTCAATTTGTACTGACTTATCAGAAATTAATGAATCATAAACTTATCCAAATATTTTTTAAACCCAACCCAAGCTTCTTTTTTTGTGTTGAACTGGACACTGAAAGTTCTCTTGCCTTTCAAAATTTAGTCAGAGGATAGTAGACAAAGGAGGGAAAATCCATTTCCATGATCGCAATTCTGTTCATAATTCTTATGATCTGCAATTCACCTGATTTAGCAGTGTTTATAGATAACTAACTGAACTTACTTTTGTAATTCTAACAAGACTTTCTTTAAATGATGGCAAAAACATTTCTGCTGATTTAGCTGCCAGCTCTGCCTCATGAAGCATTTCCTGAAAAGCAAATTTATCTTTCATAGCATCTTCCCACGACCTAATCATAAAAACAATGCAAATAGAAATGCATACTGTATTATAAAAAATACAAAAACTGTTTATCCAACCCTTTCTTTATATTAAAACATTGCTCATACATACTTAACCATGATTTATTGAATATATTGCAACATGTTAGATGGCAGGACAGGAGGAAAGCATTGAGGAAGAGCTAAAAGCGATCAGGTCAGAGTAAAGACTGACAAACTTGAAGAAGCAGGCCAGGAAATGACTGGGGAGCATACTTCATTCTTCTCCAGACACCCTCCTTGACCGCATGAATATATAAGCACTTTGTAGTCTTGGTATAAACTACTGTTTATAAGACCTGTCACTGGATTCATACAGAACACAAAGGTACAAGCGAATCGCAGTGATGTCTGAAACCAAAGTGTGTACGATTACTTAATTCTTTGGACTGTCACAAAATCTTTTTATTTAAAAATATCAAGATACTGTTTAAGTTATTCCAAGCATTTTAATTCTAAGCACTAAATAATTGAATTTAGTAATTTCACTAGGTAGTCTTTTACAAATCTTCCAACCATGATGGATATCTAGAAAATAGGAATAAATTCGTGGGATTCTTGATTCTGAATTAATATTCTTCTTTTGAGACTTTTCATTATCAGATTAAATAATATCACAATGCTCTGATGAGAGCTTTAATAACATGCATGCAACTTTCATTTTGTTGTTTTCTATGATGTCATACAGGATGAAGTTGTATATTCTATGAACAGCAGTGCTCTTAGGCTGGCTGTACTTTCTGAAATGAAAGCATTTGTTTATTTCTTTGCCTTTATAAACTACTCAAGGTGACGGACGTGCTTGATATTTCTTCCTCCTCCTATTTCCTATTTTTACCACAACAACCCTATGTGGTGAGTTGGCTTGAAAAAGAGTGGCTGGCCTGAAGTCACTCTGCCGGCTTTCATGCCTAAGGCACCATAAGGCAGGGCTAAAATTCACAGGCTCCTGACTTCTAGCCAGGCATCTTAACTACTACAACAGAGGTGTTAAATTCGTGGCCCATGGGCCGGATGTGTCACACACTGGCATGTCCAGGCCTGCTTTAGCAAAGGAGAAAAAGTTGAGATATATCACATGACAACACTGTGACAACACAAGTTTGACACACCTGGTTTACATCAATATTTGAGCTTATTTGAAGGACTGCTTCTTCTACACATCCCAACAAGTCCATCGGAAGGGACGTACTGCAAGTTCTATCCACTAGATGTCACCTGATAGGACCAAGGAAGAGGGTCTCAAGGCCTCCGAGCGGAGGGCGCACCACCACCCCATTTCACTGGCCCCATCAGGGAGGTGGAGTTTGAGTGGGCATGCTAGGAAGGGGTGGGATTCAAATTTCTAGCAACCGGTTCTGTGGGCATGGCTTAGGTGGTGGGCGTGGCTTGGTGGTCATGTTATTGGGTGGGTGTGGTCAACTCAGCATCACTCACATCGAGGCATGCATCTCCTTGCCTGGCCTCTCATGACTGTGGGGATGCTGTAACAGTCGTGAGTGTGAAAAATGGTCATAAGTCACTTTTTTCAGTGCCATTGTAACCTTGAATGACTCTACACAAGCAAAGTACCAGCAAAGGAGGGGAAAAAAACTCCAGAGAAGTTCCTGAGACAGGAAGTCTAGTCCTGCCAAGAATGTAATAAGGGTTAACGGAGAGGCAGTTTCTGTAAGCAACACTAGAATATTTCCTTCCTGCCTTCCTTACAGGATTAGGCCAGTAATTTCTTCTGAGGACCGGTTCTCCAAACTGCTTAGAATATTAACAACCGGTTCTAACGAATAAGTGCGAACTGGTAGAATCCCACTCCTGATGCTAGGACCTGAAAGATGGTGAACTATGCCTGGGCAGGGCAAAGCCAGAGGAGACTCTAGTGGAGGTCCATAGTGGTCCTAACATGCAAATCAGTCATCCAACCTGGGTATCGGGGCAAAAGACTAATCGAACCATCTAGTAGTCTTTTGCGCTGCTGCACCTGCCCTATGGAATATCATTCCCCCCACAAGATGGGCCAAGCCCCGAGAGCCTGCTGGAAGGATCTGAAGATACAGCTATTTCATCTGGTCTGGGAATCAAATAGTGATGTGGAGCCCATAAAAGAGCTGCACTATTATTGAATCAATTGTGTTCTCCGAGTGACTGTGACTATGTTTTAATTGTTCCAACTGATTTAAGGTTTTGTCATACTTATATAGCTATAAGGGAATTATTTTTTTTTTGGTCAAAATGAGTTTTAAGATCTAACAGTATTCAACAATAGTTTGTTTTAAAATTCAATGGTATTATTTATATTGTTATAAATATATGTACACTTTACTGCTTTCAAGACAACTCAGGAGAAAAAAAATACCTACAGGATTTTCTAAAGCTTTGGCTCAATTTTTAATTCAGCTTTCCACAATCTATATATGGGCAGGTATTCTTGGTGTGATAAGTATAGTAATAATGATAAAAACCAAATGCATTCTAAAGACAAATGTCTAAGTTATAGGATATGCCCTAAAACCCCTTTTACCACCAATCTCAAAGCATACCATTCTGTTTCACTTGTGCTCAGGCTTTCTTCCAAGGTGCTATTCTGGGGTTTCTCCTTAATGGACGGCAATTGTTCTTTCATCCTGTTCCAATGTTTATTCATAAACCTGTTGTTTGAGATCCAGTTTTCCTCCAGCAATTCAACCTCTTCACTTTCTGCGGGCTTATAAAATATTGATTTTACTTCACTCTTTATTTTTTTTCTGTCCCCAGACCTGATTTCCCAAAGCAAATTTACATCAAAATTATGAGAGCCTGAGATGCTGATACTTCCTTCTCTTCCTCCTGACACAACTTATTATTAATAATGTTTAACCGAAATCAATATTTAATAAAAGTATTTAACCAAGAACAGCATATCACTAAAGACATATAGATTTACTGAACCTTTTACCTTAAATCATAATAGTAGGCTAGTTGTAAAATTGCTATAGCTACAAACAATTATTACTATTATATCAAGATTCAAGATACCAAAAGAAGAAAACTGATTTCTGTATTTTTTATAATGTCTGTATTGATAGGATAAAAGGAAGAAAATATGCATCTTCTATATCCTACTGGATTTTAATAAAATAAATAAACAAATCTTCAGACTTAGAAGACTGATGTCAGTCCTTCCAGGTAAGCCAGATAGGAAACACAACTAGATGAGCTAAATCTACTTTATTATAAGCTACATTAGCAAAATTTGACAAGCCTGAAGATACAAACCTCCTTGGGATCACTTTTAGCTGTCTGATTAGTTAGGTAAGGTTCTTTCTAAGCTACTTTCTCTGACCATTAAGTAACTGGAGGCTCCTTCCTCTTGTCTGGTAGTCCTGTAGGTGGCATTTCTTGTTCTTGTCCCCCAATGTCATCCACAGATTATATTACATGCTTCTGTCCTTATCTTTGACAGTATTAATTCAGTTTTTCTGAAATTGCCATATCCTTTTTGATTTTCTTTTTAGTATTTTTGTAATCTAGTGGCATTGGCTGGTTTATTGCTTCAAATACATCTTTTAAAAAATCTTCATTATACCTAGTTTTTCTTTTTGCCATATTGTCCTTGTTCAGCCTTTGTTTAATTCTTTTTGAATGGGTTTCATTACTTGGAAGCCTGACAGTCCCATAATTAGCTTATAGTTTTGGAATTATTTATCACATTATCATTCCCCCCTCCCTTTTTTCCTTTCTTATGATACACTTTCCATTTTTAGAGGGTATCTTAACTGTTCAAGCTTCCTAGTAAGTCATGCTGACTTCTTCCTGAACTTCCTAAATTGTCCCAGGAACTGATTAAATAGGTCCCATTTTGTTTATTTTACAGGGACATGGCATACCGCTGACAATATTTCCTATTGCTTTTTTTTGTCTTTTTTAAAATGTACATGGACAGTTATGTGAAAAAGCAAGTGAGAGACAATGAGGCAGGGTAGAATTTCTATAAGATCACAGAATAGTCTTCAGGGCTTCTTAAATATAATAAAACCCACCTGATTAGTTGGTGCATATGTATTCAGTTCTAATCACATTCATTTGAAACTTTAATGTATTAAGCTTAGGAAATGCCAACGATGCTCATCCCATTCAAAAATTACAACTATATAGTATTAATAATACTATATTTTAATACTATGTAGTATTAATTACTATATAATAAATCAGTTTATGTCCATTTTAACACGCTTGAATGTATGTACAAACTTAGATAAGTTTCTAAATCTCACTGATTAGTTATTTATTACTAGATAAATATAGTTATACATCTATCAACAGTATGTAAAAGCTTTAATCAATATAAATATAAAGAAATACTATTTATAATACCTAGATAGCTAGTTTCCAAGTGAAAACTGCAATAATAACATTACTTACGTGCATATCTGATTTGTCTATTGATTCATTTAATAAATACTTTCCAAGTTGGTTGGATGATTCTGTTCCAAAATGGTCTTTTACAAAGCTTGAATCACATGATTGAATAATGCAACAAATATTTTCTGCTTCCCCAGAAGCAAGATAGGACATTTCCTAAAATAAATCACATAAGATAAAGTTTCTAGATAAATATGCTAGTTAGTTAGTTAGCAATGTATAATAATATATAACTATCAAAATGTAGTAGAGTTTTAAATAAAATCCTGTAAAATCACAAACTCATCCAAGTTAGATGTACCCTGGCACATTTTAAGGAATTGTTGACAAGAGCCAGTGAAAGTTGAAATTTATTTGTTGCCTTTATCTCATGTTTTTCTAGCCAGGCAGCAGAATGCTTCCAAAACAAGGGCCATTTAATAAGATGTGATATGGCATGAAAGTAAAAGTTCAGAGTAAAAGTCTTGTAAAACTACCTAAGTGAGAAATTGTAACCTGTTGCATTGTATTATATTTGAAAAAAATACACTGTGAGTTTGTGGTATCGATGTTACGGTTGTAGAAAATACTTGGAATGGAAAACTCATATATTTTTCAATAGCTTACTGCATAAGTGTGAGAAGAAAAGCTTCCTTTCCACATTGTAAACCGATCACTCTGCTTGCCATTCAAGTTAGACAGACACACTTCATCATCTTTTATAACAAATAAGTATAGACATCTATTTCAACCTTAATATTAAAAAGAACTCTGCCTAGTCAGGAATAACATATGAATGCTAAAATTGATATTTGCAGTTACAGTAATTTATTCTTGTGTTCTTTTGTTATTGTTTACTTTATTGTTCTATTATTTTATTTCTGTTTACATGCCTTTTCAGTTTTTCTTTTTATTATTGTAAGCCACCTAGAATAGGCCCATGATGATAGGTGGCAAATACAATTTACAAATAAATAAATAATATATTCTACGTTGATTCAATATTTAAGAAGAGAAAAACAATCCCCTTTAGTTTTCTTACTCTAAGCCTATAAAGATATCATGTTGCTCTTTTAGCCAAGTGTTATAATTTCAATTAATGTATTGTCTTAATAAAGCTTTTTCAGGAATTGCACATCTCACTGTCCAATCAACAGCATTTTCATTTACATTTTTTCCAGATTATATTTGAAACTGTATGCCTTAATTTCATCACCAAATGCGTTAGATAATTATTACAAAGCTAAAAAGCAGAAATATAAATGAGGAGAGTGATATTAAAAGACAGGGGTATCCTACTTTGAATTATTAGATATAAAATTACTTTACAAATTATTTATTTCTATTTATTTATTGATCGGATTTATATCTCACAATTTAAAAAAAATTCTCAATGGCTTACAAAGGTAAATAAGCATCATGATTCTATCTAAGAATAGTTTATAAATAAAATTAAAGACCAAATTACAAATAAGGGAAAGTAAAAATAAGAATAACAAATAAGGTATTCATATACATAATTCTTTCTAGAGGGGAACTTCTTAGCATAGTATTTTTCTGTTCACTTTTCATAAGACATGCTATAATCACAGGATACAAAGAATAGATTCCACAGATTAGAATTGTAAGAACCAAAGAGCTCTTTCCTACTAGATGCAACTACATATCCCTAAAATTCAGATGATGAACAAGAACTTACAGTTCCAAAGGGTGCAAGGTTGTACAAACATGAAGATATAAAAGACATGATTAGTCATGATGGGATGAACATCTCAGAATAATCCTTGATTTATGACAATTGGGCCCAGCACAACATAAGTCACTCGACTTATGACCACACTTAGGCCCAGCAAGGTGGTTTTAAGTGAGTCATGTCCTATTTTATAATTTTTTTTGCCATGGTTATTTATTAATTAATTTTTATGCCTCCCCATCTCACTGATACAGCAACTTTGGACGGCTTACAATATAAGCAAATCTGCAGTGATTTGTTTATCATATTGTTGATAAGTACAGCATTTGTTAAGTGGCAGTGAGCAAATCTGGCTTCCCTCATTGACTTTACTGATCTGAGGTCACAATGGGATAACATAATCCCAGGATATTGCACTTGTAAATACCATTGCCCAGTGTCTAAATTTTGAACCTGCGACCGTGGGGATGCTGCAAAGTTCGTAAGTGTGAGGACTGGTTGTAAGTCACTTTTTTCACTGCCACTGTAAATTCTGAATGGTTGCTAAACAAATAGTGGTAAATCAAGGATTACCTGTTATGGATGCCAGAAGGTGAAAAATGCCAGCACCATTTGAATTAGTCCGTTGCCTTCACATATAATAGAAGATGCTATGGTGTTATTCAAAATGCTGCTGATTTCATGACAAGATTTAATACCTGGGCGATGAATTGAAGATGGCATCATCTTCTCCTTTACCTTTAGTAGCAGCAAAGTGTCTTGGGCCTGCCCTAATCCAACATCCTTCTGGATGTTTCTGGGTCCTTTGCTATAAGCATATCCCTTATATTAGAGTTCTATGGCAATTCACAGGATATTTTTTTTCAGTTCCAATCTTGAGTTTGTTGATCCTGAAATACTATAGTAACCTTATATGAGATGAGAGGGACACCACTTCCACATATAATTAACATCCCTTTGCTAACTGGTCATCATTGATAGGGCTCAGAATTATTATTTTTTACATTGCAATTTTCTTCATAAACATGCCATTAAGTCAAGAATTTAAAAACAATATAAAACTGGGAACATGCATCAAAAAATAAGTTATCTGGAAGCTGCATTTTCTGTTTCTGACCTCTCAATGAAAATTGAAATCAGTATTTGCAGTGAGGGAAATATACACGATACAGAATCAACAAAATATTTTTATCTATTGCAAATCTAAATCTTTCTACTCCTAAATTTAAATTTTGGTGGTTCCCCAGTTCGAATTATAATCTGGAAACAACAGCACTTGCTGGTGAAAAAATAAAAATAAAAAATTCGTATCACGCTCCCCACAGGCTTTTTTTTTTACACAGGATTAAGAAATATCCCTACCCAAAAACTGAATCCGCGAAAAAGTCCTTGACTTGAATCCCATCTTTAACAGGGCCTGATTATTATTCTTAAGCAATCATTACTGGCAGAAATAAAGAGACTCCTTTCGTGGACAGAGGCATACTCAATGGTAAAGGAAAAGGCGCTCTAGACATGCTTAAGGGTAATTCTGCTTTTCAGCCTGCAAAATAGCCTTCTTCCTTCATCGCCCGTCAATCCTGAGCAATCATGTAACAACCATCATTTCCAAAAGTGCAAGATAGGGGTTTTTTTTGGGGGGTGGGGTGGGGGGGCGCTATGCAAAGAATACAACTGCGGGGGAGAGTTGAGCCCCAGGAGCTTTCCAAGACCCAAAATCAACCCTGAGATATCCCAGATCATGAATCTCCACCTTGGGACGTGACCCAGCCTTTTCCCCTGGCCAGTTTAGCGACATTACCTCCTTGCTCTCCATTGCCATTGCCGCCGCCGCCTCGGCGGGAAAAACCGAGCTCCGCTTCCTTCTCACCCTTGGCAACAAGCTTAGGAGGGCCGTCGGGAATCGTCCGAGCATGCTCGGCTCAACTCCGGGCATGCTCGGCTCAACTCCGGGCATGCTCAGGAGAGGCGATCGACACCCTGCTTTGCCCTTAGTTGGGTGCTCTCTTTGCAATGGGCTCGGTGTTTGTGCCTAACCCGTAAAGGTGTATCCCCTTTTTTTCATTCGGTAAAATGGTGTGGCAGAGGAGGAGGAGGAGGACAAAGAGGAGGAGGAGGAGTAAAAAAAGAAGAACAATATTTTGAAAATTCAGGAATGACCCTTGCGAAACAAGCAGCCAGCCCAACATAAAGAAAACAGGTTCAGTGGGCTCCCTACCAACTCGCTTCTATTCCCCCGGCTCGGACTCAATGCCAGTCCAAAACCAGGGGCTCGATTTTCTATCCCGGCGGAAAACACGAATCTTCAGAGGCCAAAGCCAAAGCGAATCAGCTTTTAGGCATTTCAACGTGGCTTTGGCGACGCAGAAGAAGCTTGGATGGCGCTGAAGATCGCAGGAGAGAACAAACGGGAAACGTTGCTGAGGTTTCTGCAGCAGCTACAAAGCGCAGCTAATGCTGCTAAAGATCTAGATTCTGGAACAAGAAGATCCTTGGTTGATACTACATCGTGCTGCCTTTTTTTCGTGTTTGTTTGTTGTTGTTTTTTTGAAATTTCAATCATAAATAAAACGCTTTTATTTATGTAGGCACATTTATTCGGGAATTAAACCCGATGAAGTTCAATGCAACCAAATAACTAAATTGCCAGGATTGCCGCCAGGAAAAGCGAATCCGGACGCACCAAAACCCCCGTGGACTGGATTTTAATCCCAAATTAAGCGCGTGGGGAACAAGAGCTGTAAATATATAAAACAGCCCCGCGATCTGGTTCTGTTTGTAACTGTAAGCCTTTTTGTTGTTGTTGTTTTTTAACTCTTTAAGTCAGGCAAGGAGGTTTTTGGCGGAAGGAGCAATGAAACAATACCTGCTTAAAATACGTGAACTCACCCTCAAATGCACGGCTGGCCAGCCGCCAGGGAACCTTCCAAATATCGCTTCCCCGGGGAAAGAGCGGGAGATGACGAGGAAGCCCGTTGATACATTCCTTTAAAAAATCAGAGACGACCGGCTCCATTTTTTTTGCAATCTATCAAACTGCGCCCTTCGGCTGGCCTGCTCTTTTTCCCGGCCAAATAGGTCTCCGGCCGAGATTGAGCGGGCTTCTTCGGGCTGGAGGGGTTCAGTTATGCTGATTTTCCACCTTAATCCTTCGTTTGGCTGATTAGGGGGAAGGGAAAAAAAAAAAAAAAAAAGCCCGAAATTTTTGCGAGTGACGTCGGAGCATAGTTCACTGAGGGGAGACTGAATTCTCAGAGAACGTTTCCAGGGTTTGAAATGGACCATTCCCGCTCGCTTCGGCTTGGAGGAGAGATGCTTTCACCCTCATCAAAATGCTTTGAATGACAGACGGACATCTGACTATGGAACAGAGGAGCCCTTCTCCAATTTAACCCTAGCCAGCTTAGAACCATTCTCATTCATTTCTGAAACAATTCTCCTCAATCTATTCATAATTTGTATTATATAACAGAATAACAGGGTTGGAAGGGACCTTGGAGGTCTTCTAATCCAACCCCCTGCTAAAGCAAGAAACCCTATATCATTTCATTGTCCAATCTCTTCTTAAAAACCTCCAGTGTTGGAGCACCCACAATTTTTGAAGGCAAGTTGTTCCACTTGTGAGGTGGAAGCAGATAAAAAAACCACCAAAAGATTCGTTGATGCAAGGAAAACAAGGTTTTATTCACGTGTCTGCAGAGACGGGTCCCCTCAGGCATTGAAGGAACACAGCAAACTCCAGGCAGCATTTTTATATCCTTGTATGAGGCCTTGGCTCACATTCTTTCTGTTTTCAAATTGATACATGTATTTCGAAGGTTCATACTAGCTCCTTATCTAGCAAAAGCAGTTACACGGTTTCTGACATCGCAGCACTTTATTACAGTTCCCCATTGTTCTAGCCTTATCTTGTTTTTTTTTTCTCTTGTGCACAAACTGGAACACTTTCTTATTTAGCAGAACTACTGAGTTTTGAGACACACTTCCTTATTCAATTCAATGGGCCATCCAACATGGCTTCGGTTCTGCTCACAAATCCCCCCTTTTTCTTTTTCCACTCTTGTCTCAAACTCAAAGAGCAGATCCTCTGCTTCTTTCAGAATGATTTCTCTCTGATACATCATTAGAGGTTCTGCTTCCTGCTTCTTCTCAAATCTTGAGCCCAAGGATTTCCCTATCTTCCCACACGTTGTTATTGCACCAGGGAGACACTGAAGACAACAACACAACAATACACAGCATATAATAATATAATTCCCATTATGGTAGATCTAAACCAAGTGGAACTGGGAAGCCAAGACCATAGTGCTCCCCACAGGTCTGGCAACGAGGAGTCACCTCTTTGTGATAATGGATTAGAGCGAATACGTTCTTCCATTACTTTTACTGGCTTTATAATATTGGGTTGGAAATCATGGATGTATACACAGCAATGTGAATGAATCAGAGCACACACACCCCCTTTTGTAGCTAATACAATGTCAAAAGCATACCTATTTTATAGAGCAACCTGTCTTACTTCAGAAAGCTCGGTGTTAATCATTTTAATATTCTTTATTGTATCATTGAACATTGTTACTGTGAAGTTATTTAGAATATGTATATCTCGGTAGTTCATGGCTACTCCCAATGGTGTTATTATACCACGGGAGATTTGGGTCCAGAGTCTCCGGGTAAGGCCAGATTCTGGGTCTCTTTTATTACGTATCCGGCCTTGGGGAAGGCCATCAAGTTTATATATCACCGGTATCACATACCCGAGTGTACATGTGCCACTCCAGTAAGGTGGCATCTCCCTGTATGCATATTTCCCACACAATACCCACCTAAAGTTTTCCATAGCATAGGTCTGTTGTGATGTTCGGGTCCAATTGATCATATCTTCAAAATGCATACACATCTGATACTGATATTGATTAAAATAATCTAATTTATGATAACTCTTGGTATAGCTATGGTTACTACAGGATGATGGCATATCAAAAGTCTTATTACATTTTTCCCAATCTCCTAAATGGAGCCCTCTAGTTTCATTTCTCCTAAAACACACATACGCCGTTTCCCTTAAATGAACAAAAATCCTTCCTGTTATATTTCGTTCTACACCATATTTTTCTGTCCCGTGCCCCTGTGGTCTTAGTCTGTTCTGATCAAGTGGAATTGCGTGTAGGATTAATCCTTTACCTGTTCTTCCTGGCAGGTGCATGCATAACCAGCACTTGGTGATGTTCAAGGAATATGAGAACTTCTTGAGATCCTTTATGAACACATTGTCATCCCACAAGTCCGTTCCCAAATCACCTGCAGGTCCAACATATTGTGAACTTCTTTGATGTATTAATGTAAATATAGTTGCAACAAATAGTCCTCTCCAGAGTTCAGCCGACATCTCCATGGTGGTTTCTGCTGGCTATTTCTTCAAGGTTACCTTTAACAGCTGACTATCCACTGGGATTGCCTTCCAAGGTTTTTCTGGTTCCGGTGCTTTCTTGATTCCACTGGATTCAGGATGCCATGGCGTGTGTAATTCCCATTTCACCCCCACCACCTCCATTATCCACGTCCTTTCTCTCTCTCAAACGACACCAATTTTTCTTCCAACGCCTGTCCAAACAACAAAGGGCTCTCGGTATATCCCTGAGGAAGTACTGTCTACCTCAACTGCTGTTTCCTTCCACTCTCAGGATCATTCCATTCAAAGGCAAACAAGTCTCTCCTCCTCTCCTCCAAAGGACATGCCCAAAAGGCATCCTTCAGATCTATCACAGTAAACCATTTGTCTTTGGGGGGGATCCGCCCCAAGATGGTATAGGGATCAGGAACCACTGGGAATCTAGGAACCATTATCTCATTGATCCTCCTCAAATCATTAACTAATCTATACTTCCCATCCTTTTTTAGTACTGCTAAAACCAGTGAATTGAACGGTGACATAGTAGGTTCCAACAGTCCCTGTTTCAATAATCTGTCAATCACTGGTTTCAACCCTTCCCTACCTCTCTTACTCAGAGAATATTGTGGAGTCCACAGTTTAGTTATCCCTGGTTGTATCTTGATCTGAATGGGCTGTATTGCCATCCTCCTAACCCCTTCACCTCCTGCCCACGCATCTGATGATATCTTCTCCTCATCTTCCGTTGTTAGCATACACATGCGAACTTCCTTCCTTCTATCCTACAATTCTATCCCAAAAACATCCAACAAGTCTCTTCCTAGCAAGTTCACCCCTGAATCCGGAATATATAATATTTTGGTTTTAGTAACCACATCATTCAATTCCAATCTCACCTCTTCCAAAATCTTGACCTCTTGGGATTTCCCACTCACCCCAACCACCTTTAAAGTCTGCTTTGACCTGCATGCTCCCTCTACCGGATCGCATACAGATGTCTGGCTTGCGCCGGTGTCGATCAGGAACAGCCGTTCCTGATGGTCAGGACCCACTAACACATTTACTAGTGGCTCCCCGCGGGTCCCTCTTGGGGAGCCGGAACTTCCCAAATCGTATAGGGCATAGCTTCGTTCCTCTGGGGTTTTGGGACATTCACGCGCAAAATGTCCCTCTTTCCCACATCTGAAGCAAGTTCTACTCTGGGACGGCCGTTGGAATCGACCGCCTCGATTGCCCCCTGGACCTCCTCGCCTAACTGGGGGTCTCCACTCCCTGCTGGGAGATCTTTCATCTCTCCACCTTGGCCTCAGATCTGACATCTGGGTCTCCCTGTTTTTCCTAACTTCATTCTTGGCTGCCGTTTGCACAGCAGCTACCATCATCTGAGACTTCTGTTTGGTTTTAACTGAGTCTCGGTTCACAAAAACTTGTTGGGCTGCTCTCATCAAATCTGTCATGCCCAAATTAGTCCATCCCTCTGTCTTCTGGATCTTTTTCTGGATATCTGGCCATGCTTTGGTGACGAATTGCATCTTCAGGAGAGTCTCGAAGGCAGGGGTTTCTGGCTCCACTCCGGAGTACTTGGTTAACCCTTCACGGACCCGAGCACAGAAATCCCCCGGGGACTCATCCTTTCCTTGTGCTATTTCAAATGCTTTGGTCAAGTTTTTCCCTTGAGGGATGGCCAATTTAATTCCTTCAATGATCATGTGTTTCATATCTCTCATGTGCTCCCTATGAGCATCATCATTGGTGTTCCAATTTGGATCGGCTATGGGAAACTTTGTGTCTGCAGCCACTGCTCCCTGTTGCCCTGCATGTCTCCTATCCCAGGCAGCCTCCTAATGAGGTTCCTCTCTTCGAGGGTGAAAAGGTGTCCAAGAATATACATCAGTTCTTGATATGTGTATTCATTGGGCCCCAGAAACAATTCCAACTGTTCCGCCACTTCATGAGCATTCTCATGGAGTTTCGGAAGGGTCTTTTTCAGATCCCGTAACTCAGCAGATTTTATGGGGACAGCCACGAAAATGGTGACTGGATTCCCCTGCGCATTCATGCCATTTGGGACTTCTCTGACTGGGAAAGCCGACACGGGATTGGCCGACCTTCCTCCTAGAGGCAAATTCTCTAGGTCCTTGTTTAATTGAGCCAGTTCACTTCTGAGCCCTGGATATGCAGGTGGAGGTGGAGCCTGGGCAACTGGAGCCGGCAGGGGCAGTGGTGCCAGGACTGCCGGAGCCGATGCCGGTGGACTCCCCATCCAGTCCTCAGTTTCGCTTTCCTCCACCTTGCTGACCAACTGTCCTACTTCTGTTTCTGGTGCAACTAGACCTTCAAAGTGAGCATGATACCATACCTCCACATAGGGTATTTGCTCCTTCATCCGATGTTTCACTATATACTTTTTCAACTGAGTTATCCAGTACGTGCTGGTATTCCCTTCGGGATCCCAGTGGTAAGGAAACTCAGGGTCTACTAGGGGATACTTCGGCCACCTATTTTGGCATAGATAGATCATTTTCTTTTTCTCTAGACTCCGAGTGTAAGTCCTCAGATGGGGCAATGACCATTGTTGTAGTAGTTGACCCAATGGGGAGTCAGTCGGAATCAGCCTTCTCGGGGTCTTTTCTATCTCAATACCCGTTCCCTCTTGGAACGTTTCACACTTGCTTTGTCCCTTTCCCATTCTCCACGCTGCCCGCCAACAATCTCCCAGAGATTCCCAACTCAGGGATTTACACTATCCTCCAGCAGTCACTGGATTCCCAGAGTTTAAGGACAGTATATCCCTTCTTCTATCCCAAAAGGCAACAAACTCACCTGATACACCCCTGGTCTCCCAGAGATGAAAGGAGTGTGGGCGTCCCCACTTCAGGTGATCAACGATACTCCCAGAGCATCAGGCCGGCTTCTCTCTCTCTTGTTTCCAAGGATCGTCTGCTGAGTGCAGTTACCCCGGGAACCAACTGAGACAAGCGAGGGGCCCCTCTACAATGGGAGGCGGTGGCGCCACACTTACCCAGTCCCTTTTCTCCAGTCGAAATTCCGTTGGGGCCCACGTTGAGTGCCAAATTGTGAGGTGGAAGCAGATAAAAAACCACCCAAAAGATTCGTTGATCCAAGGAAAACAAGTGTCTGCAGAGACGGGTCCCCTCAGGCATTGAAGGAACACAGAGCAAAATTCAGGCAGCATTTTTATCCCCTTGTATGAGAGCTTGGCTCACATTCTTTCTGTTTTCACATTGATACATGTATTTCGAAGGTTCATACTAGCTCCTTATCTAGCAAAAGCAGTTACACGGTTTCTGACATCGCAGCACTTTATTACAGTTCCCCATTGTTCTAGCCTTATCTTGTTTTTTTCTCTTGTGCACAAACTGGAACACTTTCTTATTTAGCAGAACTACTGAGTTTTGAGACACACTTCTATTCAATTCAATGGGCCATCCAACATGGCTTCGGTTCTGCTCACACACTGATTAATTGTTATGTCTGGAAATATGTCCTTAATTCCAGGATCCTTCTCTCCTTGATCAGTGTTCATCCATTGTTCTTGTCCTGCCTTCAGATGCTTTGGAGAATACAGTAGGTTGACCCTCTTTTCTTTGTGGCAGTCCCTTAAATCATGGAATCACTCCTAGTCCTTCTTTTCATTAAAGCCCCTGTCACACAGCACCAACAGATGGAAAGAGGATGTAAAACAGAGAGAAACACTTGCCATCCGTTGGTTAACGTGATGCTTCCGTTCTGTACTCACTGCGTCCGTTTTTCATACTCTCTATCTGTCCAGCATCCGTCTATTGACATTTCATCCGCTCAAAAAGTTTTGAGCTGCTCAAAACTTTCTGAGCGGAAAATGTATCCAACGCGTCCGTTCTGCATCCGCAACGCATATGGGGAACATCCGTTCTACATCCGTCGTCATCCATTACGCGTCCGCTATATCTGCTAGGCATCCGCTGCGCATCCGCGCAACTCAAATCCGCTCCAGAGGAAAACGGACACAGGGAGGAAGCGAAACGGATGCGGAACGGACACGCAGTGTTAGTAGCACGGACGGAGAAAGGATGAAAGCGGATGCAGCTCGCATATAAAGCATTAAAATGGAAAAAACGTTCGCATAGGGGACGTATCTCGGATATTTAGGATGTCTGTAGGATGCCTAGAGGATGCAAAAGGACACCGAGCGGAAAACCTATATTTCCTATAAAAATGGGGAGGAACTCACCTGGATCTCACTTTCAGTCCAGCAGCCCTGCTGTGCAGACCTCTTCAGCCTTCATCTGGCTCTTGCTCTTCCACAGCATCCAGTCATCTCCACCATGGATCGTCACACACTCCTTTTGGTAACCACCATCATTCTACAACAGTGCAAAGCCATCTACAGGCTCTTTCACCTGTTCTACGCGAAGAAAAGGAGGCGGCCAAGAAGTGTCTGGGTCTGAAGATGGATTGCGAGAAGAGCAGAGTACGGACTGTATAACAAGCTGATGGTGGAGCTGAGGAACGAAGACCCTCGTGCATTCCAGAACTTCATGAGGATGCCGCCAGCCATGTTTGATGAAGTTGTGGAGCGTCTGAGACCCAGGTTGACCAAGCAGAGCACCAACTTCCATCCCAGCCTGGACCTTGGATTGAAGGTGGCACTGACTCTGTGCCACCTGGCCTCTGGAACCACATACAGAAACATGCAGTACGCCTGGAGGGTGCCACACAACACCATCAGCATTGTGGTCAGAGAAGTGGTGCAGGCCATCATCGAAGAATATCTGGAGGAGCTCCTCCAGTGCCCATCCACTGAAGAAGGCTGGGAGAAAGTTGCAGAGCAGTGGTATCAGAAGGGGAACTTCCCCCACACTGTTGGAGCCATAGATGGCAAGCACGTGGCCTGCAAAGCTCCAGCCAAGTCAGGGTCCACTTATCACAACTACAAGGGCTTCTTCAGCATCATCCTCTTCTCCATGGTCGATGCTGACTACAAGTTCATGTACATCGATGCTTCAGGCAACGGCTCATCTTCAGATGCCCAGGTATACAACGCCAGTGACCTCGAGGGGTTGGAACGCAACCTCATCATGGGCTTCCCAGATCCAGACCCCCTGCCCAATGACACACAAGATGTGCCCTACGTCATCGTGGGGGATGACGCCTTCTCCCTCAGAACCTACCTCATGAAGCCCTACACTTCCAGATGCCTCACCCGTGAAGAGAGGATCTTCAGCTACAGGCTGTCCAGGGCAAGGCGGGTGGTGGAGAACGCCTTTGGCATCCTGGCCAACAGGTTCCAGGTACTTCTCACCACCATGCAGCATCGCCCACAGACCGTGAGGAGGATCGTGGAAGCTTGCTGCATCCTGCACAATCTCATGCGCACCCGCTACCCAGTGTTGCAGAACAGGCTCGTGGACCTCCAACCAGGCAATGGGGACATGGAGCCTGGGGAATGGAGGCAAGGGCGAAACCTGATAGATACTGTGGATGTGAAAGGCCCCAACAGAGCTTCACGTGAAGGGAAGATGCAGCGCAACCTCCTGAGACACTGGTGCAACTCCCCAGCTGGAGCAGTGGAGTGGCAAGACAGGATGGTAGGTGCTTAATGGATGCTTCCTTCAGCCTGTCTCATCACACGGATGAGATTGGGCCATGTATGTTGAGTGGCCTTACAATGAATAGGGCATTAATAAAGAGTTTTGGTTACTGATAATAAAGGGCCAAAGGTGTGGCACCTGGGAGGGTGGACCATACAGTCCCACTATGCTTGCACTGGAGGTTTATCTATCCCACAGCTATAACCCATCCCATAGCTATTTCCCATCCCACAGCTATTACCCATCCCACAGCTATTACCCATTCCACATGTATCCCTGCCCATCCCACTGCTATCCTTACCCATCCCACAAGCATGCAAAGGCTTAAACCATTTCTAAAAGTTTCCACCAAGACTTTATTTAATAAAATAAATGAAGCAAGTGTGTGAAGCAAAGATAATCTTTATTAATAACAAACTGTAAAAGAAAATGACCCAAGTGTCCCAAGCAAAGATAAAGTCATCAGGTAGCAACCCAGTGTCTGGCACTCTTCTCAGTCACTCTGAGGCGTGCCCATGGTCTCAGAGGTGAAGGGTCCAGGTGCTGTGGAGGTGGCTGCTGCTGGAGTGCTGGTCTGAGGCGCAATTGGGGTGCCTGGCCCCGAGAGGACAACAGGGGATGGTGTGTGGAGGAAGCTCTCAGACAGCTGGCTCAGTCCTGTCATGTTGAGAGCCCCTTCCTCCAGGACATGGGGTGTCAGTCCCAACACCGATGACAGATGTTCTGAGGCCGGGCTTGGCTCTGGGGTGGAGGAAGGAGGAGTGTAGTGGGGATGTCTGGTCTGCAGCTGAGTGAGGTGAGGCGTGGGTGGCATCTGTGGCGTCGGTGGCATTGGTGGAGTGGGTGGCATCGGTGGCACCGGTGGCGTACAATGAACTTGTGCCTGGACTGGGAAGGGCTGCCTGTGCTGCTGGAGCTCCTGGTAGCTGTAGCCTTGGTAGGTGAGGGCCTGTGGAAAGCCTTGGAAGGGCAGTGACATCACCTGGGGTGGAGGAGCAGACCTGGACTGGGTGGGAGCAGGTTCAGCTGGGTCTGGACATTTGTGAAGAAGACCGGTGATCCTGTCCTTGATCACCTGGTACTGTGATTCGGACATGTCCATGAGGGTCTGGTTGACGTAGGTGAGGAAGGGCTTGCGGTTTGAGGATGGTATGTCCGTGTATACCAGCTGAGAGAGGAGATCTACCGCTGCTTCTGATGGTGTCCCTAATTCCAGCAGGACAGTGTGGCTCTGCCCCTCCGGTCTGCCTCTCTGCCTGCTTTCTGTGGAGGTGGAGCTGGGGGTGGATGTGGGTTGGTTTCTGGTGGAAATGCCCTCTCCTTGCTCCCACTGCATCAGGGGGTCCTCCATGCACTCTGCCACGGGGAGTGCAGCTGTTGGGGGGGGTCTCCGTCGTGGGATGCTCCACAGATACCTGCCTGGACACAGGAGCTGACTCTTGGCCAGAAGAGGACTGGCTCTCTGCGGTCTGCCTGAGAGAGAGGGTTGTCAGAGGGGCTATTCCTCAGTGGCAGATCTCACCCTCCAAGAAGCTGCACTTGGTCATCACGTAGGTCTCTCGGTCCATCAGCTTGACCGTAGCCTGGCCAGATTTCTTGAGGTGCAGCTTCCCGTACCAGGTGTGCATGTGCTTCCACCAGCCGAGGAGCACCTCTATAAAGTGTAGCCCAGGCTCTCCGCCTTCTCTCTCCAAGCAGCCTGCTTCCTTTTGGTGTCTCGATAGAGCCTGTGTCCCTTCCGCCATAGATACTCACTCTCTCTCAGCCATTCCAGCACCTCCTCCTCATGTTCCTCTTCAATGGAGCATTGCCTCCTCTCCCGTTCACGCATATGCCTCTTCCTCCCTCTGGCAGGGCCATCTGGGCCCTCATCAGAGGGGCTTCAAGGTTGTAGGGGCTGCTCCACCACACCAGCAGCAGCAGCAGCAACAACAACACTAGCAGCAAAAGCAGCACCAGCAGCACCAGGATCAGCAGCAGCAGAGTAAGCACCAGCAGCACCAGGATCAGCAGCAGAGTAAGCACCAGCAGCACCAGGATCAGAAGCAGCAGAGTAAGCACCAGCAGGACCAGGAGCACCAGGAGCACCAGGAGCACCATCAGGACCAAGAGCACCAGCAGCACCAGCAAGACCAGGAGCACCAGGAGTACCAGCAGGACCAGAAGCAGCGCCAGCAGAGGAAGCACCAGCAGAAGCACCAGCACCAGGAGCAGCGCCAGCAGAGTAAGCCCCAGCAGAAGCCCCAGCACCAGGAGCAGCACCAGCAGAGTAAGCACCAGCAGAAGCCCTAGCACCAGGAGCAGCACCAGCAGAGTAAGCACCAGCAGAAGCACCAGCACCAGGAGCAGCGCCAGCAGAGTTAGCACCAGCGGAAGCCCCAGCACCAGGAACAGTGCCAGCAGAAGCTCCAGCACCAGAAGAATCAGCCCAAGCAGCAGAAGCCCCAGCAGAAGCAGAGTCAGGGCCAGGGGTGGGATGGTGGCCCTGTCCCTCTTGCCAGGGCTGGCAGCAGATGGCAGAGGCTTCCTCTTCTTCCCCATGGTTGTTGGCTGGCTGGCTGGCTGGAGCTGTGTCTGGCAGCAGGTCTTTCCTGGTGACCTGCTTGCGAATGGTGACCTGCTTGCAAACTGCTTCCCTTTATATCTGCAGGGCTGATGCAATGCATCCTCCCCGCATGCGCAGTGAACGCTTTGCATCCGCTAGGCATCCACTAGGCATCCGTGATACATCCGCTTCATCCACTCGGCATCCGCTCTGCATCCGTTCCTTCCATTGCGCATCCGCTTCGCTGTGCTCCCCCAGAAGCCCTGCGGATGTACCATCCGTTTCCATCCACTTCCATCCGCTAGGCTTCCGTGGAGCATCCGCTTTACATCCTGGCTACGTCCTCCCCCCCATCTGTTCCTTTCCATTGTTGTCCGCTCTGCTTATGCAAATTCGGGGCACTTTTGAAAGCAGATAACAATGGATGGAACATTTTCTCGTCCGCTGTGTCCTTTTTACATACGTTTTGCATCCGTCGGCCTATGTGACAGGCCCTTAAACTGTGACAGGCCCCTTAAACTTAAATATACAATGCCTTCTACAGTTCTCCATCTTACAGAGTTATTGTGTGGAAAACAGTTATTAGTTATTTTTTTATTGTCATTGCAACTCGTACAACAAAATCAAACACCATCTTTGGTGCACATCATGACCATGAAAATAAACACAAACGCACCCTCCACACATTGAACCGACCCCCCCCCCCCCAACACCGCACCAATACTGCACTATGTAGCAGAATTCAAAAGAGCTACTGCCCTGGGTTAGAAGCTGTTTTTCAGCCTATTTGTCCTTGTTTTTATTATTCTGTACTGTCTGCCAGATGGTAATAGTTCAAAAAAAAGGGTTCCTCAGATGAGATGGATCTTGGAGAATGTTTTGAATTTTCTTAAGGCAGCGGGAGCTATAAGCTCTTCCAAAGGGGGGAGAGTGCAACCAATGATCTCTGGGCAATGACGTTAAATCTCTGGAGTGCTGTCCCATCTGCCACTGTGCAATTGGCAAACCATGCACAGATGCAGTCTGTTAAAATGCTCTCTATGATGCAGCAGTAGGTCATCAGCATTTTTCATTCAGTTTTCTGAGAAGCTTCTGGTAGTATAATCTCTGCTGGGCCCTTTTGACCAGGGCTGCAATGTGGGCACCCCAAGTCAGGTCCTCATTTATGGTAACACCTAGAAACTTAAAACTGGCCACTTGCTCCACTCGGTCTCCATTGATAAGCAAGGGCTGGATGTCTGATCTGTTCCTTCTATAATCCACAATAAGCTCCTTGGTCTTATTGGTATCGAGGACCAAGTTATTGATAGGAAGAGTAAGGTGACTTGGATATGTTCACCGCTTTGAGTAATCTGTGTAATTATTTTCTTATGAGATTTCTACCATACTATAATATAATCGGATTCCCAACTGCTTATAAATAAGACAAAACAATACATTAAACCAATAGAGTAAACCCAAATCATAAGGATATCAGCCCAGACTACCAGGCTGGCAAGAGGTCGGGAAGATCAGGGAGGGACCCTAATTTTATTTATTTTATTTATTTATTTTGTCAAGAGATTATAAGATAACAGGTATAAGTATAAACATAGTTATGAATACATGAAATGGATACATATAAGAAAAATAAATAATAGGACAGGGACGGTAGGCACATTGTTTCACTTATACACGCTCCCTACAGACTTCTTAGGAAAGGGGTGAGGTCAGTAGTAGTCAGTCTAAGGTTAAAGTTTTTGGGGTTGGGGAAGAAACCACAGAGTCAGGTAGAGTATTCCAGAAGTCGTATTTCCTGCAATCAAGTTTGGTGCTGTTTACCTTGAGTTTGTATCTATTGTGTGCTCTTGTATTGTTATGGTTGAAGCTGAAATATTCATTGACAGGTAGGACATTGCAGTGTTTGATTTTATATACTATACTTAGATCGGACCAAAGGCGGCATAGTTCTAGTTTTCTAGGTCTAGAATTTCACATCTGGTGGCATTCGGTATTCTGCAATGAGTGGAGAACTCTTCTTGTGAAATATTTCTGGATTTTCTCAATTGTATTAATATCAGATATGTAATGTGGGTTCCAAACTGATGAGCTGTATTCGAGTATTGGTCTAGCAAATGTTTTGTATGCTCTATTTATTCGTGTAATATTACCAGAGAAAAAGCTGCGTAGGATTAGATTAGCAACTCTTCATGCCTTTTTGGCTATGTCGTTACAGTGGGCTCTAGCACTTAGATCATTAGAGATGACTAATCCAAGGTCCTTTACAGAGCTTGGATCATCAACAAGATCTTGACTATTCAGCTTGTATTTTATTTTCTGATTATTTTTTTTTGCCAGTATGTAAGAGAGAGCATTTATTTGTTGAGATTTGAAGTTGCCATTTGTCTGACCATTCTGATACATAGTCAAGGTCTTTTTGAAAGGTAGCAGTATTGTTGGTGGTGTTCAGGTGTGGGATTCTACTGGTTCTGTCCACTTCTGTAGAACCGGTTGCTCTGAAGAGCAGCAAACAGAGAACATACTGCCCGGGCTCTTACCTGACCTTTATTTCCTGCATTTTCAACTGCAGCTCCTTTGCGCAACACAGCTGCAATTGAAAAAGCAGGAAAAAAGAGCTTTTCTAACCTCTGCGCACTTGCACGCAGCGCTGCTCAGCTGTCCAGGCAGATCAACAGGTTGTAAATTGCACTCGTTTGTCGTATCCCATCACTGGTGGTGTTGAATAGTTTTACATCATCAGCAAAGAGAACGCAGTTGCTCTTAATATGATCACAGAGGTCATTTATGTAGAATATGAAGAGAGTTGGTCCTAGAACACTGCCTTGGGGGATACCCTTGTTGACAGGTACAGAATTTGATAGGACGCTCCCAATTTTGACCATTTGTTGTCTGTTTGACAGGAATGCTTCTATCCAGTTATGCAGTTGTCCAGAGATACCATAAGATTTTAGTTTTAGGAGTAGTTTGTCATGTACCACTGAATCAAAGGCTTTACAGAAGACTATGTAGATTGCGTCTATTGCTTTGCCCTGATTGAGTTGTGTAGTCCATATGTTTTTGCAGTGTAAGAGTTGCAGATTACAGGATAGTTTTTTTCTGAAACCAAAATGTTTATTTGAAAGTAGGCTGTTTGTCTCTAAGTGGAGGATGATGGATTGGTTAATAATTGATTCCATGACTTTACTGGTGATGCAGCATAAAGAGATTGGTCTAATGGTCTAATGAACAGTAGAGTGGTCAGCAAACTAATAACTCATAAGAGCAAGTTTGGGATAGTGGTTAAGGCACCAGACTAGAAAGCTGGACACTATGAATTCAAGTCCTGTCTTAGTCATGAAAGCCAGCTTGATGACTTTGGGCAAATCATTCTCTCTCAGCCTAATCTCACAGAGTTGCATGGGGAAAATAGGAGCAGGAAGGTAAATTGGATGTGTTCACTGCCTTTGTAAAATTATCAAAGGCAGGATACAAATAAATAAACTTGTTGCTTTGGCCAAACCCCATGCAGAGGGACACCTTGAGGAACAGAAAGCTTGGGCACTTTCAAAGCCAAGAGTTGGAAACATTTTCTTTTATGTTTCAGATAGACTATTCCTGTCCATGGAGGCTTAATCAAATGTTTTTCCTCCTTCCTTTTCACCATTACCAAATGCCATGTTTAGGGACAAAGATGAAACACAACAAACTTGAAACCCAGTAAACAAGTTCTCATGGCCCATTTAGGACTTTTTTAAAAAATGTAAAAAACAGGTTGAAAAAAAGCCACACACCTTTACATTTCATTTCTTACTGGCCCACATGGAATCAACAACACTGAAATATTTATGTTTTAAAGTAAGTGTTGAGGTAATTCCCTGTTAGGAGAATGAGTGCATACAGGGAGACGTATAGTGTTGGAATAATACACACACAGATACACTGTACAGTAAATGTAGGTTTTACTTCCAGAAAGTTTAAGCAAAGTCCAAAATAAGCAGTCCAAAAGTCATTCACAGGTTAATTAGTCAGTTTTTCAATCCAGGGATAATCCAGTAACAAAGTCCAGTGTCAAAAATAGTTCAGTATCAGACTTACATTAAATTCCAGTGATATCAGTCAATTAGAAGAAATGGAGCAATGGCAATACTTTCGAAGAGAAGGAAACAAAGATACACTCACACTCTCTTCTGAGACAATCTAAGTCTAAGACAATCCAGGTTTCTGGCTCCATTTTATGGCCATTTGAGGAACCACACCCAATTGAATGCTCTTGCATTCCCTTAAAGAGACAATATTAAAATGTCTATCCTGGTTTATATATTTCTAACCCAAATACCTGTTAGGTGACTTTTATTCCTAACAGTAAATGATGCGATTATTGATAGAGGATGAAGGGCAAATTTGTTTTGGAGGCAACATAGATTAGGCCAGGGGTCGCCAATCTTTTGGACTTCAGGGACCACCAAACTCATAATTTTAGATCCCAGGGACCACAAACCAATTCTGTGGGTGTGGCCTAATTTGTGGGTGTGTCTTGGTCATGTGACTGGTTGGGCATAGCTTGTATGTAAATATTATAAATATTTATATAAATATTGAATTTTTTATAAAAAAACAGCAACTTCTACCCAAAATCAGGCAGAGCAGGCAGGCAGATTGAGTTGCTCACAGAATCACAGATTCATTCAGATATCTATCTATCTGTCATTGGCTAGCTCAGTCTGTCAAATAAATTTTGCTTGCAAGCAAACTCATAAAATTTGCGAGCAAGAAAACTCACAAAATTAACTCAGAACACACCATGTATGTAAATATTGATTTTTTTTAATAAAAAAGCAATTTTTTTCCAAAAAATTGGGAAAAACAGGAAGATTGAGTTGCTCACAGAATCATTCAGATATCTATCTATTTGCCATCAACTAGCTCAGTCTCTCAAATTTGCTTGCTGTGAGTCTGCCCTGAATTTGCTTGCAAGCAAATTTTCAGTCCTAAAGGAAACAGAGCCGAAGATCTAAAGACTGGCTAGAAAGCAAGAAATTCAACCATTTTCTGCTTCCTAGCTAATCTAAATCTCCCCACACAGCAGAACAGATGATGGTCAGAAAAAGGAAAAATAGCAATTTTAACAGGCAAGTTTTCCAGGTAAGGAGTGAGTGGGCGGGAGCATTCCTGCGGGCCATGTGGGCGGTGCAGCCTTGTGTTTCTGTGCAGCCTGGATTAATTGCTTTGGGAGATTTCTCTGCAGCCCACCAAAATTTTCTCACAGCCCACCAGTGGGCCGTGGCCCACCAGTTGGCGATCGCTGGATTAGGCAACAGTACAGCAGATTAGGCAATAACATTTGGGAAAGCAAAAGTGTGCCTTTTTCCTAGGGCTGAGAGAAAATGATTTGGCTAAAGTCATCCAGCTAGCTTTCATGGCTAAAGTCTACTTCTAATTTCTAGCTTGGTTCGTTCAATCAAATTGGCTCTCATGACAAATTTGTTTATTTTCTTTGGCTTTAAGAGAAAATAAAGAAGTTTAGCACATATTTAGCATCAACCGGTCCAATCTTTATAGTTTCATCTGCATTATAAGGATACATTCACTAGAATGCAAAAATCTTAAATTTTGCATATGCTAGTTTCAGATCTTCTGAATCACATTTCTTAAACTTCCTTATTACTGATCATATACAGTATAAACTTTCCATTGCTTTATCATCTAGACCAGAGTGTCAAACTTGCTTTGTCATGGCGGCGTCACGTGATGTATCACAACTTTTCCCCCTTCGCTAATGCAGTCATTATTTCCACCATGTTTCCTGTGGTTGACTGTTCCCTTCTGACTTTGTGAGCCAGGTCTTCAGTCAACTTCAGTCATGCTCGATGTAGCATCTTCAGTTGTCTTGATCGAACTTTCCAAACTGTTTGTCAGCTTTTCTCAAAAGTTAAAATCCCAGTTCTTCGTGCACTGTTGACTCATTCTTTCTGTCATTAAAAGCAGAACATTGTGCCCTGCTAGTTTCAAACATCCTTTCCTTCTCAGTCCCTACCACACCCAAATAGGGGATTTTATATTCATTTTTGAGATAATTTTCTTCTTTCTTCCTTGTCACCATTAGTTTATTTTTCTTCCAGACTTTGCCCTGTCCCATTCCCCTGTCCCACCTTTAGCAATCATCTAATTAAACTATAACCTGCACTCTACATATTTCATAAGCAATAAATGCTTTTTTATCTCTTTCTCAAATCTGAAATACAATCATCTGCATCTTTCAGTTAACCATTTTTTAGGTTTCTTGCCTTGAACCAGGGGTGGGTTTCTACCTGTTCTGTCTACCTCTGTAGAACCAGTAGCTCTGAAGAGCAGCAGACATAGAACCAGTTCTATGTCTGCTGATGTTTTTGCACACCCACCTACCCAGGCTCTTACCTGATCTTTATTTCCTGATTTTTCAACTTCAGCTACTGAACGAGGCACAGCTGCAGTTAAAGCCCATGTCACACTGAACCAACGGATGCAAAGAGGATGTAAAACAGACAAAAAACCTTGCCATCCGTTCGAAAACGCGATGTACTCACTGCCTCCGTTTGGCTTCCTCTCTATCTGTCAGCATCCGCTTATTGACGTTTCATCTGTTCCAAACGTTTTGGGCTGCCCAAAACTTTTGCGCGGAAAATGTATCCAGTTCGTCCGTTCTGCATCCGCTACGCATCCGCTACGCATCCGTTAGGCATCCATTATGCATCCGCTATATCCACTAGACATCCGCTGCACATCTGCGCAACTCGCATGCGCCCGGACGCAGGGAGGAAGCGGAATGGATGCAGAACGGATGCAGAATGGATGCCTAGCGGATGCAGAATGGAAACAAAGCGTTTAAAACGGAAAAAACGTTCGCAGAGGGGACCTATCTCGGATATTAAGGATGTCTAGAGGATGCCTAGAGGATGCCTAGCGGAAAACCTATACTGCCTATAAAAAGGGGGAGCAACTCGCCTGCATCTCACTTTCAGAATAGCAGCCCAGCGGTGCAGACCTCTGCAGCCTTCATCTGGCTCTTCCTCTTCCACAGCATCCAGTCATGTCCACCGTGGATTGTAACAAAGTCCTTTCAGCAGCCACCATTGTTCTGCAACAGTGCGAAGCCATCTGCAGGCTCTGTGAACTCTACTGCGAGAAGAAAAGGAGCCACCCAAAAAGAGTCTGGATCCGAAGATGGTTCGTCAGAAGAGCAGAGGATGGACTGTTCAACAAGCTGATGGTGGAGCTCAGGAACGAAGACACTCGGGCGTTCCAGAACTTCATGAGGATGCCTCCAGCCATGTTTGATGAAGTTGTGCAGCGGTTGACACCCAGGTTGACCAAGGCAAACACCAATTTCCGGCCCAGCCTGGAACCTGGGCTCAAGGTGGCACTCACTCTGCGCCACCTGGCCTCAGGGACGTCCTACAGGAGCATGCAGTACGGCTGGAGGGTGCCATCCAACACCATCAGCATTGTGGTCAGAGAAGTGGTGCAGGCCATCATCGAAGAATACAAGGAGGAGCTCCTCCAGTACCCCTCCACTGAAGAAGGATGAAAGAAAGTTGCAAAGCAGTGGTATCAGAAGTGGAACTTCCCCCACACCATTGGAGCCATCGATGGCAAGCACGTGGCCTGCAAATCTCCACCCAACTCAGGGTCCACTTATTTCAACTCCAAGGGCTTCTTCAGCATCATCCTCTTCGCCATGGTCGATGCTGACTACAAGTTCATGTACATCGATGCTTCAGGCAACGGCTCATCTTCAGATGCCCAGGTATACAATGCCAGTCACCTCAAGGAGGAGCTGGAAGGCAACCTCATCGTGGGCTTCCCAGATCCAGAACCTCTGCCCAACGACACACAAGATGTGCCCTACTTCATCATGGGGGATGATGCCTTCTCCCTCACAACCTACCTCATGAAGCCCTATACTTCCAGACTCCTCACCCGTGAAGAGAGGATCTTCAACTACAGGCTGTCCAGGGCAAGGCGGGTGGTGGAGAACGCCTTTGGCATCCTGGCCAACAGGTTCCAGGTACTTTTCACCACATGCAGCATTGCCCAGAGACCGTGAGGAGGATCATGGAAGCTTGCTGCATCCTGCACAATCTCATGCGCACCCGCTACCCAGTCTTGCAGAACAGGCTCGTGGACCTCCAACAAGGCAATGGGGACATGGAGCCTGGGGAATGGAGGCAAGGGCGAAACCTGATAGACACTGAGGATGTGCAAGGCCCCAACAGAGCCTCACATGAAGCGAAGAAGCAGCGCAACCTCCTGAGACAATGGTGCAACTCCCCAGCTGGAGCAGTGGAGTGGCAAGACAGGATGGTAGATGCTTAATGGATGCTTCCTTCAGCCTGTCTCATCACACGGATGAGATTGGGCCATGTATGTTTGGTTGGCCTACAATGAACAGGGCGTTTAATAAAGAGTTGTGTTTATGTTGACATGTGTGGATAATTATTACATTATTATTGATAATAAAGGGCCATAGGTGTGGCACCTGGGAGGGTGGACCATACAGTCCCACTATGCTTGCACTGGAGGTTTATCTATCCCACTGCTATCCTAACCCATCCCACAGCTATCCTTACCCATCCCACAAGCATGCAAAGGCTTAAGCCATTTCTAAAAGTTTCTAGCAAGACTTTATTAAAAAAAAGAAATGAAGCAAGTGTGTGAATCATAAATAGACTACAAGCTATAAAACAACAACAAGCTATAAAACAAAACAACAACAACAACAAGCTATAAAACAAAAAAGAATCTCTGGCACTCCTCTTGGTCGTCTCAGGGGTGAAGGGTCCAGGTGCTGTGGAGGTGGCTGGTTCTGGAGTGCTTGTCATCAGCTCCTCCAGAAGCAGAAGCAGCAGAAGCCCCAGCCCCAGAAGAGCGAGCCCGTGGTGCAGAAGCCCCAGCAGAACCAGAGTGAGGGCCAGGGGGCGGGATGGTAGCCCTGACCCTCTTGCCAGGGCTGGCAGCAGATGGCTGAGGCTTGCTGTGCTTCCGCATGGTTGTGGGGTTGCTGGCTGGCAGGGAGGCTGGCAGGAACCAAGGCTGGCAGGAAGGCTGGCAGGGAGGCTGGCACCAAGGCAGGCAGGAAGGCTGGCACGCAGGCAGGCAGGCACCAAGGCTGGCAGGGAGGCAGGCAGCAAGGCTGGCAGGAAGGCTGGCAGGCAGGCAGGCACCAAGGCTGGCAGGTAGACATGAACCAAGGCTGGCAGGAAGGCAGGTAGGAAGGCAGGCTGGCAGCAAGGCTGGCAGCAAGGCTTGCAGGGAGGCTGGCAGCAAGGCTGGCAGGGAGGCTGGCAGCAAGGCTTGCAGGCAGACATGCAGGCAGGGCAGGCAAGGCAGCCAATCCGTCCGGCAGCAGGTCTTTCCTGTGAATGGCGACCTGCTTACGAGCTGCTTCCGTTATATCCACGGGGCTGACGCAATGCATCCTCCCCACATGCACAATTAATGGCAGGCATCCATTAGGCTTCCGCTGTGCATCCGCTTCATCCGTTGTGCATCCGCTGTATCCGTTCCGCGTCCGCTTTGCTGCGCCCCCCCCGGAAGCCTAGCGGATGTGCCATCCGCTCCCATCCGCTTCCATCCGCTGGGCTTCCTTTCCGCATCCGCTTTCCATCTGCCCTGCGTCCTCCCCGCGTCCGTGTTATCCGCTCCGGTTATACAAATTTTTGCCCCTTTTGAGAGCGGATAACAATGGATGGAACATTTTGCTCGTCCGCTGTGTCCTTTTTGCATCCGTTGGGCAGTGTGACATGGGCTTAAAAAAGCAGGAAAAGAGGGCTGTTTGAAAGGCTGCTTCTCTGCATGCAGCATGTTGATGACGATTTACACTCGTAGCATGCAGGGAAGCACATCATAAAGCACCGAACCTCATAAATCCCGAACCGGTAGTTAACCCTGTTGTATCCCACCCCTGCCTTGAACCTCCTTTGTGTCACACTTAGATTACAGTTTTATGCATTACTAAGTTACTATTATTGAGGGTGACCCAATTTTACACAAGGAAAAGTTAGTCAGTGTTAGATAATAGAACAACAAGAAGGCTTGCATGAGATTCAGTATACTGGCCAAAGGTATCTGGTAATGGTTTCTGAACCATTCCTAATATTAATATTATATAAGTAAATAATTTATCTAACTTTAAACATTATAGCAATTACTCTGAAGAACCCCCCCTCTCTCTTTCTCTCCCCCTGTGTGTGTGTGTGTGTGTGTGTGTGTGTGTGTGTGTGTGTGTGTAGCTACAATCTTTTATAAGGGGACAAAATTTGAAAGAACCTACTTGTCCCTGCCAGTTGAAACATTCTGGAGTAGTCCACCCTATTTGGAACTGATGCTCCAAAGAAGCTTGTATTATTGCAGATTTGATATTTCAGACTAAAAACTTACTGTATCTCTGTACAAAATACATGACTCACTTTTGGTTTGGGAGTGACTCCTAAAGAAATGTTACCAGGAAAGGCACAGTCTGAGGAATGAGGCTTGTTCAGAATAGTTTTGCATATTTCCAGAACAATCATAAACCATCTTCTCTCATTTGATTTGTGAAGCCCTGCTATTTCCTCATTTTTAATTTTGTTATTGTTTTAAGACAGCATCACCACCAAATGAATTCATAACTGGCTGATCGGCCATATTCAACATGTAGTCTTCAATGGAACTGCATCTCCATGGAAGAGATATGCAGTGGGGTACTCCAGGGCTTTGTTTTAGGCCCAGTAGTCTTTAACATAATAATCAAATGGATAGGTGGGGAACTCATCAAATTTGCAGACAACACCAAGTTAGCAGGAATAGCCAACACTCCAGAAGACAGACTTAAGATACAGAAGGATCTTGCCAGACTTGAATATTGGGCACTATCTAACAAAATGAAATTCAAGGGTGAAAAAAGTAAGGTTCAACATTTTGGCAAGAAAAACAAAATGCACTGGTACAGTATATGTGGTACCTTGCTCAATAGTGGTGACTTGGAGCCCTTTTGGACAATCACTTAAATATGAGCCATTGGTGTGCTGCAGCTGCCAAAAAGCCAACAGAGTTGTAGGTTGCATATACAGAGGGATAGAATCAAGATTACGTGAAGTATTAATATCACTTTATAATGCCTTGGTAAGGACACAATTAGAATACTGCATCCAATTTTGGTCACCACAATGTAAAAAAGATGTTGAAACTCTAGAAAGAATGCAAAGAAGAGCAACAAAGAAGATTAGGGGACTGGAGGCTAAAACATATAAAGAACGGTTGCTGGAACTACATATGCTTAGTCTTACAAAAAGAAGACCTAGGAGTAACATGATAGCAGTGTTCTGATATCTCAGGGGCTGCCACAAAGAAAAGGGAGCCAAACTATTCTCCAAAGCACCTGAGGGCAGGACAAGAAGCAATGGGCAGAAATTAATCAAGGAGAGAAGCAACTTAGAACTAAGGAGAAATTTCCTAACAGTTAGAAGAATTAATCACGAGGCAAACTTGCGTCCAGAAGTTGTGAATGCTTCAACACTGGAAGTTTTTAAGAAGAGTTTAGATAACTTTTGTCTGAAGTGGTATAGAGTTCCTGCCTAAGCAGTGGGTTGGGCTAGAAGACTTCCAAAGTCCCTTCTGACTGTTTATTCTATTCTATTCTATTCTATTCTATTCTATTCTATTCTATTCTA
>BLBF01000020.1:18708712-18748276 GCA_015471245.1 Laticauda colubrina | reverse complement strand
TATTCTATTCTATTCTATTCTATTCTATTCTATTCTATTCTATTCTATTCTATTCCATTCCATTCCATTCCATTCCATTCCATTCCATTCTATTCCAATATACAAAGAGAATAAGACAACACAGAACTAAGAAATGCAAACACAACAACAAAATAAAATATACTATTTTTAAATATAGAAAAAAAATCATATTGTTAAATTGTAACCGCATAGAAAATAATTAGTCTTTCTATTAGGCCAGTAAAGAGCTAGTTTATAGAGAGAAAATGAATACATATTTTCAATTTTCAATCTAGTATAGTAATTCCGGAGTTGTCCAATTTTTCCAGAATTATTCTTTTTATATCACAAGTTCAGTAATGCTAGTAATAAAATAATATTCAGCAATAAAGTATTCTAAAGATAAGCGTGTATTTACTATACACGGAAACTACATGTAAGAGCTCAAATTTCAAAGTCCCAAATGGGAGTGCTTCCTATTTCAGGTAACATCAGGGCATTGTTTCAGAAGATAAGTGTCATTTACCACAGGACACATGGAAGAGTTGTCGATTCAATCTGGAGTTCAGAAAGCCCAAGCAAGCTTTATTAGGCAATCCATTAACCAATTAAAAGAAAAATAAGGTTCCAGTTTTCTACACAAGAAGAAAACACAGGAACAGGATTTCAGGTAAGAAATCAGATGGTTTATAATTGTTTTGATGAGGAGGACAGTCACTTTATAATATATTTATTTATTATTTTCTTACTTTCTTTTCTCTTTTTCCTTTTCCCCCATTGTATCTTCCACTCTTTTTTTCAGTTTGTATTAGTTTTTACTTTTAAATATAATTTTTAATAAAATTATTACAGGAAAACCACTCAATTTTTGGGGAAATGCAAATAATAGAACATCGTATGACTTTCATCCAAATACTGACTTCACAAGTGGGAAAAAAGTTAAGTTCATTTTGAAACATGAAGTGAACAAATTATTTTCCTGTAAGATTTATATTCTAAAAGGTTGATTTAATTTGCAAGGTTTGTAAAAGAATATTCTATAAGTTCATTAGGAATGTTTACAATGAATTAAGATCAGAATGACAAACTTCAATTCTTTTTTAAAAAAATATTTTTATTGTACATTATTTATTATTGTTCATCACCGTTCCAATTTTAAAATGTCAGTGTACTGGTTATATCAAATCCCTTTTTTTTTACATCATAGTATACATCCTAGTTGTAACTATCATACAATATAACCTCTTTTGATTACATAGTGTTATGCATATGATTTTCTTATTTATATCATCATACGCTATTACATTTATCATTCTGTACATTTTAAACTATATTCACATACAATTCAATAGTGATATTGCTTATATTGTTTATTCTTACATATTTCAATATATCTGTATTTATTTCTATTTTGTTAATCTTTTTTCACTGTCAAATACTAATCTCTGCACCTATTATTTAGCTAATTATACAAAACATTCCATGTTAAGTAGTGTTATGTTTCCTTTTTGTCCTTAAGTTCTATTGTTAGTCTGTCCAGTTCGGCACATTCTAATTTTTTTTCTATTATCTTCCAATCTGTGGTTTCATTTTTCCAAATGTGTGTGTATATGATTCTAACTGATATTATTATATTATGATTAAATTTGTGAATCTTTTATTATATTTCCCCAATTTTATCCCTAATAAGAATAGTTCTGGTTTCAGATCTATTTGCTGTGCTCTCATCTCTTCTAGCCAATTCTTTATCTTCAACCAATATTTTTTCACTGCTGGACAGGTCCACCACATATGATAGTAGAATCCCGACCTCTGTTTGCATTTCCAACATTCTGGTAACATATTTGGAAACATTTTTGACAATCTTTTTGATAGCAAGTGCCATCTATGAAACATTTTGTACAGATTTTGTTTGTGCGCTGTTGACAATGTTAATTAATAATTTCTCTCCCACAATTTTTGCCAATTATCTAATTCTATAGTGTACCCAAAATTTTTTGCACATCCAATCATCATTTCTTTTATATATTCTTCTTCCATTTTAAAATTCAATAGGTAATTATAAATTTCTTTGTTAATTTTTCATCGGCCCCTAACAATATTTTGTCCAGTTCTTGGGGTTCCTTATAGAATCCATATATTTCTAAATCTTTCTTGTGTCTCATTTGAATTTGGATATATGGCCACCAGTCAAAATCAATTCCCTGTTTTTTTAATTCCTGTTTAAATTTTAGATCTCCCTGTTCATTAAGTATATCTTTATATCTTATAATCTTATCTGGATCTCAAACATTAGGGTATATTAGTGCTTCTATCGTGGATAGCCAGACTGGTATTTTCATGTAGTGGTTCTGTTTGATTTTTTTTCCCACACTGACAACAGAGCATTTCTAATGTAGTGCCTTTGGAAGTATCTGTGTGATTTATTTTTCCCGTACTATATGAATGTGTGCCATCCCAGTTGTAAATCATGTCCTTCTATTATCAACATTGTTTTATTCTTTAAGTTTATCCTCTCTTTCACCCATGTGAGTTTTGAAGCCTGATAATACAACTCCCAATCCGGTCAAACTTCTGGCAACTCCAAATCTCTACCAACAAATGCTCTGTCCTACACATTCATAAAAAAAATCAGTACATCAAATACTAATGCCTGGAATGCACTACCTGACTCTGTTGTTACCCCCACTCCTTTAACCTCAAACTATCCACTATTGACCTCACCCCATTCCTAAGAGGTCTGTAAGTGCACCATTGTGCCTACCATTCCTGTCCTATTGTTCCCATTTATTTGTACCTATTTCCTGTATTCTTACTCATGTTTCTACTATACCTTATTACCTTGCAAGCGATTGACAAATCAAAATAAATAAATAAATAAATAATCAACATTGTTTTATTCTTTAAATTTATCCTCTCCTTCACCCATGTGAGTATTAAAGCCTGATAATACAGCTCCCAATCTGGGACCCCAAACCCACCCTTGTTTTTGGTGTCTTGTAGCATTTTCATTTTAATTCTTGGTTTTTTGCCTTGCCAGATGAACTTAGAAATCAGTCTATTTAGGTCTTCAAATAACTTTTTTTCCTAATTTTACCAGGATTGCTTGAAATAAAAATAGCAATTTCGGTAGAACGTTCGTTTTTGTTGCAGCTATCCTTCTAACCAGGGATAGCTGTAGGTTTTTCCACTTATCCAGATCTATCTTTATTTCCTGTATTAATTTAGCATAGTTACAAATCTATAGGACTCGAGTGATAAAGAACATTCAATAAATTTTATGATTACAAAAAATGAAGTCTGTGCCTGCAGTCAATTATCTCATTTGTATGAAGGTTAGAGAGTTGTGAGAATTCTGAAGCTAAAGCAATCTGGAAAGAGGTGTTCTTGCAAAGCAAAAAAAGACATCTTGATTAGATGGCATTAACTAACATTTACTCAAACTATGACATTATTTGGCTTACTAATCAGTTGTTTTAGCACATACCATGGCACAAAATTTATTATTTTCAAATTCAAAATAAAGGGAAATTAAGGGATTTAAGATACTTTCTTTTGCATATGATCCTAACTAGATTAAATATAGCTCATCAGTCTGGAACCCACATTACATATCTGACATTAGCACAGTTGAGAAAGTCCAGAAATATTTCACAAGAAAAGTTCTCCACTCCTCTACTCATTGTAGAATACCTTATGCCACCAGACTTGAAATTCTAGACCTAGAAAACCTTGAATTACACCGTCTTCGATCTGATCTAAGTATGGCATATAAAATCAGACATTGCAACGACTTACCTGTCAATGAATACTTCAGCTTCAACCATAACAACACAAGAGCACATAATAGATACAAACTCAAGGTTAACCCCACCAAACTTGATTGCAGGAAATACGACTGCAGCAACAGAGTGGTCAATGTCTGGAATACTCTCCCTGACTCTGTACTTTCTTCCCCAAACCCCCAAAACTTAAACCTTAGACTGTCTACTATTGGCCTCACCCCTTTCCTAAGAGGCCTGTAGGGGGCATGCATAAGCGCACTGACGTGCCTACCATCCCTGTCCTATTGTTTCTTTTATTTTTTCTTATATGTACCCATTTCATGTGTTCATAACTATGTATATACTTCTTCCTATTATCTTGTAAGCAATTGACAAATCAAATAAATAAATAAAAATAGATTGTCCTACAGCAGTTCAGACAGCTGTAGATTTTTCCACTTATCCAGATCCATCTTTATTTGCTGTATTAATTTAGTATAGTTGTCTTCCTTAATGGATGTGCATCTTGCTGTTAGCCAAATTTCCAGGTATTTAACTTTTTTAGCTATCTGCATGCCCATCTTTTCCGTCAGTTCATTTTTCTGTTTATTTGTAAGGTTTTTTGTCAATATTTTAGTCTCTTCCTTGGTTATTTCAAGACCTGTCACTGCACCAAACTGTTCTATTTGTTTTAATTAATTTGAGTCCTGTTTTTAGAGGTTCTTCCAATCTGCAAATGCTTGTATTTTGTATTGTTCTTTTTTATTTTTAAGCCTTTTATTTCTGAGTCTGGTCTGGTCTGTCTAAGTAGAATTTCCTGGGTTAATATAAATAGAAGGGGGGATAGTGGACACCCTTGTCTTGTACCTTTATTTGTATTAAATGTTTCTGTTATTTCTCCATTTATAATCACTTTTGCTGTTTGATTGGAATAGATTACTTGGATCTCCTTTACAAAGTTTTCACTGAAATGCATATTTTTCAATTGTAGTATCATAAACTGCCAGTCCATATTATCGAAGGTTTTTTGCGCATCTAGAAAAATTAATGCTGTTTCTCAGAGTAGATTTTCCAATATTCCAATAAATTCATAAAAATCCTCATTTTATTTTTCCATTGTCTTTTAGGTAAGAAGTCTTTTTGATTGAGATGTATGAATTCATTTTAAAATCCTTTTAATCTTTTTGAGATTATAGAGGCAAATATTTTGTAATCTACATTTTGTAATGATATTGGCCGATAGTTTTTTATCTGTTGAGAATCTGAGTCTTCCTTTGGAATTAGTGTAATGTGTGCTTCTGTCCAAGTTTTGAGGAGTTTGGCCTTTAATAGTGCTTCGTTGTAAACCTCCAACAGTACTGGTCCTAGTATTTCTTGTAAGATTTTTATAGAGTTCTGCAGGGACTACATCTGGTCCAGGTGTTTATTGTTTTTTTTTTGCCTTTGAATTGCTTCCATTGTTTCTATTGTCATTATTCTTTCATTCAACATTATGAACAATGAGGAACAGTTCAATTCTTATTCTTCAATTCTTATTGAACTGTTGATATGTGACTAAAAGAATACAAAGAATAACCAAAAGCTTAATCACTCCATCAGAACAAAGTCCTACTATATTCAGGAGTTGGTTGCATGTATAAATATGTGCATATGTGATACTTCTGTGCCATCCTTTCAGTCAACGAGGGTGAGGAAAGTAGCGGCAACAAAGATGACACTCAGTCAGGACATTTTGGTGGTAATGATGCTACTACATGGAATAATGGGCACCATGATCACCCTCAACAATAATGGCTTTGAAGACATTGTTATTGCTATTAATCCAACGATACCTGAAGATACCAAAATTATTACCAACATAAAGGTATGAAAATTAGACATTTCTGAATATATTAACTTTATAATACATTAAAAATGATGCTAGATATGTAGTGCTTTTTTTAAATTTGCCTTTTGTAAATAATGAGGTAAATTGAAAGATGTGTGTGTGTGTGTGTGTGTGTGTGTGTGTGTTACAGTGAACAGCTTCCTCTGCCAAGGAATTGGGCAATTCAAGACCAATTTGATGACAAGAAAAGAGACCTTTTTTGACAGGCAGCAGACTGAATAGGCACAAATCTCAACTAATAAACAAGCTTTCTAGCTAAAATATATTTGTTTAAATTGTAGCTTATAGATGTATTTTAATCTATCTAGAGTGATCATGCAAATTGATTCTGTCTAATATTGTATTCATTTAATTGTATCCTGCAGTTATTATTTTTACACATAGTTCAAGGCAACGAACATATTCAACACATCCTCTTTTTCTTACGTATTTTCCCGATGTTAGATTTATTGTTTATTTATTTATTGTTTATTGGGCTGAGAAAGAGTGACTGTCCCAATTGGTAATCCGGTTGTTTTATGTCTAAGGCCAAAGAACTCAGTCTCCTGCTCTCCAGCTTGGAGCTTTTTGTCCTTTTACTAATGTTTTCCTCTATTTGGTGCTGTGTAAGTGTACCCCTGCTATTACTATAAAGTCCCACCATTCATGTTTATGAAACTCCAAAGAAATTCATAAATGTTTCAAACAACTTGATTGCTCAGCCCCAAAATGCTGCCCTTTATCATACGGACTTTGTGTTTCATTTTAAAAGCATTCCATGCTCAGATGAGGCTAATTGTTAGCTACTCACGTTCCTTTACCTCTTTGAAGGAGAGATAAAGCAATCCTCCTTCATTTCATATAATTGTAATAATTTGATCTCTGGCGCCAGAGGTGGTATTCAGCAGGTTCTGACCAGTTCTGGAGAACCAGTAGCAGAAATTTTGAGTAGTTCGGAGAACCGGCAAATACCACCTCTGACTGGAGATTTTACAGTCTCCTTCCCCTGCCACACCCACCAAGCCATGCCCATAGAACCTTTAGTAAAAAAAAATTGAATCCCACCACTGTCTGGCACTATATATCATATTAGTGTTGGCCTTCCCCATCCTGATGTTTTTGAAGTTGCACTACAACTTCAAACTGAAGTTGAATCATTTTTAATCAACATGGCCAATGAACATGTTTACTGAGATTATGGAAACCAAAATTCACCATATAAAAAGTGAGGGAAATGCATAAAAAGGTGAAAGAAAAGTATTTTTGATATATTAAACAAGATTGTGAGCTTTAGCAAGATGATTTAGGAATACATAATTATTTCATAGTTTTATTTTTAATGGAACTTATTCACATTTAAAGGTAAAACTTTTAATTCTTTTTTATAATTTCTCAGTATAGCAGATGAGGTTATTTCCTGAATGTCAAGATTTTGTTAAGTGTTCAAGAAAAAAATGAATATAGAAAGGACAGAAAAAGATGCAAGAACATAACTTGTGATTTTCAGATTCTGGGAAGTTGTGGTATAGGTAGCATCTTTCACATTTTTTGAGACTGCATGTAAAACCCCAAAATAAGTATTAGATCACATGAGAGTACTAAGTAGAACAAAATAAATGCAATATACAGAACCCTAGGCAGTAACTATTGACAGCTCACAACAAAGTAAATATATTTGTATTTTGTGTTCCTATTAGGATATGGTTAAAGAAGCATCCAACTATCTCATCACTGCTACAGAACGAAGATTTTACTTTAAGTCTGTAAAAATTTTAATTCCATTGACATGGCCACAAAAACCAGAGTACAAAAGAGTAAGAAGAGAATCCTACGAAAATGTAAGTGAGAATGTTCTTCAAAAATATGTGATATTTTAAGAGACAGAAACTATCATATAGCTTCTGGTCTCTGATTTTCTTCTTATAACTCAATTGCCTTTTCCAGTTGCAGTTGCTTTGAAAGGGCATTTGCCTTTTTAAGAATCCTACCAAGGGAGTCTGAAAGAGCTGGATAGTTTACTCTTCAGAAAAAATAATTGAGATAGAATATAAGATACTTTATATATACTAAAAAGGTGACAGATTTAGAATTTTTCACTCACTCTCTTCCTCATTCCAGGGATCTGGCCAGAGAATAATAGATTTCAGTTATACAAAGACAGATTCTGATAAATTATTACAAACAAAAATATAATAACAGTTTAACTATACTGGCTTTATTCAGATTCTTGCACTGATCAAGGGGTTAAACACAGTAGCCTTAAAAGGTCCTTCCAAATGTACGATTTTAAGATACTTCTACTGTGACATTCACAGAGTTTTGTGACTCTAAACTCTATATTTACAGAAAGTTTGCAATTGAATCAATATCAGCTTACAAGTGGCCTATATTAAGAAACAATGTCAGGACTAGTTTCATTCTAAAACCTACAGAAACAGATTCTGGCAAGGAATGCACTTCCCGCTGCCCTCACTTTATCTTCATTTGAATTAGGAAGGGGTATGCCTGATACATTTTTTCCAAGTTATTTTCTTGGCCAAGGCTGGGCTCAAGTCCCACTTATCTAACTATTGCCTGGGCAGAAGCTCTTCTTCCTCACCTTCAAGGCCTTTCTGTATGCCAGACCCTGTATCTAATCCACATGCCACGAATCACATGCAACCCCGGAAAGCTAGTAATGCAGTCCCACAAGACAATCCCCCCAAATAAAGGAAATTTGTTATTTATATACTTTAAGTGTATTATTAGCTATATTTTATATGCAGCCCAAGACAATTCCTCTTCACTCAATGTGACCCAGGCAAACCAAAGTTTGGACACACATGTCCTATGAACTTTGCAGTCAAACAATGACAGCAAAATTATTAACTTCAAGTGCCTGCTTGTGAGTTTTACGCCCATTGCTGGGAAATAATAATTCCTAACCTTTATACTCTAAAACTTAATGGACTATTTGAGGGAAGATATATACATTATTCCTGCTAAATCCAAAAGTGCTTCTTTGGGTCTATTTATATCATTTATACAACAATATAATTAAGGAAATAATGTAATTTTTACCATTTACGTAGTGACAACATTATAGAAATTGACATAGATAATTTAGTTTGTTTTACTTCTATAATTACATTGTCAAGGTGAAATTAACATTAATTTATCTAATTTATCTGAACCATTTGGGCTGTAACAGATTTGCCTGTTATTTTCAGGAAGGAATGATATCTAGATGAAAATTTTACTCAATCATTTTCAAGTCTGCTAAATAGTAGTCCACTAAATTGATGTTTTACAGCAATTGATTTCTTGTTGTGATGTGAAGGGTCTAACAAACTGACTCAGTATTGCAAAGATGTTGATGATATTGCTGAAGAATAACTGTTCACTTCGCTAAATATTTCCCCTGCTAAGTGTGGCTGCAAGGAATTATGGAGGACAATAGTTCCCCATCTCTGCTATGTATTTAAATGAATTATAGATACATTTAATGTGAGTAAATCATATGAATATCAGCCAAACCTTTCATTATTAAGGTGATCCAAGTTTCAGATGCAGAGGCAGCTAAGTTTAACTGCTTCCATGCAGAGATGCTATTCTGCAGTTCTGACAGTTCTGGAGAACCAGTAGCGGAAATTTTGAGATGTTCAGAAAACCGGGAAAAAAATGCCACCTCCGACTGTAGATTTTACAGTATCCTTCCCCTGCCATGCCCACCAGGTCACGGCCACAGAACCGGTAGTAAAAAAATTTGAATCCCACCACTGCTTCCATGCCTATATGAAATATCTTGTCACTTAAGTACCAAAAAAAAATGTATTCATTATAGGTAATTTCAAACTAGGGATGATTTGTATTATCTACTTTTTCTTCACTGATCTTTAAAATATGCCCATTGTTATTTTATTTTAGGCTGACATCATAGTAGCTGATCCTTACTTGAAATCTGGAGATGATCCTTACACCCTGCAGTTTGGAGGTTGTGGGATACCAGGGAGATACATTCATTTCACGCCAACATTTCTGATAAATGACAATTTGCAGGATGTTTATGGATCTCGAGGTAATACAATTAATTGGGAGTAGCTTTTTTTCATTCTCACTAATGAAACCTTCAATAGGCAGGGACTGAACAATAACCAATGAAATAAGAAAGTTCATGAAAAAATAAATGTCTGATCTCCCTTGGTCACTTCTTTTAAAAGGGTCAAAACTCAGGCAAAAGTTTAACAAAGTCTGCATTTTAGACTGAACAATACAGCCCCCAGCCTGAAGCTATCATACCCTGGGTCTATTCAGAGGATGGCCAGATTCAAAAGGTGTCTGCATGTTTAGTAATAGGATAGAAAAGGCACTTTCAATTTTGTGCAGCAAGTTATCTATGCTATACTTAATGAATTTGCAGTTGCACATAGACTTAAATGCAGCTTCCCTTCCAAAAAATTTCTCAGTGGAATCACCGTTAAATACCCACGAACAATGTTATGGCCACAGTTCCAGCAGCATTAAAACACACACACATAACACCAACTTTGTAATGACTCTTGTAAATTTAAATTATTGTGTTACATTTCAGTTGTTTTACTTTTTCTTACAGGTAGAGTCTTTGTCCATGAGTGGGCTCATCTTAGATGGGGTGTCTTTGATGAATACAATTATGATGCTCCTTTTTATGTTACTAAGGAAAAAAAAGTTGAAGCAACAAGGTATCTTCCTAAACTTAAATTAACATGGTAGTGACTAGACTTCAGTACTTCATCAATTTTCTATTTGCCTCTTGATCAAGAATCCAATTATTATCCAAATAATAACTATTGTCACTCTCTTGGTTTGTTAATTGTATATCTCTTTCAATTATTAAGCTATTAAGAAAATGGTTTCTTTTGTATATCCAGTGTGACATCTTTTTCCTTATCATGGGAATTTTTGTTTATGATTAATTGAAAAAAAACATATTTCAAAATTATCTGGGCTCTTCAGTTTGGTTTTCTGTTTATTCAAAAACACTTTTTTTTTTAGTTCTTAAACTTGTAGTTTAAAGATTTTCTGTCACAAAGGATTGAAGGAAATTTACCTAGTGCTGTAAAACAAATGAATCCCAAAGTTCCTAATAGCTGAAATGCAGTTAACAAGTAATTTCCAAGTGATTAGAAAAGGAAGTATGCAAACTTGGTGTTCTTTCAAAGGTGTCCACTGTGATTTGAGCAAGATGACTAGCCCCTCTTCTCCCAGAACTCCATCAAGGACCCTCATCTTGGGAGGACCAGATATTTGATCCATTGGTGGGTGATCTCTTGTCCGCAGAAGAATTTTCAAAGAGTTGGTCAATTCACGGATCTTCATTCCTCTATGGTGGCCAGCTCTGCTTTTCTTGAAGCTATCTTCAGTTCCCAATTTCTTCCCTAGAAGCCTCTAGAAGTCCCTCCATTATCAACGTTCAGAATTGTTAATACTCTTTTTCAAAGTTCAAGCTTGCAAAATATAAACATCTCCTGATTTGGATGGGAGACCAAGATCACTCAAGCTTTAGGCTAAGCTGCGAAGTTGAAAAATGTCCTGGAACAAGGCAACAGCAAACCACTTGAATATTCTTGAAAAGAAAATGAAATGCATGTACCCCAAAAGTTATCACAAGTCAAGCTCAACTTGAAATAAATTTTCTCTTTTTATATTAATGTCATAATTTTTCATTTGTAAATTATGTATATTTTTATTATATCATTTAGATGTTCAACTAGTGTCACTGGTATTTACATATTTCCAACTGCACCAGGACAACACAGAGAGTGCGTATTCCTGCAGGACACTCAGATGTATGAACCAGGATGTCAATTTGTATCAGATAAATTCCAAAGCACTCCAGCGTCTATAATGTATATGCAAAGTCTACCTTCTGTAAGTATAACTAATGTAAAGCTTTTAAGTCAATCTAATATTTGTCCTGCTGATAAATTCTTACTTTTATATTTTTAGGTTACTATGTTCTGTAATGAAAGCAATCATAATATCGAAGCACCAAATCTGCAAAACAAATTCTGCAACTATAAGAGTACGTGGGAAGTAATTATGAATTCCACCGACTTTGCCTCTTCATCTGTAATAAGTATTTCTCCACCTGACCCCATTTTCACCTTGATGCAAACACGTGACAGAGTTGTCTGTTTAGTGCTTGATGTCTCTGGAAGCATGGGAGGGGTAAGTGCAGCATTAGAAGATTCTTTTAGCAAAAATCTTCAAAACAATTTTTATAGGAATGCTGGGTTAGCTGTTAATTAATTACTGATATTCAACCACTTCTAATTAATATGCATTTCTTTTTATAAACATTAGCATTTATGAAACTGTAGTAAATTATAGTTGCTTAATTGATATGAAAAAGGGGAAAGTTATCCAAGAGGATAGATATGATCCAAGAATGTTATATAGGCCTTAGAAGCAGGGTTTTGTAAGACAGTTGGAGAGTGGGGAAGATGTCCACACTGTATCCACACATCTGGTTTGTCATGCCCTCTTCCTGTCCTGAATTGCTTCCCTAAAACCTCCACAGCACACATTTAATGTCTTTCTTTCTTTCTTATTGTGCCATTGTCCAACTACACTTTCAAAGGTAACTCTGGGTCAGCCATCAACAGTTTGATCACTTGATCATTAAGGCAGTAGCAAGTTAAGTTTTTAAATCTTTTGGCACCATCAGTCAGTGCATTTTTTTGCTGCTGGATAAGAGTTTTTGAGGAGTGGGAGTTTAAGAAAGACATTTAGGGAATCAATCTAGAAACTGGAAACTACCTTAAGAAGATTGTTTGAGGAAAGGAAGTGAAAGGAAGTGAAGAGCTGGGCTTCCCTAGGAACAGCAATTACTGAAGAGGAATTCCCTGTGATATAGGTCAGAGAAGTACAGGCATTTCTCAACTTACAACTAAAATTGAGCCCAAAATCTTTGTTGTTAAATGAGACATCTGTTGAGTTTTTGCCCCATTTTATGATATTTCTTACCACTTCCTTGTTACGTGAATATCTGCCAGTAGAAAAGTCAGTAACCCAATTGTTAAGTGAATCTGGCTTCCCCCATTGACTTTGCTTGACTTTGCTTGTCAGATGGTCGCAAAAGGGGATCATATGATCCTTGGGACATTACAAAGGTCATAAATATGAACCAGTTGCCAAGAATCTGAATGTTGATCACATGATCGGGGGTGTTGCAAAGATCGTAACTCTGAAAAACGGTCATAAGTCCCTGTTAGGGATAACATTGTTCACCCTAACTGGTTTAGGTGAAATAATAACTATGAATCATAGTTAGTGTATGTTAGAGTGTATACAGCTTTAACTGTGAAATAGCAATTAAAGGAGTGGTTAAGAAAACAATATAAAAGTAGCAAGACTACGGCTTGCTCACTCTCTCTCTGGCTTTGATGATCCCTGATTACTGCTTGGAATCAAGACTGCATTGCTCGAACGGGAGAGACAACAAAGGACTGATTTTGTAAGTGAACTGACATAGGATATTCTACATGGACTTTGCTAACTGAGTATCCCTGAATGGACTGACTACATGATAAATGACTATTGGACTGTTATTTGACTATGCCATAAACTTATACTGGAATAAAATATATTCTTGATAGCACAAGCGTATCTGTTATTTTTACTGTATGTTAATAAACATACAAGCTTAGCTCACTCATTTATCTGTGTGCCTATCTGACTAACGCTGCACATTCTGTTTAGCTTGTCTACCTAACCCTGGTTGGGGAACCCAGGCTTAACAGTCCCATTTTTCAGTGCTGTTGTAACTTTGAAGAGTCACTGAATAAAATGTTGTAAGTTGAGGATGACCTATACAAAGGCCAAATCCTCTCCAGGAAAGCAATATTCAATTTCAGAATTTCATACTTTTTCATCCAACTAATCACCAGTTGACCAATTCATTTTAAAATAGAAAAAAACACAGGGGAGCCAGAGAAGGCAATCTCTCCCAAATAGAATAAATATCTAATTACAGATTTTGAACAAGCTGTTGCAACTTTGAATCAGGGTTGGATGAAGGCCAGCTGTTTCTGCTTTTAAATGAATTGCCCCAAAAAAGGCATTTGAAATGGTTGTTCAGGCAGCATTGAACAATCTTCCATCCTTTTTTCTTTCTATGCAGTATGACCGCATTTCTCGTCTCAAGCAAGCTGCAGAAGTGTTCCTCCTACAAATTATTGAAATTGGTTCCTGGGTTGGAATTGTAACATTTCAAAGCTCTGCCACCATTCGGTCTTACTTGCAACAGATTGTCAGTGACAACATACGGCAGAATCTTGTGAATGTTTTGCCTACCACAGCTTATGGAGGGACTGATATTTGTTCTGGACTGCACAAAGGATTTCAGGTGAAAGAAAACATACTCCCATTACTTTTATTTCTTTTTTCCCCCCTAGACATATGTTGTATAGTGAGCTCGTGCAGGTGTTTTAAGAGAAACATGAAGCAATTATATCATCCAGTCATTGTAATTTTTTTTCAGCCTGATAAAGCTGGGTTGGCAGCAGTGGTGGGATTAAATTTTTTTTGCTACCAGCTCTGTGGATGTGGCTTGGTGGGCATGGCGTGGCTTGGTGGGCGTGGCAAGGGAAGGTTACTGCAAAATCTCCATTTCCTCCCTAACCCACTAACTTGTTTTCTAACTCCGTTCTCCTGTGCAGGGCAACAAAAGAAAACCCAGCTAATTAGCTGGGACTTAGGAGGTAGAAAATAGATGGGTGCGGGGCCAGTCAGAGGTGATATTTGCCAGTTCTCTGAACTACTCAAAATTTCCGCTACCAGTTCTCCAGAACTGGTTAGAACCTGCTGAATACCACCTCTGGTTGGCAGTACTTACAGGTACCAGAGCTTTAATAGATGCCTACTGAAATTAACATATGCACACAGACACATTTTAAAATTACAAGTCTCATTATCACAGTGTTCTTTTATGGAGATCTGATGGTATTTTGATCATTTTTTAAACATTTAAATTGCTTTTACTGAATTTATTTTGGGGGGATATCATGGGCAGTATCCAATGGAATTCATGGTCAGATAAGATCCATCATCCCCTATCAATGTGGAAAATGAGAGGCAAAAGGATGCCTTTCTATCCAGTGGGAGCTTCTCTTCCTAATTGTTAAAAACCAATTAAAAGTAGAATTCCCATATTAATTTTTGAAAGAGGCTGCCATTGAAATTGTTGTTGACTGAATTAGCCTGAAGGCCAGTTTCTGACACATGATTCACTTTGAAGCACTTCTTACAGTGAAGTTTCATAAGTTGAAAATATCAGAATGGTGTTTAATAACAGCTCCGTGTACTCTTTTCATATTTAGTGGTATACTCCAGGTAGTCCTCAACTTATGACCACATTTCTGTTATAAGTAAGACAGTTGTTAAGTGTGTCATGCCCAATTATATGACTTATTTGCCACAGTTTGGTTTTAAGTGGATTATGAGGTTGTTAAGTGAATTTGGTTTCCCCTATTGGTTTTGATTGTTAGAAGCGAGCTGCAAAGACCTCAAATGGTGATCAGATGGCCTTTGGATGCTGCAATTTGTCACAAATATATGCTGATAGCCAAGTGCCTGAATTTTGATCACTTGACCATGGGGATGCGATGATGATTATAAGTGTGAAGACCAGATATAAACAATTTTTTTCGATGCTGTTGTAACTTCAAACAATCACTAAAAATGATTGTAAGTCATGGGCTACCTGTAGAAAGAACTTTTTCCTATAAAGAGAAGAGGAACATGCTTCCAAATGCAGATGTTATAAACAATATCCCACAAGGCAGACTGTGAGGAATGGAAGATGAAAATTGTGAAGCCATCTCAACCTTAGATTTGACAAATTATTTCTTTAGCTTGAGCTGATCTTATTAATCATGACATAAAATGTATGCAATGTGTTAGAATAGCAGCCCCCAACCTTTTGGGCACCAGGGACCGTTCTGTGGAATTTCACAGAGGTTTTTCTGTGGACGGGAGGTTGCATGGTTTTGTGTGCTGCCTGCATCCTGTGGATGAGGCTTCACTTGTTTGCACAGCCCGGTTTCTGGCATACTGTGGCCCAATGCCAGTCCAGGGACTGGGGTTTGGCGACCCCTGTGTTAGAAAACACAGGAATGTGTTAAATATTGTAGGAGGATTCAGCAAGGGATCCCCTCATTCTATTTCTGATTTTATAAGAACACAGGAAGTACCTAGTCTGGCTTTTATTACATAAGTAATGATTCCTAAGGAATGCAACACTACTTTATAGCAGTTGGGGAAACATACTGTAATTTTGATTACAAATCATTTATATAATTATTCTATGAATTTTATCCAGCATCTTCATTTTAAAGAGCATTCCATGAGTTTTATACTGCATTCCCTGTTCTGCTAATATTTTATTTTATTTATTTATAAATACAGGTGATTAGATTGAGTGAGGGAAGCACTGAAGGAAGTGAAATTGTGCTCTTGACAGATGGAGAAGACTCAGGAATGCAATCTTGCTTTAATGAAGTTAAAAGTAGTGGATCAATAATTCACACCATTGCTTTGGGGCCAAGTGCTGCAAAAGAGTTAGAAATGCTATCAAGTATGACAGGTAAAGTGAGCTACATATTTTGAATGGCTTCCAGTATTATGCAATAACAAATGATGATTCAGAAAATGTGATCTTATCCTCATAGTCAGCATATGTCATATTCTACCTTCAGGTATTCTAAAATGATACAGTGGAACCTTGGGTTGCAACCATAATCCATTCCAGGACTATGGTCGCAACCCGATTTGGTCATTACTGGAAGCATGACCATCTGTGCATGTGCAGATCCAAAAAACTAAAAAAAATGATGCTGAAGGGAAAATCGTCACAGCAGGGAAAATCGCCATGGCAATTTTGGGGTTTGCTTGGTTGCCACCCAAAGATCTGTTTGTGACCAGAAGCAAACAGAAGCAAAAACTTTGATCGTCATCTGATTTGGTTGCAAACCAAGAAAAAGAAGTGTTCATGACCTGAGGTTCCACTGTATTACAATAATACTCAAAATATATAGTGTCAATATCCAAACTGTATTAGTTCTGCTTCCTTGTCCCATTCTCATTGCCCTCCCTTGTGCTTTAGATAATTTCAAAAATATGTTGTCCTGACTACCCCTACAACACAATGGGCTTCTCACTTGATTATGAAGAAAGCAGTGAAGAAAGGAATAAGGACCTAAGTCTTCCTAAACATAATCATCTCAAGTTTGAATAAATAATATATTTGTATAGCACAGGGACAATCAAATTTGTCTGAAAACAGACTTCTGCCTCCCAATTATCAATGCAAAAAAATCATCCCAAATATTCTGAGATCACCAAACTTTGCAAAAATTTAGTAATCTTATTCTTCAGTTTTGTTAGCAACATCATTCTAATTCCTTCTTCTCCATTTAAATGAAAGGAGAGTCTGCACCTCCAGAGAAGAAATGGTAAATAGACAAAAACTGTCGTAGAATGAAGACCCAGGTAGTGAAACAGCTCTTCATAATTTTTCTCCAGACAAGGAGAGGACTTGAGATCTCCCACAAGTACTCCAAACAATTGTTCCTGGCAATGAGACTGCAAAACTGTAGCCTTTGGCAGATTTAAGAGCTCTGGGAGACAAGGGAATAGTAATCTTACTCAAACCATGATTGGTGCCTTCCAAAGGACACTCAGATGTCCTTTCTTTTGGGAAATTGCTTGTTGACTGTTTTTCTGCTTTTGGGAACCTTTGGACTGATAGGTTTTATAGCATTGTGTGAGTTTCCTTCAAACCTCAGTGAAAGAAGATTTAGTTACCATTTTAAAGATTTATTTATTTTTCCTTTTGGATTAAACAGTAAAAGTTACAAATAGACTAAGAGTCCATATAACTTTAAAGTAAGTTTTTGAAATTAATGACAAGAATACTTCCATGGGGAAATACTTTTGTTTTGAATTCTATTTGAAAAAAAAAATAGGATGGGATGAAACTTTGAAGGTTGGATTCTAGAGGGAACCATTATTTCACTTAAAAGAGAAGAAAATTTGACATTAATTGACAATGATTTTTTTATAACATTGGACATATTGAGGAATATTTTTGTTTGCCTCTATGTATAGACTCTGTTTCAAAGATATTATGAAAGAGGAACAAATTTTAACTGACAAGATTGAGACTGAACTGAAAAGGGATTAAAAATGACAGACTACAAGAATGATATGGAAAAAGATATTCCATCCACTGGATACAAAAGAAACCAACTGATGTCTTAATAATTAAAAGGGACAAATAACAAAATAAAAGAATGGCCTGGATAATTTTCCTATACTGGATTTAAAAGAGGCTTGTTAAAGCCATGAACTATTTTGTATGAAGGGATAAAAAAAATAAAAAGAAATCAAGCACTAGAACGTGATTTGAAGATCAAGATTGTTAAAATTAAAAGGAAGGAATATAAAGTTGGTTTATCTGATCAAGGTTAAAAGAGATGTTTTTATCTCAAGTAACTCTCTAGAGCCTTCTGATCAGGACTGAATGACAAATCGTTAAGGATTTGTTTATAAATAAAAGATTGGATATGGGAAGAAGATATCATTTGTCCTCCTCAAGAGGAGGCAATAAATTACTAAACTTATTTATACTTTTGATGAAGGAGGAAATCATTTATTTGTATATATTTCCTTTTTATTTATTTTTTCTTTTTCTTTTTTTCATTTTTGCACTTTCTATTTTTTCTTTTCATTCTTTTATTTTTTTAGTTTGTGTTGGTTTGTATCTTTTTAATCGTAACTATTAATATTTTTTAACAAAAATGAGATGGTCTGCAAATGATATTTGGATTGTTGCTAGTCCTGCATTGCTGATTCCTAATGTAAATATTGATCCAACATCAAGCAAAATGCAAATATTTTAGTGAATCTCATAGATTATCTCAAATATCTCAATCTTAATTTAGGGGGATTAAAATTTGCTGCCTTTGATATCTTGGATTCCAATGGCCTCATTGATATTTTCAGTGGAATTTCATCAGGAAGTGGAAATATTTATCAGCAGTCAATTCAGGTATTTGAAAGCTATTTATTTATTTATTTTTTAAATGCCTATATTACCTGACTCTTAACAACACTAGATGATCAGTAGCAAGGAGGGTTTATACTTTCTCAAATTTATTTGGCCCTTCCTTTGACCATTCCTTCTGAATGGTTTGTAAATGGAACGTAATTTGTCAAATATTTCATGTTTCTAAAAATTCTCTTGCAATCTTAGACTTGGCTTGATCTAAAATATTTACACATTCCCAGTTGAAACTATGATTGAACTTCTCTTTGTCTGGTGAAATTAAAGACATTTTATCATGTCTTCTGATTGCCAATTGACATTCATGGCTACATTGTGCCAATCTTCTATGTTCTGCATAGTGATTTCTTTCTTTTTTTTTTTTCAAAACTTTATTAATCTTTTATATCTTTAAAAACCAAACAAAACATATAAATATTATGACATTAACAGTGTGTGATATCTATCTCATATATTTCTATTTTGTGCTCGTTCACAAATATATACAGTTCGTGCAAATATAAACCTTTAATCTAAGAAATGCTTATCGTTTACTTTTTTTATTATCCCTTTGTCCTAATTCAATCCAATCATACATTTTTTCCCAAATTCTATAATATTCAGACTCCTCTTTCTCTTGTAACATCAGGGTTAATTTATCCATCTTGGCACACACCATTATTTTTTGAATAATCAATTGATCTGTTGGTATAGAGTTCTGTATAGAGTTCTGTTATTCTGGGGTTATTTTGTTAGTTTTTAGGCTAATAAAACCAATGATATTCAGTATTTCCTTGGAAATGTTAATACATCTCTTATATTTCCCAATTTATTTATTTATTTATTTATTTTGTCAAGCAATTATAAGGTAACAGGTATAAGTATAAACATAATTATGGATACGTGAAATGGATACATATAAGAAAAATAAAAAAGAAACAATAGGACAGGGATGTCAGACACATTGGTGTACCTTTTACAAAATTTATTTAGAAAGTTGTTTTAACATTCTCATATCTCATTGTCTCCTTACTGCCACATTTGTCACTATTATTGCTTGATTATCACTACTTGCATTATCATTAATTTTGCATTGCACTTTTTGTTATTCTTGATCATCTGATTAAACATACAGGTTTGTGTATGCTTAGCTGCAACAGGCTGATCACTATATCCATGTGAATGAAGGTATTTGTGTACCTCAGTATGTCAGTTGTTTCTACAGGTAGTCTTTGACTTATGACCACAATTGAGCCCAAAATTTATGTTGCTAAGCAAGATAAATTGAATTTTGTCCCATTTTATGACCTTTCTTGCCATAGTTGTTATGAATCACTGCAGTTTAAGTCAGGGGTGGGATACGACAGGGTTCACTACCGGTTTGGGATTTACGAGGCTCGGTGATTTCCCGACACGCTGCGAGCCACAGTCATCAGCATGCTGGGTGCAGAGAAGCAGCCTTTGAAACAGCCCTCTTTTCTTGCTTATTTAACTGCAGCTGTGTCTCGCATGGTAGCTGAAGTTGAAAAAAATCAGGAAATAAAGATCAGGCAAAAGCTCAGGTCGGCGGGCGGGTGGGCAAAAACATCAGCAGACATAGAACCGGCTCTATGTCTGCTGCTCTTCAAAGCTACTGGTTCTACAGAGGTGGACAGAACTGGTAGAAACCTACCCCTTTAAGTTAGTTTACGTCAGTAACATGTTTGTTAAGCGAATCTTGCTTCCCCATTAACTTTGCTTGTCAGAAGTTCACAAAATCTAATCCTATCATCCCAGGGCACTGCAACCGTCATAAATATAAACCTGTTGAAAGCATCTGATTTTTTAAAAAATATTTTTTATTCAATTTTTCACATAAAAACAAAAAGCTCTTTTTAATGGACAACATATTTCCGGGTTATCACTTTTACATACAAATATGACAATAGTTACACATTTATATATGCATACTTAATTCTATTATTACCTTTTCCATTCCAAACTTTCAGAAAGGAGAAAAACAAGTCAATTAATCATAGTCTCTTACATTTATCTCAATCAAAACATATTTTCATTTCATTTCAATTATTTCAAATATACTCCTTTAATATTTTTTTTAAAAAATAAAAATAACAATATATGTTTTCCTAATAAAAAAAGCTACCAATGTCTCTCCTTCCTTTTAATAGTCTGTATTAGCTGATTAATTTAAGTAGTTCTTTAATCTACTAATATTTTTTTTCCATCACACATTCTTTCTATAGATTCTAGATTAATACAAGTTTTAACAAAAAATAAAAAGAAACAAGTATAGATTTCCCCCCTTTTACTGCTTTGACATCTCAGTGGTTAAAATATACCTTTATTCCCTCATCATAATTTCCAATAAACCATTATTTTTAAATAGTTATAATAAGAATCATTACATCTTTTCATTTGGATTCCGCAACATATTTTCCCCCTTAATTTTATTTCTAATTTCAAAAAAGGAGAAAAAAATGACTATTCAATTTCTGGTCACTGATATTGACCTCATTTTTAAACATCTTTACATTCATTTCAATTATTACAATTTCTTCAATAAACCTTAACTTTTCTTTTAAAAATAAAAATGTATATTTATCTAATAAGAGTTATCAGTATCTATCCCTCCTTTAATAATTTATATTGCCCTATTTTCTAGCATTTTTTAAAATTGCAAATATATTCTTGTTACCCCTTGTCACCCTGCAGAATCCCCTTTTGAGTTCATCAACCATTATCTCTGAAAAAATGATTTCTTTTCATCATTTTACTATTTCCGTATTTCTTTATTTCATGCACCTGTTTCTTACTGCCTCTCTTCCCCCTCTTTTTCCCATATCTTTTCTCATTCCAGTTTATACCCCTCTCTTTCTTGATATCTTCCTTTCCCCTTTTCTGCTGGATCTTTCTACCTGTCTTGGTTTCACAGGTATTCCCCTTTTTGATTACCTTCTTAAATCTCAACTGTTTAGCCTTCCTTCTTTCCCCTCGTCTTTGTAGTGTTCTTTGTGTTAATTGTCAATTTAAGACGGCTTCTCCTTGAATCGATTCCTCCTTCTCTGAGGTTCTTTCTTCTTGTTCTTCAATCGCCATTTCCATTTCTTCTAACACAGAACAAAGTGATTCGCCTCTTTCCTGTAGCAATTCTCTCATATTTTTAAGTTCCATTTTTAATTCCCAAAGAGATATCATCATTATACACTCTTTTTTTTTAGACTCATTGAAGTCCACAAAAATCACTTTTACTTTCCTTCTTTCTTCTTCCAGTTTCCTAAAGTTCTCACTTGTTCCAGCCCAGGTTCTATACCAAAACATAAATCAATCCCACAATCAGTCTTTCCTTGCTTCTTTCTTTATTCTGGTTCAGCTTTCATTTTCTAAGATTCTTACTTTGTTTCAATGTTTGTTTAACATAATATCAACACAAGTTCATACAGAAACAAGGTGCCTTTCCTTTTATTTGAGTTCAAGTTTTTGTCAGAAGATGGCACTCTCCATTATACAAGGTCTTCACCTTTTCCCCCTGTTTTTTTTATTTAGGGTTTTTCGAACCTCAATATTCCAGCACAATCCAGTCTCCAATTTGTAAATTTTATTATTATTATTTTTTGACAATCTTAAGCCCAGCTTTATTTTATTCCTGTTTATTGCCAACATATTTTAATCCATTTTAATTAAGTCTTTAGTTCCAGCTTCTTCCTTTCCTGGTTCGAAGCCCTGCTTAGCTGTCAAAATTATTTTCTTATTTTTTTTCCTGTCCATTTGTATTTTTGTCACTCACTTTTCTTAAAAGTTCAATATTACCTTAATCCCGGGGTACTTTTTGTTTAATTGTTTCACCCAATTGTCCCGGTTCAGATGTTATCCACCTCTTACTTCCCTCCTGCACAAATCTTAGTCCAGCTGAGTCCTCCTCTTTGGGGTGGCCATTTTGGACCACCACTTCAGTCATCTTCGGGGGGGGGGAAAGACCAAGCCCAGGAGGGAAGATGCGGATCCCCTCAACCTGGCTTGTGGCTTCCCCTTACTCCACCACCCCTCCAAGGCAGCTTCAGTCCCTAATCACAATGATTGGGGCTCTCCAACAAAAGAGCACAGACCATAGCCACGGACAGTCGCGATCTATGGTACGTCAGCGAGAAGGCCTCAACCCGGAAGTCGCAAGCATCTGAATTTTGATCACATGACCATAGGGATGCTGCAACAGTTATAAGGGTAAAAAATGGTCATGAGTCACTTTTTTTTTAATGCTGTTGTAACTTCAAACATTGTTTTGTAAGTCAAGGACTATCTGTAGAACATTATTATCATAATAGAAATATTTAATTACCTATAAAAATTTCAAGGATTATGGAAATCTAGATAGATAGGTACGATTTGTTGTAATATGTGGGAGAGATAGTGCTATGTCAAGTGGTTGTTGCACTAGAAATATGCAACAATATCATTGAATAAATAGCATTTATTATTTAACCTTATATAGTTTTGCACTCCATCTTCTTAACTATGAAGTTTACCCTAGATGAGATACTCCCAAACTAATTGAATACATTTTGTTACAATCATAGTATTTTCTTACTATATCATAATGTTGTCTTTTTTTTACTTATAGCTTGAAAGTAAAAGTCAGAAAGTGGATTCCGGAAATTCTATTAATGGTATTGTATCCATCGATCACACTGTAGGAAATGACACTTTTTTTGTAGTTACATGGAGTGAACCCTCTTTTAAACCTGAAATTCTTCTGACGGATCCAAAAGGAAAAACATATAAACAAAACGATTTTGCAGTTGACAACACCAATCTCAAAACTGGTCGACTTAAGATTGATGGGACTGCCGAGGTAAAATACTTCACCTTTCTTTCAACCAAGGAAGTTGTATTAACATTAAAGTTATAATTTTAATGTTCTTTTTAGCCCATAGAAAAACAGGTCTACTTCAGAGGTGCAACCGATATACTAATAAATTTTGGAATACCTGAAGCTAAATTAGTACAACTACTTTATCTTCTGACGTTGGTATAAGATGAGTAGATGAGACATAGAAATAACCAAGTCTTTAAAAGGAGTGGCCTGATGTTTCAATTTTTTCTTTGCTGCAACAGTTAGCTGGTGCCATTAATTTGCCCATTCATTTCATTTGGGAGAAATCATACTGGACTAGCAATGTATTTCCACTGTAGCATAAAACTGAAATCATATTTAACTATGTGCATTGGAATTTTTGGAAACTGCAATTGCAGTACATAGAAGAATTGGATTGATGAAGATTTTCTTAAAGGGAGTCATCATATGGGCATTCTTGGGTAGCCCCATGATGGCATTTCTTTAAGTATAGTGTTCTGGAAAAAGCCACATCTTCTATGGACATCCTTCAAATGATACAAATGATCAATTAATGTTAATGATGTTAATTGCAAGCAGCTACACCATAATCAAATCTTTCACACATACAGTTTTCTCCCATGTGAGCCACAATTATGAAATTATGGGACCTTAGTTCATATGAAAGCCAATATGTGGACAACTATGTGCAAAAATGCTGTGTGCAAACTGCAGAACTAAAATTGGAGACTTCACAAGTGATCATGAATGGGCTTCTGCTACCCAACTCTTTAAAATTCCTACATATACAAATGTCTATTTGTCCTTATGAAATGATGTATACAGAGAAATCAAAACTGCATTGATATCTCCCAGACCATGCTGAGTGAATATTTAATAATATTTTACTTCCAAATCTTCATCTGCAGACAGGAGATTGGACTTATGCGCTTTATAATAGACACCCAACAGCTCAGGTGCTATCAATCACAGTAACATCTCGAGCGGCATCTCTAACAGAACCTCCAGCAACCATGAAGGCCTACATAAGCAGTGATGCAAATGCTTTTCCCAGTCCAATAATTATTTATGCAGAAGTCAGTCAAGGACTTTTGCCAGTGCTTGGCGCAAGTGTTACAGCCACAATTGAATCAGAAACTGCAAGTGAGGAACTAGAGCTTTGGGACACAGGTTCTGGTAAGTGTACTTGGAAGAATGTTTGTATTATATATTTTTCATAACAATACATAATATTCAAGAAGTAGAAAGTTACTCACATGGACTCAGATAATTTCTTACTTCTGTTTACTCAAGCAAGCCTGTCAAATGGGTGGCCCATGGGCCCGCACAGAACATGCCCACCCCAGCTCTGCAAAGACAAAAAAGGACATGATACATCACAATCCAGCCCGTGACATGATACAGCTGTGACACGTTTGACTTTTGTGCTCTAAGATCATAAATAGTGATAATGGTGGTAGCCTTCTAGATCACAAACACATATTTGGCCACTTTCATTGTATCTATTGAGCTCCTTGCATCGTTGCAGCTGCTTGCTTGGAGGAAAAATGAACTGTGCTGGATTAGTTTTGGAAAGCTTTTTTGTGGCCAGTGTCCTTCTGCTCTGCTCTCGTTCTGTTGTGTGTTGTATTGCTTTATCACACCCCTTCTTAGGTTGATGTAGCAAAACTTGCTCCCCAAGATATAAATAGAGGTAGTCCTCAAGTTACGATCACAATTGAGCCCAAAATTTATATTGCTAACTGAAGCATTGCTTTAGTGAGTTTTGCCCCATTTTATGACTTTAACAGCTGCAGCTGTTAAAGTGAATTATTGCATTTGTTAAGTTAGTAACATGGTTGTTATATGAATCTGGATTCCCCATTGCCTTTGATTCCCAGAAGGAGATCACATGACTCTGGAACACTGCAACCGTCATAAATATGAACCCAGTTGCCAAACATCTGAATTTTGAACATGCGAACATGGGGATGCGGCAATGGTCCTAAATGTGAAAAACAGTCATAAGTCACATTTTCAGTGCTGTTGCAATTTTGTAGCGTCGCTAAATGAACATCGTGGGTTGAAGACTACCTGTAGCCAGTGACTTAGACTGTCAGACAATGCTTCTAGATAAATTCAGTTCAATTGTACTAAGTTTGCACATTGTCTTTTTATTTATACAACTTAAATGTAGACTTTAGCATGAGAAATGCTGAACTGGTAGGAACAGAAACTCTAAATAAAATTAATGAGAGAAATAACCCCAGATCTATTAATGATACAACTTTAATGGCTAGAAGCAAGACCTAAGCAATCTCTTATTGAACATGAAAGAAGAGAGTGCAAAAAATGCTCAATATTTAAACAAAACCCAATATTATGCTTACCAGCTAAGCCAATCCAGTACATCTAGGCAGAGAAGACTTCTAACTAAAGCCCATGTCACACTGCACCAACGGATGGAAAGAGGATGTAAAATGGAGAAAAACACTTGTCATCCGTTGGTTAACGCGATGCATCCGTTCTGTACTCACTGCCTCTGTTTTTCATCCTCTCTATCCGTCCAGCATCCGTCTACTGACATTTCATCCGCTCAAAAAGTTTTGAGCTGCTCAAAACTTTTTGAGCGGAAAATGTATCCAACACGTCCGTTCTGAATCCGCAACGCATACGGGGAACATCCGTTCTACATCTGTCGTCATTCTTTATGCATCCGCTATATCCGCTAGGCATCCGCTGCGCATCCACACAACTCGCATCCGCTCCAGCGGAAAACGGACCCAGGGAGGAAGCGAAACGGATGCGGAACGGACGTGCAGCGTTAGTAGCATGGACGGAGAAAGGATGAAAGTGGATGCAGCTCGCATACAAAGCATTAAAATGGAAAAAACGTTCACAGAGGGGACCTATCTCGGATATTTAGGATGTCTGCAGGATGCCTAGAAGATACAAAAGGGCACCTAGCAGAAAACCTATATTTCCTATAAAAAGGGGGAGCAACTCACCTGGATCTCACTTTCAGACCAGCAGCCCTGCTGTGCAGACCTCTGCAGCCTTCATCTGGCTCTTGCTCTTCCACAGCATCCATTGATGTCCACCATGGATCATAACACAGTCCTTTTGGTAGCCACCATCATTGTACAACAGTGCGAAGCCATCTACAGGCTCTTTCAACTGTTCTACAGAAAGAAAAGGAGGCGGCCAAGAAGCGTCTGGGTCCAAAGATGGATCGGGAGAAGAGCAGAGTACGGACTGTACAACAAGCTGATGGTGGAGCTCAGGAACGAAGACACTTGTGCATTCCAGAACTTCATGAGGATGCCATCAGCCATGTTTGACGAAATTGTGGAGTGGCTGAGACCCAGGTTGACCAAGCAGAGCACCAACTTCCGGCCCAGCCTGGACCCTGGACTCAAGGTGGCACTGACTCTGCGCCACCTGGCCTCAGGGACCACATACAGGAGCATGCAGTACGGTTGGAGGGTGCCACACAACATCATCAGCATTGTGGTCAGAGAAGTGGTGCAGGCCATCATCAAGAGTACCTGGAGGAGCTCCTCCAGTACCCCTCCACTGAAGAAGGCTGGAAGAAAGTTGCAGAGCAGTGGTATCAGAAGTGGAACTTCCCCCCCACCGTTGGAACCATAGATGGCAAGCACGTGGCCTGCAAAGCTCCACCCAACTCAGGGTCCACTTATTTCAACTCCAAGGGCTTCTTCAGCATCATCCTCTTCGCCATGGTCGATGCTGACTACAAGTTCATGTACATCGATGCTTCAGGCAACGGCTCATCTTCAGATGCCCAGGTATACAACGCCAGTCACCTCAAGGAGGGGCTGGAACGCAACCTCATCATGGGCTTCCCAGATTCAGACCCCCTGCTCAACGACACACAAGATGTGCCCTACTTCATCGTGGGGGATGATGCCTTCTCCCTCAGAACCTACCTCATGAAGCCCTACACCTCCAGATGCCTCACCCGTGAAGAGAGGATCTTCAACTACTGGCTGTCCAGGGCAAGGCGGGTGGTGGAGAACGCCTTTGGCATCCTGGCCAACAGGTTCCAGGTACTTCTCACCACCATGCAGCATCGCCCAGAGACCGTGAGGAGGATCGTGGAAGCTTGCTGCATCCTGCACAATCTCATGTGCACCCGCTACCCAGTCTTGCAGAACAGGCTCGTGGACCTCCAGCAAGGCAATGGGGACATGGAGCCTGGGGAATGGAGGCAAGGGTGAAACCTGATCGACACTAAGGATGTGCAAGGCCCCAACAGAACTTCACGTGAAGGGAAGAAGCAGCGCAACCTCCTGAGACACTGGTGCAACTCCCCAGCTGGAGCAGTGGAGTGGCAAGACAGGATGATAGATGATTAATGGATGCTTCCTTCAGCCTGTCTCATCACACGGATGAGATTGGGCCATGTATGTTGGGTGGGCCTACAATGAACAGGGTATTTAATAAAGAGTTGTGTTTATGTTGAAATGTGTGGATGAATGATTACATTGTTATTGATAATAAAGGGCCATAGGTGTGGCACCTGGGAGGGTGGGCCATTCAGTCCCACTATGCTTGCACTGGAGGCTTATCTATCCCACAGCTATTAACCATCCCACAGGTATCCCTGCCCATCCCAAAGTTATCCCTGCCCATCCCACAGCTATCTTAACCCATCCCACAAGCATGCAAAGGCTTAAACCATTTCTAAAAGTTTGCACCAAGACTTTATTGACAAAAATAAATGAAGCAAGTGTGTGAAGCAAAGATAAAGTTTATTAATAACAAACTGTAAAAGCAAAATGACCCAAGTCAAGTGTCCAAAGCAACAATAAAGTCAACAGGTAGCCACCCAGTCTCTGGCACTCTTCTCAGTCAGCCTGAGGCATTCCCATCGTCTCAGGGGTGAAGGGTCCAGGTGCTGTGGAGGTGGATGCTGCTGGAGTGCTGGTATGAGGCGCCGAGAGGACAACAGGGCATGGTGTGTGGAGGAAGCTCTCAGACAGCTGGCTCAGCCCCGTGATGTTGAGAGCCCCTTCCTCCATGACATGGGGTGTCAGCCCCAATACCGATGACAGATGTTCCGAGGCCGGGCTTGGCTGTGGGGTGGAGGAAGGAGCAGTGTAGTGGGGCTGTCTGGTCTGCAGCTGGGTGAGGACTGGCGTCGGTGGCATCTGTGGTGTGGCTGGCATCGGTGGCGTGGGTGGCATCGGTAGCGTGCGTGGCACCGGTGGTGTACGATGTACCTGAGCCTGGACTGGGAAGGGCTGCCTGTGCTGCTGAACCTCCTGGTAGCCATAGCCTTGGTAGGTGAGGGCCTGTGGAAAGCCTTGGAAGGGCAGTGACATCACCTGGGGTGGAGGAGCAGGCCTGGACTGGGTGGGAGCAGGTTCATCTTGGTCTGGAGGGTTGTGAAGAAGATCGGTGATCTTGTCCTTCACCAACTGGTACTGGGGTTCCGACATGTTCATGAGGGTCTGGTTGACATAGGTGAGGAAGGGCTTGCGGTCGGAGGTTGGGGTGTCGGTGTGTACCAGCTGAGAGAGGAGATCTATGCTGCTTCTGATGGTGTCTCTTATCTCCAGCAGGACAGTGTGGCTCTGCCCCTCCTGTATGTCTTTCTGTCTTTCTGTGGAGGTGGAGCTGGAGGTGGATGCGGGTTGGCCTGTGGTAGAAGTGGCGTCTCCTTTCTCCCACTGCGTCAGGGGGTCCTCCGCGCGCCCCACGGGTATCATAGCTGTCGGGGGGTTCTCCGCCATGGGATGCTCCACAGATACCTGCCTGGACACAGGAGCTGACTCTCTGCCAGAAGAGGACTGGCTCTCAGCAGGCTGCCTGAGAGAGAGGGTAGACAGAGGGGCTGCTCCTCGGTGGCGGATCACACCCTCCAGGGAGCTGCACCTGGCCATTACGTAGGTCTCTCTGTCCGTCAGCTTGATCGTGGCCTGGCCAGATTTCTTGAGGTGCAGCTTCCCGTACCAGGTGTGCATGTGCTTCCACCAGCCGAGGAGCACCTCCGAAGTGTAGCCCAGGCTCTCCGCCTTCTCTCTCCAAGCAGCCTGCTTCCTTTTGGTGTCCCTATAGAGCCTGTGTCCCTTCCGCCAGAGATATTCATTCTCCCTGAGCCATTCAAGCACCTCCTCCTCATGTTCCTCTTCGATGGAGTATTGCCTCCTCTCCCGTTCTTGCGTCTGCCTCTTCCTCCCTCTGGCAGGGCCATCTGGGCCCTCAACAGAGGGGCTTCGAGGTTGTAGGGGCTGCTCCTCCACACCACCACCAGAAGCAGCATCAGCAGAGTCAGCTCCAGCAGAATCACCACCACCAGAAGCAGCATCAGCAGAGTAAGCACCAGCAGAAGCACCACCGCCATAAGCAGCATCAGCAGAAGCACCACCTCCATAAGCAGCATCAGCAGAAGCACCACCTCCAGAAGCAGCATCAGCAGAAGCACCACCTCCAGAAGCAGCATCAGCAGAAGCCCCAGCCCCAGAAGAGTGTGCCCGGGCAGCAGAAACCCCAGCAGAAGCAGATTGAGGGCCAGGGGGTGGGAGGGTGGCCCTGTCCCTCTTGCCAGGGCTGGCAACAGATGGCAGAGGCTTCCTTTTCTTCCCCATGGTTGTGAGGTTGCTGGCTGGCAGGCTGGCAGGCTGTGTCTGGAAGCAGGTCTTTCCTCTGAATAGTGACCTGCTTCTGAGCTGCTTCCCTTTATATCCGCGGGGCTGACGCAATGCATCCTCCCCGCATGGGCAGTGAACGCTCTGCATCCATAAGGCATCCGCTATGCATCCGCTCGGCTTCCACTGTGCATCCGCTTCATCCGCTCGGCATCCGCTCCGCATCTGCTGTATCCGTTCCGCGTTCGCTTCACTGTGCTCCCCCGGAAGCCAAGCGGATGTGCCATCTGCTCCCATCCGCTTCCATCCGCTAGGCTTCCGTGGAGCATCCTCTTTCCATCCGCCCTACGTCCTCCCCCCGTCCATTCCTCTCTGTTGTTATCCGCTTTGCTTATGCAAATTCGGGGCACTTTTGAGAACGGATAACAACGGATGGAACATTTTGCTCGTCCGCTGTGTCCTTTTACAAACGTTTTGCATCTGTCGGCCAGTGTGACAGGGCCTTTATATTGTGACCGGAATGCTTCAAGTTTGACATCTTGGCAAATTGTTGCTATAAAAGACAGATAGAATCTAGGTTCAGCTATAATTAACTCTAAGGTAACATGACTTTGTCATAAAGTCAAATCCCTCAAGTCTTCTACAAAAGTCTTCTAATCTTCTACAAAAAAGGGAACTGTATTCTTTTGGGGGGACTGTAGGCAAAAGTCTGGGAGAAAATGAGGGAGAAAATGAAACAATTTGACTTATAACATTGTGAGATTCTATCATTATTTTGTTTGATATAAAGATTAGCATGTAATGATTAGAAATATTTCTCACTCAACACTTGGCCCTGAAAAGTTAGGCCAGAGAACGAGGGGTATTTTTGTACTTATGGTATTTCAAGTCCTTGGAACTCCTTCATTATTCATTGATTTCAGTAGAAAAGCAGAGATTTGGGCAAACCAAGGCACAAAAATTTATTCTACTGAACTTTAAGGTAATGTCTGTTTCTTACCTACAATTACTACAATTTAATTGGCATAACATTGCTTTTCAGAGCTAGTCTTCTGAAAAAATGTATATTATCATAGCTATCTACACTTAACAAAAAGATGATAATACATGCCTGTTAGTTTGAAGCTTGGAATATATTTCTATTGATGAGTGTTTACATAAATGTTACATACCCAAAAAAAATCATGCATGGCATATACCATCTGAATGATATCTCTCTTTCAGAAATTACATTCTGATAAATCTTTTATCATTGGCTGAATTCTTACATCCAACAACCATTTTGTATGAATACTTATTTATAAGATGTACTTATAAAATATTTGACTTAAGCAATTCTGAGTGGCTCACAACAGTATTCAAAATTATCCCATCATCCCTCAGATTTAGGAATCTATAAACTATGATCCCTACTGCCTCAGGAAATCTATGCCAATACCATTGTTGCATAGAGTCTAACACCCAAGAATTATAGAATTGGAAAAAAAATTGTGGAGCCATTTTTGTTCTGTATGTAAAGTGGATGACTCCAAATCTACCATTCTGATTGGTCAAGGAAAAGAACAGTGGATTGGTTCACTAGGAACCAATCCAAAGAGCTGCCAAAAAGGCGGCAAATCCAAATAGCTGCCATTGGCTGCAAGCAGGCAAGCCAGCCTGTATAAAAGGGCTGGCCCCGGCTTCAGCCAGCGTTCCGTTACTGACTGTTGATAATAAAAGTATTTGTTGTTGGAACCCGGTCTACCTCGTGTGTTTTCCGAATAAAACACTGGCGACGAGGATGGGATCGTCCTGAACGGAACAAAACCTGCACGTGGTGATAGAAGCCCAGACTGCAACTAAGATGTCTGGAAACAACGCACCGCCCGCACCCTTCAATCCCAACGAAGAGGATTGGGATTCCTATGCTGATCGCTTCCAAATGTACTTGGAGAGCAACGAAATGGAAGGCATTTCCGAACAACGAAAGAGAGCCGTGTTCCTGACGCACTGCGGAACAACCGTCTTTAAAATGGCAAAAGCCCTCGCCAAGCCTCGGGACGTTAAACAATTAACGTGGACAGAATTACAGAGACTCCTGAAAGCACACTACGCCCCGATGGTGTCTAATTTAATAAAGCGACATGAATTCTACCGAAGAGACCAGAGAGAGGGAGAAACCGTTGCCGACTTCGTCGCTGCACTCAGACAAATAGGGGGTGAGTGTGAATTCTCAAACATAGACAAGGCAATGAGAGATCGCGTGGTGTTGGGCCTAAGAGACTCAACCGCACAGAGTAAAATGCTCAACAAGCCCAACATCACCGTTACCGAAGCCATTGCGGAAGCCACAGCCGCTGAAGCTACGAAAAAATCCGCAGTGGCCATTAAGAAGATGAACACGCACGGCGATGAAACATCAGCCAAAGAGAAAAAGCATCCTGCCACCACGACCCATTATGAAGAGTCGGGCGAAACAAACGAATCAAGCGAGGAGGACGACGAGGTCCACCGTTTGCTCACAAACAAGAAAGAGCGCGAAAGGAGAAAGTGGCGGGAATGCGCTGGCTGCGGAGGAAACCATCCACGAGCCGAATGCAGATTCCTCGATACCATCTGCCGACATTGCAGAAAAAGAGGGCACATCGAGAAGGTCTGCAGAAATAAAAAATCTTACAGCCCGACGAGACGCAGAAATTCCCCAACACGAGCCGAGCCAAATCGAGCCGAAAGAAAATGGCAACAAGAAAAGCGAGCCAATACACACCAAACTGTCATTATCCAAAGCTCCCAGATGGAAAGTGGAAGAAAAATTAAAATCGTCATAGAAATCGAGGGAAAACACTGCAAGATGGAAGTGGACTCGGGGTCCTTCCTCTCCATGGTATCGTGGGACACAATTAAACAGTTAGTCCCAGGTATCAAGACCAAAGACTTGATGAAGCAGCACCTAACCCTCAAAGACTATCAGGGAAACCAAATCCCTGTGATGGGCAAAGGACATTTTCAAGTTGCCTACAAAAACCACATCAAAGTGCTTCCGCTGACCATAGTCAACCAAGACAGACCAAGCCTCCTGGGCATCGAGTGGTTCGCGCCATTGGGCATCGGGATGACCGGGGTCGATCGAGTGACTACAACCGGCTGGGAAGACGACCTCGTCAGAGAATTCCACGACGTGTTTGACGGATCACTGGGCAAGTACCGGGGAAACCCTATTTCTTTCAATTTAAACCCCCAAATAGCCCCACGAAGAATAAAAGCCAGGCGAGTTCCTTTTGCACTAAAGGCAAAAATAGAGGAACAGCTGGAAAAATTAGTAGCCCAAGGGGTTTTAGAACCTGTGGACCATGCCAAGTGGGAAACGCCTATCGTCACACCCATTAAACCAGACGGGTCCATCAGAATCTGTGGTGACTATAAGGCTACCCTGAACCACGCATTACAACCAAGCGCATACCCGGTGCCAGTAGTCCAGCATTTGTTCCATTCCCTGGGAAATGGCAAAGTTTTCGCCAAACTCGACTTGGCACAAGCCTATCAACAACTCCCAGTAGACCCAGAAACAGCAGAAGCGCAGACTATTGTCACCCATAAAGGCGCATTCAAATGCCACCGACTCCAATTTGGAGTAAGCGTAGCCCCTGGCGTCTTCCAGAGTCTAATGGAACGCCTTCTAAATGGCATACAAGGAGTCGTTCCCTATTTCGACGACGTCCTAATCTCGGCCAGAGATGAAACACAATTAAGGAACAGACTAAAAAAGGTTCTGACTAAGTTTAGAGAATCTGGCCTCAAGGTTAAAAGAGAGAAGTGCTGTCTAGTTAAAAACAACGTCGAATTTCTGGGCTACTCAATAGACGGAGAGGGCATCCACCCCACTGATAAAAAAGTTAAGGCGATAAATGACGCTCCTGAACCTAAAAATAAAACGGAACTCCAAGCGTTCTTAGGATTAATTAATTTCTATAATGTATTCCTGCCAAACAAAGCCACTATAGCAGAACCGCTACACCGCCTGCTAGACAAAAAGGCTACTTGGACTTGGGGTTACAAAGAAAAAAAAGCCTTCCAAAATATTAAAAGACTGCTAACATCAACAAACGTTCTCATCCAATTTAGCGACACTCTGCCATTAACAGTGACCTGCGACGCCTCACCATATGGAGTAGGTGCCGTCCTGAGCCACCAACTACCGGATGGCAGAGAAGCACCCGTCACATATTATTCTAGGACTCTATCAAAAACCGAGCGGAATTATAGCCAATTGGACAGGGAAGCTCTAGCAATTGTCGCTGGAGTAAAACGTTTCCACGAATATGTATATGGGAGGACTTTTCGAATTATAATGGATCACAAGCCGTTAATGGGGATTTTGGCGGGAAACAAGCCAACACCTAACATACTTTCACCCAGAATGACGAGATGGTCAGAGTTCCTGGCGGCCTATTCCTACACTCTGACACACCGACCAGGGAAACAAATTTCCCATGCGGACGCTTTGAGCAGAGCGCCTTTGCCAACAACCGACGCAGACCCAGCACCAACGATGACAGCGCTACAAATCGAGACATGCCCCGATCTACCCATATCAGCGTATGATGTCGCAAGAGCCACCGCGAAAGACTCATTGACTGCCCGCGTTCTTAGCTGGGTAGGTAAAGGCTGGCCGGAGAATCTAAAAACTGAAAATTCCAAACCTTTCCGGTCCAGACAGACTGAACTTTCCATCCAAAAGGGGTGTTTGTTGTGGGGTGATCGGGTAGTAATCCCTGCTAAACTGCAGCCCAGGGTTCTTAGGCTTTTACATGAAGGGCACCCCGGAATGGTTAAGATGAAAAGCCTCGCCAGAAGTTATGTGTGGTGGCCGGGTATTGATAAGGACATAGAATATTGGGTAAGCTCATGCCACAAATGCCAGACAATTAGACCATCCCCACCAAAAGCACCCGTTAAGGACTGGGAAACCCCTCGAGGACCGTGGTCAAGAATACACATTGACTTCGCGGGGCCTACCAAGGGGCATACTTTTCTGATTGTCGTTGATGCCTATTCCAATTGGCTTGAAGTAAAAATCATGCCATCAACGACAACAGAAGCCGTAATTAAGCAACTAGACAGCCTGTTTGCCACCCATGGCATACCAGACATTCTCGTTTCAGATAATGGGCCACAGCTAACCAGCATACCATTTGAGCAATACCTAGCCTCCCTAGGTATAAGACATGCACTAACCGCGCCGGCTCACCCAGCTGCGAACGGCAGGGCGGAGAGAATGGTCCGGTTTACAAAAGAAGGGCTAGAACAAATGGACGCTGGAGATATACAACAAAAAGTAAACCGGTTGCTCACACTCCAGCACATAACACCTAGTACTATCACAAATAAATCACCAGCAGAACTACTCATGGGGCGAAAATTAAGATCTCACCTGGATAGGTTACACCCAAATTTCACCCCAGAAAACCCCCCTGACTCCTCAACACGGTTCAGACAATTTGAGACAGACGATTTAGTTTACGCAAAAAATTTCTCCGGGGACCCGGTATGGCTACCCGGGCAAATTATCCAGACTACAGGCCCCAAATCCTACCGGGTAAAATTAGACGATGGGAGGGAATGGAAGCGGCATATAGACCAGCTTCGATCTCGAATTATGGAAAGAACCGCGGACTTAAAAACATTCACAAAAGAACACGGCGAAATGCAAACTGAGGTGGGGGGGGAAAGGCGAGAAACGAATAAAGAACTTTTTAAAAATAAAACTAACATTCAAAATGACCAAAAAGAGCCAACAAAAGACTCACCGTTTGAAGAGACCCACGAAAAGAGATCTTCGGAAGGGGCCAGCCAAGCCAGCTCGACCTGCCCCGAGGAAACGTGAGGGAGCGGCAGAACCGCCGGCCTAAGAAACTCAGGCGGCGGTAAAATGGCCGACTCACCCTTCCAGACGGTTCCAGAGAGGAGGACGGACGACACAGCAGCCCCATCCGAACCGGTTGAAGTCTTCACTGGAAATGAACCGCGCAGGTCAGGTCGAGCCCGGAAAAGCCCCACCTACCTGCGAGACTACGTCACCACGTAGGACTGAACTAAGGAGGGAGGGGTGTTCTGTATGTAAAGTGGATGACTCCAAATCTACCATTCTGATTGGTCAAGGAAAAGAACAGTGGATTGGTTCACTAGGAACCAATCCAAAGAGCTGCCAAAAAGGCGGCAAATCCAAATAGCTGCCATTGGCTGCAAGCAGGCAAGCCAGCCTGTATAAAAGGGCTGGCCCCGGCTTCAGCCAGCGTTCCGTTACTGACTGTTGATAATAAAAGTATTTGTTGTTGGAACCCGGTCTACCTCGTGTGTTTTCCGAATAAAACAATTTTGACAAGTTCCAAACCTATAACAGCTATTCTTTGGTTCTGAATGTAAATAACCATAGAATTAAACATTTTCTTCGATGAGGGATAGATACAACTTAGTTTTGGTGTCTTTTCTACATTATCTTGGATGTTAATTTTTAATATTTTTGTTTCAAGGTGCAGATATTATCAAGAATGATGGAATCTACTCAAGATACTTCACATCATTCAAAGGCAATGGTAGATACAGCATAAAGGTGCATGTCCAAGGGAGAGGTAGAACCAGCCGACAAACTCGCCAAAGGAATCGCGCTCTATATGTCCCAGGCTATGTAAACAATGGTAAAAACTATGAAAGAATAATAATGTAGTATAACTGAATGATTAATTATATGCCATCAAATTGTTTGGGGGTCCTAGTATATATTTTCTCCATCATGATATATGATGAAGACCTAACTTGACCTTTCAATTTTTCCATCACACAATAATGAGTCCATTGACCTGGTCCTGGTCATCTTCTCTTTACTTCTACCTTTCTCAGTATTAGAGCCTCCTCTAGAAAACTAGGTCATTGCATAATGATAATTTGAGTGTGGTCATTTGAGAACTCAGAGTTGATTTGTTTGATACATTTGTTTGTCTACAGTTCCAACTGTTCCTACCTTCTCCAACATCAAATTTTAAATACTCTTCCTTTCTTGCTCCTTCAAAGTCCAACTTTCACTTTTGAAGAGTATTACAGGGAATATCATGGCTTACATGTTTCTGTTTTAAAATATATATTAAGTATAATGATACTTATAAAGTATTATTAAGTATTATGATACTTAATAGTAGAAACTAATACAGACTAAACTTAAGAGAGAGAAAATAGAATAGAAAGAATAAAAATTGCAGGAAAGAAGAAAAAAGAAAGAGAAGAAAGAATATAATACAGAAATATATAAAGAAGTGAATTTCAAGCTTCATCACAATAAATATAGATAAATTTAGTAACTCTTCACTGAATAATGTTACAAAATGTTATTCCTTCATTTCATATCCCTTACCTTATCTGTAAGCAAACCCATGAAACATCAATTTTTCAGTCTTGGTGTTTGTAAAAAATGTACAAAGGGTTGCCATATCTTGCAAAAAAAAGAATTTAATTGTGATGAAATAAATTTATTTTATACTCTTTCCTTTTATTTCTAACACTCTTAATATTTAATTCGATCAAATATTGTCATAAGATTTTGTCTTCAATTCTACTTAATTCCATTGCAGTTTTTCATATCCATCTTAATTTAATTTCCTGTTTTAACATACTGTAATTTATTCTGAAATAACATACAATTTATATTAGTCATAGTAACATCCAAGTATTTCAATTTTCTCAATCTTAAATCCATTGTTCTCATTCTTTTTGCTCTTTCAGATTCCTGTTTTTGTTTATATTTTCATTATCTAATTAATTTTAAATTAACTAATGCACCACAACCCTTTCATTTTCTATTAATATTTCTACTTTGAAAGAATTTTCAAACATTATCACCAAATTATCAAACAACACTCATAATTTATATGTTTCCCTTTTAATCATCATTCTAGCAATTATTTAACCTTGTTTTAGGTCTCCATTCAATATTTCAAATCTAAGATGAATAACAATAGTGACGGGGCATGATTTCTCCTTTTCTATATTTCACAAGGTTTTGCTAATTTCCAACTTAAAATTATTTGTGCGTGTTGCAAAGTATAAATCAGTTTTATCCATTTAATAAAATTCTCACCAAACTCCATATCTTCCAAAAGTTAAACAGGAAATCAAAGGCTTTTTCTGCATTTGAAAAGATCAAAGCAGCCCTTTTTTCAGTATTTTGTTTTAAGTATTCCAAAATGTCCAATACATTTCTAATATTATATTTTGGGTAAAACCCCAAACTGATCTTCATTATGGAAATCAACATAATAAAATAACTACAACCATAGCTATCTGTATATCTGTATCTATATATCTCAATTTCTAAAAAATAATGTATCTCACAGTCCCTGATGAATAAATAGGCATATTATGTATATCTATTTATATTTTCAACAATATGGAAATTATTTGGCATTCTTCTTTGTAGACAACTCAAATAAGCACCAGAATAATGAGAAAGTTTAGAGTTTCTGCTGAATGATTTTCTTTCTTTCTTTCTTTCTTTCTTTCTTTCTTTCTTTCTTTCTTTCTTTCTTTCTTTCTTTTTCTTTCTTTTTTACAATAGATGAAATAAAAATGAATGCACCAAGACCAGAAGCTAGTGACAATGATACCCAAGCAAACCTTGGAAAATTCAACAGAATTGCTTCAGGGGGTACTTTTGTAATGTCAGGAGTGCCTTCTGGAAATACTTCAGATGCCTTTCCACCATCTCGAATCACTGATCTTGAAGTAAAACTCAATGATGAGAATGATTTCCTTTTGTCATGGACTGCTCCTGGAAACGACTATGATAAAGGAAAAGGTAACATTTTCTTTCCGATGTTAGGCAGAAGAAATCATGCTAAAGGAGGAACAAAATACTATTTGCTATTGGCTCCCAAATTTAAATCTTTATAGAATTTTCCTTATGGGATAAAATTGGGTGAATACAATCCGATTTGGCACATAGGGTGCTTTTGATTTAAATTAGATGTGTTTGTGGCAAAGATTTCATTGACAAAGATACCAGTTCTCAAGTATTGTGGAGAAATTGTCTTAATATCTCCTTGAATCTTTTTATTTTTTTGCAGCTGAAAAATATGAAATAAAAACAAGTGAAAATCCTGTAGAATTAAGAGATACTTTTCAAAATGCTGCTTCTGTGAACACACTTGATCTGAAACCTGATGTTGCTGGGATCAAACAGTCATTTCAGTATAAGATGGAAAATTTCACAAAAGAAAATGGCACCGCAATTTACTTTGCCATTCGTGCCAGTGATGGCAGCAACAATGTTGGGGAAGTATCTAATATAGCAAGAGCAGTTGTACTTCTTCCTTCATTGCTCCTTAGTTCTCCCTCACCCACCAATAGCTCTGCTCCACCCACAGAAGCTCCACCCACAGAAGCTCCACCCACAGAAG
>BLBF01000020.1:18697165-18708702 GCA_015471245.1 Laticauda colubrina | reverse complement strand
GAAGCTCCACCCACAGAAGCTCCACCCACAGAAGCTCCACCTACAGAAGCTCCACCCACAGAAGCTCCCAATACTAAACCTCCTGTGATAAATATAGTGACTGTAATTGTTATCATAGTATGCATTACTCTAATTATCATTTGTGCTTGCATATGTATAACTATTTGTGTTTTACATAAGCAAAAAAAGGTAAATCCTGAAACTCTAATGTAAGAAAAAATAAGATCAAAACTATAGAATGGAAGGACAAATAATACAATCTATGATGGCTACACAGACTTTTAACAACTTGTTTATGTATTAAGACAGCAGTTAATATTCTCTGTCATAGACATAGATTTCTGCAGTATTGTTGATTTTAACTTTTAAAAGCTGAAAGGAAATTGAATCATTATTCTCAGCTTATAAGGTAAGAGGTGAGTGAAAATAAAAACAAGTTAGAAATATTTATCAGCCTCATATGTTAAATTTTACAAGCCACCCAGAATCCTTTATGTGTGAGTTGGGTGGATATATAAATGTGTTTAATAAATTAATAGATTAATAGTTTTTCCCATGCTTTCATTAAGCAAAGTTGAATTTCCAATGCAAATACTCCATTTATCTACTGCTCCTTTTATCTTTAGTGTAAATTTAACATAAAGCCAATCTGAACTTAGCAACCTCAAAGGCAGCATTATTAACTTCATCTATATTGATTTATGAGAATAAGTTCTATGTTAGGTTTAGGTTGCAATGATATTACCATAATGGAGTCTGATTCAGCTTTACAATGAAGTATATTTTTCTGAGATGAGAAAGATTAAATTAAATTAAATCAAGTTTCTGCAGGCAGAATTTAGATGAGTGAAACATGTTGTATGGCTAAAGTGACAACTTTTTAGGAATTATGATTTTTGCAGTCTAAGAAATCTTGAAGCATCAAGATGTGGGGCAAAATAATTATAGAACAATAAGATTTTCATACAATTTAGTAAAATTGCCAAATACCCAATCATATTGCACCATAATGTTCTATACTACACTTTAAGTATAATGGAAAATGGCTTAGCAATTCTGATGCCTACCAACAGGGACAAAATTGCTTCTCCTAAATATTGGTAAATAAATATCAAGATTAATGTCAAAATAATTTTTTTAACAAACATTTGGTAGAGAGGGATTTGGAAGAATCATATGAGACAAAAAAAATCATTGTTCCATTTGAACAATTTTACTTATTTTCATTTGTTTATTCAATGTATTCAATCTCTGTTCCATGAATCTGGGTAGCTAACCAGGATTAAAAACAAAATAAAAACAACAAATCATTAAATAATATATATATAGAGAGAGACCAAGGTAGAAAATCAACCAACTCATCAGTCAACATTTGCTCCAGTTTTTCTGAAGTTCAATAAAGAATAAATTTAATTGATTGTCAAACTTGCTTACCATTGTGTATGCAGTTGCTATATTAATAGCCTTTGGCTATTTTGTGAAGTAGTATATTGAACTCTTTTGTTTTTTCAGGTATAATTCAAAATTGTGGGTGACATGAAAATGGATGGGGCTTTAATAATTCACTTATGATTACCATCCTGACCCCCTCTGAAGATACCCCTGTATTTCTCTCCTGAATTTCAATTTCTCCTTTGAAAATAACACCCTCGAATTTGATGAGCCAAAACATTTTCTGACTTCTCATTGACAGACTTATCAGACACCATTACAGACAGTCTTCAACTTACAACCGCAATTGAGCCCAACATTCCTGTTCCTAAGTGAGACATTCATTCAGTAACTTTTGCCCCATTTTATAATATTTCTTGCCACAGTTGTTAAGTGAATCACTGCAGATGTTCAATTAGTAACTGTTCTGTCCTAGGCCTCACCCAAAAGCATTCAGTCAATTCCGAGTCCCAGAAAAAAAACTATTTACAATAATGTGAATTAGTTCATTCACAGTCAACCAACAGCTTGGCACACATTCTCAGGGAGGTGGACTAATTATTTCAGACTGTTATCAATCCTGGAATGCTACTCAGTAAACAGATCCACACTCACTGTTGGCAGGGAAGGCTGAGTTTACAGATGAAAATACACAAGGATAGAACAAACATATGACTGAGCAAGTTGTTTTCTGCAAAAGCCCCCTCTCCTTTTGCTCATCTTTTAATCCTGATGGGAGGGGCCATTCATCGTCCACCTGTGGCCTTGCTCCCACATCGACCCTGAATCCTTAATTGCTCCTTCCTTTTAGCAGCTCTGTATGTGCACAGGCTGGGAACCGGTTCCAACTGCTCCTCAGTCTCACTGCTACATGAGCGGAAAGGCAGCTGATGACTGTCCTGGGCCCATCTCTGCCTCTGATATCAAGCCCGAGCCTTCCTCATCCTCCAAGACTGGCCCAGGTTCTTCCCCAATCTCCTCATGACTGTCCGATTCTGCTACCAGCCAGCCGTCAGCGGGCCACAACTGTAACACCATTATTAAGTAGATTTGTTTTCCCCATTGATTTTAAGGTCGCAAAAGGTAAACACATGACCCCAGGACACTGCAGCCATGATAAATATGAGTCAGTTGCCAAGCATCTGAATTTTGATTACATGACAATGGGGATGCTATAATGATTGTAAGTGTGAAAATGGTCATGTCACTTTTTTCTGTGCCATTGTAACTTTGGTCACTCAATGGACTATCGTTAGTCAAAGACTACCTATTCAACAACACACCAACTCCCTTCTAGAAAACTATAAACGAGTCTTTATCTGAGGTCTCCATCTCCACCAGGATTAATGGCTTCCTGATTATGTTTTATCAAATATTTTTTTACCAGTCCTAGTGAAGAACAATCTTCAAACAAGCAATGTATCACCTAGATAACTCACAACATGATTAAACATTTTAAGAGAAAAGTCGAGCAAGACAAATCTATTCTGGACAAAGTTTACGGCAGTGGTTAAGGGTTGGATCAGAAATGGGAAGACTCAGATTCACATCAATCCTTAGTCATAAAACCTCACTGGATGACTTTGGGCCAATTATTTTCTCAGCTCAATCTACCTCTTAGTGTTATTATTTTGGAGAACAAAATAATAGGCTGCACTATGTATTTCACCTTGAGTTCCTGAAGAAAAGGCTGGATATAAATCTAAGAAACAATGCTGCCTAAAATGTCTTGTAAATTTATCCCACTGTAAATTATTTTTTTTCTGGGAAACCTTTGGAAGAAGGAATGTGCCAGTGAGACCTTCAGCGTGTTCTCTGCCAGGTTGCAATAATCAGTTTTGTCATACTTCAAGACACACTGCAAGAAAGACAGCAACCAACACAGATAGAATCTGGAATTAAGGAAAATATTTGCTGATTCCGCAGTGAAGTATTCATACAGGAATGCTCAAATTCTAAATTAAAAGTCACTATTAAAAATTTAGGGCGCGTAGTGACACAGCATTTAAGACATTTGGGCTTGTTGACCAGAAGGCCAGGAGTTCAAGACCTACCGCGTGACAGAATGAGCTTCTGTTACTTGCCCGAATTCCTGCTAACCTTGCAGTTTAAAGCATTCCATGTGCCTTCAGCATATAATCATGCTCGCCACATGACGGTGGAAGTGTCTTTGGATAATGCTGGGTCCCTCTGCTGTGAATCAGGGATGAGCATTGCCCCCTAGAGTCAGACATGATTGATGGAGGAAAACTTTACTCTTATTAGATATTTATCATTTCTCTCTTTCCTCTTGTCCTTCAGATGGGAAATTTGAGGAGAAAAATAAATGGGAAAAAATGACATCTTTATAACATGAAATAAATATTTGGCATACATTTTCATGGGCTTTAAGTACAGGAAGTGTCATCTTGACATATATAATCATTTGTATTTCTACGTTCTTAATGACTGCTCAGATTTCAATTCCTCTTTCATGAATGTTTTTCCAGGCCAGTTTCATTTTATAGTCATTCAGAATTCTTATATTTTGAAATCAGCATATTCTGCATGTAAATCAGTTTTAGATTAACTGATACTAGTGGCAGTGCATAATTAAGATCACGATTTTGGAGATCTTTTAAGAAAATGAAGTTGTGACATCTCGAATCACATAAATATTTATCAGCAATTAGTCTTCTTGTCTGCTCATCTTATTTTAAAGCAGAAGATTAAATAAATCAAATTTAGTTATGGACCAACACCAGCAAAGTAAAAACAAAAAAACAAAAAACAAAATCAGAAATGCAAAAACAATGACCAGATACATCAATATAGCAGTCATATAAACCTAAAAGATTAAGACATAAAAACTGTTCTATATGTAAAATGGATGACTCCAAATCTACAAACCTGATTGGTCAATAAAATGAACATTGGATTGGTTCACTAGGAACCAATCCAAAGAGCTGCTAAAAAGGCGGCAAATCTAAACAACTGCCATTGGCTGCAAGCAGGCAAGCCAGCCTGTATAAAAGGCTGGCCTCAGCTTCAGCCAAAGTGTTCCTATTTTACTAACCAGTTAAGAATAAAGTATTTGTTGTTGGAACCCGGTCTACCTCGTGTGTTTTCCGAATAAAACAAAAAGAAAAGGAAGAATTGAGAGTGCAGGTTTCCAAATGATTGACAGTCTGCCGGAATCATCTCTTCTATTTATGCTTTCAAGCATGAATAGAAGAGATGATTTAGAAAGATCTCCACACCACAAAACAGACAAACACCTGAGCACACACAGACTCCCTTTGATGCCTCCAACTCAAACACCCCCACACCAGGCACCCAGGTGAAACCCAGCTTGCTAATGAATAGCAGCCGTCCTTTCACACAAAGCCAAGCTGCACTGAAAGCCTCCAACACAAGAACAGAGTGTTGCCAGCCAATCAAAGCCACAAAACAGACAGAAGAAACCAGAAACACCAATCAATCAAACTCCAAGTCCAATGAACACAGACCCAGGCTCCTAGCCAATCAGAATGGATCAGCCTCGAATTTGAAACCAGGAGCTGTGAGACCCACATCCATACAGAAGGCTGATGATGGCAGATGGGATTCTGCTGAAATGTTGCTACAACTTTAACAGCACTACAATGACGTGGGATAATACCCGAAGGAAGCTAAACAGCACACATGTAAGTACCCGCGAAAGCTTAAAAAAACATACATACATATATATACATATATGTATACATATACATACACACACACACACACACACATATATATATATATGTGTGTGTGTGTGTGTGTGTGTGTGTGTGTGCTGTTCAGCTTCCTTCGGGTATTATCCCACGTCATTGTAGTTCTGTTAAAGTTGTAGCAACGTTTCAGCAGAATCTCAACTGCCATCCTCAGGCTTCTGTATGGGTATGGGTCTTACAGCTCCTGGTTTTAAATTTGAGGCTGGTCCATTCTGATTGGTTGGGAGCCTGGACCTGTGTTCATTGGACTTGGAGTTTGATTGATTGGTGTTCCTGGTTTCTTCTGTCTGTTTTGTGGGTTTGATTGGCTGGCAACACTCTGTTCTTGTGTTGGAGGCTTTTAGTGCAGCTTGGCTCCGTGTGAAGGGACGGCTGCTCTTCATTAGCAAGCTGCTATTCATTAGCAAGCTGGGTTTCACCTGGGTGCCTGGTGGGGGGTTAGGTTGGAGCTATCAGAGGGAGTCTGTTTTTGCCCAGGTGTTTGCCTGGCTTGTGGCATGGAGAATTTTCTGTTTGAGAGTGCAAATGATTGACAGTCTGGTGGAATCATCTCTTCTATTCATGCTGTCAGGTCTTTTTTCAATCTCTATGGCTTCTCTGATGATTCTGTGGCTGGGGTTTTCTATAGTGGCCAGGGTTTTAGTGCCATTGAAGTTGATGTTGTGACCTGTGGTTTTCATGTGTTGGACTAGTGAGGAGGTGTGTTCCAGCTTTTTTACTGCATTTTTGTGTTCATCTAGGCGGGTACTTATTCTTCTATTGGTCTGTCCAATGTATGTGGCCGGGCATGATGTACAGGGAATTTCGTATATGCCTTGGTTTTCCAGGTCAATTTTGTCTTTGGGGTTCCTCAGGATGGCTGCTATTTTTTTGTCTGTTTTGAAGGCAGTCTTGATGTGATGCCTGTGTAGTATCTTACTGATTTTATCTGTGGTACCTCTTATGTAGGGCAGGACAGCTGTTCCATGGATCTGTTGATCTTCTAGGTCTCTGTTATGTCTTGGTGTGTTTTTGTGGATCAAGTTGGTGATTTTGTTTTTGTGGAAGCCATTGGCTGTCAATACTTCAGTCAGGGTGCATAGTTCAGTCTTTATATGTGTCTTGTCTGCCAGGCATTTGGTTCTGGTAATTAGTGTTTTCGCTACGGAATTTATCTGTGCTGGGTGGTGGTGGGATTGGGCGTTCTCAGAGTGAGAAGCACAGAGCTGAAGAAACAAGCCTGAAGATGATGAATGAGACTTCATCGAAACGTTGCCTAGATACTTCCAATTCTACGCGGGAGAAAACCCGAATAACCAAAGATCCATATGTATATATACACACACACATACACACACACACACACACACACACACATATGTATATGTATATATATGTATATTTTCTTAAGTTTTCGCGGGTACTTACATGTATGCTGTTCAGCTTCCTTCAGGTATTATCCCACGTCATTGTAGTTGTGCTTTTAAAGTTGTAGCAACGTTTCGGCAGAATCTCATCTGCCATCATCAGCCTTCTGTACTGAGTTCATGTGATGATGCGTATATATGTATATTTGTTTTCTGAGGTTTTTGCAGGTATCCAATTTTATGTGGGAGAAAACCCGAATAACCAAAGATATACACACACACACACACATTTATATATATGTGTGTGCTGTTCAGCTTCCTTCGGGTATTATCCCACGTCATTGTAGTGCTTTTAAAGTTGTAGCAACATTTCAGCAGAATCTCATCTGCCATCATCAGGCTTCTGTATTGAGTTTGTATGTGGGTCAGGCTATCACAGTCATTGGTTTTAAATTTGAGGCTAGCCTATTGCTGTGCCAGGATGTTTTTTTCTACATCCTGATTGGTTGGAACTCTTGGTCTGTGTTTATTGGACTTGGAGTTTGTTTGATTGGTGTTTCTGGTGCTTCTGTCTGTTTTGTGGCTTTGATTGGCTGGCAACACTCTGTTCCTGTATTGGAGGCTTTCAGTGCAGCTTGGCTTCGTGTGAAAGGACAGCTATTTTCTATTAGGAAGCCAGGTTTCATCTGGGTGCCTGGTGGGGGGTGGGTGTTTGAGCTGGAGGTATCAGGGGGAGTCTGTTTGTGCCCAGGTGTTTGCCTGGCTTGTGGTGTGGAGATCTTTCTATTTGAGAGTGCAGGCTTCCAAATGATTGACAGTCTGGGCAGAATCTCGTCTGCCATCATCAGGCTTCTGTATTGAGTTCTGTATTGAGACCCACAGACTAACTCAATACAGAAGCCTGATGATGGCAGACGAGATTCTGCCGAAACATTGCTACAACTTTAAAAGCACAACTACAATGATGTGGGATAATACCTGAAGGAAGCTGAACAGCATACATGTTAGTACCCGCGAAAACTTAAAAAAAACATTATATATATAGAGTGTTGCCAGCCAATCAAAGCCACAAAACAGACAGAAGAAACCAGAAACACCAATCAATCAAACTCCAAGTCCAGTGAACACAGACCAAGATTCCCAGCCAATCAGAATAGGCCAGCCTCGAATTTGAAACCAAAGGCTGTGAGACCCACATCCATACAGAAGCCTGATGATGGCAGATGAGATTCTGCTGAAATGTTGCTACAACTTTGAAAGCACTACAATGACGTGGGATAATACCCGAAGGAAGCTGAACAGCACATATATATATGTATATGTATATGTATATATATATATGTATATGTATATATACATGTGCACACACTCCATCTGCTGATATCCTTCTATAGAGGCATTGTTCTGTTATTTCAAAACAGTATTGTCTATATGACATTAGAGTGTCAGCTGTTTTTATTATAAATGACAGTTTGTGGCTTAGTACTGTACATAAACTCATTTGAGATTTATTCAACCGACTGCTCTTTATGAAATTGAGTTACTGCTATATATTGGGGACTTGAATTTAGCTTGTAATTCTCCAAATGCTAACTTGATTTCTTTCAGTATAGTGACATCTAGTGGATTTACAATATACATTTTATTTTGTTTATATCTATCCTGCCTGATAAGATTCTGGTTGCTCCAACAGCATTTTTGCATTTGTGGCAGACTTTCACCTTGTGCATCACTGACAACACCTTGGTTCTTGGGAAAGAAGTTCAAGTGTGAATGCAGAAAATGAATCTTCAGTGAAATGCTGCACTTCTTAACCTTGTATGCTGTAAGAAGTGTACCAACCAGCTAAATGTAATTTGGTATTCTTTGGTTGCCAAAATTCTCAATGACATTCTTGTATGCATTCCAAGCAATTTTCTCGGGCCTCACTAACAGATATTAGAACTTCTTGTCATTGATGATGTATATGACCAACAAAAATGCCTTCCTTAATCCTGGCATATTTTTGAAAACATCTGTCTCAAATAACAAAAAAACTTCATCTTCTTTGTTCATCACTTTCAGAATTTTTTTCATTGGAGTTTTATGTGAAACAGAGGCAAAAATATCTTCGTCCAATCAACAGGTGTCTCATTTGTCACGTTTTTCTGTCCTGAAACCAAATTCTTTTGGAATGGCTATTTGTTTGCAATTCTCTTGCGTGACAGTCCCATTCGCATAAATAACAACAGTACTTGGTCCATCTGAAATGTATTCTAAGCAGCAGAACCACTACTTTTAGATCTCTTATGTTTGATCTATTGGATGTCCGTCAACCAAAAATTCCATGTTTTTACATGTTTTTTTTTCATGTGTGTAGCATAGTCAACAGGTACTGAAAAATGTACATGGCTATTGTGTAACAACAGAAGAATTTTATAAAACGGTATGTGGTGAGTTAAATTACAGGCTATTTTAATGATTAGAAGCCAAAAATCTATAATGTACAAGCGAAAGTATTTTGGAAACAAAATCTTTGTTGTCCAGAGCTATATTGGGAAATCGAGAGCAATGAGACTAGTAGAGCAAAAACAGGCAGGTGAATTCAACAAATAGTTTTAATAGTTTTTATTTAAATAGTTTTGAGTAACAACCTGGTGAAAAGTTAATCAATGAAATAGTACTTTGAAGATAAAATTATTCATGTCCATGTTAGTTTGGATTTGATAATGGGGACTATATCAATGGGTTTACCAGCAAACTGCATTTCTTTAAGTAAGATTTGAGTACTGTAGATTGTAAACTAATAATCTTTTTTACAGTGACTAATATATTTCAAACCAACTTGTCTCTATTAATGAAGTTAACAGGAAAGGCACCTTAGTGTAGTGCTTAAGGGACCAAGCGAAAGACTGGGAGGTCATGAGTTCTAATCCTGCCTAAAGCACAAAACTAGCTAGGTAACTGTGCACTAGTCATTCTCTCAGTCCTAAGAAAAAGGCAATGGCAACCACTTCTGAAATCTTGCCAGGAAAACTGCACTGACTTGTCCAGATAAGTTGTCAGGAGTCAACGATGACTTGAAGGTGTTCACATCATTGGGTTGTATTATAAATTCAAATATGAATTCCAAAAGGCCTTTTGAAGATTGCGAGGTAATAGGCACCCACACTTTTTACTATATTGGCAAGTTACACACATACACACACACACACAAGCTCAATACCCAATGCTTCACTCCAAAACTATGTGGTCAGGCTTAGTTTTTGGGAAGAAAAATAAGAGGAAAAAATTCTGCCTCTGCCTTACCAGCATCCATTGGCATTCATCTGGCTAATGCCCCTTTTTGGAAAGTGAAACAGTATTTGCTGTGTGAGCAAAGAGACAGCAAGGAGCCAGGGCTATGGCTAAGCTCAACTGTTCAAAAGCTGCTTGGTGCTGCAAAAGTAACACTGAAACTGAAACTCCTCTCCTCTGCTTGTGTTTTGCATTTGGAGCAGATTTCTTTTCAGATGGGGAGAGGGAGTAGAACTCCTTACATCAGAGCGTGTTAATAATAATATATGAAACACTAATGCTCTGATGGTCATTTCGAAAAATCCTTCCTTCGTGAGCACCCAGAAGTCAAAAGGAACATGCGTGCCAGATTTCAAGTTTGTCGGCTTTACGCTTCTGGAGATTTTATGATGATGGGTGAATCTATTGATCTATTCATCTCTCAATCTACTTATCTATCTATATATCTATCCATCCATACACATATATATGCATATATACGCATACACACATATATATGCATATATATACACACACATACGCATACATATATACACATATGCATGTGTCTATATACACACACATATATAATATACTCATATATTATACACATATACCTCTGTCGAGAGTGCAAAAATACCTTTTTATGAATTTAGGATACTGCCAACATTGTCGGAAACGCATATAAACAGGTCACCGTTGTTTAACGGTCAGAAAAAGGCACGTATCAAGCAGTCACATAAATTTAATGACGCCTATTGTTCGCGTAGATATTCCTTCTGATCTTGCCTCCTGTTTTTAGGATTTAGGTGCCGTGTTCAGAAAAAGCCTGGCCGGCGCTTGAAAAACGGACGTAAAACTCTCTCAAACCAAGCAGTCATGACCGAGGCAAGAAAAAAACACACCAAAAAATAAAAAAAAAATACCCACGTAGCTACTCCCGAAACGCCACCTCTCAAGAGATCAGTCCGTGACCGGCCGCTGTTATCTAATCTGCACCGCAGCGGCTGAAAGAAAAGGATCACGCCCAGACTCCGAAGGGCCTTCCCTGAAGATCCCCTGAGGAAGCTCGTCATCGGAGTGGGGGGGAGGGGTGTGTGTGTGTGTGGGCGGAGCGTCCGTAGCAGCTGTGCCTTCTCTTTCTCAGCTCTTGGCTCCGCCCACGAGCTGGATGCATCCAATTGGCTGCTGGTTTCGTAATTCCTGGCCAAGGCCCTGTTGCGGCTGGCACCACCCTTCCTACTGCCACCGCCGCCGCCTGACGCTTCCAAAGGGAGGAAGTGTGGTGGGCGGCAGGCCGCCGCCGCCACCTCACCCCCCCCCCCACCCACCCCCCCAACTCCGGAATTGGTCGGCTCCCGCTAAAAGATGAATATTATGGATTTCAATGTGAAGAAGCTGGCGGCTGACGCTGGCACGTTCCTCAGCCGAGCCGTACAGGTAAGGAAGCAGCGCAGTTTCCCTTCCTGGCGAGCCTTGTCGTCCTTCTCAGAGAAGGGCCCGGGCGTTGGCCAGGCCGTTGCTGCCCGCGCGAGACCCCACCCCTCCCTTCCCCCCTCCCCAACTGGCATAGAAACCAGCTCCTCTGGGCATTGGGGCAGCAACCGGTTGAGCAGGAGCCAAATTAGGCCCAGTCCTCCTCCTCCTCCTCTTCGCCCAGCTCTGTCGGGCTGTCTGCATACGCGGAGAAGGCAGAGGCGTGGATCATGGGGCGGGGAGAAAATGGGGGGGGGGGGGGGGGGGGGGGGTGGGGGGGGGGGGGGGGGGGCGG
>BLBF01000020.1:18642118-18697065 GCA_015471245.1 Laticauda colubrina | reverse complement strand
GGGGGGGGGGGGGGGGGGGGGGGGCGCTGTTTTGGTAGCGGGGGTCGGTGGGGGAGCTTTAAATGCCTGCCCAGCTCATAACGCAAAGGTTTCTTTTTCCCGGCCTTCGCCCTTCCTTCCCCCCCCCCCCACTTTCTTTTATTCCGTTTCGGTTTGCCAGCCTCCTTCTCCGTCTCCTGGGGAGGGGGGGGGGGCGCGTTTCCCGCGAAAGGGAGGAAGGTAGGAGACGGAAGGAGGATGAAGATGAAGACGGGGCGGAGGGGGGGGGCGGAAACTACTCATGGCCTGGACGACGTGGGACTTTCAGCATTGACAGAACAAAAATCTCTTTTTTAAAAACAAAACAAAAACCCGCAACGCATAGCTTTGTGTTATGCTTTGACATTTTCAAGCCTGTCATAACAATAGCATCCAGGACCTATATGGTTTGGAGACAAACCCCACCCCCCACCCCCCACCCCCCCCCAAAAAAAAAGTGTGGGGTGTTTTTTTTTAGTCAGGTTGATGGAAGATTTTGAGAGGGCTGGGTGGGTGGTGACTTATATCAATAAGCTGCTTGCTAACCTTGTAAATCAAATGGTAAGCTGATGTTTTCAGTACAGGCCTGGATTTTGGGGATGAAAATGTTGCCATTCATTCTGGCTTGAAGCTTTCAAAAGTGCATCCCCGCTGGCTACTTTGTGACACAAAATGCTTGGACTACATTGGCCCTGCAGTTTGATCCAGTGGACTTCTTGTCCCATGATTGTTTCACTGAAATTAGATTTCTGCAGACAGATGATGACAAGCCCTTAGGCTAACCGCATGTGACTGTGGTGGCCTTTCTGGACACTAGAGTTCTGTAGTGTCGTCTTTGGAAGAGTACAGTACAAGTAAAATAATAATATATATAAAAAAGCAAGGCCTCTCTTTCTTGTTCTCCGTGTGTCTCCCTTTGTCACATTTCAAAAACAAAAATAAAGCATGTGCTCTCAGCTATTATTAGCTTAAGCACAAGAGTAACTTCGTACAACTGACTCTGACTACAACTGACTGACGCAAATTTGAGAGTGTTTAACTTTGCAAAAGGAAAATGCTTATCTGCAAAGTTTTACGGTGCCTGGTACATTATCAATTTTGTTGATTCCTTCTCATTCTAAAGAAAATGTAAGTCTATTCCTGTTAATGTACGGTATGGTGGTGAAAGAGAGGGTGGCTTTTTAAGTATTTGCATTATTGGTAGATCGGATGAATTTGTGGCTTTATAGTATATTTTGTTCCTAAGTACACTTACATCAGACTTCCTGTGTTGTGTAATTGTTGCCATAGCACAAAGTTACTGGAGATCTTTAAGTTTTTCCAATTAATAACAGGATGGCATTTCATTTCTTGGTAAAATTCTGTTAGTTGCATAATTGCCAATACAATTAGAACCATGTTAAACTTTTTTTTTCCTGCCCCACTCTTAAAGTGCTATTATGTATTAATTTTAAACCACCCATTTGGTTTTTATGATACATTTTCTCATCTCTTTTCTTAAATATAAACTAATGAAGGAAGCAGGGTAATAGTAAAGTTTTCTTTTAGTTGCTGGTAACACCACGGCCACTATGTCAATGTAGTTTTCTGGGCACCAATAAGAATTATTTGCCAATGCCTTCTGCCATGATTGATTTTCCAGTCTAATCTATAGTTCCAGAGATTTTTAGAGGCTCCCTATCTTGGTCTTAAACAGAATTGATCTGCTTTATGTTATGAAGCAAGCCTTCATTGGCTAAGTACTGTTTATTTATTGATAATATTTATAGTTAATTATGCAAATCTTGATTTAATTCATTATATGATATTAATATATATAGGGATAGAATAACAAAATGAAAATCATGCTGATGTCATAGTGGTGAACCCCACCCCCCCCCCCAATTTTGTGACATACCACTCCCTATATTGCCAGCATTTCATACTCAGGTCAGTTTTATTCCAGCTTATGTTCAGCCCTGAATTTAGTTGGATTTGTTTTGTGGATATCCAACCCCTTTATTGTTTAATGTTTAATATTATTTTAACTTATTGTATATTGGTTTTTTATTTTGTTTGCTTTGACTTTGTACTTTGTCCAGAATTCCTTAGGAATAGCCTACGCTATGCATATTGTAAAGTAAATATGCTAAAAGAACATTTAAGACTAAGTCAACTCATTTCCAAAGTACCAAATATTTTGGCTGAATTTTTCACAACTAAGGAACAGTGTAGGGGAGAGAGAAAAGGTTGCTGCTTGAATTCAGATATCTTTATGTGAGGGATATTCCTAAAAGTTCTCTGGCTGATGGCTTTGTGTTCTGTTTATAATCTTTAAAATGATATATAGAATAGAATTTCATATTAGAAGTCTACTCTTATGGCCTCTTCTTTCTCCTTCCCATGGGGCCAATGCTAATAACTACCCTGTGGAATGGTTGTACACATTTCTTTTCATAATATATACTGTATTTTATTTACATTGTTTAGACTGCAATGAACTCACAAGAGAGAGGGAGGAAAACATGCAATATACACAACGATGTTTGCTCAGCTGGTCTCTTGCTTTCTCCATTCAGGTCATCAACACTAATGGCCCTTTGCAAAATCTCCTTCAAGTTTATTGTATTTTTTATTTAAATGCTATATTGAAAGCTGCTCAGAGATAAAGCAATATCAGGTGGATTGCTTTGCATATCCCAATCTCACTAGAGATCACCCACAAGCTCAATATATTACTAAAACTCTTGTATGTGATTGTAATCTTCAAGTGGATGAAACATAGGGCACTGCTTTTTTGATCAACATACCTCAAATGGGATAATTTACAGAATGTGTACAAAATGTAGGACCCATGACTCCGATAGGATTGAAATTTTGCAAAGTTCTGGCCTCTGTTACACTCACCCATGGACTTGTGACTGTCATTTCCAATATTCCCTGTCAGCTTTCTACAAGGAAAGTCAATGAGGAAGTCAGAAGTCACTCTCATTGCTTTTCTGCCCTGCTCATGGTGATTCTGTTTCTCTGATTAGGTAAGGAAATATCTCTGAAATGATGACCCAATGAGTAACACATTGTTTTGTAATCTTGTGACATACCTAGGTCTGAACTAAGAATGGAATTAGTTTAGAAAATCTATTTTCCCAGGAATTTGTGCAGCTGATACCCCAAAGTTGTCTCAACAATTTTCACAAGAAAGGGTTGGTTGGAGATTATTCAATAGTTGTCCTGAATTTCCAGTCTGAGCCATCATTTATTGAGGAACAGATATATCACCAACCTTCTCCTAAACGGGGGACATCGTCTACTCAGGGATGCACTTAGCAGTGTACCAACCCATCACTGACTCATGCCTTGGAGCCTTTTGCCAATCAGAAATTGAAAGGATCCAGATTACAGATGTCCTGTCCACATTCTTCAAGTTAATTGCTAAAGATTAATATAAATAAAAGTTACATTTTTTTTGTACCCGCGTTTCTTAAATTACTTAACAGGCGACAGTACTTCCATGTACTTCCTCTATTTTAAGAACTACATTTCTTCATTTGTAGTTTGTTCATTGGTGCTGGAATGAGAACAAACAAAACTATCTTCCAATTAAGAGATCCTATGATGCTTGTCTTATGATGCTGACTTGTTCACTTTTATATGAAAAAAATTAACTCTTTCATTTTGCATTTTCTTGGCTACAAATAAATATAGTGTTGATCCGAGTTAAAATAGTTAATAGAGGCTCCAATAATAGTAATACTGTTATCAATTTATATGTTATCATGGTAGTATTATCATGAATTAGAAATTTGGCTATCTACTTCTCTATTTTCTTCCATAATTATATGTAAAAGCTAATTGTACAACTGGTCCATAAAATGTATATCACATAGTCTTTTGAGATTATCTGCACAAATTTGTATCTCTGTCAAGTAATATTCATTAATAAAAGTTGCATACTGGAGATTCTACCCAACATTCTGATGCAGTATTTCATTTATACATTGTATGACACCAAATACTTACCATGCGGTAACTACAGCATATTTCTTAAGCATTCATGAAAGTTTACAAAGCAATAAAGCAATATTTAAAGGTATCTCTAAATCTCAAATTTTTGTGAGATTAATTATAATCTAAAACATAACAAACAGTTTGTTTTTGTTATTGGTATATTGATTAGAATGTCATATTTAGAGGCAATCTTCTGGAATATTTTGCTTTTTAGATTATTTTTATCCTTAATTACTTTAAAAGTAATTCAAGGTGGTGAACATACATAATATTTCTTCTTCCTCCTATTTTTTTCTACAATAACCCCGTGAGATAGATTAGACTGAGAGATAGAGAGGGACAGTACTAATTGGACCAAAGTCACCAGCTAGCTTTCATGCCTAACATAGACTAGAACTCAGCATCTCCTGATTTCTAAGCCAAAACCTTAATTACTACAGCAAACTGTTCAGAAAATCAATAGTGATCAAGCTCCTGTTGTGAAAGAGATATAAGGATATGTATGCTATTCCATTTTAGTAAAAAAAAGCTAGATCAACGTGCTTGAGCATTCATTAAATGTGAATCTAGTCCTTTAGAGAAAGAGAGTAGTTCTAATCTGAATAATTTGAACAATATCTACATAAACTACCAAAGTCATTCCAGGATAAACATTCAATTTACAGAATGCAAAAAAGATAACTAAATTGCTTTTAATTAATTTATTTAGTCATATAATTCCAGAGATAAAATACCTATTTTACAATTACTGTAAAATTTATTATTTATTAAATTTATTCATCACCCATCTCTCTGTCAAGTGATTCTAGGTACAATGTTCCCAAAGTACTGATATTCTTAGGTGGAACTAAAACGATATTTGTTCTTTAGCATAAGCACATAATGGGATGTCAAATGATAACCTAGCAAGGTCCCTTTCTGAAAACAGCCCTTAGAAATGAGCCACCAAAACATCCGCGTCCTACTTACATACTAAACTGGAAGGATACCATGTGGTTAACGGTACTGAAAGGTGTTAAGAGATTTAGGGAAACTATTCCAGCTACACCCTGCCTGACCTTTTTTACATATCATCTGTCAGGCCGACAAAGATAGTTTGTGATGAATCAGGTTGCAAAGGATAACAAATTTCAGGAATTGCACAGGCATCACTTGCTTAAACATGTTCAGGAAGGAAGGCTTTTTCATCGAGAATGCAAACCCTTAGTAGCCAATCATTATTTTTTCTTACATTATTGCCCCTTCCCCTCAAGTTCTGAAGCTGTGAGGAGGAAAATTTTAACACAGAATTTGAAAAACCCTACTGTACATAAGAGTGCCTACAGCATATTGGTGGGAAAGAAAGGGATGCTCCATTATGCTGAGGCCGAAGCAAACAGCTTCTGGAATCAAGTACCTCTAGGCTACCTGAGGCACCATCTTATCCAACGGGATTGGCTCGTCCCACCTGCAGAGGTTTATGAGAAGAACATTCTCTGCCACACCTTCCCTCTGGAGCATCATATCCCCTCTGTGAGATCTGCACCCACCCTGTTGATCTTTCAGAAGGGCCTTAAAACCTGGTTCTCTAATTGGCCTGGGTCCTGGATGAGGGTGTGTCATTCTAGAGGTGGTTACTGGATTAAAAGATTCCACCACCATTTTATTGTATGCCTCTCTGTTTTTGCTTTGTTAATTTTATTGTATTAATTATCTTGCTGTTTCAGTCTTTTATAATATTGTTTTATTGAATACAAAGAGATGGGTGATAAATACATTCTATAAATAAAGTTAAATAAATATACCAATATAATTGGCAACTCTGGCAGCAAAGTCTTATCCTTTGTCTTCTGTTCCACTTTAAACATAATGGAAATACTTTGAAACCTGGAAACCCATTCATAAATCCATGTTGTGAATCAGCAGAGTATGTATACTTGCTATTGTGCGTTTTTCCCTCTTTGTTTTTTCTACTAAAGAGATAATTTAAAAGTTGAAAATGTTTTGAGTTCTCTTTTCTCTTCCCAGAGCAATAGATTGCTGCTGTGTTGTTTACTTTGGAAAACCATGCAAAAAATGAGTGTTGATTCTTGTCACCATTGAAAGTCACATTCTATTAACACTTTTATATATCTGTCCTTTGAGTATAGACTGGTAAGATAGGAAAACAGTTAAAAAATGGTATATATCGTATTTTAAAAGCCGTGCATGCCTATTTTAACTTTCTAGCTAAATAAACCAGAAGAGAGAGGGTTTTTTTACTAATATAAAGATAAAAAAACTAAATGAGTAAATTGAGGCAAACTTTTGTATTTTTTTTTCTATTTTTGCTGATCAATATGTTTTGCTCATATCTTGAGAAGTGCTTTTGTTTATTTAATCAATGTAGTTTACAGAAGAGAAACTTGGGCAAGCAGAGAAGACAGAATTGGATGCTCACCTAGAAAATCTTTTGTGTAAGGCAGATTGTACAAAACAATGGACAGAAAAGATTATGAAACAGACAGAAGTGTTATTGCAACCAAATCCAAGTAAGAGCAAAACTTTATTTCTCTTTTGTCATTAATGTATTTGCATTTTGATAAGTTCTACATGCATATATAATGGAACCTGAATTATTAACTTCAGAGAAACTAGCATGTAATTCTTCATGAACCCACATGTCACCTTTCAGTTGTTTTATTAGGTACAAATTATGCAATAATTACAGAACTTAAAATGTTAACTATAATGATAAGCTTACAAATTTTGCAGAATAAATTGATTCAAAATTAAGACCAAACTTAAAATTTCTTGAGTGATTAGTATGGAATAAAATTGATAGTATGATACTCTGAATGTCAGAGGTTCAAGGTTTATTGAACAAGAAATAATCAGCTGGTTATTCAAAGTTCATGCTACTTTAATATAACTAAACTTAATTCAGTTCTACAATTCTGAAAATTGATTTCTTAAAAGCCTTTCTTATTGCGTTTCCACCCCAGCTTTCATTGAGTACCTTAAGGCAGCATTTAACACTCTTCCTCATGGTATCAACCCTTTCAAACAGGTTGGGCTGAGAGAATATGATCAGACCAAAGTCAGCCTGTGAGCTTATATCATTGAGGAAGAACTTTAACCTGGTCTTCTTCCTTCTCTTTCTTTGCCCTAGCCATCACATTGTACTGTCCTTCAGCAATAATTTATTTGATTATATTGTTCTTCTGGGGGCACAATGGCTCAGTGGTTAAAGACATTGAGCTTGTCAGCTGGAAAGCTTACAGTCTGGGTTTGAGGCCAAGTGCTGCACGACGGGGTGAGCTCCCATTCTTGCCTCCTGCCCACCTAGCAGTTTGAAAGTATGCAAGTGTGGGTTGGTAAATAGGCGGTAATAGTGTTCCATGCACTTTGGCATATAGTCATGCTGGTCACATGACCATAAAAAGAGTCTTTGGGCAACTCTGGCTCCTTCGGAGATGAGCACTGCCTCCTAGAGTTGGACATAATTAGACAGGGAAAACTTTTATTATTACCTTTATTATTATTATAAAATGTACAAGCTTGGTTGTATTTGTAGTGATCAAGTTACAATGGCAATTGGAGCCAAATTTCTATTATTAAGTGATGTGATCATAAAGTATGTCATGTAACCACATTGCTTATCAATGACAATCCCAGTTGCCATTGTAACCCCAGGTTGTACAGATCATTAAATGGGAAGAGGTGGAAGTCCTAGGCAGGCAATGCAAGGGAAAAAATGATTGCCGTGGTGGGGTCGGTGCAGGGTGTAATTGCTACACTGTAAGTGTGTGGCTGGGGAGGGTGCTGCAAGTAGGCACTACAGAGTGAGGATGGATGAAAAAATGGCAGGAGTGACTTTTATTTCCTGCCAGCTTCCCCATTCACTTTGTAGGAAGCTGGCAGGGAACATCAAAAATTGCAATCATGTAACACGGCTCCAGATTGCAAGACAGGCACCCAAGCATCCAGATCACATGACTCTTGGGATGCTGTGGTGGCTATTTCTCCGAGGATTGATCACAAATCCCATTTGTTCAGTACTGTAATAGCTGTGAATGATTGCTGAATGATTGGATGCAACCCAGTGTGAGTCTCCCAAGTAGACAAGACAGGAAATATGATAAGATGAATTAATTCTAATGTAATATAAGGCTATATTTACATAATTGGCAAGTTTGAAAATACAAGTCTCCTGCTGTCTTTTTTTACCTCTGATAAATTAGTATAGATTTTATCTAAGTTTCTTTCTCTGTCTGTTACTCAGTTCTAGACTTTTCCTTTTAACTGAAATATGTTGCCTTTTCCTAAGGCACCATATTTCTCCCCACCTCACTCCCCACCTCTTCCAAGCTCATTCTCACATTCCATTCCATCCAAGAATTACCTGTAATTAAGAAATGATATGTTTATTTTTTGCCAGATGCTAGAATAGAAGAATTTGTTTATGAGAAACTGGATCGGAAAGCACCAAGTCGCCTGAATAATCCAGAACTACAGGGCCAGCATATGATTGATGCTGGAAATGAATTTGGCCCAGGAACAGCATATGGTAAGTTGCAGCTATTAGTTTATATGACAGGAATGCCTGAAATGAAGTTAACTAGATACTAATTCGATGATGAACAATTTATCTTCGTTGTTAAGTGTTCTATAACTTTACATTTTGAAGCTATATGCTGGGTACTGAAAACAATATTTCGAACATACTATAAAAATTGTTGTAGTATTTAAATATGTAATAATACACAAGTAAGGGTGTCTTTTGTCGATACTTCTAGATTAAATACCTGTAACTGTAATTATGTCGCTATTGCTACTTAAATCATGCAATCAATTTTATTACAGGAAATGCTCTTATTAAATGTGGAGAAACACAGAAAAGAATTGGAGCAGCAGACAGAGAACTAATACAGACATCTGCAATAAACTTCCTTACACCTCTTAGAAATTTTATTGAAGGAGACTATAAAACAATTACTGTAAGTTATTAATATAATTTCTTAATGAAACATGGAAGTAATTCTGAAAGCTCAAAGAAATGATTTTTATTGTTGTAGTTGAGCATTTGGTATCATCAAGAAATGTAACACAATCTCTGATATGCATCCTTCTGTTATATAAGAAGGAACAAGAAATTGAAGTAGTTATGCTTTTTCATTTTTATGAAATAAAACTGAATCTTTTTCACATTTTGTCCCAAATAATAATGTTTCTTTTTTTACAGAGAGAACGCAAACTATTACAAAATAAAAGGCTAGATTTGGATGCTGCCAAAACTCGACTGAAAAAGGCAAAAGTAGCAGAGGCTCGTGCTTTAGTAAGTTAGATCTGCTTCTTAAGAGCTTCACAATACATAATTTTGTATTTAAATAGCATTTTGTCTCGGTTCTTCACAATTCAGACATTGCTGCTAATAGCAGAAAAGATAGAAAATTTTAACTCATTTGATCTTTTATAATCATGTATATCTTTGAAAAAATCTGTCCAGGTTTTTGGAGTGCATAAAGTATTTATATATTATATTTTTCTCCCTCCTTTATTATTTTGAGTAACTCAAGGCAGTGAATATACCTTCCTCTTCCTATTTTTTTCCCACAACAACAACCCTTTGAGGTGGGTTGGGTATTGCAAGAGAAAAAAGGAGTCAGCAAAACACTTCCACCAGCAGAATGCTTTAGTTGGATGAAATGCTTATTATGGATATTAGGAGACCTTTCATTTGCAGAACAGGAAGTCTGGATTCAGTCCTTTAACCTAACAGTCACTGTTAAGTTCTTATTTTTTTTTAAAGTCATATAACAAAGCTAAAGGGTTTGTGGCTGTGAACATATTAGTAGAAGAACTTTGTTCCACTTAAGGTGAGACCTCTAGGAATTCAGACTTGTGTAAGAAAGACTATGAAATGTTACTTCCAGGTACATAGTTTCAAGAACAGGATAAATTTATTTTACTTCTGAGATGTTCTGGCAAGAAAGATAGCTGAATACAATACAGCAATGCTACAGCTTGAATCATAATAACCAGGCTATGCAGAAAAAGCTGAAGATGATGCATTTAATAAACTGTTAACAGATACAGTGCATCAAAGGCACATAGGTATATAAATATGTGACCACCTCCATCTAAAAAAGGGATACAATCACTATCCAGAATTGAAAACTGTCATAAACTGATGAAAGCATTTCAAAAGTAGGACAAGTATCTGCTTGTCTTCAGGTGTATGTTTGTGTATTAGATATACAAATCTAATTATGCATTATTAAATGTTGCCTATTTTCAAAATTCCATTTATAAAAATAAAAACTAAGAATATCCAAATGCTGCCACAAAAAACCCTGCGTTAATAAAGTGTTAACTGAAAATACACATTCAATGAAAAATACAACATTGAGGGTCATTGTGGGTGACCAGTATCATTACAGAATTGGGTGGCTTTATGCATTTTTAAATTAAATAAAAGCACAACACAACAAACTGGTCTTCTTGGCTTGTGGAAAGACATATTGCATGCATATATGTGCATTTTAAATAAGAATTGTTAGCCTTTGCAGGCTTTCATTATATCTGGTGGCACCTTCCTTATAGGCTGTTTTTAAAGAAAAAGCTGCTCTATTATTTATGTATTTATTTGTTTAGAGCAGCTGACAAACTGGGAAGAAATAATTTGTACTTCTCTTAATACAACTACTAGCAACTGTTAATCAAATATGTAGCAAAATTGGCTTAAATTGAAAAAAACAGATATTAGTGTTTTCCCCCTTAAGATTTTTGTGACGCTATAATGGCTTGTGTCTAAATGAGTGTTAGGCAACATTTTTTATAACCAACAGCTACCATAATATTTTCAGGAGAGGCCATAAAAGGAGTGAATCCATATTATTACAGGTTGAAAGCTTCCATCTTTCTGTCTCTGTCTGTTTCTCTCTCTCTCCCCATCTCGCTCTCTGTACCTTCCTTTCTCATCTATCTGTCTGTCTGTCTGTCTGTCTGTCTGTCTGTCTGTCTGTCTGTCTGTCTATCTATCTATCTATCTATCTATCTATCTATCTATCTATCTATCTATCTATCATCTGTCTCTTATCTATTTATCTTTCTATCTATCTGTCTATCTATTTATCTATCTCTTGTGCCCTAGCACAAAATGAGAAGTAACCACTATCAGTTTTCAGCAATAAAAGAGATGGATTCCTAGAGCCACCCAGGAGACCAGATTTCCAGTCTCTGATCTAAATGATTGCAAAAGCCATGCAGGCTTCCTGAGGGAGATCATGCTTAAAGAAAATACATTGAAAACCTTCTAATTATAGGTGATTCTTGTTTAGCAACTACCTTATTTAGTGACTCTTTGCAGTTGCAGTGATGACATAAGAGTAACTTTATAATCAATCCTTGAATTCACAACTTTCATAGGTCTGTAAAGCAAAGCAAAGCTAAAGTCAGATCATTAGCACAATTGTGATTTCACTTAGCAACTACTTTACTGAATGACTGAGTCGCCAGACCCAAATAAGTTCTGTTTGCTAAATGAGGACTACGTGTACTATCTAAGATGTGGAAGACATAAGTGATGATCTAATAGTACAGATAAAATGGTCTGGAGGTACTGAAGATACTGAATTCTGGAGGTACTGAATTCTGTGTTTTGAAAAGCATTAGAAAATTATTCAAGAAGTGTCACTGCTCAGACAATATGTTTCTTACATCTTTGGCTCTGCCTACTGATACAGCAAACTAATTAAATTGATCTACATTGCATTTTCTAGCTTTCTTCCACAATATAACATCATTTTATCTTTATACTTTAAGCAACTAAACCTGTCTCCACCTGATGCAAATAATATTATGGTAAATGTCTCTTACATGCTCAACTTGCTGCATGTAAAATGGCTGAAGGTTTGTTGGCCTCTTGTCTTCATAACATTTCTTCAGGTGTTTTCTCTTGCTTTCCTGCTGATCAGTATTATTTATTTAGATGAAGGACCACATCAGTGACCATGCTGGTATGCATGCATGCATGCATACATACATACATACACACAAACATACATACATAGGGCAGGTAGAGATATGTCTCAAAGAGAAGTTTGCTGATTGAAAAAAACCCTAATCATTTAAATAATTTTATTGTACTGTTTCTTCCAAGGTGCTGTATATATTTAGGAAATAATATATTTAGGAAATAATACATATGCACGCATGAATTCCCATTATATTATTAACCTTTAGGGTGAGCAGCAGTATTTAGAGTAGTGGTCCCCAACCTTTCTGGCATCAGGAGCCAGTTTTGTGGAAGACAATTTTTCCACAGATTTGGGGGGGAGAAGGGATGGTTTCATGCGCAACTTAGATCCCATGCATGCACAGATAAAGCTTTGCTAGCTTGCCCACTGCTTGTATGGCCCAGTACTCAACAAGCCAAAGACCGGTACCTGGTCATGGCCAAAAGGTTGGGGACCCCTGATTTAGAGCATAGAAAATGGGTAAGAAAGAGTAAGTTAGAAAAGGTACAAGATTAAAAAAAAGATATATTAGTAGTGGTTGTGTTAGTATTATTTGATTTATATCTACCTCTGTAGGTAACTTAAGGCAGTGATATAATACTCATTCCTTCTAATTTCCTCATAAGAACCCTGCGAGGTGGTCTTGGCCAGCACCATTCATTATATGAGGAACTCATCAACTCCATCCTACACATTTCTTGATTTTTCTCTTCCCCATTCATTCTACTTTCATAAATTTCTGTTACATTTTCTATAACTAAATTACCTTGACATATTTATTTTATACTTGTCTATATAAATATATACATTTATATTCAATCTACTTTCACTAAGCACCCATTCATTTTTTATTGTCCTCTTATTTTACCACATATACTTCTTTAGTATTCCAATCCCCCTGCATTAACATTTTATGTTTCTTCTGATATCTCCCAACTTTTACTTTCATATAGCAATGTGGGCAAAAGCATGCTTGTATCAACAAACATTTATTCCACATGTCAGACCTCATACTTTTACTAATTAATTATTTAATAGAGGTGGGAGTAAAATAGAGGAATAGTAAGATGTGCTTATAGAAAGACAGCAAATGGCTGTCTGAATGTTTGCTGAAAGAAATGACAGTTTTTACATAAGAAATTGTTCATTCTTCTGAAATTTCAAATAACTTTAAAAGCTCTTTATTCACAAGTTTGATATCTTTTAAGGTCTTGTGAAAATATTTTGACTCATCTCAATACTACAGTAGAAGCTTTTGATGCATATATAATTTCACAGGAATCTTTTAGAACAGAATTACACTACTTAAAATGCAATACTAAGCATTAAAAGACATAATACTATAATTGTGAATGCTAGCAATTTGAATATTGTATTGTCTTTAATGCATAAATATAACAAAATAAGTGGGTCCTTTTTGGTATCCATTGGGTTGGTCTAAATTATTGAAATGTCAAAGGCAGGCTTGAACAGCAAGAGAAATCACTTCTGTTTCCATTATTGTTTGTAGTAGTTGTATTTTGAATAGATTTGGCTTATATAAGCCATTTTTCAAAATAAATGTCATCCATCTGGTCATAATTCTGTCAATTGCTATTTAGATTGTATTCTTTTTGTTGCTTTCGAAGATATAGGGTATTTTTAACAGTTAGAGTTATTCTTTTGACACATTTAATTCATTGGATCCAGAAGTTATAAGGGGGAACATTACTCATGAGAAATGAAGAATTTTCTCTCTGTGTATGTACAGACCTCCTACTCTATGTCCTACATCACCTTTAAAATATTGAACATTATGGAGCAGTCAAGAGACATCTGGCAAGAAAGAAAGTAAATCTCCACTGAATCAAAGCCCAAAGGGACCTTTCTAGACAAGACACTCTGGATCCAAAAACTGAACGTCTATTTAAAAAATACCCTATTTGTTTCAAGTTTTAAGCTGCTGACAGAATGTTGAAGATCCCCGTTTCCACATTTTCCTTTCCTACAAATTGTTTTTAAACACCATGAGGAAAATTGTTTCATAAAGGTCTTATCTGGCAGTAAAAGCATAATAATATATGGATATTATAAATAAGGATAATGATGATAATAATTTTGGAAAATCATCCTGTAAGAATCTACATAGTAATAGGACTATCAATTATAACAGTATTCAGCAGATTGAACTTCAACTGATATCAAGCTATGGTCATTATATTATAAAATAAATCCATAAATGATCATTAATTCATATCAGGAGAAAAATGAACTATGAGGAAAACATAGCAATATAAATTCTTATTGTTTCTTTACATCTTTATGCTTACAAGATATGGGCAGAGGAAGTGACGAAAGTAAGTATTCCTAAGTGAAAGTGTTGATTAAGAAATAATGCTGAATTGCTGATGTCCAGAGATAAATATTGTTTAATTCAACAGTCAATGGTGTGGTCAGGGCAAAATGATAAACAATTACAAAAAAACCTCCAAACATATATGTAAACTCCATAGCACATGATAATTTTGATTTGATGCATGGGATAAGAACTTGCTTGATATGAGCTTCAGTCTCCAATTCTATATTTGAAATTCATTCAGTACTAGTTCTCACTGGAACTACATAGCCTTATTCAGGCACTCATTTGATTGCTTTGAGAGTTTAAAATGGAAAGGGAATGGGACATGTAGACAACCTTGCTGCCAATATTTTCCCAAATTATACCTTCTTACAGGTAATCTTAAAGAAACATGTATGGAGGCATTCATTTAAACATGAATATCTCTGTCAGGGTGATTTAGGACTATGTTATATTGAATGGGAATATACTGTAGCTGTTTTTCAGAACTCAGCTCCTAAATTATTTTCTTCTTTTTTAAAATTTTCAAACTTTATTCACAAAGATTAAAAACATACAAGTTTTAAAAATACAAAAACAATCGTGTGTATAATAACACATTTCATTTGTTATCGAATTCAATAGTCCTAATAATCATTACTAAATGATATCGCATTTTCATTTACTATTACATCTGAGTCACTAACTGACTCACAATACTCTACTCATTTTCTCGTTGGTTTATAACTATTGTTTAATTGGTAATACATTCATATTATTTAATGAATAAGAAGATACAGTAAATATATAATAGTAATAAAGTAAGAGAAAAAGAGATTTAAAACCTTTGTTATTCTTATGTATTTCATATAATCCATTTAATATAATTTGTTTCTTGGGTTCATTTACATATTTTCCCCTTCTTATCTACCCAGATGTACCATTTATCCCATATTCTGTAATAGTCTGTATCCTCCTTCCCATTAATTTTGAGAGTCTCTCCAATTGGGCATACTCATACGTTTTTTGAATGGCAACATGTATCAATGAATTATTTTCAATATAGTTTAGCTGAAAATGCTTTTTTAAAAAACTATTTTGTCAGTATAGCCTTTAAATTTGTAATAGATTTGCTTCAAGACAAAAACACAATGCTTCGGTGTTTCGGGAACTGGCTGTTCAGTCCAATGAAGGACCACCATTTGTTGAACCATGGGTTATATTTTTCCCACAGCATAAGTAAATTTGTGTTATCAATACTCTGAAAAGTTGTACTATGTTTTTCAGTCTGAACAGGAAGTACGGATAGCCCAAAGTGAGTTTGACCGGCAAGCAGAAATTACTCGACTTCTGTTGGAAGGGATCAACAGTACACATGTAAGTACACATGTAAGATAGTTTTGCTTAATTGTTAAGGGTAAGAAAATCAAAAACAATTAATTATAACTAAATGTTAAGATTATATCCTTGTTACTCCGTCAACTCTCCCAGATCATCTGCTATAGCAAAACTATGGTAAATAAAATACGCTGTAGAATTTCTAAAGATACAAGTTTTTCCCTTTGCCCCATTTAAAATGAAAATCTGCAGTTTAAGTTCCAGATACAGTCTTTGTTTAGTGACCACTCATTCGGCGTCCATTTTAAGTTACAACAGTGCAGAACTAGCGGTAGTGGGACATTACAGGTGGTTTTCAAAGTTCCAACCATTGCGGAGTCCTCATGGTTGTATGATTAGGGTGTTGGCTGACCGGCACACAATTACAACAATTGCAGTGTGCAGCATCATGTGATTGTCATTTGCGATCACCTAACAACAATAGGAAATGCTGCCACCGCTATGGTAAGTTGATATGGTCATATGATATCATATTCTGACTCTGTATCTTAGCAGTGGACTTGTTAGTCCCAATTACTTCATTAACAAAGATTACCTACATTAGTGGTTATCCTATGTTAATTGTCTTATTTGTAAAATTTACCAATTTCATGTCTGATAAAGGTAATCCTTAAAACATTAATTTCCCCATATTCTTCAAATTAACATCCCTGTATTTTTAAATGATGGAAACATCCCTGTAATTTTGTTCATATTTATGTTTTATTGTATCATAGGCACATCATCTTCGTTGTTTAAATGATTTTGTGGAAGCTCAGCTGACTTACTATGCACAATGTTACCAGTATATGTTGGACCTTCAGAAACAGCTTGGAAGGTAACAAGATGATCAAATATTTAGCTGTGTGTCTAAACTAAAGAGGTAAAATTAAATAGAATTGGCAGGTTTTTAAAAATCTTGCTTAGTGACTAATCGGATTTCATGATAGTGCAAATCCTTGAGAATATCTTTCTGGAAAATTTCTGTTTCCATAACATCAAAGATCAGTATTTGATCATTATATATAGGATTTAATTGCATCCTTTTCCTCTGAAGCAAAGACAAGGCTTTTTGGGAGTTTGTATGACTAGTCATCCAGGACAGTTTGAATCAAATATTTTGTTGCTTGTATAATTTTGTTATTTGAAAGTGTGATACAACTTCCAGTTTGAGCTTCTTCAGCAACAGACGGAAATCTGCGATCTTGCGCGGTTTCTATTTGTACTCACCACCGGAGTACACCGAGCCGGCTGGATTTGGGGCTAAGCCATCCCATAGAGATAGTGAAGAGGGGGGAGACCGCCAGCAGGGTTGAGGAGAGCCGCATCTCTCCTCCTCAGCTGGCCATTACTCCCTTTCCTGAAGGCGGTTGCAACGGTGGTCAGAAATGGCCACCTCAAAGAAGAACTCGACCGGAAAAGAATGCGTAGGAGGAAGATAAGAAGAGAAAGTTTTGGTTGACTAGGTTAAACTGAAAAAGCAACAATGTAAGGTACCCTGGAATTTAAACTATAAAAAATAACATTGTTCCCAAAGAAGACTTTGTAGCAGCGAAGGAGAGAAGGAAGGGAAAGGATTTGGCTTTTCTTCCCTTCCTTATATTGACAGCTAAGAGATTTAAGTAAGAAGTTGATAAAAATCCACTTTGATATCAATAGGCATTGAAGCTGAGAATAAAATGTCAATTTTAATTATATAATCATTAATTATAATAAAGACTTTTGGACAATAAAGACTTTTGGATACTCAAAAACCTTTAAAAGCAGGAAAGGAGAGAAAAGGAAAGAATAAAAGGGTGGGATCTGGAAAAATGGAGGAGACTGCCTGGAACTAAAAGGAACATACAGTGAAACCTTAACAAGATTCCTAAAAGATACATTCTAACTGAAACTTTGTAACAAAATAATAGAACCCCGGGAAAAAAGAAGCAAGAAGAAACAGCTCTGGATTATTTGGATTACTTAGTGATTTTTGGATTTTTGACTATTGGATTTAAATGACTAAAATCGGGCGGTTGTTTAAAAGTGTTTAAAATGGTATCACTTTTAGAAGAACTGAAAATTAAACTTAAAAAATAAAAAGAAGATGCACAAGAAGGAAGAGTTTCTTTTGGCTTCGTATTTCAATTTTTAGAAATGGAGATCTAGAACTATGAGAAACAAGAAGAAACGCTTGTAGAACAAGAAGGTTGGGACAAAGAAGAAGCCATCTTTAACGATCAAATAATTTTATGTGGGGGGGAAAAAAGTAAAGGAGGAAAGAGAGTGAAAAGTTTAAGATTTGAAAAAACAATCCCAAAAAAGAATAGTTTGAAAAATAATTACAATATTAGGAAGCAACAGAAGAGAGGATCACCGAAGAGAGAATTAGAAGTAGAGAGACAAGGGGTCAAAAAGGTGAGGGAGAAGAAGAAGGGAAAGAAGGAAAGGAAAAGAAGTTATAAAAGACAGAAACAAGATATAGAGAAAAAGGATTGAAAGTATAAGCCTATTTAAGAGATAATGGGTGAAAATTTAATTGAAAAAGGGATTCTGCAAAGATAGTATTGTTATATTAGAAATAGAAATAATTTTAGAAAATATGAAACAATGTATGATTAAAATGATGGATAAAATACTTATTGTAATACAGAGGAATGTTTGTTAATAAATGAAATAAAGTGAATGAGAGAATGAAATTAGGAAAGGATGGGAACATTTTAATTATTAATGATTTATAAAAATATAAGTGAAGAGAAATATGGAAAAAGAATTAATTATGGAAAGTTTATAAGTGTTCACAAGGAACTATGATATTCAATTAAAAAAGAAATGTTAAAGATGTTAAATTTTAACTAAAATTAATGATAGAATTGAATTGGAATGGAATGAGTGTTTTATTTACGATTGTTATATATGTATGTATGTATGTATGTATGTATGTATGTATGTATGTATGTATGGTATTCAGCTTTGTTCAGGTATTTTCCCACGTGAAGTTTAAATAAGAGTTGAATGGATAAAATTAAAAAATATAAAGGTGTCATACCCCAATTGGTAACTATAGGGGAAAATTTGTTTAATGAGAAAAGATAATATGAAATTGAAACAGGACAGACAAAAGTATAAATATGATGATTGGAAAGACATTGAAACTTAGAAAAAGATATATAATTGAATTTAGATATGAGATAATTAAAAATAAAGTTGAGAAAACCAAGGGAGGGGGAAAATTATGGAGAAAATGTTAAAATAGTAATAAGATATGGAATAGAACACAAAGATGAATATGAAATTGAGTTTGTGTCTGTATGAAGAAGTGATAACCCGGGATCATACTATTCTCAAAAAAGATGTTTTATTTGTATTATGTTTTTGTGAAAACCCAAATAAAATTTATATTAAAAAAAAAGAAAGTGTGTTACAACATTCATGTTTATCTGTAATAATTTTATGTTAATTCTTTATAGCTTTCCAGCTACAGTTCTTGCCAACAATAACCAGTCATCTTCAACCTGTGCTCCAAGTAGTTCTTCTAGTAATATGTCGTCAACTACTGTTACACCCTCACTATCTTCAATAAGCAGTGCAGCAGCTTCTACAAGCTTTGGTGAATTGAAGCCCTCAAGTGGTAGTAGAAAAGCCAGAGTACTTTATGATTATGATGCTGCAAATAGCAGTGAATTATCACTACTTGCAGATGAGGTACTCCTTTGCTATTTTTAAATAAAAGTGAATATTTTGTAAAAGTATGATATATCTGCCTTTTGTCTTGGAACAATTGCAGTGCGTGCGATCTGGATTTGAAAGATATTACCATAATGCCTTTGCCTTGGTCAGGTTACTGTGTGTTCTCTTCTCTGTGGCTGCGAGAATCCAGATAGAGTGGGAAGGATCTTGTCCTCGCTGATTGGACTGAGTCTACCTAACTGAGACTGCCACGCCCTAGTTTTCAACTCAGTCCCAGCGAGGACGGACATGAGAGTTGGAGCTCCACTTCTAAATAATAAAGTGGAGGTTTTTGCTAAAAAAAGGAAAAAACAAACCACAACTAAGAGCCACAGGCCCTTTTTGCTCATGGTAATTGCCCCCTCACTTTGCAGGTATTGTAACCCTATATTAGTCTGTCCAATATGGATCCTATGAAGTTTCAGGTGGACCTTAGATTTTTATCCCAAGGATCTGATGGATGGTTTAATTGTAGCCTTGGTTATTGTCTGGAATGGGCTGGATTGTTCCTTTGTAGCATCTTACTGTCCCTTTATCTGGAAGTGCTCCTTTTTTTTTCTGAGGAACTTTAAGAGATTAAATGCTAAAACATTGTTGAAAGAGGACAGAGAATAAATCTGACCAAGCGTGAGTAAGAGCTATATCTGGGATTCCATCATGGCAATAAGAGTGACAAAACATGTTATTTTTCTGCCCTTGTTATGGCTGCAGTTAAGCCACCCAACATCTTTCTTTAAAGTGTACTTGTTTCTTGCTGGGAAAGCCATTGAATTATTTGGAGGGTGGTGTGAGGAATTGCATCTGGCAGGTAAAGTTGTTTAGATTCACTCAGAAGTGGACTTCTTAACTGGATAAGCTTACCAAGGTGAAAGAAACAAGGACCGGTGTTGTTTTTCTGGAGTGAGTTTGTCTGGTAACTTGTGAAAAGAGAATGGGTCTTCAAGGCTGTTAACCTATCGACTTGTTAATTAGATCCATGCTCCACCTAAATAGTGAACGCTGCCCAGGGATGAGATGTGATAATATCCTTGTGATAATATCAGCTTCATTCAGAGGGAATGGTACCATTTGCATTGAAAGTAGCACGCCCTCAAAAATCCTTTGCTGGATCCAACAATTCTGGATAATTTTTCATCTGATTTTTAGATTTTCTACTCTGGGAACATCGTTTAGAAGTTTAGGTTACAACTTCAAGGGCTGTGGTAGATATGGATTATCTAGAGCCCTTTCAGTCACGTCTGAAACCAGGACTTAGTATTGAGATGGCATTGGTTGTGCTTGTTGATGACATTTGGCAAAAATCAGGGTGGAGTAGTACAATGATGTGGTTCTCCTTGATTTCCTGACAACTTTCTATACCATCAACCATGGGATCCTTCTTGATACCATGCAGTTATTAGGAGTGGGAGGTTTAGCATCTGTGGTTCTTTCTCTGTGGTCAAGTACAGTTGGTGTTAGCAGATGTGTGGGAGAAATCAAGCCAGAGACCCTGATATAGGACCTAAGGTGCCTCCTGTTGCACATTGGATGAGTTTATCCATCAGTTTGATGTCCATTCATACATGTTAAGTAGAAGATCTTAGGCTGTCAAAATCTTAGACAGTGAGGTTCTGGCTGAAGAGGAATAGCTCAACCTCATCCTGACAAGACTAAGTGGCTGTGGTATTTCGACTACCCTGATCTGAAGATGTTCTATCTAATGCCAGACAAAGTTACATTTTTCCAGTCAGGACTGATGTGCAGTTAGAGGGAGTTTTGGATTCATGGCTCCTACATGAAGATCAGGTGGTCACTGTGGCCTGGGAAATTTTTGTACAAAGTCCTCTACTGTGCCATTTGGTACCTGTGCCTGGATTGGGAGTCCCTTGAGATAGTCAATCATGCTTTGTTTTGCAGTGTGCTCCACATGGGGGCACTTTGAAGACCACACAGAAAGTGAGCTGGTTTGACATGTAGTGGCACAAGCAGTTATATGGGTATTCCATTTATGCCCATGTAACCTCTCTGCTACATGAACTGAATTACCAGTCTTCCAGGTACATTCAGTGTTTGTTTGACACCTATGAAGCTGTTCATAGTATGGGACCTGGTTATCAGAAGTCTGTCTTCCATAGTTACTGCCCACCTTAAAGGATCTGGGAGAGTTGGAATTTTGTCCTTCCCTCAATTAAACAGTGTCATCTGGAATGATCCAGGAAGTGGGTTTTCTCTGGTCACAGTTCTTGCAACTCTTATTTTTGATATCGCCAAAAATACTTTGTTTTATTCTGCTTGCCAGTCAGAATTATGTTGGAGTAAGGGGATGTAGAGTTTACATATGTAAATAAATGTTTTCTTTATTGTTTCTAGGTGATAACAGTCTACAGTGTCCCTGGCATGGATTCAGACTGGTTGATGGGTGAACGAGGAAATCAAAAAGGCAAAGTGCCTATTACTTACTTAGAACTATTAAACTGAGTGGTTGGCTTGTATAAAGACTGTCAGTTATGGTGAGATCATATTTATATGCAATGTAACTTTATATAAACCAGATTTAAGTGTCTTCCATGTTAATGTCTTAATGGATGAGAGTAATGAGCATTAGAAATGGGCATTTCTTGCCAGTTATTGTTGCATGGTAGATACTGTTTCGAGAACTAAGTTGTTTAAGGGCTTTTTACTTTATGTGCCAAAATTGTTTCCTACATAACTTTGTTTCTATTGGAATTTTCTCTAATAACAGTTTTCTGCTTTTGAGTACTCTGAACCTGAAAGCAGGGAAAACAGTTTTCTACAGAACTTTTCATAATGACAAGCCTCTTCACAATAATAAATTGTTGAAAAATTGTTGCCTTTTTTTTCCGTTGGCAGAATTGAAGTTGTAACTTTTAAAGGTCTATAACTCTATTTTTGTGCAACAAAACACTATGGCCTTAAATAAAAGTCTTCATAACATGGTAGTGTTGGGGTAGACATTGGGTTACTACAGGGCAATGTCTATGGGATATTCTTTGCTTATTCCCCCACTTCCACACAATGCTCAGGTTTAATAGCATTGCTTATTAATACAAGCATCTTGGCCAATTGTTGATTGGATTACAAATGTTACCACTGTTAGTCACCTTGAATACAAAAAGAAAGGAATAACACCAAGATAATCAGAATTGGGAAGTCTTTTGTGAACTTGCCTCTGGGTGACATAGTAATTTATCTAGGCAGTCTAAGTTTTCACCATTTATCATAATTTGCAATTGTACATTTCATTTTTCCAGTGAAACATTTTTCCTTTTGCATAAGGGAAACAATAACAGCCTTTTTCCAATCAGCCACAGATAGTCTTCACACACATCCTGTCCAACCATTCCAAATACAGGCTATGACATTTCTCCAGTTGCACCAAAAATAAATTCCCCGTTTCACAATGGCACTGTCTTCTTTCATGTTATCCTTGTAACTGAAGATCTTCTTAAGTCATAAACACTATTGAGAAAGGAGATTGATCTCCATCAGAAGCCAATCCTGAACAGGCAGCTCCTAATCAGCTGAAGATTGACAAAATAATGGCTGTCAGAAAGAAACTGGGTATTTCAAACCAACACCCACCCCCCACCCCCCAATGTAAGCAGCATACATAAGCAATTGTAACTCAAGAGTGTATACCTCTCTCCTCTCTTAACATTTAGTCACTCTCTGAGGAAGGTATCAGCACAGTTATAACTGAAGAAATCATCCTGAAACCAGATCCTGGGATTTCATGCCACAATAAACAATGCACCAAATGAGGACGCTGTGTTTTGGCCTTGTTTGCATTCAGCTCATACCATAGTATCTATTTTTAAAAACTCAGTTACTGAGCATAAAACTGATATTAAGACGTTTCTCATGTAGCTTGTCACAGTATAATCAGTGGACTTTTAATCTGAGAATAGTTTGGGTTTCTAACTATCTGCTTCAGAAGAAGATTTTCATTATCTTCAGACTGCATCTTGGCTGAAAAATGCCACAGTGTATTAAAGCTTTCTTGGCCAACTTCCTTATTATTCCCATAGGAGTTTTTAAAGATTAAGCTTTATAATTGCTCCCCCAAAGCTGAACAAATAAGGGGAAGCTTGGCTCTGTTAAGTTAATGAGCAAGTCTTATCTATAAGTTACATGCTCATTATATGCTTTCCCGCTTTGCTTTGCTTTGCTTTGCTTCGCTTTGGAAGAGCAGCTGTTTCGCTTGATCTTTAAAAACTCCTATGGGAATACTAATAATTGGGCAATCTCAGTATCTCAAGTACTTCCGCCATAGTCCACATGAGGTACTAGGAAAGCTACAAAAACTGGCCCATATAGTCTGCAGTTGATAAGATGGCTGGAAAAGGATGTGTACCTCTGTCTATCTCAAGGATCCCAATTGAGGGAAGGTTCAGGAACTGGAAAAATCCTTTGAAATGCTGTGTATTTCAGTGATCAGATAAAGTAATGAGGAGAACCAGCTGTTAACTTCCCCAGTATAGTTTCCCCACATAGTTTGGTTCATTCCCCACAATACACAATGACTCTGTCAAAAGGGAGAGTGAGATTCAGCAATGGGGAAGAATTCCATTCAGAGTACAGCGGATGATCTACTCTTGACGGTTGTCTTCTAGTGATATGACACATTATCTATTCATTTTGGTGATGAAGCCACACTTGGAAAGTGACTGCTTTTTAATAATAGAGGATACATTCAGTGAAACACAAAGAATGCAGCTGGTGTTCTGGATGGTTGAAAAACTTGACCCACCATAGAAATCTTCACTAGCTTAATTTCTTCTGATGCCATGTAGACACATAGCTATACTTGAACAACTACTGACTACATTTAACTCTAATCTGGGCACAGAGGAAAGACACAGATGAATTGATTCAAAGCATACATTGCCTATGTGGCTTGACCTTGAATGCATCAAACTAAAATTCAAAGATGTTTATTTATAAAGAGGCACACCAGGTGGCCCTCCTTGCATTAAACTACCATGTAGAATTTCTTAGACCAAGTGCCAAATCCATCATGAAAACAAGGCAGATGTTGATTCAGTCTGTCAGGTTGCTGAGCTTCATTCTTCTGGCATTTAACAACTTCTAATGCACCCTCAAATTCAGCCATCCAAGACCTTTATTGATACGGGGAGACCCGTTATAAAGCCCTATCTCTGAATGTGTGTTACACAGCTATGTGTGTTACACATCAGGGCTAATATAGGCAAGACTTTAGGCTTTGGCCAAATTCTATCAGAAGCAATAAAACTGAATTCACTCAGTTACCAAACTTAGCTGCCTGGATCACTATAGAGGAAGCTCTCAGAAAGAAAAACAGTATGTACACTATGCATACTGTACATACATTTATATATTATGAAGCTTAGTTTAAGAGAAAGTGGGCACTATACAATTCTGAATCCTTGCCTTACTTCCCCACTGACTACTTGTCAGAAGATAGCAAAAGGTGATTACATAATCCTGGGATACTGCAACCATCATAAATATGAGTCAGTTGCCAAGCACCTGAATTTTGATCGTGTGACCATGGGGATGCTGCAAAGGTAATTGAGAAACAGTCAAACGTCACTTTTTGGTGCCATTGTAAACTTTGAATGATCCATAAACAAATGGTTGTAAGTTAATGACTACATGTATAGTCGTCATCTGAAGTGCAACTGCTTGATGAATGTAAGGATGAAACTACACATGTGCTGCTTTCTGGTGGTCAATGTATCTAAAGACATCTCTGGCAGTGATGGCTAACCTTTTTGTCACTGCGTACCAAAAGTGTGCATGCGCGTCACTTTGTAATTATAGCCTGTATAACTTGTTGACACATGACACATAGCACACAATCACTTGGGTTGAAATTAGGGTGGATTGCAGTTGTTACACCTGAACTTGCAACTTTCCATAAATATTTATACAACAGTACACTGTGTAGCTGGTTAAGAAGAAAAGGCCTCGTAGGGTAGATGTTAGTCAGCATCTCATAGAGTAGCACAAGCACCAATACATATATTTTTGTCACACTGTTCATGTTAATTTCAGTTCATTTAATTTAATTTACTAAAAAATATTTAATAAATGCAATACAGGTGAAACTCAAAAAATTAGAATATGCAAAAGTTCATTTATTGTAATGCAACTTAAAAGGTGAAACTAATATATAAGATAGACGCAAAGCAAGATAGTTCAAGCCGTGATTGTCATAATTGAGATGATTATGGCTTACAGCTCATGAAAATCCCAAATCTACAATATCAGAAAATTAGAATATTACATGCAATCAATAAAACAAGGATTGTACATGGAAAAATATCGGACCTCTGAAAAGTACAAGCATGCGTATGTATTAGTATTTGGTTTGGGCCCCTTTTGCAGCAATTACTGGCTCAATGCGGCGTGGCATGGAAGCTATCAGCCTGTGGCACTGCTGAGGTGTTATGGAAGACCAGGGTGCTTCAATAGCAGCCTTCAGCTCTTCTGCATTATTCGGTCTCATGTCTCTCATCTTTCTCTTGGCAATGCCCCATAGATTCTCTTTGGGGTTCAGGTCAGGCGAGTTTGCTGGCCAATCAAGCACAGTAATCCCGCGGTCATTGAACCAGGTTTTGGTGCTTTTGGCAGTGTGGGCAGGTGCAAAGTCCTGCTGGAAAATGAAGTCAGCATCCCTATAAAGCTCGTCTGTGGAAGGAAGCATGAAGTGCTCCAAAATCTCCTGGTAGATGGCTGTGTTGACCCTGGACCTAATGAAGCACAGTGGACCAACACCAGCAGATGACATGGCTCTCATCAGAAAAGAGGACTTTGGACCACTGAGCAACAGACCAGTTCTGTTTTTCTTTAGCCCAAGTAAGACGCTTCTGCCGTTGTTTGTTGTTCAGGAGTGGCTTGACAAGAGGAATACGACATTTGAAGCCCATGTCCAGGATCTGTCTCTGTGTGGTGGCTCTTGATGCACTGACCCCAGCCTCAGTCCACTCCTTGTGAAAGTCCCCAACACTTTTGAATGGCCTTTTCCTGACAATCCTCTGCAGGCTGCGGTCATCCCTGCTGCTTGTGCACCTTTTTCTTCCACATTTTTCCTTTCCACATAACTTTCTATTAATGTGCTCTGATACAGCACTTTGGGAACATCCAACTTCTTTTGCAATTACCTTTTGAGGCTTTCCCTCCTTATGGAGGGTGTCAGTGATGGCTTTCTGCACAACTGTCAGGTCAGCGGTCTTTCCCATGATTGTGATTCCTATTGAACCAGACTTGAGAGACCATTCAAAGGCCCAGGAACCCTTTGCAGGTGTTATGGCTTAATTTTATGATTAGAGTGGGACACTTTGAGCCTAGAATATTGAACCTTTTCACAATATTCTAATTTTCTGAGATTGTGGATTTGGGGTTTTCATGAGCTGTAAGCCATAATCATCTCAATTATGACACATCACGGTTTGAACTATCTTGCTTTGCATGTAATGAGTCTATCTCATATATTAGTTTTACCTTTTAAGTTGCATTACTGAAATAAATGAACTTTTGCACGATATTATAATTTTTTGAGTTTTATCTGTACAAGTGAACTGTCCCCTTGTGTGGTCCAAAGGACTTCTGTATCTCTTTCAAAGTATGCATAGCCATACCAGAATCAAACTGTTTAGCAGACATTGGTATCTTCTGTATCTCTAATGATGGTATATACAAGGTAACCATGATGGAACTTAAAGGTGCTTGAGCTGGATGTCCTGACCCAAGTCCATAAATGCAGTTTTTGCTTGACGTTGTGCTGTCATTTTGATGTAATTAGGGTTTGCTGAAGATGTTGCTAATAGCAAAAGTCTGGAGACTGAAACTATATTGTTTACCTTTCCCCTTTGTTTATTTATGGTGTGATAGTGGTGAATGAAGTCTACAACTAAACAGTTTTCTGGCCTCAGTGCTTCCAACATATATTCCTGTCTACTCTTCATTAATAGAAGCCTGATTAATAGCCTGATTTGTTTGCCACACATTTTAAGAATACAATAATAATAGGAGTGATAGCCTTTCTCTTTAGGATCATATAACTTCTGTTTTGTCCAGTAGTTGATTGTGTAAGATACTTTTTAGCCCAAATCCATTTTGATTGTATTATTACAGAAAAAGACATCAATCCTTAAGACCTAGTTGAAAATGTTCATTTCTTCCTCCATCTTATGTCTATGCACATTTTATCAGTACAGTAGCTGTATAGCCAATTTTCTACACTTTTTCCTTGTGCCTACAGTATCTGCTCACTATCACCAACATTTCCTTTGTCACCTCTCAGACTACAGTATCTGATTCTTCTTTGTATTCTATAACTTTCTGGTTACAAACTTTGTCCCGCTCTTCCACCCTGGTGTAGTTCCTTGGACCTTTATTTCTCCTTTTCAATTTCCATTTGTTGTTTTTAGTGGAGTCATCCCAAAGGAAAAGATTATGTCTGAAAGAGAACTTATTTACCATTACATCATTAGTAAAGGATTTCAGAAAGTAAAATATCAAACTTTTTATTTCTAAAGCTAAGAATGCCATCAAACCAATGAATTGCAGATGGAACAAAGTACAAAACATAAACTAAATATGTACCTATTCAACTGAGAACTAGAAGTAGCCAGTATATGACAGATTATTAAAATTCAGATTACCCTGTTGACTTGTATTGATGTATGTTGAATTAAAGAACTAAACTTTTAAGCAATTCAGTGTTTAGTAGAATTCATGACACTCATTTCCTCTGTGCATATTATTGGACAAATGTGCTTACCTATTAGAGCTGAAAATGTAGAAATCATAGTTCCATGATCACTTTGAGCTCCATCAAGTCACTGGTTTAGAGAAAAGAACAACATCTGGGCTTGTCAGAGCTGGTTAACTTTACAAGGTAGCTCCTTTTCACAATATTCTAATTTTCAGAGCTTGTGGATTTGGGGTTTTCATGAGCTGTAAGCCATAATCATCTCGATTATGACACATCATGGCTTGAACTTTCTTGCTTTGCATGTAATGAGTCTATCCCATATATTAGGTTGATCTTTTAAGTTGCATTATTGAAATAAATGAACTTTTGCATGATATTCTAATTTTTTGAGTTTTACCTGTATCTTGGTGATATTGTTTAAAATGACCCCTTTAAACTAGAAGGTGGAATTAATGTAAAGGTGGGATTTATTTCAGAAATGAATTAATCTGTATGAGAATTATATTGTGGCAATTAAATGCTGGATTAGAACAGGGAAATTTGTGCTCGCCATCCTCACAAAATGTCCTCGCCATCCTCACAAAACGTATGGAAAAAGGACACAGCGGACGAGCAAATTTTCCATCCGTTGTTATCCGCTCTCAAAAGTGCCCCAAATTTGCATAAAGAGAACAGAAAAGAACGGATGGGGGGAGGACGTATCGTGGATGTAAAACAGATGCTCAATGGAAGCCTAGTGGATGGAAGCGGATGGAAGCGGATGGAAGCGGATGGCACGTCCGCAGGGCTTCCGGGGGAGCAGAGCAAAGCGGATGCGTAACGGAAAGAGCGGATGCAGAGCTGATGAAGCAGATGCAGAGCGGATGCATAGCGGATGACGCAGATGCGTAGCGGATGCAGAGCGGATGCCTAGCGGATGCCTAGCAGATCACTGCCCATGCGGGGAGGATGCATTGCATCAGCCCCACAGATATAAAAGGAGGCAGCTCGCAAGCAGGTCACCATTCAGAGGAAAGACCTGCTGCCAGACACATCTTCATCACAGACATCTTCATCACAGACATCTTCATCACAGACATCTTCATCACAGACATCTTCATCATGGGGAAGAAGAGGAAGCCTGTGCCATCTTCTGCCAGCCCTGGCAAGAGGGATAGATCCACCATCCCACCCCCTGGCACTGACTCTGCTGATGCTGGTGCTGCTTCTTCTGCTGCTAGTGCTGCTGCTGCTTCTTCTGCTGCTGGTGCTGCTGCTGCTTCTTCTGCTGCTGGTGCTGGTGCTTCTTTTTCTGCTGCTGGTGCTGCTGCTGGTGGTGGTGGTGCTGCTCTTGCTGCTGGTGCTGGTGCTGCTTCTCTTGCTGCTGGTGCTGCTTCTCCTGCTGCTTCTCCTGCTGCTGCTGTGGTGGACCAGCCCCAAAGCCCTGAAAGCCCTGATGCTGAAGGCCCTGCCAGAGGGAGGAAGAGGCAAGGCAAGGAGAAGGAGAAGGGAGAGAGGAAGCAGTACTCCATCGCAGAGGAGCATGAGGAGGAGTTGCTGGAGTGGCTGAGGGAGAACGAGTATATGTGGAGGAAGGGCCACAGGCTCTATCGAGACACCAAGCGAAAGTAGGCGGCTTGGAGACAGAAGGCAGAGAGCCTGGGCGACACTTCAGATGTCCTCCTCGGGTGGTGGAAGCATATGCACACCTGGTACGGGAAGCTGCACCTGAAGAAGTCTGGCCAGGCCGCGGTCAAGCTCACCGACCGGGAGACCTATGTCATGGCAAAGTGCAGCTTCCTGGAGGGTGAGGTCCACCACCGAGGAGCAGCCCCTCTGTCTACCCTCACTCTCAGGCAGCCCACAGACAGCCAGTCCTCTTCTGGCCAGGAGACAGCGACCGTGTCCAGGCAGGTGTCCACAGAGCACCCCGCGTCAGAGACCCGCCCGACAGCTGCACACCCTGTGCCGGAGGACGTGGAGGATTCTCTCACACACATGGAGCAAGAAGGAGCAGCGACCATCAGGGACCAACCCACACCCACCCTCAGCTCCACCTCCACAGAAAGCAGTCAGAGAGGCAGACCGGAGGGACAGAGCCACACTGTCCTGCTGGAGATCAGGGACACCATCAAGAACAGTGCAGATCTCCTCTCTCAGCTGGTAAACTTCAAAATTCCATCCTCAAACTGCAAGCCCTTCCTCACCTACGTGACCCAGACCCTCATGGACATGCCCGAGCCCCAGTACCAGGTGATGAAGGAGCAGATCACCAGTCTTCTGCACCACCCTCCAGGCCCAGCTGAACCTGCTCCCACCCACTCCAGGTCTGCTTCTCCACCCCAGCCGATGTCACAGCCCTTCCAAGGCTTTCAACAGCCCCTCTTCTACCAAGGCTACGGCTACCAGGAGTTCCAGCAGCACAGGCAGCCCTTCCCAGTCCAGGCACAGGTTCCTTAGATGCCACAGGTGCCACCAATGCCACCGATACCACCAATGCCACAGACGCCACAGATGCCACCAATGTCAAAGATGTCACCGATGCCACCGACGCCACAGATGCCACCGACACCACAGATGTTTCCTCGCATGCCACAGATGCCTCACCTCACCCAGCTGCAGACCAGACAGCCCCACTACACTCCTCCTTCCTCCACCCCACAGCCAAGCCCTTCCTCAGAACATCTGTCATCGGTCCTGTGCCTGATATCCCAGGTCCTGGATGAAGGGCCTCTCAACCTCACAGGACTGAGCCAGCTTTCTGAGAGCTTCCTGAACACACCATCTCCTGTTGTCCTCTCGGGGCCAGGAACCCCAATGGCGCCTCAGACCAGCACTCCAGCCACTGCCACCTCCACAGGCCCTGTCCCCTTTACACCTGAGACCATGGACATGCCTCAGAGTGACTGAAAACATTGCCAGAGACTGAGTTGTTACCGATTGACTTTATCATTGCTTGGGACACTTTTCTTGGTTCCTTTTGCTTTTTAAATAAAGTCATACAGTTTACTTAAGACAGTTATTAATCAAGGTTTTCTTTGTTTAACACACTTGGGTCATTTCTTTTACTTAATGAAGTGTTGGTGGAAACTTTTAGAAAATGATTAAGCCTTTGCATGCTTATGGGATGGGCAGGGATACCTGTGAGATGGGTAATAGCTGTGGGATGGGCAGGGATTCCTGTGGGATGGGTAATAGCTGTGGGATGGGTAATAGCTGTGGGATGGGTAATAGCTGTGGGATAGATAAGCCTCCAGTGCAAGCATAGTGGGACTGTATGGTCCACCCTCCCAGCTGCCACACCTATGGCCCTTTATTATCAATAACAATGTAATCATTAATCCACACATTTCAACACAAACAAAGCTCTTTATTAATGCTCTATTCATTGTAAGGCCAATCAACATACATGGCACAATCTCATCAGTGTGATGAGACAGTCTCAAGGAAGCATCCATTAAGCATCTATCATCCTGTCTTGCCACTCCACTGCTCCAGCTGGGGAGTTGCACCAGTGTTTCAGGAGGTTGCGCTGCTTCTTCCCTTCATGTGAAGCTCTGTTGGGGCCTGGTACATCCACAGTGTTGATCAGGTTTCGCCCTTGCCTCCATTCACCAGGCTCCATGTCCCCATTGCCTTGTTGGTGGTCCACAAGCCTGTTCTGCAACACTGAGTAGCGAGTGCGCATGAGATTGTGCAGGATGCAGCAAGCTTCCACGATGCTCCTCACGAAGTGAGAAGTGGTACTTCTCACCACTTCTCATGGTGGTGAAAAGTACCTGGAACCTGTTGGCTAGGATGCCAAAGGCGTTCTCCACCACCCATCTTGCCCTGGAAAGCCTGTAGTTGAAGATCCTCTCTTCACGGGTGAGGCATCTGGAAGTGTAGGGCTTCATGAGGTAGGTTCTGAGGAAGAAGGCGTCATCCACCATCTTGTGTGTCGTTGGGCAGGGGGTCTGGACTTGGAAAATCCATGATGAGGTTGCGTTCCAGCCCCTCCTTGAGGTCACTGGCGTTGTATACCTGGGCATCTGAAGCTGACCTGTTGCCTGAAGCATCGATGTACATGAACTTGCAGTCAGCATCGACCATGGCAAAGAGGATGATGCTGAAGAAGCCTCTGTAGTTGAAATAAGTGGATCCTGACTTGACTGGAGCTTTGCAGGCCACATGCTTCCCATCTATGGCTCCAACGGTGTGGGGGAAGTTCCACCTCTGATACTACTGTTCTGCAAGTTTCCTCCAGCCTTGTTCAGTGGAGGGACACTGGAGGAGCTCCTCCAGGTATTCTTCGATGATGGCCTGCACCACTTCTCTGACCACAATGCTGATGGTGTTGTGTGGCACCCTCCAGCCGTACGTGGTCCCGGAGGCCAGGTGGCGCAGAGTCAGTGCCACCTTCAGTCCAGGGTCCCGGCTGGGCCGGAAGTTGGTGCTCTGCTTGGTCAACCTGGGTCTCAGATGCTCCACAATTTCGTCAAACATGGCTGGCGGCATCCTCATGAAGTTCTGGAATGCACGAGTGTCTTCGTTCCTCAGCTCCACCATCAGCTTGTCATACAGTCCGTACTCCGCTCTTCTCCCGATCTGCCATCAGACCCAGACACTTCTTGGGCACCTCCTTTTCTTCCCGTAGAAAAGGTGAAAGAGCCTGAAGAGGGCTTGGTTCTGGTGTGGAATGATGGCACCTACCAAAAGGAGCGTGCGATGATCCATGGTGGAAAAGAATGGATGCTGTGGAAGAGCAAGAGCAAGGCTGAAGAGGTCTGCACACCAGGGCTGCTGGACTGAAAGTGTGATCCAGGTGATTTCCTCCCTCTTTTTATAGGAAATGTCGGTTTTCCACTAGGTGTCCTTCCGCATACTCCAGGCATCCTCCAGACATCCTAAATATCCGAGATATGTCCCCTATACAAACGTTTTTTCCGTTTTAATACTTTATATCCCAGCTGCATCCGCTTTCATCCTTTCTATGTCCATGCTACTAACACTGTGTGTCCGTTCCGCGTCCGTTTCGCTTCCTCCCTGTGTCCGTTTTCCACTGGAGCGGATTTGAGTTGCGCGGATGTGCAGCGGATGCCTAGCGGATATAGCAGACGCATAACGGATGACAAAAGACATATAACGGATGTTCCCCGTATGTGTAGCAGATGTAGAACGGATGCGTTGGATACTTCATCCGCTCAAAAAGTTTTGTGCAGCTCAAAACTTCTTGAGTGGATGAAATCTCAGTAGACAGATGCTGGACGGATAGAGAGTATGAAAAATGTATGCAGTGAGTACACAACGGATGCATCGCGTTTTCCAATAGATGGCAAGCTTTTTTTAACGTTTTACATCCTCTTTGCATCCGTTGGTGCAGTGTGACAGGGGCTTTAAAGCTTGTAAGGAAAAACTGAAGGAGAGAGAGCTGTGTACATTCCTTGAAATACTGGAGGAAAGGCATAGTAAAATCTCGTATATGTGTGTGTGTGTGTGTGTGTGTGTGTGTGTGTGTGTGAAAGAGAATTTCTAGCATTAATACTTCCTATTTACTTATCAGAGAACCCTAAAGATCATTTTTCGCCTTCACTAAATCTATGCAACTTACTATACAACCAGCAGTGACACACATCATTATATAATCAAATTTCACGATAATGTATGCCTTTATTTGGAATTTTAGAAACATACAGTAGGTGTTCTTATAAAATGACTGCCATTAGCAGATGCTTCCATGTAGAAATAATCTATTTACTAGAAAGAAAATGACTAGAAAGCATACTACTAAGATGGTTTTGTGCCAACCCTTTTTATTAATCTAATTATATTAACTAATTTTATTAATTAGGGGGCATGCATAAGCGCACCAACGTGCCTACCGTCCCTGTCCTATTGTTTCTTTTATATTTTTTTATTTTTTTTATTTTTTTATTTTTCTTATATCGTGTTTCTCCAACAATACGGCCTCTACCAAAAGGAAGGCCCAGCATGATTTCTAGGCATGAGGTGAAATTAAGCCCCGCCCCCTAAATTTAGGCCTATTAAAACCATGCGTTTCCCCGCCATTTCTCACATCGTTCGCTAGAACATCATGAGGTGAACAGAAATGGGGGGAAAGGGTGGGTGTGGGGGGGAAGGGCGGGTGTGGGGGTGGGAGAAAACTTGCCTTTAGGAGTGCCCTGCAGGTAGCCTAGTCCAGAATACCCTGATAGCCAATAGAAGCTCTCTTGAAGGCAGAGTCACCAGCCACTTCGATTGGTCGGTAGAAGCGGCTTCGTGGCGAGGGGAGTGTGTGTGTGCGCTCGCCCCTGGCTGCTTCTACCGGCCGATCGAAGTGACTGTTCACCGCACTTGGGGAGCTCTAATCGCCGGAAAGAGACTGCCCTAAAGGTGGGGGACAGGTAGCCATGCCTCACCCCAAAGCAGCTGGGGACTGTGCCTCAAGGGAGCTAACTTTCGATCGGCAGATAGAAGCGGCCTCGCGGCGAGGGGAATGTGTGTGTGTGCGCGCTCACCCCAGGCCACTTCTACCAGCCAATCGAAGTGACTGTTGACCGTACTTGGGGAGCTCCAATTGCTGGAAAGAGACTGCCCTAAAGGTGAGGGGACAGGCAGCCACGTATCACCCCGAAGTAGCTGGGGACTGTGTCCTCAAGGGAGCTTTCGATTGGCAGATACGGTAGAAGCAGCCTCGCGGCGAGGGGAGTGTGTGTGTGCACTCACCCCAGGCCGCTTCTGCCAGCCGATCAAAGTGACTGTTGACCGCACTTGGGGAGCTCCAATCGCCGGAAAGAGACTGCCCTGAAGTCTCTTGGTGGGCTGCTCTTGGTGGGGGAGGAAATTAAGTCACCTCCGAAAAGACGGCCTAGCTGTTTTTTCGGGGGTCAAAAAAAAATAAGGCCTGGCCTTATTTTGTGAGAAACACGGTATGTTTCCATATATTCATAACTATGTTTTTACTTATACCTATTATCTTGTAAGCAATTGACAAATAAAAATAAAATAAATAAATAAACCTGTGTTTATTTTTTATAATGTGGACACACTCCCAATCAAAGCACCGTGAATGTTTAAGTGTTGTTGAATTGCATTAATTCTAGCCACCAGAGCCAGTGATTGGGAGTTTAACATTTGAAGGACCATAATGCGGTAATGTTAAGTTTGCTGATGTCTCTAATGGCAATTACTAATACCTTTTACCATTTCTTCATAGCATTGTTTGACCAGTAGATGGCATCATCTATTTCCTAAAAATAATGTAGGACTATTGTTTGCATTTATTGCTTACCAAGAGCATCAGTTTTGAGGAGTGTTTTCTGCAGTCTTCAAGGCATAACAAGTCTTTACTCATGTGTATGCAGAAAAGCTGTAATCAGGGCATAGAACAATGTCCGCTATGTTATCCAGTTTAATTGCAGCAACAAATGTATATTGGTTACCAACAACTGGATATGTCATATAGTATGTCCAGAAAAATCTAAATAGACTTACTATCACCACAATTGAGAGCAAAATTTCCATCGTAAGTCAGTGCAGTCATAAAGATGTCACCTGGCCCCACTGACTTACATTGGCAAACCTGGCACTCCCCATTCTGATCATTAACCAAGAATGATGGGTCATTAATTGACTATCCACCCCAATCCAACCATTTTGGGCTTGGAGCTTCCCAGCACCAACCCTGTATACGAATGCACCCTAAATTCTTTTTATGGTAAAAGAGAAAGTTATTAAATGTTGTCCAGGCCATTCTGATATTTGACAAATGTTCTTTGCATGGATATTACTATGGGCATACAACTGTGAGAGCAGTCATAACAGTTTCAAGTAGACTGGTGGCATCAAATTAAAATGGAAATGTTTATTATGGGACCAACAGGCAAGACCAATTATTTACCCAAGAGGAGCCAAACAAAAACCAAAATCACACCAACTGGTGAACAATTTTCCTTTTTGGTCCCACTTTGCTTGTTCAAAAGCTGCTTAACAGTTGTTCTTCACGAAATCTCACTCCTTTACTCTAAAGGAAAACAAAAGGAACTGCAGAAAATCCTCCTATGTTTCAGAAGCATTTTTTTAAACACACAAAGTGTGAAGTTTTCGTGGCATATCAGCAATCTTGGTGCAATCCCACAGCTTTTTCAATGTGGCTAAGAGCTTGAAAAACCAACTGAAATTAGTACAGTTGTTAACTCCCCTTTCCTGTAATTTCTGCATAAAGTTCTCTACTATTGTGAAAATATTTAATCCATTTCTGAGGAATATTATCTTTAACCCTAAGATTTAGCAACATTCTCTATAAGAAAAAAGGTGGTTCTTTAATTCAACTGTGTAGTAGAGCTCCCTACACACCATTAAAGGTGCTATCTTTCATAAGGCAACCTGACTCTCTTGTTTTGCTGGAAGACATATACATACAATTAAATAATTCTTCCATCAGGGAGCAGTGAGGGCGGGGAAACTGCATGACATATTAGTTGTGGAGTATTGGATAACAGGACCAAATTATGTATACTTGAAGAGAGCCTGAGTTTTGCAAATGAAACATCATAAAATTAGACACTTTGGGACTATTTCAGTTCATGTAATGTAAATATCAAGGAGGCTTTTTATGTTAAACATAATCAGGAACTTGAGAAGACAACAAAAGTGAATATGAAGGCACATCAGTTTTTTGGGGGTTGAGGTGGGGACTACATATCTGGTTAGTAATGGTGGGTTCATTTCTCTCTCTTTTGTTCTCTGGTAAAATTGAAGATCAGAAAGAAAGAAAAAATCATATCAGACTGTAGCATCTTGCTTCAAAACAAATGGAAATCTGTAAAAGGTTACTCTTACTTTCAATTCTTTAGCACAAATCTGAAAGCAGATGTTTGGAAGATAAGCCTTCTTCGTTTTGATCTGCTGTGACCTCTCAGTTTACTCAAGGCAATGTATGTTCCAGTCTACAAAGGATTTAACTTAAACCTACTCTTAATAGAATATTGTTTCTGTTCAGAGCTGGGGTGGCCCAATGGTTAAAATGCAGTATTGCAGGCTAATTCTGCTGACTGCCAGAGTTCGATTCTCACTGGCTCAAGGTTGACTCAGCCTTTCATTCTTCCAAGGTCGGTAAAATGAGGATCCGGATTGTTGGGGGCAACTCTGTAAACCACTTTGAGAGGGCTATAAAGCACTAAGAAGCGATATGCAAGTCCAAGTGCTAGTGCTAGTTTCAAGACTACATTCCAGTTCTCAACACCAGAGTACTGGTAAGTAGTCCTTGACTTATGACATCAATTGAGACCAGAATTTCCATTGCTAAGTAAGGCATTAAATGAATTGTGTCCCATTTTGTGACCTTTTTTGGCCACGGATGTTGTCACTACAATTAAGTGAAACATGCGTTTGTTAAAGAAATCCAGCTTCCCTTATTGACTTTGCTTATCGGAATTTGGTCGGGAAGGTCCCCAAATAGCAAACACACGAACCAGGATGCTGCAACCATCACACATACATGTTGGTTGCCAAGTGTCCAAATTATGATCATGTAACCTGGAGATACTGCAGTGGGAATAAATATAAAGACTGGTTGTAGGTCATGTTTTTCACTGATGTTGTACCTTCAAACAGTGACTAAACAAATGTTTGTAAGTCAAGTACTACTTGTAAGGTCATGGACCATGTATGGAAAGTCTTCCTTTAGTATCAAGTATTTAACCCATGCTGCCATGTTGAGATACTTCTATAGACAGATTTTAGCTGCAACCCAACCCAACCTTTGGCTCCATTCTCCACCTTCTCATTCAGTTCCCCATTCTTAATTTAACTGCATTCTTTTACCCTGGTTACTGCAAACATGGGAATCATTCATGTTGAATTTGGACTGTTAAAGATCAGATTCAAATATCCATTCATAATTTACCCATATTGGCAGAGGCCAGGGAATGCTGAAGTTTAACATTCAAAGCCTGCTAGCTTCGGGCCAGTTCAGTCAGAGGGCTTTTTGCTATTTCCCCACCCCCTTAATTTTCCTCCCATGTAAACCAACAAAGTGAAATATCCAGCGAAAGGATGGTAAGCTTATCCCCCTAAATTGGAGGGGACATCTGAGAATCTGAATCCCTGAATCTTGATCTACAAAGTGCTTTTAACATCAGAGCTTTGAAAGATCAGTTTCAACTAGTAGTTTAAGCCAGGGGTCGCCAACCTTTTGGACCTCAGGCACCACCAAACTCATAATTTCAGATCCCAGGGACCACTAACTGACTCTGTGGGTGTGGCCTAATTTGTGGGTGTGGCTTGGTGGTCATGTGACTGGCTGGGCATGGCTTCTATGTAAATATTACAAATATTTATATAAATATTGATTTTTTTTAATTAAAAAAGGGCAACTTTTACCCAAAATCAGGCAAAGCAGGCAGGCAGATTGAGTTGTTCACAGAATCATTCAATGATCTATCTATCTATCTGCCATTGGCTAGCTCAGTCTCTCAAATTTGCTTGCACTGAATTTGCTTGCAAGCAAATCTTCAGTCCTAAGGGAAGCAGAGTCGAAGATCTAAAGACTGGCTAGAGAGCAAGAAATCCAACCATTTCTTGCTTCCTAGCTAATCTAAATCTCCCGGCACAGAGAACAGATAATGGTCGGAAAAAGAAAAAAATAGCAATTTTAGCAGCAAGTTTGCCGGGTAAGGAGTGGGTGGGTGGGGAGTGTTCCTGCGGGCCATGTGGACGGTGCAGGCACTTGTGTTTCTGTGCAGCCTAGATTAATTACTTTGGGGGGTGCTCTTGGGGTGAGATTTCTCTACGGCCCACCAAAATTTTCTCATGGCCCACCGGCTGGTGACCTCTGGTTTAAACAATGTATGTATTCTTCTTCTTGGGTGTTCAGAATGATTATTCATTGAAGTCATATATTAATAATAAAATCTTGGGACAGTCACATGTTCAATGATGTAAGAAAATACATTCTGGATAGTCATTGCAGACAGGCTGAGATTGTTGTAATGTCTTGGTTTAGAATAAGTATAAAATCCTATATAATCCTCTAGTAATCTGATCTATAGTTTAAGACCATTGAGATGCCAGAATTTAATTCCAATAATTAAGTTTAAGATCAACCAAAACACAGAAAGTGGCATGCTTTTCCAGACACCTAGAATGTCTTAGAGTGTTAGTTGAAACCTTAATTCTGAGTGGGACTTTTTAATCACAATTAATTTGTATGTGTTCTCTTGGTATAGTCAGGAAGTTTTGAGTTTTCAGCATTATTCTACAAATGCAAACTGACATCAGCTAATCGAAAAATTTAAGGACAGAGTTTCTACATACAAGTCTACACATCATGTATTATATCCCACACTCTATTTTTGTAAAGCATAATCAGCCTGGCCCGGCCACCAATTGAAAGACAGTTCCTTGCAGAAAGATGAAATGTAATCCACAAATAGTAGTGATGATTGATACAATCTGAAGATTGTCTAGAATCTTTTGGGTGCCAGGGACTGGTTCTGTGGAGGGTGGATTTTCTGTGGACTGGGAGGGTGGGGGAGAGGCATGGCTTCACATGCTGCCTGGGTCTTGCACATGTGTGGATGTTGCCTTCACTTGCTTGTGTGGCCTGGTTCCTGGTGAGCCACAGATTGTGGCTATTTGTGAACCGGGGATTGGGTTTCTAGATCATCTCAAGGGTTTAACATGAAGTTAAAGTTATATCGAATGCATTTAAGTCAAGAGTGTGCAAACTTGGCGACTTTTAAGATTTGTAGATTTCAATTCCCAGAATTCCTTGCTGGCTGGGGAATTCTGAGAGTTGAAGTTCAAAAGTCTTAAAGTTGCCAAGGTTGAATACTCCTGATTTAAATTTAAGAGCAAACTAAAGATAATATGAATAATAAGAGTAAGGTTTTCATCAGGATTTCAGATATGGGGTTCAATTTATTCATCCTGCATGCCCATCCAGAATATCTGCTCCCTAATCAGCTTGGCATAAAATCTATCATATGTGAGGTCTGAAACTCATGAGAATGGTAACGAAACATTTCTTGCTGGGTGAGAGTTTTGAAAAAAATTGGCCCTATGCCAGGAAAGTGTTCAATTACTTCACTCCACTCTCAGTTTTGACTGATTTCTTGGCCTAAACTGGTTTTGCCCCCCTCCAATTTTGATATGCTTATCCTCAGGTGTAATTTAACTCTCCTCTCCCACCTAATGAGAGGTCAAATCTGATTTGCAGGAAATTAGCTCCTTTATCTCAGCACATAATGCTTTCCAGACGCTTCCCTCCCTCCTTTTACACATCACTTTGTCTTTCCTTGAGTTGTGTCTGCCAAGTGTTTCAGTTTTTATTACATGAAGCAATGACCAAATTCAAATTTCCAACATTCTTGTGGCCTGATGAACAGGGTAACAATCATTTTGTGGGTACCATTGCTAGACAATGCACTATAGGTAGTCCTCAACTTACAACAGTTCGTCTACTGTCTGTTCAAAGTTACAACAGCACTGAAAAAAATGACTTACAACCATTTTTCATACAACCATTGTAGGATCCCATGGTCAAATGCTTTACATTCAGATGCTTGGCAACTGGTTCAGATTTATGACGGTTGCAGCACCCCGGGGTCATGCAACCATCTTTTGTAATGCAACAAGCAGGGTCAACGGGAAACCCAGATTCACTTAACAACTGTGTTACTAATTTAACAACTGCAGTGATTCACTTAACAAAGGTGGCAAGAAAAATTGTAAAATGGGACAAAACTCACTTACCAAATTTCCCACTTAGCAATATAAAGACCCCAAACAGACCCTGTGTGTAATCTAGGGGTTTTCCTGGACTCACGACTTCTGTTCGAAGAGCAGGTGGCACTCGGGGCCAGGAGGGCCTATGAGCAACTGCGGGTTGTCCACCAGTTACACCCTTTCCTGGACCAATGGTCCCTGCTCACAGTCACTTATACCCCAGTCACTTCCCGTCTTGATTATTGCAACGTGCTCTATATGTGGCTGCCCTTGAAGAGCATCCGGAAGTTCCAGTTGGTGCAAAATGCAGCGGCCTGCATGGTTTTGTGCAGACCCCAGTGTGCACACGTCACCTCTCTTGCAGGAGCTGCATTGGTTGCCAATTTGCTTCCGGGTGCAATTCAAGGTGCTGGTTGTCACCTTTAAAGCCCTTCATGGCTTGGGTCTGGGTTATCTGAGGGAATGTCTCTTGCTGGTCACATCTACCCGACCCATTAGAACGAGGAGGCAGGGAATGTTGCAGGTCCCACCCCTGAGGAAGATACATCTGGTAGGACCCAGAAGAAGGGACTTCTCTGTGGTGGCTCCCTCTCTTCAGAATATCATTCCCCCAGAGATTAGAATGGCCCCAACTCTAGCACTCTTCCAGAAGGCACTGAAGACCTGGTTTTGCCAGCGGGCCTGGGGAATCCAGAGAGGGATGGAGCCCATCAAATGACTAGTGTGATCTGCTGTCATCTAGGCGGGGGGTGGGAGTTGTAAAATAGGAGGCAATAATAAATAAATTCTGGGTTCAATTGTGGTCGGAAGTCAAGGATTACCTGTAGTCTGTGCTCATTAATGTGGTGCGCAGAAAATGCCAAAGGAATTGTATGAGAGGAAATCAGTTGTCATTGCTTTTCTATATGTTGGCATGAAGTGTCTAGTTTGACACGACTTATATGCCATGAAGGAAATGCATAGGCACTTATGAACATGTAAGAATACAAACTTCGACTTAACAACCAACTGAACCCCCAGTTTCTGTTGCTAAGCAAGGCAGATGCTAAGCAAGTGGTGCCCCATTTTATAACACAATTTGCCATGGTTGTTTAAAAATATCACTGAAGTTTAAGTGAATTGTACAATTGTTAAACGAACCTAGCTCCCCTCCCTTCATTGACTTTGCTTGTCAGAAGTTCCCTAGAAAGATTACAAACGACAATCCTGGGATCCTGGAAACATCGTAAATGATAGTTGCCAAGCACCCAGTTTCTTATTGGGGACAAGACTTTGGGGATGCTGCAGTGTTCATAAGTGTGAAAACTGGTCATGAGTCACTTGTTTTCAGTGCCGTTTTAAGTGATCCTTACATAAATGGTGACATGTGGAATGGTAAGGTAGGTCAAATTAAACATTGTTACACATAATTGAAGCAAAAGGAATTTATATGATTCAGAAATCCTGGCCAAAGTGACCATGACACAGATGGGTTGGATGAGAGCAAGAAGCAGCCAGATGTTGGACATTTCCAGGAAGACCAAGGCTTAATTTTACATCTTTCCCATTATGGATCCAAATAGCTTTTTAATAATATTTCTGAGACATCAGTAATATAGATGCAGTCTGTTTAACTTTCAATTAACACTGTAAGTTAATTTAGGTGTATGAAAAGCCTGGTGCTTATTGGGAGTAAATGCACCAGCAAACTGAATTAATGTCTTGGCTCTTTATGTTGTCTGTTTTTCTGGACCTGAAAACATCTTCCTACAGTGGAGGAAGTAATAAAAAAAGATGCGAGAATGTGCTGAAATGGACAGATGGAACATTACAATGGAACTTAAAGATAAAGAAGAGTCAGAGCATAACATGGACACATTGTATAATTGGATGAACAATAAAAGCAGAGATTAAGGAAAGAAAATCAACAAAACACATATATAGAGGGATAGAAGTTGTAAGAATAAACAATGTAAAGAAGTATATTTATGAACTGTATATGAATATAATACATATATTATATGAATATAATATATAATACGAAGTGTATAAAGTGAGGATTGTAATAATATATCATGGTAGAAGATAATAAGAGATAATTTGGCTGTATAATATGATGGAGAGATTATACTACATGATAGTTTTAGCTAGGATGTATAAACATGATGGGAAAGTGGGAGGGGGGAAGGGACTTGATGCAACCAATACACAATGGTGTTGTGTAACTATAAACAGTTATGTATATTAAGGAAAAATATACAGTAAAACTTAATTTAAAAAAACATCTAGGATAAAAAAACCCAATAGGTTTCTACTTAAGAAACCTTTTAGAAAAATAAAAGCAAAATCTCAAAAAACAATACAAAAAAGAGAGTAAGATGATGTCAATCAAATAATGTAATTCCTCCAGTATTCATAATCTCAAAAATATATTCCTATTGAGGCAACTTGTAAATGCTTTTGAGGTGTGGCTTGGCTTTTCTGAGTATCTTGTGCTTTGCTGTGATTCTGTCATGGAAGTGTTGAATAGAAAACCCACATACCCGGCAAATTAAATTGGAATTTCTTGCTCTCCCATGGTCTGTTTTTTTTGTATCGCTCTAATTCCAGTATATATGCTGCCGAAGTGAGCACAATCTATGTTTTTTTTATAGCAGCCAAATACTCTGTAGAAAAAAAAAGTGAAAACACTTTTAACTGTGTAATACATTTTAATGGAAACTTTGCCGTTTTGAAATACATTTTTTAAATTAAATATCAATGTTCAGATTGTTATATATCTGCATAATATTTAATTTTTTTCGGGGGGGGGGGGATCTGAAACAATAAGCAATTTCCATTGCTTAACATGTAAGAAATTTCTGTTCGACTGATTTATGCCCTGTGAGTATTTCCCATTATAATCTAATTTAGGAAACTGGATTAAGAGGGCTAATTGTGTTGCTTAAGCTGTTTCTTTGGCTTTGAACATATTTTCCTTATTTCTTGCTGAATAATTACTTTTATTAATCATAAATATTGCTCAACATTGTTTTTGCTTGTGATTTTAAAGACAGTTTTTGGAGGGGTTATAATTTAAGTCTGGTACAGAAAAAGCATTACTGTACCCAAAAATGGCAATGCTCAAATTCCCCCTATTTCAATACATCTGTAAATTTGATCTGAACTATTTGGGGAGTTTTAGCCCTTTGAAGACACCACCATTAAAGTTCTAAACAACTTTTGAAAAGTGATATCATCACAATGAGCTTTAGAATATTTTGAACCTTATTGTTTGAGTGCAAGAAAGAGATTTGGAATGACTGGAGGATACCACTTTTGTTGTCATGCTAAGATCACATTCAGATCACTGTGAGGCTACTTGGCACCATTCCCTGTGATCTGCAGAGAAGAGAGACAAATTAAGATGATCTGTCCAAAGTGCCTTATGGATCCTCTAGATTTCCTGTGGGCATATTTGGAATTTTCAACAATCCGACAAGGCAATTGAATTGGGTATTTAGTTGATCTCTGGAATGCAGAAACAATGAAAACAGTTGGATTTCTCTGTAGAAACCACTCTCTGTATGCCAGTCTCTAATCAAGGGATGACTGATAGATGGAGCATCAGAGGGACTCCTGAAAAAATGAGGGAACATGACTAGACAAGGATTCAAACCCATATCTGGGCCTATGGCATACTTGTAATGGTGGCGAAACATCAATACTTCTCCGTTCTAACAGTATGCATGGATCATCATTTGTTATCCCACAAGGTAAGCCATACTAAAAAAAACAGCCATATAAATTAAGATTACTTTGTTACTAAAGTGATAGTAACAGAATCTTGCAAATATGAATGTGCTCCTCACTTTATCTTCAGTTGAACCAGGATGGTCTTGTCTTGAGATGTTTTCTCAAGTTACTTTCTCGGTCCAGGTTCAAAGCCCACTTCTTGGTCCGTTGATATTATTGTATCATTCCTAATACTTCGAGCTATAATAATGAGATTTTTATACCTGTCTGGGAAGACACTGATCAGATTAAGAAACAATTCTGTACTTCAGGGGGTCACCTTTTTTTTTTTTTTTTGGTATTATTATCCTGTTTGAGAAATTGTCTGTTCTTAAGCCATCTCTGTCTTAAGCGAGTTTGCAAAGTCACTTAGAGTTCCCTTCATAATATAAGGCACACACAGATTGATTTAATAATTTAAATGCATCAATTCACAATGGACCGAACAAAAGACAAATTCAGTGCATATTTTGTGAAGTAATTTATTGCCCTCTCAAATAATTTTCCTCTTCACTGAACTCATGTCTGCTGAAGATAATAGAATAATTTAGTGAAAGTACAATTGACATCAGACATACATACACCTCTTTAAGGCTTTCTATGTAGTCATCATTAAGTACAATCCCCTAGCATTTTCCAGTCATTCAACAGCATGAGTCCTTCTAAAACTGCAAACCATTTTTTAAAAAAAGCAAGAATCCATTATGAATATTCTCAGTTATAAAAAAAAAGAATAGTTGGGAAATACAAAATGCAAAGAAAGATAGCCAGTATTTGGGGGTGGTGGGACTGAATGGAATACAGTATATCGTATTTGATACCAAGGCCTCATTGTATAATGAATGGTAGCATAATTAATATGCACACTTATATACAAGCACAGAACATTCACCTAATTAAGAGAAACTGACAAATAGGCTCCCTTTATGAAAAATATTCAAATTGTAAAAGTTCTCAGAATTTGCATCAGATTTGTATCAAATTTAAGATTAAGAATCTCTTATCTACAAAATTGAATTGAAATACACTTTGACAGTCATTTGATCAGCCTACCAATTTATAAACTTGGCTTTGCTTGAAATTCCTTGTAATCAATATCCATGTAATACGGAATAGTGTTTAAATTAATGCCAATGCTGGGATGTTTTCCAGCATTTATCACGCTTTGAAGAGATTAGGATGATGAAAAGTGATATGAGAAATCCAGATTTCAATTTTTTATAAAAGGGAAAAATATTTAGAGACGTTCTAGCTTTTCATTTAAGAATTCTTCAACGCTATCTGTGTTCCATTTCAGGATGCTCAGTTCTTCGGCAATGTTCCCACTGTCGTCCAAGAGCTTCAGTATAGGATCAGAGCCACGCACATACTATGGAGGGAAAAAAATAATAATTCCAAGGTTACTGTCGGTTTGGATTAAAAATTTTTTAGCCTATTTTGCATGGTCAAACCTCATCTCCCTCGCTAAAGTTCAAATGTCAGTTTTATATTGAATTAATTATTGTAGCCTGCTGTAAATATGGATCTATTTTATGTCATGAAAAAGACGTCAAACAAAGGCCTGTTCTGCTTTATCTATGGTCAAAATTGGATTAGTTAATTAATTCAAGTCTATGACACATTGCAAAAAAATACCATCACCAGAGATGAAAATTAGATTCAGCAGAATTATCTGGACCTTGCCATTAAATAAAGCAAAGTTGTACTTGGAGTAGAAGAGATAAAGAGCCCATTTGAAAATGCAATATTGAACATTCCACTTTTCTTCTATTCAATCCTTCTTTATAAGAAGTTGAAACAACTTAAAGCATTGAAATTTCCTGTTGTTTTTTTTAGTAAGCATAAAAAAGTATGACAACTGGAGGGGAAGAGCATAATAGATAATAACGCATGTAAATACTACTTGTGCTTAAAATACATATTTTTGTGCTAACTTTGTGCAGTCTGATTTTGGAAGAGCTCTCTTGCTTGTGCTAAACTCTGAAACAGAGAGATATTTTCTGAAGTTAAGATTACTCTTAACTTTTATATTATTCATTCATTGGAAAGCATTTTTATTACGGAATTTCATTGAAAAATCTCTTAGCAGCTGCAATCATGGTGTTAACAGAATCTGATCTAATACCATCCCATAAATAATATTCCAAAATAATTTTGTCCATAGAAATATTGCCCTCATGTCTTTAAAATATATAATGAATCAGTACAAGTTTATTCTGCATCAAGAAGGTATCAGTTCAACATTTTTGCCTCCTTAAAATTAAATTTCTTTTTTATACAAGTAACTACGTCAGTTGCTGTTTTTGATTATTATTGATCGAATTGATCATTTGCATCTTTTGATGCAAAATGTATACTTGAATTCTCTATATTCTGTCTGAATCTATGTTTTATAGTCACCCTTCTATTGCTAGTTCACCACAAAAAGGGGGACAAAAGGGAAAACACAGCAAGAGAGCTAAAAATTCTCAAACTATCAGCTAGTACTCCTTCGAGCTGGTAAACATTTTAAAAAAAGAAACATACTATGGTTATATGGTTTGTATGAATGAACAAGGTTTTATTCCCTTGACAAAGGAAACAAAATCACAAATAAGGGGAAAATGTCCAAAGGGAAACAAACTATTAAAGAAAGCCTGCTATACAAAGTTTTTTGTTTGCTGTTTTACCAAAACAGGCACTATGATTCATTCTGTATAAAAGCTGGAAACCCGGGGTTGGAAAACAGATTTTCCTAATCTTTGGACTTTCTCTATTTCCATTTTGCCCAGTGAACTCTGATGTGTGTATGCACATTCTTGTGGAATATGTTCTCAGCAAATGGTTAGAAAATTGCTGATCATGTTGCTGGCTTGTTTAGTTGAAATGCCACTCTCTATGCACACAAGGTTTCTAAATGTCTTATAATAGTCCATGTCAGACAAATATTTTATGAGTTAATTAAAAATAAAATAAAAAGGCAGTGCCAAAACCAGTCAAACCAGTCCTTACCTTAATCTGCAGTCCCCTGAACAGTTTGGGCTTGTCGCTCTTGACAAAAGCTACAATTCAAAGGAAAGAAAAAGACATTCCAAATATTTCTTAATTCCTCCAGATAAATATTGTATCTGTTTTTAGACATTAAGGGATTTATATTTTTACATACCGATTTAAAAATCTAATTGGAAGGCAAAAATGATTTTAGTATGCTACTCTGAACATTACATATTAAAGATAACTGAAGGAGGACAAATACCTCCTGAGGAAAATGGACAGTCAATGAATTTATGATTAGTTGGGGGATGATTTTGTTATATTGTACTTTATTTATTTGATTCTTTTTGTTAGTTTTTATTGTTTTAAATGTGGTTTTATATTCTATAAGCTGGGTTGAGTTGCCATGGGCAAATAGGCGGCAATATAAATTCAATAAATGAATAATAATAAATAAATTAGTGCTACAGGATATGAAAAAAAGGAGTCACTGACAGGTAGTCCTTGACTTAACAGCTCATTTAGTGATATTGAAAGTTACAGTGGCACTGAAAAAGTGTTAACTTATTAACACTTTTCACAATTATGACTTTGCAGAATTCTCATAACCATGTGATCAAAATGCAGATGTTTGGCAACTGGTTCATATTTATGACCGATGCTGTGTCCCAAGGATCATGTGAGATCCCCTTTTGCAATGGGGAAGCCAGATTCACTTAACAACCGTGTTACTGACTTATTAGCTGCAGGGATTCACTTAACCACCATGGCAAGAAAGCTCATAAAATGGGGCAAACTCACTTAACAAATGTCTCACTTAACCAAAGAAATTTTTGGCTCAATTGTGTTCACACTAATTCATTTTTCCTTATCTAATATGTAGATGCAATTCTTTTCCATGTTAAGAATTTTTTTACAAGTAGTCTTTGCCTAGCAACTGTTTTGAAATTATGATGGACCTTCCCAGCGCTACTTACAATCCTGTTCTGATGGTCTCATGCATTTGGGACACTTGGCAACCAGCGTGGACTTGCAGTGTTCTGCAGTCATCTGACTGCATTTTTTTGTCAGATTGGTTTCCAGCGTTTACTGCTCGTTTCCAGCAAACAATGACCATTGAAGAAGAGATGGCTTTATTTTAGGACCATGGTGTTTGCTTAGCAACCACAACCGCAATGACTGCACCAAAAAAAGCCATAAAATTAGGCACTGTCACATGATGGCCCATTTCATGACTGCCACAACTTACAGCCATAATTACAGGCTTAATTGCAGGTGTATGTTAAGCACTACCTATATCTATACTACCATGATTCCCACAAAATAAGCTCTATCCAAAAAATAAACCCATATTTTGAAGCAAAAATTAATATAAGACCCAGTCTTATTTTCAGGGCTACATGGTATAGTATATTCTATGCTATACCATAGCATTTTAGTCTATTATCTTGGCCATTGTATGAGTGCTAAATCATCTGCCTGTATAGAAAGCAAATAAGTAATATCAGGAAATCTGGGGCCCTGCATGTGTTGGTTGTCTGGCTAGATTTGTATATAACGCTAAACCATGACTTAACAAAGGTGTGATGAATAATCCAAACCTATTTATTTCTTAAATTTACTTATAAGCCATGGAATTGTAATTGTCTCATAGCAGTCTTCAAAAAAAAAAAAGAAAATAAATAAAATTACCATTTTTAATAAATCTAAATAACCAAACTCAAAAAAATAATCAAGAAACAACAATACATTAACAAATAAAAGCCAATTCCAGATGGCACTCAAACAATGTCTCAAATCCCTTTAAATGAGTTCAATCTTCACAAACTTCTGGGAAACCATTGCTAAGAGGATCAAATCAGCTTTTAGAACAGGGGTCCCCAGCTCCCAATCTATGCATGCTAGCGACCGGTCCATGCAAACAAATGAAGCCCCACTGGGGATGGGTGGATGGGGTTTGCAGGCAGCATACAAAGCCACGCCCCCTCTGGTCCGCAGAAAAACCTTTCTCCACAGAACCAGGCACCGGTGCCCAAAAGGTTGGGGACTGCTGTTTTAGAGAGGATGTTTCACAACATTGGAAAATAAGCTATGTTGCGAAAATTTTTGGGCGGGAGGCTCTTCTTCCCTTCATGTCACAAACATTAGCTGAATTTATATATAATGAAGTATGGTACATCAACCACAATGGCTAAGTTCACACAGTACGCTAAATCAAATCCAAATAAATCCTATTATGTGTAATGCAATGAGTAAATTCAGGAACAATCTGGGAGATCAATATTAAGTTATCCAGATGAGATGCAAATTTGCTTTGTTGACTGTAGGATTAAAAGCTTGCAATGTTTATCACAGTGGTATGGAACATTTCATCAGCTCAAAGATATTCCTTTGTAAAGATTTCTCTTTTGCTTTTTTGGGGAACATTAGCAGACCAGATCTCACTATGCCAAGAACAAAATGAAGTAGAATTATAGAAATAACTTAATGCTGATCTCCAGCTCTGTCTGATGTCAATTCAAAATCTAAGATATATTGTAGAGTTGGCAGCTTCCTCACACTAGCAAAAATTAACTAAAGCACCTTCTGGATTAAAAAAAGGCAATAAACAACCTGCTTTATTATCTGCTAAGACATTCTCAAAATGTGATCTGAGGATGAGTAAACAGCAGAGAATTTTAATTTAAAAAAAGAAAAATGATATTAGATGAAAAGTGCCATTTCCACTACAATAGAGATTTGATTGAAGAAAACAGATATTTTTCCTAGCACAGAAGCAATGAACCTGTGTCATAATATTTCCTCATAAAATGAGGAAATGCATAGAATTTATAAAAACATTTGTATAAAATATTCCATGCATTTAACAGCTAGGCTGAGGTAGAAGTGATGCGTGTCCATGTGTGAACGGAAGTTTTTGGAAGAAGGGGGAGGGAAGGAAGAGGAGGAGAAAGAGGAGGGCTATATTTCTACTGTTGTCTACCAATTTATCATACAATAGACTGAACTTTTATTCAATTGAGAGAACAGAGACAGAAAACAATGGGACAATAAAAACGAATAAAAAGCTGGCAGAAATAAGGAGAAACCTTAGATGGGGTGCTTGTATAGCAGATGTTGGTAAAAAAAACCTACAGTTCAGCTGTAAAAAACAGAATTGGAGGGTTCACAGTTCAATGCTGAATCTGCACACTGCAGACCTAAGTTGTATTTCTGGCATCTCCGGTTAAAAGAAGCACCAAGCAGATGATGAAGAATACTGCAGACAGCCATTTATTTAACCTTAAAATAACTAATTCTGTAACAAAGAACAATCTTTGCTGGATACTATTTGACAAGCAACTGCTCTAATTCCAGAAACTGCAAAAGACAAACCCAATTTGGTGGATCTACAGAATACTGCTCAGCTAAAACAAAGGTTTGAAATTTTTTAAAAGTCATGATTTCTGTGAGAAGTTGTTGAGTACTGTTGATTGTTGAGAAAATATCTCAAATCTCAGTACTACTTTCAGTTATTTTAAAAGATGAACTCAGCAAAGAGGGGTTTGCTTTCTTATAGCTCACATTAAATGTTAAAACACTACAGGCAGATCTTACTGCCCTACTCATTTAGCAATAGCTTTAAAGTTACAATGGCATTGTAAAAGTAATTTTAAGAACCAGTCCTCACACTTATGACCATTATTACAACATATGTCATCACTCCAGTGCACTCAGCCCAAGACAATCAGCTGAAGATCTTGAGGTGAAGGACTCTAACTATTTCTCAGTGGCAACCCCCTGCTTTGGAGCACATTTTCTTCTGAGGCTTATGGGCTCTCTAACTTGCTGGCCTATAAGGCGCTTTAAGGAATTTATTCTGTAGGACTTTCACACTAGTGACAAGGGCAGATTGCTTAAGATTATTGTAGGGCTGATGTTTTGTTTTTGTTACTTTTTATTGGTTGATATTATTATTGTAGGTGACCTAACATCTCTGGAGTGGAATGATGCAGAAGTTGCTGTATGAATAAATGAAATGTTCATCGATGGGCAACTCATTTTGATATACCCAAAGGTGCTTTTCCAGGAGGCAACTGGACTTTGTTTTTTCTCTGAAGACATTTCGCTTCTCATTCTCATTTTGATGAGAAGTGAAATGTCTTTAAAAACAAACCAACCCATGAAGGTCTAGTTGCCTCCTGAAAAAGCACCTTTGGGACAATCATGACCTGGACGACTGAGAATCTCTACAGTCTCAACTTGATACAGCTATTCCTGAACCAAGATGAACTAAAAATAAAAAAATAAAAAGAATCAATGTGCATTACAAAAAATGAATGTCCCAGTTTTGCAATATTCAGCAAAGAAACAAGTGGGTCCCACCAGACAAAAGCCAACTTAAAAAAAAAAAAGAAAAAAGGATAGAGCCTTGAGAACCTTGGCAATAGCAAGCTATATAGTCCAAAATAATCTAAAATATTCCATCTTTTGAAGCAACAGAATGACCTTCCCCTAGCCTCATGCTCAATTATAGTTATTCAAGTGACATGTAAGAAACAAAGCCAGTCAGAACAAAAACAGTAATTCTTCCCTCGGAAATGGCTGGCTGCAATTTAAGACCTTGGAGATGCTAAATAGAACAACTGTAACAAAATCCCTTATACCCAACATTTCTTAGAAATCTTTTTAAACGTTTGCAAGGCTAAATGTCTTCTCACTCCTGCTCTGCAACGTACAGGCATGACCAGTGCTACTGTTTTCTTCTATTTCTGTTGTTTCTGAATCTGACTCTGAAATTACTCTTTGTTATTTATTTAATATTTGCGCCACTTCTCATATCAGGGATAATAGTACCCTGAAACAATCATTCTTACAGCCACCAACAACCCCCTCCAACTCTGTTGTCATGTTTCTAACAGCCAACTCTCAATTAGCATTGACAGAATGATTTGGCCTGAGAGATACTTTAAAAATAGTTGGGGCAAGGAAGGGAATGCTGGAAAGTGGGAGATAGAAAACCATTTACACACTTATCTGTCTCCCTGTGGGTGCACATGTACACCTGTATAAAAACAAAATAGAACACGATGTGGATGTTTAAAAATCCACACATTATATGCATGTACATAAAGCTACTGCATTTTCAAGAGAAAAAACTCAAGGCCTGGCCAACCTCCCTCTCAATCCTTTTTCTGATTCAGTTTCTAGCAGCAAAGTGAAGAACAAAATGCACACCTCCCCATTCCTCTGATAAGGAAAAAAGAAAGTTGAAGAGTAATTGGCAGTTTTTAATTCAAGAAAGGAAACCTGAATCAGATGGGATGGAAAAATATTATTATATGGATTTTGGGAAAAAGGAGGGTTACAAAAACCCAAGATTGAACTCCAACTCCCATTAGACTTCATTATTGGCCATGCTTTCTAGTACTGATAAGAACAAGAGTACAGAATCTGGAGGAAATCCAAACTGAAATGACCATCCCTTATAAATGATTTGAGTATATAAGCGTACTATATATAGGCGTACTATGTCATACTAGACTATTCCTTCAGGATCTAAATAAATGATGGGGTGTAAGGACATTGATTTTGGAAAAGAAATACTGCAATTTCACTTACCCTGAACCTGAGGGAACCTCCCCAATTTTCATCCACACACTTCAAGGATTGCTCCTGCATAGAGCTGCAAGAGATAAGCAACATACAGTAATAATCCGATCCAACATTATTGCTCATCATGTAAAGCATCAATTTAACTTGATATATATTTATTTTTAACAGAAAAAATTATCAAGATAATTGACACATGTGCCTGAATTTTCTATTCAGGGATTTGGTTTACCAAGAATAAAGAACATCTTAAATAAATCACTAAGTAATATTGTGCAAGATTGCACAATCTGCACATTATCATTAAAAAAAATGCTGATGCTGTATTCATTTCACACAAAAAATTATGCAGAGCAAATATTCCCGTAGGAGACATTGAAACCCTGGGCAGATGTCTGGGGAAAAAAATTAGAAGGACAAGAGCTAACATACTAAATGAGAATATTAAGATGCCATTCTAGATTGAGTGAAAATCATACCATTGGATTCAGTTTATGCAATCAAAAATACTGGCACTTTTATGATTTTTAAAACCATTGTAGGTTGATTTGAAAATTGCCTAAAAAGGGGGACATAGCCACAGTAATAGACAACTTGAATTTATTTCATTACAGTAGTATGTTCGGTGATCCGCTGAAGGGAGCATGGAAACTGCCACTAACAAAGCCTGAGAGTCTTGGTCCTCGGGTTATGATGGCAGTTGAGACTGGAATTTCCTTCACGAAAGGATGCAGTTACATAAATCAGGGTGTTCACATGACTGTACTGTTTAGCAACATAGTTTTGGCAGTCCCTGTTGCCATCATTAAGCGACAGTCATATTAAATGAGGACCTTGCATGACCACTTTGTGGGAAGAGGCACTGAAATCACATCCAGGCAAACAGCTGATAGGCAAGAGCCACAGTGGTGCAGTGGTTAGAATACAATATGGCAGGCTACTTCTGCTGACTGCTGGCTACCTGCAATTTGGCAGTTTGAATCTCACCAGATTCAAGGTTGACTCATCTTTCCAAGGTGAATAAAATGAGGACCCAGATTGACGGAGGCAATATGATGACTCTGTAAAAACCGCTTAGAGGACTGTAAAGCACTCTAAAGCAGTATATAAATCTAAATGCTATTTTAAGAGCTATAGGTAGGTAAGTACTATGGAGTATGGGCAGGTACTCTAGGGAGGTAAGGGAGGGCACGACAAAGTACAGGAGGGAATGAATGCTATGGGCTACCACTATGGAGTGTATTGTGGGTGGGCACTACAGAACATGGACAACTGGGAGCTACAGAGTATGAGATCCCAATGCTGCGGGGGCTCCTTGTGAGAAAAAGCAGCAGGAAAAATCTGCGACTGCTGATGGCTTCCCCAATGACTTTGCTTCCCGGAAGCAAGCAGGGAGGGTTCTAAATGACAACCACATGACTGCAAGGAACTGCAACCACTAATTGTGAGTTGTTAAATTCCTGAATCGTGATCATGGCACTGTGCGGAACCTATGACAGCCACAATTTTGAGGACCAGTTGTAAGCCTCCCTCACCCAGTACCATTTTAACTTTAAACGCTCACTGAATGAACGGGTTGTGATACGCCGGCAACAGGTACGGACGGCTGATGTCTCCGAGAGCGAGGACTCGGATGAGGGGCCTGCATATGATGCAGGGATGGGACCAGGACTGTCAGAGAGTGGAGTGCTTCCTTCGGAGCTTGGTGCGGTGTCAGGGGTTTTCGGTTCAATGTGTGAAGGGTGAAGGATGTGTGTTTGTGTTTATTTTCATGTATTTGATTTCGTTGTACGAGGTGCAGTGACAGTAAAGTAAAGTAAAGTAAAGTAAAGTAAAGTAAAGTAAAGTAAAG